>OZ023235.1:29551742-30192931 GCA_964006365.1 Trididemnum miniatum
GGAACCTGTGCGCTCCCTAAATTGTTCTTTATAATTAAAACAAGGGTAACCGAAGTTAGCCTACCAAAGTGGTCATTGGACAGTCCACACTCTGATTTTTTAATTATTCCATAACCCTTCTCATTATTCCATAATTCCAGCGAAAAGTGCGCAATGATCTTTTTCGGAAGTTTTCTCACGATTTAGCCGAATATTTAAAAGAGTTTTCCGTCATTCTGGTTTAATTCTCTTGGTTCCGATTTAAATCTCAATTTGTTATTATCGATCATGACGAAACAATGGATCCAATTTCGATGACAATCACAAATCCAAATTACCGGATGGACATCATTTCGCTTACGTTGGCATCTGGTGTATTTAAGAAAAATTTCCGTCATCTCTATGAAACCTGCTGTTTCCACTTTAAAATTTTTGAAGGAACAACGAATGCAGTTCGCTGGTAACGGTGAGCTGCATTACTTGTTATTCTCTCAATCTTATACTTTTTCTCAAATCCCTTCACTTCGGTGCCATTTTTGCACCATTTTCCAGCTATATTCACCTGATGAGCTCAAAATGAGAGCGAAACCGGTCGTGGATTGCTACTGCATCCCCTACATTGCTGTTTTTTGCGATGCTTTCTTGTCAGCTACCCTCTCCTAATCTTTTAGTTTTATATCCCGTTACTTTCGAAATTGCGTTGCTTCATGCACTGACTGTAACTCTAATTGTGCATCGTGGAAAGGCAAGATATTCTCGCTTCGAGGATTTAAGTGACGTATCATTATCACGGAATCGATGCAGAAGAGTCTATCTTGATCAAAAGCCTACCAAACTTGGGAACCTGTGCGCTCCTTATATTGTTCTTTGGAACAAGAAAGTGATTTGTGGATTTCCTTCATCCTTGTGTGCGGAACAGATCTTTAAAAGCTGAACTCGACAACCAAGTTTACCGTCTTTTATACATATAACCGTTGCTGAATGTTTTTGTGTTGAAGCAAGTAATCGAAGATTGCAGGTGTTGAATCATTCTTTATTTGGTCTTCGCATATCTTATTACTTTTACTGGGCTAAAAACACAACAGTAACGTAGTAGCTTTTTATTAACTGTATACGCGTTTCTGCTTTCATGGTTTCGTCAGTACAGTATATTACTAGGCTAATAACCACATAATGGAAACTGAACTAAAAATGCAGCAGATATGAAACAATTCATTATGACGTCATAAAGTTTATTCATAAACAGTTGTCTTCCGGGCATATGAATTCTATCCCGGTATCCTTATTTCCAATCTGCATATCCATCGAAATGGCACAAAAGGTCCTAGCAACACGTACTCTCCGCTTGGACTAAAATAGACGGAACAAAAAAGTGACTTGTGGATTTCCTTCATCCTTGTGTGCAGAACAGAACTTCAAAAGCTGAACTCGAACACCAAGTTTACCGTCTTCTATACATATAACCGTTGCTGAATGTTTTTGTGTTGAAGCAAGCAATCGAAGATTGCAGGTGTTGAATCACTCTTTGCTTGGTCTTCGGATATTTTGATACTTTTACTGGGCTAAAAACACAACAGTAACGTAGTAGCTTTTTGTTAACTGTATACGCGTTTCTGCTTTCATGGTTTCGTCAGTGCAGTATACTACTAGGCTAATAACCACATAATGGAAACTGAACAAAAAATGCAGCAGATATGAAACAATTCTTTTCGACGTCATAAATTTAGTCATAAACAGTTGTCTTCAGGGCCATGGATTTCTATCCCGGTATCCTTATTTCCAATCTGCACATTCATCAAATTGCCACAAAAGATCCTAGGAACACATACCGTCTCCCTGGACTAAAGTAGATGAAAGAAGAAAGTGATTTGTGGATTTCCTTCATCCTTGTGTGCGGAACAGAACTTTAAATGTTCAACTCGTGCACCAAATTTACCGTTTTTTATACATATAACCGTTGCTGAATGTTTTTGTGTTCAAGCAAGTAATCGAAGATTGCAGGTGTTGAATCACTCTTCATTTGGTCTTCGGATATCTTATTACGTTTACTGGGCTAAAAACACAACAGTGACGTAGTAGCTTTTTATTAACTGTATACGCGTTTCTGCTTTCAAAGCTTCGTCAGTACAGTATATTACTAGGCTAATAACCACATAATGGAAACTGAACAAAAAATGAAGCAGATATGAAACAATTCATTATGACGTCATCAATTATAGTCATAAACAGTTGTCTTCAGAGCATATGAATTCTATCCCGGTATCCTTTTTTTCAATCTGTATATCCATCGAAATGGCACAAAGGGTCCTAGGAACACATACCGTCTCCTTGGACTAAAGTAGATGGAGGAAGAAAGTGATTTGTGGATTTCCTTCATCCTTGTTTGCGGAACAGAACTTTAAAACCTGAACTCGAACACCAAGTTTACAGTCTTTTATACATATAACCGTTGCTGAAGGTTTTTGTGTTGAAGCAAGTAATCGAAGATTGCACGGGTTGAATCACTCTTCACTTGGTCTTCGGATATCGGATATACTTTATCGGATATGGTTTATCAGATATCGGATATCGAATGTATCGGATATCGGATACACTTGGTCTTCGGATATAGTTTTACTGGGCTAAGAACACAACAGTTACGTAGTAGTTTTTTTTTAACGGTATACGCGTTTCTGCCTTCATGGTTTCGTCAATACAGTATACTACTAGGTTCGTCGTCGTCGTCGTGGTTTGGCGGGGCATCTCTTTGCCGCTTAGCCTCTCGATTGTCTTAGCCTCTCGCGTTTCTGCCTTCATGGCTTCGTCAGTACGGTATGTTGATTTCTCCGACATGTTTGTACATAGCGTGCCTGATGTGTGTGTGTCGCAACGTTCTATTTTTTTGTTGTGATGTCGTAATGTGGTGTGCGTTTGGATGTTGTTTTGCTTGGTCGCATCATACGTGTGTGAGTGTATTGAGGACTGTATAGCTAGTTAGGTAGGATTTTGGGTTTTTGCAGCTACAGTTAGGTTAGGTAAAACGGGAGAAATAGAGGTTAGGTTAAGTCAGTGCTGACAGGCATAGTTTAGTAACTCGGATTCTATTTGAATAAGGTACGACTGGTTAAGCCTTTTTAATAGTTTCTGTCAAGTTAATAAACACTACAGTAGTGCCGTAGACTAGCGCTGAGCTAGAGTGTTACGGGCTGATCTGAGAATAGTCGAACGGTTTTGTGTGCCGTTATCCGTCACCGAGATTGAGCGTTTGGTCAAAGAAATTTTGGTGAGTTGGCTCTGTAGTCTGTAGCCTACCTTGTGTGCTTAACTCAGCATTTCCTTTACCGGTTCGATAGTGACGTGTTAAAATGACCTGTTAGCCTTGCATGTTTATCGTTAGGTGTAGGCCTATAGTGTTTTGTGTGTCAGTGTAGGTCTAGTTAGTTTCTGATTTAGTTTCTGCGGATCGTGTGAGGTAACTTTGAATTTTTGCTCTAAGTTATCGTTTGTGTTAATTACGCAGAAACCGTCGGCGTCTTCGTCTTGTCTTCGCTGTGATATTCGGAGTCGTCGTCGCGTTGTTCAATTTTCAATATACCAAAATTCTGTTACCCGGAAGCGTGCTGACCAAACCGCGCAGATTCTGAGGTTAACATCGTTTCAAAATTTCTGCTGTTGGATGTCCCTGCTGGATACTGGTCGATTTGGATTTTCTGGTTGGTGTCGTTTTTTTGTGCTTTGAGTTTTGGAGACGACTGGTTCTCTGCCAAGTAAAAGTTTGAAGCTTGTTCTCGCTACGTTTGAAAGTTACGCCAGACAATCGTGACTGTGACGCAACATAGTCTTGTTGATCCGATAAAGACTGGTGATTATTGATATAACTTCCGCAACAGTGGTTTGAACCTATTAGTAGGATTATATTTATTGTCGTCAGATCTACAAGAGATCCATTCAAAATTAGTAAAATATTATTATTTCATTTTGATTTCGTGCTCGTTTATATTTTGTTTGTGTTGGCTTAGAAATTATTGTGTAAAAGTTATGGCAAGCCCCAGCCATGAGTTTTCGCTCACTGAGCAAGTGATAGCTAAATTGAAAGCCCTTAAGGCTAATTATGTGGAAACTGAGCAGCTGATGACTGATGCCGAAAATGTGGCTCAAGTCCGTGCGAGATTGCGAGAAATTAATTCGGAGTTTGATATCTTGATGAGCTTATGTATATTTGTTGGCGATGACGAAACTATGCCTGGCAGCACGTCCCATAAAGTTGATTTTATTAAAGGGAAGGAAGATTTTAAGCACAGGGTAGAGGCGTGGCTTGCGTGTGTGGATCTGCCTGACGAGAATGAGTTGCGTGAGCCTGAGTTTGATCGTGGTGGTTCACATGTTGTGAGGTGTGGTTCTGACGTTGATGTTGGGGGTAAGCCGTCTGGTATGGTTACCGGGTCACGTACTGGTTTCAGGTCTGAAGATGTGCATGTTGTGAGATGCAGCACTGAGGCTGATGCGTATGTGAGAAATGAACGATCTGATATTACGCCTGTGCTGCGTGCTGGTATTGACGTTTGTGACAGGCCTTCCAATATGGCACTTGCTCCCCGTATTAATGTTGGTTCTGGTAGTACGTCGAGTGTTTCTTCCCACAGCTCTCGCGCTAGCCGCATCAGGGAAAGCCGAGTGAAAGTGCGTTTGGCTCAGTTGGCATTATGTCACGAAGAAGAGAAGCGGAAGGAAGAAGAAATCCGTCAGAAGGAAGAAGAAATCCGTCAGAAGAAAGAAGAAATCCGTCAGAAGGAAGAAGAAATCCGTCGGAAGGAAGAAGAAGAGAGACGAAGACAGCAAGCGCATGAAAAAAGAAAGCGGGATAAGCAACGGGATTTAGAAATGGCGCATGCAGAACTCGAGGCTTGGGAAGCTGAATCTGTTTCTGGTGCCTCGAACATGCCTTTAGATTATGGATGTTCCATATATCCACGCAAAGTTCCGCAAATATCTACTTTGCCGGGAGCCGAGCCAGTCAGGATTGATATACCTAGGTTTGAACGTGGCCACCCCATGCCAGGCTCATCAGGTGAACGAGTTGGTGAGTTGAGGTCAAGCAGGAGGACACAGCCTATGCTTGATGTTCCTCAAGAGCAAAGATATCTTCGCGCGGAAACTGCTAGTCGCAATCTACCGCGTTTTGCTAGTCCTCCATATGATGGAACCACGGAGACAACGCAACTCGCTCGGGAAGTTACCCGTACTGAAGCGAGTGAACGTTTTTTGCCCAAACCTGCGATTGAACAATTTGATGGGGACCCACTCGACTATTGGGCCTTTGTCAGTAGATTTAAAGTCCATATCGCCGATAGAATAAGCAGCGATGATTTGAAACTGGTTTACTTACTTTAGCATTGTAGTAAAAGTGTGTACGAGAGGGTTAAACATTATGCTGGGGGACCAGATAAGCGCCAATGTTATCAGAAGGTATGGCGTGAGTTATACGATCGCTATGGGCAGCCACACGTTGTTGGTCGCCATTGTGAGCAGCGTTTGTTAGATTTACCCAAAGTTGGACAGTATGATGCTGAGCACTTGGAAAGCATGGCAATTTTGATGAAGAGATGCCTTGCTTCCTTGGATGAACTCTCTGGATCAACAACGATGAATACTGTTGGGTTTATTTCGACGTTAGTGGAAAAATTGCCTGTAGAATTGCGTCGTAAGTGGGTATCAAAGGCTTTGAAGATACAAAACAAGACCGGCTCCTTAGCTGGGTTTGCGGACTTAGCAGAGTTTGTGATCAGTGAGTCCGCAGAAGCGAATTCAACGTATTATAAAGCGATATTCCCTCTTCGATCGAGCAAGAGTGATGGGCACGTGTTTAAGCAAAGGAAGGCCCACACCTTCATTACTACGACTCCGGTTAAAACGTCGGATCAAGCCTCCAATCAAGCGAAAGACAAAGGCTCGAATGAAGGTAAACAAAGTCTCCAAAATGCTCCAATGAATTGTTATTGTTGTGGTGAACGACACAAACTGAGTCAATGCAACGAGTTTGCAGCGAAGTCTTACCAAGAAAGGAGGTTTGTAGTTCGCGAAAAGAAACTGTGCTATCGATGTCTGCGTCAGGGTCATAGTATAAAAGACTGCCGCAGCAGAAGGGCGTGTGATGTGGAGTCCTGCAAGAGTAACAGCCATCCATCATACACTGCTGCATTCAGAGCAGATTGGAGCAGGCAATAGCAATAGTATGGTGCCAGTCCGCAATGCAGTTCTGTTAAATGGGGACTCGCTTAGAGGACTGAAAGGTGGAGCATCTCTAGATATACTTCCTGTAAGAGTGAGCAACGGTGATGAAGAAGTGCTCACATATGCGCTGTTAGATCCTGGATCATCGATGTCCTTTTGCGAGCAAGTCTTGATTAATCAGCTGGGAATAAAAGACCAAGGTTCCGTGGTAGAAACCTTCATGGAAACTCTTACCACCAAACGTCCGGAGCCTCTGAAGTCGGTGTGTTTCTCTGTGGATGTGAAGCCAGTGGATTCAAACGGTGGGATTAAAATAAGCAACGTGGTTATGATTGACCATATACCGGTAGATCCTCTCTGCAGGAATGTGATCCCTAATCTTGATGAATTTGAGCACCTTCGAGATGTTACTTTGCCTGAAATTAAAGGTGCTTCAGTTACGCTGCTTATAGGAAATGACAATTATCTGGCACATTTTCCTTTGGAAACTCGGGTTGCTGATGATCCTGGATCAGCTGGCCCTCATGCGATTAAGACGCCCTTGGGATGGGTATTGAAGGGATCGACAAGTTCTTTGGCTGGTACAGTCCCAGCAAAATGCCATAATTTTCTGCTCAACCAAGGACACACCCCTGCTTGTTTGGAAGAATTGAATGGCGTTCTAGTAACCGATGAGGGTGAAACAATTAATCCTTCACCTTGCATTAACAGCTGGGATGTTGATAGCTTGATGTCATGGCTTAAGAGTAATCAGGAGGCTCGAGAATTCGGCATGAAATATTCCGCAGAAGACGTGGTCGCTTATGATCGTATGGAAAGGTCCATATCCTTTGACGAGGGTCATTTCGAGCTGCCGTTACTGTGGAAGAATACTTCGGTTCGACTACCTGAAAGCTTGAATATGGCGAGAAAGAGATTAGAAGGAGTAAAGCGCAGATTACTCCGTGACGACAACATGAAAGAAATGTACCGCAAGCAAATGGAAACCGTGTTGAGTCGCGACTATGCCGAAGAGGTGCCTATGAATGAATGGGATGCACGAAAACGCATATGGTATGTTCCCCATCACCCCGTGGTTAATCCGAACAAGCCAGGTAAAGTTCGGATTGTTTACGACTGCGCCGCCAAAAGCCATGGGGTAAGCTTGAATGAGGAGCTGATGAAAGGACCCGACTTGGTCAATCGTTTGGTCGGAGTGCTGCTGCGCTTTCGCAAGGACAAGGTTGCGATCGCCGCGGACATAGAGAGCATGTTCTACCAGGTTCGCTGTGCACCAGAAGATCGTGACTCTCTAAGATTCTTATGGTGGCCTGGTGGGGACCTCGCTAAGGAAGCTGTACCTCACCGAATGAAAGTTCATTTATTCGGGGCAAAATCGTCCCCAAGCTGTGCTGCGTTTGCATTGCTGGAAATTGCCAGACGTTTTGGCAAGTATTTTCCCACCAACGTGTCGGATGTGATTAGGAAGGGGTTCTACGTGGATGATTGCCTAACGACAGCAAGCAATGATGAGGAGGGCATCCAGCTGATTAAGAACCTTAGAGAAATGCTGGGTAAAGGTGGATTCCATCTGACGAAATGGATTTCAAACAGTCAAGAAGTCATTGAAAGTGTGGAGCCAGATGAAAGAGCCAAGGTGGTTGCCAAGGTTGATATTGGCGATGCTTCCACGGAGCGGGTACTCGGAATGAGGTGGAATGTGCAGACTGACCACTTTGAGTTCAATGTAAGAATTCCGGAAAAGCCCTTTACACGAAGAGGATTGCTTGGGATTACTAATGCCCTGTTTGACCCCCTTGGTTTGGTTTCCCCCGTCGTATTGGAAGCTCGACTACTGTTTAGGAGCTTGTGTCAAATGAAAGTTGGGTGGGATGATAAGGTCCCAGACTCCGATGCTGCAAAATGGAAGAAATGGAAAGATAGCCTGGTTGCTTTGAACGATTTAAAGATTGAAAGATGGTGCAAAGGTCCAAAGGGTGCCACTAATCTGCAACTACATGCTTTTGCAGATGCGTCTACCGTTGCACGTGGCAGTGTATGCTACTTGCGATACATCGATTCTGATCAGCAGATTCGATGTTCTTTGTTAATGGCTAAATCCCTACTCGCTGGTTCAGAGAACCAAACTGTTCCGAGATTGGAACTGAAAGCGGCTCTCGATGCAGTGAAACTCGCGAAGGTTGTGCAAAGCGAACTCGAGCTTGAGAAATGTCCCTGCGTTTATTGGACTGATTCTACAATAGTCCTGCACAGCTTACGAGCAGAAACTAAGAAGTTTCCTGTGTTTTCTCGAAATCGATTGTCTCAGATTGAGCGCCTGACTTGTGTATATGATTGGCACCACGTGCCGTCTTCCTTGAATCCGGCAGACCTGGCTTCTCGCGGATGTTCCGCGACAGCTCTCGTTTCTAGCCCAGTTTGGTTGAATGGTCCGGAGTTCTTGAGAAAATCCAATGAAGAGTGGCCTCAACTACCGTTGATGAGAAAGTCCGATGAAAATTCATGCAGAGCGTTTGACGTGCCTCGAAATAATACGCCTACTTTATCGATGATGGTTACCGTGGAGAAGTTCAAGCCAACACCAATGGAATACTTTGTTAATTACTGGTCTTCCTGGTATCGTCTAAGGGTTGCGGCAGCCGGTTTACTACGATTTAAGTCATTTTTGTTAAGTCGAATAAAAGGAGTGGGTTTGGAGAAGCTCAACTGTGGTCCTATCACTGTAGAGGAATTGCAGTGTGCAGAGAAGGAGCTGGTAAAGTATGTCCAACATTGTAGCTTTCCCGAATGGTTTTCTGAGAGGCGTGTTCCATTGAAATCTAATGTCTTGTATCAGCTCAATCCAATAGTACTGGATGGTATTCTAAGAGTTGGTGGTCGGCTTGCGAAAGCCAATTTGCCTCTTACCGTTAAGCATCCTGCAATCCTACCCTCTAAGAATCATGTAACCGATCTGATTATTCAACATTGTCATGTTCAAGAGTCTGGCCACCAAGGTGTCAATGCCACGCTTAATAATCTGATGAAACGCTACTGGATTCCCAGTCCGAAGGCTGCAGTAGCGAAGGTGATAAAGCAGTGCCTGAGTTGCAAGAGAAGAACGGCAAGGCCAGAGACCCAGATAATGGCTGATTTGCCGCCAGCTAGACTCAAAATGTTTGAGTCTCCGTTTGCTCACACAGGAGTAGATTACTTTGGCCCGTTCGTCGTCAAACAACGGAGGAGTGACGTGAAGAGATACGGATGTATCTTCACATGCATGACGACTCGTGCCGTCCACTTGGAGGTGGCGCCAGATTTAACAACCTCTGCCTTTATCAATGCTTTGCGGCATTTTGTCGCGCGTCGTGGTCCAGTTCACCACGTGTACTCTGACAATGGATCGAATTTTATTGGGGCCGAGAAAGTTTTGCGTCAGTCCATTCAGTCGTGGAATCAAAGACAAATCTATCAGCATCTCCGCCAAGAAGGGATACAGTGGACTTTTAACCCTCCTGGGGCCAGCCATATGGGTGGTGCCTGGGAGAGGATGATAAGGCTTGTAAGGCAGATATTTGTTAGCCTGCTTTCTGGAAAACGACTTGATGATGATGGCCTTCATACTCTCCTCCTTGAAGTGGAGTCTATTATTAATTCAAGACCGTTGACGAATTGTTCTGGTAATCCGGAAGACCCCTTACCTCTTACTCCCAATCATTTGCTCAAGGTGGATCCATCAGTTGGGCTCCCTCCGACGTTAACTGCGTTAAGTGATGTGTTCGCCCGTGAGAGGTATCGCGTCGTTCAGTACGTCGCGGACGAGTTTTGGAGAAGGTGGGTGGAAGAGTACCCAAAGACCATGTTCCCTAGAAGAAAGTGGAACGAGCGACGAGTCAATCTTGGCTTGCGGGACATTGTCTTATTAGTGGACTCCTTTACGCCGCGAGGACAATGGCCTCTTGGGCGAGTGGTGAAGTTGTACCCAGATTCCGAAGAGGTCGTGAGGATTGTAGATGTCAAAACTACATCCGGGATTTTGAAAAGACCTATAACCAAACTATGCGTTATCGTTAAAGCACGCGAAAAAGAAGGCAATCATGAAGATAATCCGGCAGATGAAGACGACAAACCAAATGGATTTTGAAGTTTTGAGAGCTGAAGTTGAGGAAATCTTGGTTGTTTTGGAAAATGAAACTTCTGTTGCATTTTGGGGGGGAGGATGTTGATTTCCCCGACATGTTTGTACATAGCGTGCCTGATGTGTGTGTGTCGCAACGTTCTATTTCTCTGTTGTGATGTCGTAATGTGGTGTGCGTTTGGATGTTGTCTTGCCTGGTCGCATCATACGTGTGTGAGTGTATTGAGGACTGTATAGCTAGTTAGGTAGGATTTTGGGTTTTTGCAGCTACAGTTAGGTTAGGTAAAACGGGAGAAATAGAGGTTAGGTTAAGTCAGTGCTGACAGGCATAGTTTAGTAACTCGGATTCTATTTGAATAAGGTACGACTGGTTAAGCCTTTTTAATAGTTTCTGTCAAGTTAATAGACACTACAGTAGTGCCGTAGACTAGCGCTGAGCTAGAGTGTTACGGGCTGATCTGAGAATAGTCGAACGGTTTTGTGTGCCGTTATCCGTCACCGAGATTGAGCGTTTGGTCAAAGAAATTTTGGTGAGTTGGCTCTGTAGTCTGTAGCCTACCTTGTGTGCTTAACTCAGCATTTCCTTTACTGGTTCGATAGTGACGTGTTAAAATGACCTGTTAGCCTTGCATGTTTATCGTTAGGTGTAGGCCTATAGTGTTTTGTGTGTCAGTGTAGGTCTAGTTAGTTTCTGATTTAATTTCTGCGGATCGTGTGAAGTAACTTTGAATTTTTGCTCTAAGTTATCGTTTGTGTTAATTACGCAGAAACCGTCGGCGTCTTCGTCTTGTCTTCGCTGTGATATTCGGAGTCGTCGTCGCGTTGTTCAATTTTCAATATACCAAAATTCTGTTACCCGGAAGCGTGCTGACCAAACCGCGCAGATTCTGAGGTTAACACAGTATACTACTAGGCTAATAACCACATACCGGTAATGGAAACTGAACAAAAAATGCAGCAGATATGAAACAATTCATTATGACGTCATCAATTTTAGTCATAAACAGTTGTCTTCAGGGCATATGAAGTTTATCCCGGTATCCTTATTTCCAATCTGCAAATATATCGAAATGGCACAAAGGGTCCTAGGAACACTCACCGTTTCCCTGGACTAAAGTAGATGGAAGAAAAAAGTAATTTGTGGATTTCCTTCATCCTTGTTTGCGGAACAGAACTTAAAAACCTGAACTCGAACACCAAGTTTACTGTCTTCTATACATTAAACCGTTGCTGAATGTTTTTGTGTTGAAGCAAGTAATCGAAGATTGCAGGTGTTGAATCACTCTTCACTTGGTCTTCGGATATCTTTTTACGTTTACTGGGCTAAAAACACAACAGTAACGTAGTAGCTTTTTATTAACTGTATACGCGTCTCTGCCTTCATGGTTTCGTCAGTACAGTATACTACTAGGCTAATAACCACATAATGGAAACTGAACAAATAATGCAGCGTATATGAAACAATTCATTATGACGTCATCAATTTTAATCATAAACAGTTGTCTTCAGGGCATATGAACTCGATCCCGAAATTCTTATTTCCAATCTGCACATCCATCGAAATGGCACAAAGGGTCCTAGGAACACATACCGTCTCCCTGGACTAAAGTAGATGGAAGAAAAAAGTAATTTGTGGATTTCCTTCATGCTTGTGTGCGGAACAGAACTTTAAAACCTGAACTCGACCACCAAGTTTACCGTCTTTTATGCATATAACCGGTGCTGAAGGTTTTTGTGTTGAAGCGAAAAAACAAAAATTGCAAGTGTTAAATCACTCTTCACTTGGTCTTCGGATATCTTATTACTTTTACTGGGCTAAAAACACAACAGTAACGTAATAGCAATTTAATAACAGTATACGCGTTTCTGCCTTCATGGCTTCGTCAGTACAGTATACTACTAAACTAATAACCACATAATGGAAACTGAACAAAAAATGCAACAGATATGAAGCATATCAATATGACGTCCTAATTTTTAGTCATAAACAATTGTCTTCAGGGCATATGAATTCTATCCCGGTATCCTTATTTCCCATCCGCATATCCATCGAAATGGCACAAAATATATAGGAACACATACCGTCTCCCTGGACTAAGTAGATGGAAGAGGAAAATGATTTGTGGATTTCCTTCATCCTTGCGTGCGGAACAGAACTTTAAAAGCTGAACTCGAACACCAATTTTACCGTTTTCTATACATATAACCGTTGCTGAATGTTTTTGTGTTGAAGCAAGTAATCGAAGATTGCAGGTGTTGAATCACTCTTCACTTGGTCTTCGGATATCTTATTACTTTTACTGGGCTAAAAACACAACAGTAACGTAGTAACTTTTTATTAACTGTATACGCGTTTCTGCCTTCACGATTTCGTCAATACAGTATACTACTAAGCTATTAACCACATAATGGAAACTGAACAAAAAATGCAGCAGATTAGAAACAGTTCAGTATGACGTCATCATGTCTTCAGAGCATATGAATTCTATTCCGGTATCCTTAGGTCCAGTCTGCATATCCATCGAAATGGCACAAAACATCTTAAGAACACATACCGTCTGCCTGGACTGAAGTAAATAGAAGAAGAAAGTGATTTGTGGATTTCTTTCATTCTTGTGTGCGGAACAGAACTTTAAAAGCTGAACTCGAACACCAAGTTTACCGTCTTCTATATATATAACCGTTGTTGAATGTTTTTGTGTTCAAACGAAAAATCGAAGATTGCAGGTGTTGAATCACTCTTCACTTGGTCTTCGGATATCTTATTAGTTTTACTGGGCTAAAAACACAACAGTAACGTAGTAGCTTTTTATTAACTGTATACGCGTTTGTGCTTTCATGGTTTCGTCAGTACAGTTTACTCTAAGCTATCAACCACATAATGGAAACTGAACAAAAAATGCAGCAGATTTAAAACATGTCATTATGACGTCATCACTTTTAGTCAAAAACAGTTATCATCAAGGCATATGAATTCTATTCCGGGATCCTTAAGTCCATTCTGCATATCCATCGAAATGGCACAAAGGATCCTAGGAACACATACCGTCTGCCTGGACTAAAGTAGATGAAGGAAGAAAGTGATTTGTGGATTTCCTTGGTTTTTGTGTGCGAAACAGAACTTTAAAAGCTGAACTCGAACAACAAATTTACCGTCTTCTATACATATAACCGTTGCTGAATGTTTTTGTGTTGAAGCAAGAAATCGAAGATTGCAGGTGTTGAATCACTCTTCATTTGGTCTTCGGATATCTTATTACTTTTACTGGGCTAAAAACCCAACAGTAACGTAGTAGCTTTTCATTAATTGTTTACGCGTTTGTGCTTTCATGGTTTTGTCAGTACAGTATACTACTAAGCTAATAACCACATAATGGAAACTGAACAAAAAATGCAACGTATATAAAACAATTCATTATGACGTCATCAATTTCAGTCAAAAACAGTTGTCTTCAGGGCATATGAACTCGATCCCGGTATCTTTTTTTCCAGTCTGCATATCCATCGAAATGGCACAAAGGGTCCTAGGAACACTCACCGTCTCCCTGGACTAAAGTGGATGAAAAAAGAAAGTGATTTGTAGATTTTCTTCACCGTTGTGTGCGGAACAGAACTTTAAAACCTAAACTCGAACACCAAGTTTACTGTCTTCTTGCATAAAACCGTTGCTGAATGTTTTTGTGTTGAAGCAAGTAATCGAAGATTGCAGGTGTTGAATCACTCTTCACTAGGTCTTCCGATATCTTATTACTTTTACGGGGCTAAAAACACAACAGTAACGTAGTAGCTTTTTATTAACTGTATACGCGTTTGTGTTTTCATGGTTTCATCAGTACAGTATACTACTAGGCTAATAACCACATAATGAAAACTGAACAAAAAATGCAGCAAATATGAAACAGTTCAGTGTGACGTCATCAATTTTAGTCATAAACAGTTGTCTTCAGAGCATATGAATTCTATTCCGGTATCCTTAATTCCAATTTGCATATCCATGGAAATGGCACAAAGGGTCCTAGGAACACATACCGTTTGCCTGGACTGAAGTAGATGGAAGAAGAAAGTAATTTGTGGATTTCCTTCATTTTTGTGTGCGAAACAGAACTTTAAAAGCTGAAATCGAACACCAAGTTTACCGTGTTTTATACATACAACCGTTGCTGAATGTTTTTGTGTTAAAGCGAGTAATCGAAGATTGCAGGTGTTGAATCACTCTTCATTTGGTCTTCGGATTCTTTATTACTTTTACTGGGCTAAAAACACAACAGTAACGTAGTAGCTTTTTATTAACTGTATACGCGTTTCTGCCTTCATGGCTTCGTCAGTACAGTATACTACTAGGCTAATAACCACATAATGGAAACTGAACAAAAAATGCAGCAAATATGAAACAAGTCATTATCACGTCATCAAATTTAGTCATAAACAATTGTTTTCAAGGCATATGAACATCCTGGTATCCTTCTTTTCAATCTGCATATCCATCGAAATTGCACAAAGGGTCCTAGGAACACATACCGTTTCCCTGGACTAAGTAGATAGAAGAAGAAAGTGATTTGTGGATTTCCATCATCCTTGTGTGCGAAACAGAACTTTAAAACCTGAACTCGAACACCAAATTTACCGTTTTTTACACATATAACCGTAGCTGAATGTTTTTGTGTTGAAGCTAGTAATCGAAGATTGCAGGTGTTGAATCACTCTTCACTTGGTCTTCGGATATCTTATTACTTTTACTGGACCAAAAACACAACAGTAACGTAGTAGCTTTTTATTAACTGTATATTCGTTTGTGCCTTCATGGTTTCGTCAGTACAGTATACTACTAGGCTAATAACCACATAATGGAAACTGAACAAAAAATGCAGCAGATATGAAACAACTCATTATCACGTCATCAATTTTAGTCATAAACAGTTGTTTTCAAGGCATATGAATTCCATCCCGGTATCCTTATTTCCATTCTGCATATCCATCGAAATGGCACAAAGGATCTTAGGAACACATACCGTCTCCCTGGACTGAAATAGATGGAAGAAGAAAGTAATTTGTGGATTTCCTTCATCCTTGTGTGCGGAACAGAACTTTAAAACCTGAGCTCGAACACCAAGTTTACCGTCTTCTATACATATAACCGTTGCTGAATGTTTTTGTGTTGAAGCAAGTAATCGAAGATTGCAGGTGTTGAATCACTCTTCGCTTGGTCTTCGGATATTTTATTACTTTTACTGGGCTAAAAACACAACAGTAACGTAGTAGCTTTTTGTTAACTGTATACGCGTTTTTGCCTTCATGGCTTCGTCAGTACAGTATACTACTAGGCTAATAACCACATAATGGAAACTGAACAAATAATGCAGCAGATATGAAACAATTCATTATGTGGTCATCAATTTTAATCATAAACAATTGTCTTCAGGGCATATGAATTTTTTCCCGGTATATTTATTTCCAATGTGTAAATCCATCGAAATGGCACAAAGGGTCTTAGGAACACATACCGTCTCCTTGGACTAAAGTAGATGGAAGAAGAAAGTGATTTGTAGAATTCCTTCATTTTTGTGTGCGAAACAGAATTTTAAAACCTGAACTCGAACACCAAGTTTACCGTTTTCTATGCGTATAACCGTTGCTGAGTGTTTTTGAGTTGAAGCAAGAAATCGAAGATTGCAGGTGTTGAATCACTCTTCACTTGGTTTTCGGATATCCTATTACTTTTACTGGGCTAAAAACACAACAGTAACGTAGTAGCTTTTTATTAACTGTATACGCGTTTGTGCTTTCATGGTTTCGTCAGTACAGTTTACTCTAAGCTATCAACCACATAATGGAAACTGAACAAAAAATGCAACAGACATAAAACATATCATTTTGACGTCATCGATTTCAGTCAAAAACAGTTGTCTTCAGGGCATATGAACTCGATCCCGGTATCTTTTTTTCCAGTTTGCATATCCATCGAAATGGCACAAAGGGTCCTAGGAACACTCACCGTCTCCCTGGATTAAAGTGGATGAAAAAAAAAAATATTTTGTGGATTTCCTTCATCGTTGTGTGCGGAACAGAACTTTAAAACCTAAACTCGAACACCAAGTTTACCGTCTTCTTGCATATAACCGTTGCTGAATGTTTTTGTGTTGAAGCAAGTAATCGAAGATTGCAGGTGTTGAATCATTCTTCACTTGGTCTTCCGATATCTTATTACTTTTACTGGGCTAAAAACACAACAGTAACGTAGTAGCTTTTTATTAACTGTAAACGCGTTTGTGCCTTCATGGTTTCGTCAGTACAGTATACTACTAGGCTAATAACCACATAATGGAAACTGAACAAATAATGCAGCGTATATGAAACAATTCATTATGACGTCATCAATTTTAATCATAAACAGTTGTCTTCAGGGCATATGAACTCGATCCCGAAATTCTTATTTCCAATCTGCACATCCATCGAAATGGCACAAAGGGTCCTAGGAACACATACCGTCTCCCTGGACTAAAGTAGATGGAAGAAAAAAGTAATTTGTGGATTTCCTTCATGCTTGTGTGCGGAACAGAACTTTAAAACCTGAACTCGACCACCAAGTTTACCGTCTTTTATGCATATAACCGGTGCTGAAGGTTTTTGTGTTGAAGCGAAAAAACAAAAATTGCAAGTGTTAAATCACTCTTCACTTGGTCTTCGGATATCTTATTACTTTTACTGGGCTAAAAACACAACAGTAACGTAATAGCAATTTAATAACAGTATACGCGTTTCTGCCTTCATGGCTTCGTCAGTACAGTATACTACTAAACTAATAACCACATAATGGAAACTGAACAAAAAATGCAACAGATATGAAGCATATCAATATGACGTCCTAATTTTTAGTCATAAACAATTGTCTTCAGGGCATATGAATTCTATCCCGGTATCCTTACTTCCCATCCGCATATCCATCGAAATGGCACAAAATATATAGGAACACATACCGTCTCCCTGGACTAAGTAGATGGAAGAGGAAAATGATTTGTGGATTTCCTTCATCCTTGCGTGCGGAACAGAACTTTAAAAGCTGAACTCGAACACCAATTTTACCGTTTTCTATACATATAACCGTTGCTGAATGTTTTTGTGTTGAAGCAAGTAATCGAAGATTGCAGGTGTTGAATCACTCTTCACTTGGTCTTCGGATATCTTATTACTTTTACTGGGCTAAAAACACAACAGTAACGTAGTAACTTTTTATTAACTGTATACGCGTTTCTGCCTTCACGATTTCGTCAATACAGTATACTACTAAGCTATTAACCACATAATGGAAACTGAACAAAAAATGCAGCAGATTAGAAACAGTTCAGTATGACGTCATCATGTCTTCAGAGCATATGAATTCTATTCCGGTATCCTTAGGTCCAGTCTGCATATCCATCGAAATGGCACAAAACATCTTAAGAACACATACCGTCTGCCTGGACTGAAGTAAATAGAAGAAGAAAGTGTTTTGTGGATTTCTTTCATTCTTGTGTGCGGAACAGAACTTTAAAAGCTGAACTCGAACACCAAGTTTACCGTCTTCTATATATATAACCGTTGTTGAATGTTTTTGTGTTCAAACGAAAAATCGAAGATTGCAGGTGTTGAATCACTCTTCACTTGGTCTTCGGATATCTTATTAGTTTTACTGGGTTAAAAACACAACAGTAACGTAGTAGCTTTTTATTAACTGTATACGCGTTTGTGCCTTCATGGTTTCGTCAGTACAGTTTACTCTAAGCTATCAACCACATAATGGAAACTGAACAAAAAATGCAGCAGATTTAAAACATGTCATTATGACGTCATCACTTTTAGTCAAAAACAGTTATCATCAAGGCATATGAATTCTATTCCGGGATCCTTAAGTCCATTCTGCATATCCATCGAAATGGCACAAAGGATCCTAGGAACACATACCGTCTGCCTGGACTAAAGTAGATGAAGGAAGAAAGTGATTTGTGGATTTCCTTGGTTTTTGTGTGCGAAACAGAACTTTAAAAGCTGAACTCGAACAACAAATTTACCGTCTTCTATACATATAACCGTTGCTGAATGTTTTTGTGTTGAAGCAAGAAATCGAAGATTGCAGGTGTTGAATCACTCTTCATTTGGTCTTCGGATATCTTATTACTTTTACTGGGCTAAAAACCCAACAGTAACGTAGTAGCTTTTCATTAATTGTTTACGCGTTTGTGCTTTCATGGTTTTGTCAGTACAGTATACTACTAAGCTAATAACCACATAATGGAAACTGAACAAAAAATGCAACGTATATAAAACAATTCATTATGACGTCATCAATTTCAGTCAAAAACAGTTGTCTTCAGGGCATATGAACTCGATCCCGGTATCTTTTTTTCCAGTCTGCATATCCATCGAAATGGCACAAAGGGTCCTAGGAACACTCACCGTCTCCCTGGACTAAAGTGGATGAAAAAAGAAAGTGATTTGTAGATTTTCTTCACCGTTGTGTGCGGAACAGAACTTTAAAACCTAAACTCGAACACCAAGTTTACTGTCTTCTTGCATAAAACCGTTGCTGAGTGTTTTTGTGTTGAAGCAAGTAATCGAAGATTGCAGGTGTTGAATCACTCTTCACTAGGTCTTCCGATATCTTATTACTTTTACGGGGCTAAAAACACAACAGTAACGTAGTAGCTTTTTATTAACTGTATACGCGTTTGTGTTTTCATGGTTTCATCAGTACAGTATACTACTAGGCTAATAACCACATAATGAAAACTGAACAAAAAATGCAGCAAATATGAAACAGTTCAGTGTGACGTCATCAATTTTAGTCATAAACAGTTGTCTTCAGAGCATATGAATTCTATTCCGGTATCCTTAATTCCAATTTGCATATCCATGGAAATGGCACAAAGGGTCCTAGGAACACATACCGTTTGCCTGGACTGAAGTAGATGGAAGAAGAAAGTAATTTGTGGATTTCCTTCATTTTTGTGTGCGAAACAGAACTTTAAAAGCTGAAATCGAACACCAAGTTTACCGTGTTTTATACATACAACCGTTGCTGAATGTTTTTGTGTTAAAGCGAGTAATCGAAGATTGCAGGTGTTGAATCACTCTTCATTTGGTCTTCGGATTCTTTATTACTTTTACTGGGCTAAAAACACAACAGTAACGTAGTAGCTTTTTATTAACTGTATACGCGTTTCTGCCTTCATGGCTTCGTCAGTACAGTATACTACTAGGCTAATAACCACATAATGGAAACTGAACAAAAAATGCAGCAAATATGAAACAAGTCATTATCACGTCATCAAATTTAGTCATAAACAATTGTTTTCAAGGCATATGAACATCCTGGTATCCTTCTTTTCAATCTGCATATCCATCGAAATTGCACAAAGGGTCCTAGGAACACATACCGTTTCCCTGGACTAAGTAGATAGAAGAAGAAAGTGATTTGTGGATTTACATCATCCTTGTGTGCGAAACAGAACTTTAAAACCTGAACTCGAACACCAAATTTACCGTTTTTTACACATATAACCGTAGCTGAATGTTTTTGTGTTGAAGCTAGTAATCGAAGATTGCAGGTGTTGAATCACTCTTCACTTGGTCTTCGGATATCTTATTACTTTTACTGGACCAAAAACACAACAGTAACGTAGTAGCTTTTTATTAACTGTATATTCGTTTGTGCCTTCATGGTTTCGTCAGTACAGTATACTACTAGGCTAATAACCACATAATGGAAACTGAACAAAAAATGCAGCAGATATGAAACAACTCATTATCACGTCATCAATTTTAGTCATAAACAGTTGTTTTCAAGGCATATGAATTCCATCCCGGTATCCTTATTTCCATTCTGCATATCCATCGAAATGGCACAAAGGATCTTAGGAACACATACCGTCTCCCTGGACTGAAATAGATGGAAGAAGAAAGTAATTTGTGGATTTCCTTCATCCTTGTGTGCGGAACAGAACTTTAAAACCTGAGCTCGAACACCAAGTTTACCGTCTTCTATACATATAACCGTTGCTGAATGTTTTTGTGTTGAAGCAAGTAATCGAAGATTGCAGGTGTTGAATCACTCTTCGCTTGGTCTTCGGATATTTTATTACTTTTACTGGGCTAAAAACACAACAGTAACGTAGTAGCTTTTTGTTAACTGTATACGCGTTTTTGCCTTCATGGCTTCGTCAGTACAGTATACTACTAGGCTAATAACCACATAATGGAAACTGAACAAATAATGCAGCAGATATGAAACAATTCATTATGTGGTCATCAATTTTAATCATAAACAATTGTCTTCAGGGCATATGAATTTTTTCCCGGTATATTTATTTCCAATGTGTAAATCCATCGAAATGGCACAAAGGGTCTTAGGAACACTTACCGTCTCCTTGGACTAAAGTAGATGGAAGAAGAAAGTGATTTGTAGAATTCCTTCATTTTTGTGTGCGAAACAGAATTTTAAAACCTGAACTCGAACACCAAGTTTACCGTTTTCTATGCGTATAACCGTTGCTGAGTGTTTTTGAGTTGAAGCAAGAAATCGAAGATTGCAGGTGTTGAATCACTCTTCACTTGGTCTTCGGATATCCTATTACTTTTACTGGGCTAAAAACACAACAGTAACGTAGTAGCTTTTTATTAACTGTATACGCGTTTGTGCTTTCATGGTTTCGTCAGTACAGTTTACTCTAAGCTATCAACCACATAATGGAAACTGAACAAAAAATGCAACAGACATAAAACATATCATTTTGACGTCATCGATTTCAGTCAAAAACAGTTGTCTTCAGGGCATATGAACTCGATCCCGGTATCTTTTTTTCCAGTTTGCATATCCATCGAAATGGCACAAAGGGTCCTAGGAACACTCACCGTCTCCCTGGATTAAAGTGGATGAAAAAAAAAAATATTTTGTGGATTTCCTTCATCGTTGTGTGCGGAACAGAACTTTAAAACCTAAACTCGAACACCAAGTTTACCGTCTTCTTGCATATAACCGTTGCTGAATGTTTTTGTGTTGAAGCAAGTAATCGAAGATTGCAGGTGTTGAATCATTCTTCACTTGGTCTTCCGATATCTTATTACTTTTACTGGGCTAAAAACACAACAGTAACGTAGTAGCTTTTTATTAACTGTAAACGCGTTTGTGCCTTCATGGTTTCATCAGTACAGTATACTACTAGGCTAATAACCACATAATGAAAACTGAACAAAAAATGCAGCAGATATGAAACAGTTCAGTGTGACGTCATCAGTTTTAGTCAGAAACAGTTGTCTTCAGAGCGTATGAATTCTATTCCGGTATGCTTATTTCCAATCTGCATATCCATCGAAATGGCACAAAGGGTCCTAGGAACACATACCGTTTGCCTGGACTGAAGTAGATGGAAGAAGAAAATCATTTGTGGATTTCCTTCATCGTTGTGTGCGGAACAGAACTTTAAAAGCTAAGTCGAACACCAAGTTTAGCGTGTTCTTTACATATAACCGTTGCTGAATGTTTTTGTGTTAAAGCGAGTAATCGAAGATTGCAGGTGTTGAATCACTCTTCTCTTGGTCTTCGGATATCTTATTAGTTTTACTGGGCTAAAAACACAACAGTAACGTAGTAGCTTTTTAAGAACTGTATACGCGTTTCTACCTTCATGGCTTCGTCAGTAGATGTTGCTTTTAAGCTAATAACCACATAATGGAAACTGAACAAATAATGCAGCAGATATGAAACATATCATTATGACGTCATCAATTTTAGTCATAAACAGTTGTTTTCAGGGCATATGAATTCTATCCCGGTTTCCTTGTTTCCACTTTGCATATCCATCGAAATGGCACAAAGGGTCCTAGGAACACATACCGTCTCCCTGGATTAAAGTAGATGGAAAAAGAAAGTAATTTGTGGATTTCCTTCATCCTTGTGTGCGGAACAGAACTTTAAAAGCTGAACTCGAACACCAACTTTACCGTTTTTTATACATGTAACCGTTGCTGAATGTTTTTGTGTTGAAGCAAAAATCGAAAATTGCAGGTGTTGAATCACTCTTCGCTTGGTCTTCGGATATCTTATTACTTTTACTGGGCTAAAAACACAACAGTAACGTAGTAGCTTTTTATTAACTGTATACGCGTTTGTGCCTGCATGGTTTCGTCAGTACAGTATACTACTAAGCTAGTGATCACATAATGGAAGCTGAACAAAAATTGCAGCAGATATGAAACAATTTCTTATGACGTCATCAATTTTAGTCAAAAACAGTTGTCTTCAAAACATATGATTTTTATCCTGGTATTATTATTTTCATTCTGCATATCCATCGAAATGGCACAAAGGGTCCTAGGAACACATACCGTTTCCCTGGACTAAAGTAGATGGAAGAAAAAAGTCATTTGTGGATTTCCTTCATCGTTGTGTGCGGAACAGAACTTTAAAACCTGACTTCGAACAACAAGTTTACTGTTTTTTACGCATATAACCATTTCTGAATGTTTTTGTGTTGAAGCAAGTAATCGAAGATTGCAGATGTTGAATCACTTTTCATTTGGTCTTCGGATATCTTATTAGTTTTACTGGGCTAAAAACACAACAGTAACGTAGTAGCTTTTTATTAACTGTATACGCGTTTCTGCCTTCATGGCTTCGTCAGTACAGTTTACTACTAGGCTGATAACCACATAATGGAAACTGAACAAAAAATGCAGCAGATATGAAACATTTCATGATGTGGTCATCCTATTTAATCACAAACAGTTGTCTTCAAGGCGTATGAATTTTTTCCCGGTATATTTTTTTCCAATCTGCATATCCATCGAAATAGCACAAAGGGTCCTAGGAACGCATACCGTCTCCCTGGACTAAAGTAGATGGAAGAAGAAAGTGATTTGTGGATTTCCTTCATCCTTGTGTGCGGAACAAAACTTTAAAACCTGAACTCGAACACCAAGTTTACAGTCTTTTATACATACAACCTTTCTGAACTTTTTGTGTTGAAGCAAGTATTCAAGCAATGCAGGTGTTGAATCACTCTTCACTTGGTTTTCGGACTTTTTATTACTTTTACTGGGCAAAAAACACAACAGTAAGGTAGTAGTTTTTTCATAACTGTATACGCGTTTCTGCCTTCATGGTTTCGTCAGTACAGTATACTACTAGGCTAATAACCACATAATGGAAACTAAACAAAAAATGCAGCAAATAAGAAACAATTCATTATGACGTCAACAATTTTAGTCATAAACAGTTGTCCTCAGAGAGTATGATTTTTTTCCCGGTATCCTTATTTCCACTCTGCATAATCTTCAAAATCCACAATGGATCGTAGGAACACATACCGTCTCCCTGGACTAAAGTAGATGGAAGAAGAAAGTAATTTGTGGATTTCCTTCATCCTTGTGTGCGGAACAGAACTTTAAAAGCTGAATTCGAACACCAAGTTCAACGTCTTTTATTTATGTAAACGTTGCTGAATGTTTTTGTGTTGAAGCAAGTAATCGAAAATTGCAAGTGTTGAATCACTCTTCACTTATTCTTCGGTTATCTTAGTATTTTCACTGGGCTAAAAACCCAACAGTAACGTAGTAGCTTTTTATTAACTGTATACGCGTTCGTGCTTTCATGGCTTCGTCAGTACAGTATACTACTAGGCTAATAACCACATAATGGAAACTGAACAAAAAATGCAGCAGATATGAAACAATTCATTAAGTGGTCATCAATTTTAGTCATAAACAGTTGTTTTAAGGGCATATGAAAATTTTTCCGGTATGTTTATTTCCAATCTGCATATCCATCGAAATGGCACAAAAGGTCCTAGGAACACATACCGTTCTTTTGGACTAAAGTAGATGGAAGAAGAAAGTGATTTGTAGATTTCCTTCATCCTTGTGTGAAGAACAGAACTTTAAAACCTGAACTCGAACACCAAGTTTACCGTTTTCTATGGATATAACCGTTGCTGAGTGTTTTTGTGTTGAAGCAAGTAATCAAAGATTGCAGGTGTTGAATTACTCTTCACTTGGTCTTCGGATATCTTATTACTTTTACTGGGCTAAAAACACAACAGTAACGTAGTAGCTTTTTATTAACTGTATACGCGTTTCTGCCTTCATGACTTCGTCAGTGCAGTTTACTTCAAAACTATCAACCACATAATGGAAACTGAACGAAAAATGCAGCAAATATGAAACAATTCAGTATGACGTCATAAATTTTAGTCATAAACAGTTGTCTGCAGGACATTGGAATTCTATCCCGATATCCTTATTTCCAATCTGCATATCCATCGAAAAGGTACAAAAAGTCCTAGGAACACATACCGTCTCCCTGGACTAAAGTAGATGGAAGAAGAAAGTATATTGTGGATTTCCATCATCTTTGTGTGCGGAACAGAACTTTAAAACCTGAACTCGAACACCAAGTTTACCGTCTTCTATACATATAACCGTTGCTGAATGTTTTTGTGTTAAAGCAAGTAATCGAAGATTGCAGGTGTTGAATCACTCTTCACTTGGTCTTCGGATATCCTATTACTTTTACTGGGCTAAAAACACAACAGTAACGTAGTAGTTTTTTATTAACTGTATACGCGTTTTTGCCTTCATGGCTTCGCCAGTAGAGTTTGCTTTTAAGTTAATAACCACATAATGGAAACTGAACAAGAAATGCAGCAGATATGAAACATATCATTATGACGTCATCAATTTTAGTCATAAGCAGTTGTCTTCAGGGCATATGAACTAGATCCTGGTATCCTTTTTTCCACTTTGCATATCTATCGAAACGGCACAAAGGGTCTTAGGAACACATACCGTTTTCCTGGACTAAAGTAGATGGAAGAAGAAAGTGATTTGTGGATTTCCTTCATCCGTGTGTGCGGAACAGAACTTTAAAAGCTGAACTCGAACACCAAGTTTACCGTTTTCTATACATATAACCGTTGCTGAATGTTTTTGTGTTGAAACAAAAATCGAAGATTGCAGGTGTTGAATCACTCTTCATTTGGTCTTCGGATGTTTTATCACTTTTACTGGGCTAAGAACACAACAGTAACGTAGTAGCTTTTTATTAACTGTATACGCGTTTCTGCTTTCATGGTTTCGTCAGTACAGTATATTACTAGGCTAATAACCACATAATGGAAACTGAACAAAAAATGCAGCAGCAATAAAACAATTCCTTATCACGTCATAAATTTTAGTCATAAACAGTTGTCTTCAGGGCATATGAATTTTATCCCGGTATCCTTATTTCCAATGTGCATATCCATCGAAATAGCACAAAGGGTCCTAAGAACACATACCGTCTCCCTGGACTAAAGTAGATGGAGGAAAAAAATAGTTTGTGGATTTTTTTCATCCTTGTGTGCGGAACAGAACTTTAAAACCTGAACTCGAACACCAAATTTACCGTCTTGTACACATATCACCGTTGCTAAATGTCTGTGTGTTGAAGCAAGTAATCGAAAATTGCAGATGTTGAATCACTCTTCACTTGGTCTTCGGATATCTTATCACTTTTACTGGGCTAAAAACACAACAGTAACGTAGTAGCTTTTTATTAACTGCATACGCGTTTGTGCCTTCATGGTTTCGTCAGTACAGTATACTACTAGGCTAATAACCACATAATGGAAACTGAACAAAAAATGCAGCAGATATGAAACAATTCGTTATGTGGTCATCAATTTTAATCATAAACAGTTGTCTTCAAGGCATTAGAATTTTTTCTTGGTATCTTTATTTCCAATCAGCATATCCATCGAAATGGCACAAAGGGTCCTAGGAACACATACCGTCTGCCTGGACTAAAGTAGATGGAAGAAGAAAGTAATTTGTGGATTTCTTTCTTCCTTGTGTGCGGAACAGAACTTTAAAACCTGAACTCGAACACCAAGTTTACCGTCTTTTATGCGTATAACCGTTGCTGAGTGTTTTTGTGTTGAAGCAAGTAATCGAAGATTGCAGGTGTTGAATCATTCTTCACTTGGTCTTCGGATATTTTATTATTTTTACTGGGCTAAAAACACAGCAGTAACGTAGTAGCTTTTTATTAACTGTATACGCGTTTGTGCCTTCATGGCTTCGTCAGTACAGTATACTACTAGGCTAAAAACCACATAATGGAAACTGAACAAAAAATGCAGCGTTATTGAAACAAGTCATTATGAGTCATCGTATTTAGTCTTAAACAGTTGTTTTTGAGGTTTATGAATTCCATCCCGGTATCCTTATTTCCAATCTGCATGTACATCGAAATGGTACAAAGAGTCCTAGGAACACATACCGTTTGCCTGGACTAAAGTAGATGGAAGAAGAAAGTGATTTGTGGATTTCCTTCATCCTTGTGTGCGGAACAGAACTTTAAAACCTGAACTCGAACACCAAGTTTACCGTTTTCTATACATATAACCGTTGCTGTGTGTTTTTGTGTTGAAGCGAAAAATCGAAAATTGCAGGTGTTGAATCACTCTTCACTTGGTCTTCGGATATTTTATTACTTTTACTGGGCTAAAAACACAACAGCAACGTAGTAGCTTTTTATTAACTGTATACGCGTTACTGTTTTCATGACTTCGTCAGTACAGTATACTACTAGGCTAATAACCACATAATGGAAACTGAACAAAAAATGCAGCAGATATGAAACAATTCATCATGACGTCATAAAGTTTGGTATAAAACAGTTGTTTTCAAGGCATATGAATTCTATCCCGGTATCCTTATTTCCAATGTGCATATCCATCGAAATGGCACAAAGGGTCCTAGGAACACATACCGTCTCTCTGGACTAAAGTACAGTAGTTGGAAGAAGAAAGTGATTTGTGGATTTCCTTCATCGTTGTGTGCGGAACAAAACTTCAAAAGCTGAACTCGAACACCAATTTCACAGTCTTCTATACATATAACCGTTGCTAAATGTTTTTGTGTTGAAGCAAGTAATCGAAGATTGCAGGTGTTGAATCACTCTTCACTTGGTCTTCGGATATCTTATTACTTTTACTGGGCTGAAAACACAACAGTAACGTAGTAGCTTTTCATTAACTGTATACGCGTTTCTGCCTTCATGGCTTCGTCAGTACAGTATACTACTAGGCTAAAAACCACATAATGGAAACTGAACAAAAAATGAAGCAGATATGAAACAATACTTTATGACGTCATAAAATTTAATTTTAAACAGTTGTCTTCAGGGCATATGAATTCTATCCCGGTATCCTTATTTCCAATTTGCATATCCATCGAAATGGCACAAACGGTCCTAGGAACACATACCGTCTCCCTGGATTAAAGTAGATGGAAGAAGAAAGTAATTTGTGGATTTCCTTTATCCTTGTGTGCGGAACAGAACTTTAAAAGCTGAACTCGAACACCAAGTTTAGAGTCTTCCATACATATAACCGTTGCTAAATGTTTTTGTGTTGAAGCGAATAATCGAAGATTGCAGGTGTTGAATCACTCTTCACTTGGTTTTCGGATATTTTATTACTTTTACTGGGCTAAAAACACAACAGTAACGTAGTAGTTTTTCATTAACTGTATACGCGTTTCTGCCTTCATGGCTTCGTCAGTACAGTATACTACTAGGCTAATATCCACTTGATGGAAACTGAACAAATAATGCAGCGTATATGAAACAATTCCTTATGACGTCATCAATTTTAGTCATAAACAGTTGTTTTCAGGGCATATGAATTTTATCCCGGTATCCTTATTTCCAATGTGCATATCCATCGAAATGGCACAAAGGGTCTTAGGAACACATACCGTCTCCCTGGACTAAAGTAGATGGAAGAAGAAAGTAATTTGTGGATTTCCTTCATCCTTGTGTGCGGAACAGAACTTTAAAACCTGAACTCGAACAACAAGTTCACCGTCTTCTATACATTTAGCCGTTGCTGAATGTTTTTGTGTTGAAGCAAGTAATCGAAGAATGCAGGTGTTGAATCACTCTTCCCTTGGTCATCGGATATTTTATTACTTTTACTGGGCTAAAAACACAACAGTAACGTAGTAGCTTTTTATTAACTGTATACGCGTTTGTGTTTTGTTTGCGTTTGCGTTGTGCGTTTCGGTTAGCTTAGTATGGTTTGCTTAGTATGAGTAATCTGAATACGATAGACACTGATTCAAGTCAAGCGATTTCACGAATTGATAGAATTTATCAAATGACAGATGACATGCATTCTTACATCACTCAAGACTTATCCTCTACCAAGTATTTTGATGCTGATCGTATATCTTCCCTTAAAATAACCTCTAAAGATTTGATTATTATTCATATTAACATCCGCTCGTTAAACAAAAATATTGACGATTTGCTTGAATTCTTAACTGAATTAGGTACCCGCCCGAATATAATATGCTTTACGGAAACCCGATTGAAACAAAATAGTCTTGTCAATACTCAAATCCCTGGTTACAAATTTTGCCACGTAGATTCGGATACTAACGCTGGAGGAGTGGGTATATATATTGATGAAGAAATAGAATTTGTTTGTGAAGATTTATACAGCTTTTCAAAAAATGGCCTTGAAAATTTATGGATTTCTATTAACACAAGTTTAACCCAAAATTTTGTTGTAGGGGTGGTTTATCGTCATCCTAACGCCAAAGTTAAGGAATTTATGGATGAGTTTAATGATACCCTCGTAAAACTTAATTCAAAAAATGCCAATTGTATTGTTCTTGGCGATTTCAACATAAATATTTTGCAACAAGACATCGAACCTGCGGCTTCTTATAATAATATGTTACACTCCAACGCTTTTTTTTCGCTTCTAGATAAATCTACGCGTATAACCGAGTCCTCATCCACTCTAATTGATCACGTTATAACTAACATTACAAAATGTAAAATTGTACCTGGTATTATTGATTACCAATTAACAGACCATTTGCCGACTTTTGTTACTATTAGCAATATTAAAAAACACTCACATAACACTACAAAGTTTTACCGAAACATGAAACAATTTGATTCAAATAAATTTTGTCAAGATTTACAAATATCATTGGAAGAGTATTTTTGTAGCTTACCCGAATTAGATTCGCTAAACTTTAACGATGTTTTTTACCACTTTTTAAATACAATAAAAACAGTAATAAATACACATGCACCACTTAAGCAATGCACACGGAAACAAAAAAGGTTACAACGTAAATCGTGGATATCTAAAGGTTTGTATGTATCCATACGAAAGAAGCAAAAATTGTATAAGACTCATTACTTACGCGGATCGAATAATCAAAAGGCGTATTACAAAAGATATGCAAATCTACTGACTAAACTAAAAACAGCAGCAAAAAAGCTATATTTTGAAAATCAGTTAAAATCTGTCACGAATAATCCTAAAGAAACTTGGAACATTTTACGAGAACTTATGCCTAAGAAAAAATGTGACACAACACCATCCACATTAAAATTTGATGATGCAGATATTTCTGACAAAAATGAAATTGCTGGAATTTTTAACACTTTTTTTGCTAATGTCGGTCACAAAATTTCTGAGGACATTAATTCAACTAAGTCACACATTGACTACCTAAAGAATAGTGTCACATCTTCAATGGTTCTATCTCCTCCCACTCTTAACGAACTGGCTACTGAACTTAAAAGGTTAAATGCAAATAAATCCACTAGCGATAATAAAATACCAACAAAATTTTTGATTATTGCTGCAGACGTCTTATCACCTTATTTAGCATACCTTGTGGAGTATATGTTTACACAAGGTATCTTCCCCGACGAACTTAAAATAGCTAAAGTTATTCCTATATATAAAACCGGCTCTAACCAATCAGTTGAAAATTACAGACCGATTTCATTACTTTCGCCATTTTCAAAAGTCATTGAAAAATTAATAAAATCAAGATTAATTAGTTTTCTAAACAAAAATCAAATTCTGTATGAGAGACAAAGTGGCTTTCGTGAAAAACACACAACTATGTTTCCTCTAATTGATGTAGTTACGCAAAGTTTCGATAACATAAACGACAAACTATACACATGTGCTATTGCATTAGATATTAAAAAAGCTTTCGATTCGGTTAACCATTCAATATTGCTATATAAGTTGTCTCACTATGGCATACGTGGAGTCTGTCATCAATTATTTGAAAGTTATTTAATTAACCGAAAGCAATATGTATGCATCAATGATGCAAACTCTCCAATGCAGGAAATAAAATCAGGAGTACTTCAGTGATCAGTATTGGGACCAATACTCTTCCTGTTATACATAAATGATCTCAGCAATGCATTATTATGCAAGCCACGTTTATTTGCAGATGATACACTATTGTTATATTCCTCTGATAATCTAAATAAATTAGAAGCTTTATGTAATAATGAACTTTTACTTGTTAAGCGTTGGATGAATGCTAATAAACTAAAAATAAATACTAGTAAATCGCAAGCAATCATTATCAATTACAAACTAAGATCTCCAAGATGCGATATTCAGTTGCGATATAACTCAAATCATATTCAATCTTCCGCAAAAATAAAATATCTTGGAGTCGTAATTGACCACAAACTAAGTTTTTTGCCACATATTCAAAATTTAGAAGCCAAAGTATCTAGAAATATCGGAATATTATTTAAACTTAATAAAGTTCTTCCCATTTCTGCATTAAAAACGCTGTATTACGCTTTGGTCCATCCACTTCTATTTTATGGGATAATTATCTGGGGATTTACCAATAATTCCTACCTCACTAAACTAAGGTCTCTTCAAAACAAGGCTTTAAAAGCAATTGGTCATCTTGGTTGGCGTACTTCTCCTAAACATCTTTATCGTAAATTCAAAATTCTGAAGTTAAACGATTTATACAAAATTGAGCTAAGCAAGTTTGTATATAGTTACATTAGCAAATATACTCCAAAATATTTTAATGACTATTTTATAGAATTTAAGAACGCCAATGTTCATATTACAAGATCATCTTCTCGTCAAAATTTAATATTACCTTTGTATGCAACTAATCGGGTACAAAAATCGATCAAATTTCAAGGAGCTAAGTTATGGAACTCTTTACCGTTCTCATTAAAACAATCATCTCGTCGTAAATTCCTCAAAACACATAAGGAGCTTATATTTCAAAATTATATATGATTTTCAGTAATAAAATTATCTATGCATCACATTTTATGAATCTTCAATTTAATTATTCATCTTAAAACCAAGTTTTGTAATAATCCTAGAGGATGAATATCTCAAATAATTAGCTATAAATTCATTTCATAAAGTATGTTCTTAAAGCTTTCACTCCATTCGAGCCTTTTTTCAAGTATTTGACTATTGCCTCGGGAATCGCTTGACTTGAAGACTTCGCGTCCCTTCGCGATTCCTTGTCAAATCACCTCTTTTCTTTTGTGCTCAATTTAAAAGTGTTCTTAAATTTGAACATTGTTTGATATCGCCTTAGTTGTGATGTTGACTAAATAAATTCAGTTGTTGTTGTTGTTGCCTTCATGGCTTCGTCAGTACAGTATACTACTAGGCTAATAACCACATAATGGAAACTGAACAAAAAATGCAGCAGATATGAAACAATTCATTATGACGTCATAAAGTTTAGTCATAAACAGTTGTCTTCAGGGCATATGAATTCTATCCCGGTATCCTTATTTCCATACTGCATACACATCGAAATGGCACAAAGAGTCCTAGGAACACATACCGTTTCCCTGGACTAAAGTAGATGGAAGAAGAAAGTGATTTGTAGATTTCCTTCATCTTTGTGTGCGGAACAGAACTTTAAAACCTGAACTCGAACACCAAGTTTACCGTCTTCTATACATATAACCGTTGCTGAATGTTTTTGTGTTGAAGCAAGTAATCGAAGATTGCAGGTGTTGAATCACTCTTCATTTGGTCTTCGGATATCTTATTACTTTTACTGGGCTAAAAACACAAGAGTAACGTAGTAGCTTTTTATTAACTGTATACGCGTTACTGCCTTCGAGGCTTCGTCAATAGAGTTTACCTTTAAGCTAATAACCACATAATGGAAACTGAACAAAAAATGCAGCAGATATGAAACAATTCCTTATGACGTGATAAATTTTAGTTATAAACAGTTGTTTTCAGGGCATATGAATTCTATCCCGGTATCCTTATTTCCAATCTGCATATCCATCGAAATGGCACAAACAGTTTTAGGAACACATACCGTCTGCCTGGACTAAAATAGATGGAAGAAGAAAGTAATTTGTGGATTTCCTTCATCCTTGTGTGCGGAATAGAATTTTAAAACCTGAACTCGAACACCAAGTTTTCAGTCTTCCATACATATAACCCTTGCTGAATGTTTTTCTGTTGAAGCAAGTATTCAAACAATGGAGGTGTTGAATCACTCTTCATTTGGTTTTCGGACTTTTTATTACTTTTACTAGGCTAAAAACACAACAGTAACGTAGTAGCTTTTTATTAACTGTATACGCGCTTGTGCCTTCATGGTTTCGTCAGTACAGTATACTACTAGGCTAATATCCACATAATGGAAACTGAACAAATAATGCAGCAGTAATGAAACAATTCATTATGACGTCATCAATTTTAGTCATAAACAGTTGTCTTGAAGGCATATGAATTCTATCCCGGTATCCTTATTTCCAATCTGCATATCCATCGAAATGGCACATAGGGTCCTAGGAACACCTACCGTCTCCCTGGACTAAAGTAGATGGAGGAAAAAAGTAATTTGTGGATTTCCTTCATCCTTGTTTGCGGAACAGAACTTTAAAACCTGAATTCGAACACCAAGTTCACCGTCTTCCATACATATAACCGTTGCTGAATGTTTTTGTGTTGAAGCAAGTAATCGAAGATTGCAGGTGTTGAATCACTCTTCACTTGGTCATCGGATATTTTATTACTTTTACTGGGCTAAAAACACAACAGTAACGTAGTAGCTTTTTATTAACTGTATACGCGTTTCTGCTTTTGTGGCTTCGTCAGTTTAGTATACTACTAGGCTAATAACCACATAATGGAAACTGAACAAAAAATGCAGCAGATATAAGGCATATCATTATGACGTCATAAACTTTAGTGATAAACTGTTGTCTTCAGGGCATATGAATTCTATCCCGGTATCCTTATTTCCCATCTGCATATCCATCGAAATGGCAGAAAGGGTCTTAGGAACACATACCGTCTCCCTGGACTAAAGTAGATGGAAGAAGAAAGTAATTTGTGAATTTCCTTCATCCTTGTGTGCGGAAAAGATTCTTAAAAGCTGATTTCGAACACCAAGTTTACTGTCTTCTATACATATAACCGTTGCTAAATGTTTTTGTGTTGAAGCAAGTAATCGAAGACTGCAGGTGTTGAATCATTTTTCATTTGGTTTTCGGATATCTTATTACTTTTACTGAGCTAAAAACACTACAGTAACGTAGTAGCTTTTTATTAACTGTATACGCGTTTCTGTCTTCATGGCTTCGTCAGTACAGTATACTACTAGGCTAATAACCACATAATGGAAACTGAACAAAAAATGCAGCAGATATGAAACAATTCATTATGACGTCATCAATTTTAGTCATAAACAGTTGTCTTCAGGGCATATGAATTTTATCCCGGTATCCTTATTTCCAAGTTGCATATTCATCGAAATGGCACAAAGGGTCCTAGGAACACATACCGTCTCCCTGGACTAAAGTAGATGGAAGAAGAAAGTGATTTGTGGTTTTCCTTCATCCTTGTGTGCGGAACAGAACTTTAAAACCTGAACTCGAACATCAAATTCACAGTCTTCTATACTTATAACCGTTGTTGAGTGTTTTTGTGTTGAAGCAAATAATCGAAGATTGCAGGTGTTGAATCACTCTTCACTTGGTCTTCGGATATTTTATTACTTTTACAGGGCTAAAAACACAACAGTAACGTAGTTGTGTTTTATTAATTGTATACGCGTTTGTGCCTTCATGGCTTCGTCAGTACAGTATACTACTAGGCTAATAACCACATAATGGAAACTGAACAAAAAATGCAGCAGATATGAAACATATCATTATGACGTCACAAAGTTTAGTCATGAACAGTTGTTTTCAGGGCATATGAATTCTATCCCGGTATGCTTATTTCCAATGTGCATGTCCATCGAAATGGTACAAAGGGTCCTAGGAACACATACCGTCTCCCTGAACTAAAGTAGATGGAAGAAGAAAGTGATTTGTGGATTTCTTTCATCCTGGTGTGCGGAACAAAACTTTAAAACCTGAACTCGAACACCAAATTTACCGTTTTCTATACATATAACCGTTGCTAAATGTTTTTGTGTTCAAGCGAAAAATCGAAAATTGCAGGTGTTGAATCATTCTTCACTTGGTCTTCGGAGAACTTTTTATTTTTACTGGGCTGAAAACACAACAGTAACGTAGTAGTAATTTCTTAACTGTATACGCGTTTTTGTCTTCATGGTTTCGTCAGTACAGTATACTACTAGGCTAATAACCACATAATGGAAACTAAACAAAAAATGCAGCAGATATGCAACAATTCATTATGACGTCATCAATTTTAGTCATAAACAGTTGTTTTCAGGGCATATGATTTTTATCCCGGTATCCTTATTTCCAATGTGCATATCCATCGAAATGGCAGAAAGGGTCCTAGGAACACATACCGTCTCCCTGGACTAAAGTAGATGGAAGAAGAAAGTAATTTGTGGATTTCCTTCATCCTTGTGTGCGGAACAGAATTTTAAAACCTGAACTCGAACACCAAGTTTACCGTCTTCTATACATATAACCGTTGCTGAATGTTTTTGTGCTGAAGCAAGTAATCGAAGATTGCAGGTGTTGAATCACTCTTCATTTGGTCTTCGGATATCTTATTACTTTTATTGGGCTAAAAACACAACAGCAACGTAGTAGCTTTTTATTAACTGTATACGCGTTTCTGCTTTTGTGGCTTCGTCAGTACAGTATATTACTAGGCTAATAACCACATAATGGAAACTGAACAAAAAATGCAGCAGATATGAAACAATTCATTATGACGTCATCAATTTTAGTCATGAACAGTTGTCTTCAGGGCATATGAAATCGATCCCGGTATCCTTATTTCCAATTTGTTTATTTATCAAAATGCCACAAAGGATCCTAGGAACACAGACCGTCTCCCTGGATTAAAGTAGATGGAAGAAGAAAGTAATTTGTGGATTTCCTTCATCCTTGTGTGCGGAACAGAACTTTAAAACCTGAACTCGAACCCCAAGTTTACAGTCTTCTATACATATAACCGTTGCTGAATGTTTTTGTGTTGAAGCAAGTAATCGAAGATTGCAGGTGTTGAATCACTCTTCACTTGGTTTTCGGATATTTTATTACTTTTACTGGGCTAAAAACACAACAGTAACGTAGTAGCTTTTCATTAACTGTATACGCGTTTCTGCCTTCATGGCTTCGTCAGTACAGTATACTACTAGGCTAATATCCACTTGATGGAAACTGAACAAATAATGCAGCGTATATGAAACAATTCCTTATGACGTCATCAATTTTAGTCATAAACAGTTGTTTTCAGGGCATATGAATTCTATCCCGGTATCCTTATTTCCAATCTGCATATCCATCGAAATGGCACAAAGGGTCTTAGGAACACATACCGTCTCCCTGGACTAAAGTAGATGGAAGAAGAAAGTAATTTGTGGATTTCCTTCATCCTTGTGTGCGGAACAGAACTTTAAAACCTGAACTCGAACAACAAGTTCACCGTCTTCTATACATTTAGCCGTTGCTGAATGTTTTTGTGTTGAAGCAAGTAATCGAAGAATGCAGGTGTTGAATCACTCTTCCCTTGGTCATCGGATATTTTATTACTTTTACTGGGCTAAAAACACAACAGTAACGTAGTAGCTTTTTATTAACTGGATACGCGTTTCTGCTTTCATGGCTTCGTCAGTACAGTATACTACTAGGCTAATAACCACATAATGGAAACTGAACAAAAAATGCAGCAGATATGAAACAATTCATTATGACGTCATCAATTTTAATCATGAACAGTTGTTTTCAGGGCATATGAATTCTATCCTGGTCTCCTTATTTCCAATCTGCATATCCATCGCAATTGCACAAAGGGTCCTAAGCAAATATACGGTCTCTCCGCTTCGGATGGCAGATGCTTTCCCGTAGCCCGGAGCGTTATTTTGTCTACGCTATTTAATCTGGCTGACAGAAACCGAATCTGCTCTAACGGCGAGACACCTAACGATGTTCAAGCTGGGCAGCGGCAAACGTCCTTTTCAGGACGGGGCGATGCGCATCTTCGGCGCACCGTCAACAAGTTTCAAAGGCCCAGCATTCTCCAATTGAACATCGAAGGCCTCACTGCAAGCAAGATGAGCGTGTTGCATCATCTTGCGTTACAGTGTGAGGCACTCGTCATCCTCTTACAGGAAACCCATTGCACCTCGGTAGAAAGGTTAGATCTTCCGAGCTACCATCTAGCTGGGTTTTCCTTGAGCAGGAAGCATGGTCTTGCTACGTTTGTCCATGAGCGTCTGAAGTGGATCCTAATCGACCAGTCCCCACCAACATCGGAGATCGAGTGGGTGAGCGTGGATGTTGATAACTATAAAATAGTCAACGTCTACAAATCCCCTCCAACACGGATGCAAGCATCTGATCTTCCAGCATTCCCCCATCCCTGCCTCTATGCTGGCGACTTCAACTGCCACCATGTTGACTGGGGCTATAATAATAACAATCCAGATGGTGAACGCCTGGCTGGCTGGGCCAGTGCCAACAACTTCACCCTGCTATACAGCCCCAAGGAGGCAGCCAGTTTCCACTCTGGCCGCTGGAAAACAGACACCAACCCAGATCTTGCATTTGCCAGTGTCGATTTGGACAGTCGCTTACCTGACAGACGTATCTTAGGAAAGTTCCCAAGGTCACAGCACCGACCCTCGCTTATAAGTCCACCCAAACTTGCTCATACAAAACCAAGCAAGCCTGTAAAGCGATGGAACTTCCGCAAGGCCAACTGGGACCACTATTCTAACCTAACCAACAAACTGGCCAAGAGTATACCGCCACCTGAATCTCAAAACATCGATCAGGTTTACCAGTGCTTTTGCAAGGTAATAAGCACTGCGGCGAAGAAATCCATCCCTCGTGGTCGACGATCAAACCACATACCTTGCTGGGATGCGGAGTGTGAAGACCTCTATCAGCATTTCCTGCAGTCACCTGGGGGCCCTGATTCGGATAGGGCTGCCACAGCCCTACTCACAAGGCTCGACGGGAAGCGGAGAAATCGCTGGTCAGAGACGGTCCGCAACATTGACTTTTCGCACTCCAGCCGGCTGGCATGGAATACTATAAACAACTTGACTGGTAGGTCACGACAATCCCCTCGTCAATGTCCCGTTTCAGCTGATGCTATTGCTTCTCAGCTGGTTAAAAACGGGAAATACGAAGGTGTGAATCGACGCTCATCTCGGCTCGTTTTACAGGAAGTGTCTGACTATTGGAGGGCTGATCCATTACATCCTGCGAATGTCTCTGGGAGTTTTTCCCATCGGGAGTTCGCTGCTGCCCTCCAACATTTAAAACCAGGCAAAGCTCCTGGACCTGATTCCATTTGTCCGGAGCTGATAATCCATGCTGGAGCCAGCTTAAAATCTTGGCTACGTGGCTTCCTATCTTCCTGCCTGCACCACCTCAAAATTCCTAAGATCTGGAGAAGAGCGCTAGTAGTAGCGGTCCCAAAGCCTTCGAAACCTGTAGAGGACCCAAAGAGCTATCGTCCGATCTCCTTGCTCTGTGTTCCCTACAAGATTCTCGAGCGACTTATCTACGCCCGCGTCGAACCTCTTATTGACCCTCTGCTCCCACGGGAACAGGCGGGTTTTCGACGCGGAAGATCCACCGTGAATCAAGTCACCTTGCTCACGCAAAGCATTGAGAATGCATTCGAAGCAAAAAAGAAGGCCGGTGCCGTCTTTATCGACCTGACAGCTGCCTATGACACTGTCTGGCACCGTGGCCTCACCTGCAAGCTGTTGCGGCTTCTGCCGCACAAGCACATGGTTCGTATGATTATGGAGCTGATCCGCAACAGAAGCTTCACCCTTACAACTGGCGACAGCAAGCCTAGCAGGTTACGACGCCTGAGAAATGGCGTCCCCCAAGGATCGGTCCTGGCCCCCCTCCTTTTCAACATCTATACATATGATGTCCCCTCCATAACCTCCAAGAAGTTCGCCTATGCCGACGACCTGGCGATACTTCATACACCTGGAGAATGGAAGGAGTTGGAAAGGACTCTAAGCCAGGACATGACTACACTCTCGGAATATCTCCAGACCTGGCGATTGAAGCTTAGCTACACTAAAACGGTGACGGCGGCCTTTCACCTCCACAATCGAGAGGCTAAGCGTGAGCTTAAGGTCTGTAACATCGGTAAGACCTTACCTTTCTGTCCAGTTCCCACTTATCTTGGGGTCAAACTGGACAGATCGCTCACATATCGTCCTCACCTGGAAGCATTGCGCAAGAAGTTAAGTGCTCGCGTCTCACTGTTGAGGCGACTTGCCGGAACAGGTTGGGGTGCTAGCGCTAAGACATTACGCACAGCTGCCCTGTCTCTGGTCTACTCGACTGCCGAGTACTGCGCACCAGTCTGGTGCCGCAGCGTGCACATACGGCTTATCGACAGTGTAATAAATGACGCCTTGCGCATTGTCACTGGGTGCCTGCGTCCCACTCCATCGGTCTACCTTCCGGTTCTTTCAGGCATCCAGCCAGCTGAGCTTCGCCGCCAAGGAGCGACACTCTCCCTAGCCAACCGCAGCTCCCTGGACCCTGACCACATTTTACATGGCCAGTTTCATAAGTCACAGGACGTATGTAGGGAGAGATTGAAATCTAGACGCTCATTTGTACCTGCTGCTCGGAAATTACTAGACAGTCTTTCTGAGATGGACGTCCGTGCAGCCGAGTGGACGAACACGAAATGGGACATGGAGTACTCTGCCAACGCATTGTCACTCCACGCTTTCATTCCCAAGGCTAGCTCCAGACCCTTGGGTATGGGTCTGCCCAGGGCAGCCTGGGTCAAGCTCAACCGTCTGCGTTCTGGTGTTGGACGTTTCTGTTCGTCCATGTACAAATGGGGTCTCGCTCCTCTAGCGAATTGTGAGTGTGGTGCCAGTGAACAAACCGCAGATCACATCATCTCACAGTGTCCCATACATCGAGCACCCCGAGGTATGTTTGGTCTAATGGTTTTGGATGACGAAACAAGATGCTGGCTGAAGTCCCTTACAGTCAGCATCTGACCCAAGCAATTTGGTGGCCAGGGTGGTAAAAGGATAAACCCTCGGCCTTGGTCCTTTCATCTGTCTTGGAAGAGATGCCCCGCCAAACGACGACGACGACGACGATACCGTCTCCCTGGACTAAAGTAGATGGAAGAAGAAAGTGATTTGTGGATTTCCTTCATCCTTGTGTGCGGAACAGAACTTTAAAACCTGAACTCGAACACCAAGTTTACCGTCTTCTATACATATAAGCGTTGCTGAATGTTTTTGTGTTGAAGCAAGTAATCGAAGATTGCAGGTGTTGAATCACTCTTCACTTGGTCTTCGGATATCTTATTATTTTTACTGGGCTAAAAACACAACAGTAACGTAGTAGCTTTTCATTAACTGTATACGCGTTTCTGCCTTCATGGCTTCGTCAGTACAGTATACTACTAGGCAAATATCCACATAATGGAAACTGAACAAATAATGCAGCAGATATGAAACATATCATTATGACGTCATCAATTTTAGTCATAAACAGTTGTCTTCAGGGCATATGAATTCTATCCCGGTATCCTTATTTCCAATGTGCATATCCATCGAAATGGCAGAAAGGGTCTTAGGAACACATACCGTCTCCCTGGACTAAAGTAGATGGAAGAAGAAAGTAATTTGTGAATTTCCTTCATCCTTGTGTGCGGAACAGAACTTTAAAAGCTGAATTCGAACACCAAGTTTACCGTTTTCCATACATATAACCGTTGCTGAATGTTTTTGTGTTGAAGCAAGTAATCGAAGATTGCAGGTGTTGAATCACTCTTCACTTGGTCTTCGGATATTTTATTACTTTTACTGGGCTAAAAACACAACAGTAACGTAGTAGCTTTTTATTAACTGTATACGCGTTTCTGTCTTCATGGGTTCGTCAGTACAGTATACTACTAGGCTAATAACCACATAATGGAAACCGAACAAAAAATGCAGCAGATATGAAACATATCATTATGACGTCACAAAGTTTAGTCATGAACAGTTGTTTTCAGGGCATATGAGTTCTATCCCGATATCCTTATTTCCAATCTGCATATCCATCGAAATGGCACAAAGGGTCCTAGGAACACATACCGTCTCCCTGGACTAAAGTAGATGGAAGAAGAAAGTAATTTGTGGATTTCTTTCATCCTTGTGTGTGGAACAGAACTTTAAAACCTGAACTCGAACAACAAGTTCACACTGTTCTATACATATAACCGTTGCTGAATGTTTTTGTGTTGAAGCAAGTAATCGAAGATTGTAGGTGTTGAATCACTCTTCACTTGGTCTTCGGATATCTTATTACTTTTACTGGGCTAAAAACACAACAGTAACGCAGTAGTTTTTTATTAGCTGTATACGCGTTTCTGTCTTCATGGCTTCGTCAGTACCGTATACTACTAGGCTAATAACCACATATTGGGAAACTGAACAAAAAATGCAGCAGATATGAAACATTTCATTATGACGTCATAAAGTTTAGTCATAAACAGTTGTCTTCAGGGCATATGAATTCTATCCCGGTATCCTTATTTCCAATCTGCATATCCATCGAAATGGCACAAACGGTCCTAGGAACACATACCGTCTCCCTGGACTAAAGTAGATGGAAGAAAAAAGTAATTTGTGGATTTCCTTCATCCTGGTGTGCGGAACAGAACTTTAAAACCTGAACTCGAACACCAAATTTACCGTCTTCTATACATATAACCGTTGCTGAATGTTTTTGTGTTGAAGCAAGTAATCGAAGATTGCAGGTGTTGAATCACTCTTCACTTGGTCTTCGGATATCTTATTACTTTTACTGGGCTAAAAACACAACAGCAACGTAGTAGCTTTTTATTAACTGTATACGCTTTTCTGCCTTCATGGCTTCGTCAGTACAGTATACTACTAGGCTAATAACCACATAATGGAAACTAAACAAAAAATGCAGCAGATATGAAACAATTGATTATGACGTCATAAAGTTTAGTCATAAACAGTTGTTTTCAGGGCATATGAATTCTATCCCGGTATCCTTATTTCCAATCTGCATATCCATCGAAATGGCACAAAGGGTCCTAGGAACACATACCGTCTCCCTGGACTAAAGTAGATGGAAGAAGAAAGTAATTTGTGGATTTCCTTCATCTTTGTTTGCGGAACAGAACTTCAAAACCTGAACTCGAACACCAAGTTTACAGTCTTCTATACATATAACCGTTGCTGAATGTTTTTGTGTTGAAGCAAGTAATCGAAGATTGCAGGTGTTGAATCACTTTTCATTTGGTCTGTGGATATTTTATTACTTTTACTGGGCTAAAAACACAACAGTAACGTAGTAGTTTTTCATTAACTGTATACGCGTTTCTGTCTTCATGGCTTCGTCAGTACAGTATACTACTAAGCTAATAACCACATAATGGAAACTGAACAAAAAATGCAGCGTCTTTGAAACAATTGATGATGACGTCATCAATTTTAGTCATGAACAGTTGTCTTCAGGGCATATGAGTTCTATCCCGGTATCCTTATTTCCAGTCTGCATATCCATCGAAATGGCACAAAGGCAGATTTGGACAACTAGAAAAATTTCGGCTTTTCCAAATTAGATTAGACTTAGAATTAGAGCTACACAGTTTTTCCAAATTAGATTAGAATTAGAGTTAGAGCTACACAGTTTTTCCAATTTAGATTAGACTTAGAATTAGAGCTACACAGTTTTTCCAAAGTAGATTAGAACTAGAATTAGTGAATTCGCAAAAACTTGGAAATGAAATCAACTTCCGAATTAAAATTAAAACGAATAAGAAATAGGCATACAGTAAACTTTCGTTTATCGCGGTTAATGCAGTCCAGATACCACTGCGTTAAGTGAAAAACCGCGAAGTGGCGGTACTACACGAAAGAATTCTCGCCGCCTTTGGGCTGATAATGGTTTACAGTACATGAACGCTTAGTTTTTGACACCTATTCGTACACATCAGTATTGATGAACGCTGCTTACGCCTACTCTTTCAAAAACTGAAGGATAAGAACACGGAAAACTAGAAATGTTTTCTGTTTTTTTAACGCCACCCAATACTGTACATTATTTATAGTAATTGAGTAGGTACAGTAATGAGGCCTTCAGGTTTGTTCGAGAAGAGCCTCATCATCAGATATCTGTGCAGACAATCAGTGATGTGATATGCACTATGCAGCGATTGTCTCTACGGCTAAAAAGTAAAAAGACAGTAATTTTTCTAACTCTAGGTTATGCGTGATGTAGTTTAGTGCTGATATAGCAGCCTAGTATAGCATGTAAAACAACATACAAGTACTATCAGGCCTACTATTGTTTATTCCAACTTGTGGTGCTGAAACAATCTTCGAACAAAAGTTTTTATTCTAGCACTATCGTTACTACAGCAACCTTGAACAGTTTCTTGTCATGATGCAATGATAATGAAGATTGTTGCTAATGCACGCCGCTAGGCTATGCAAAACATTTAGTTCTAAAACTAACTTCCAGAAACATTGTGTGTGTATCGAAAAGGCGTAAGCCTAGTAATTTTCCATGCATAACCGCTTTGCCAGCCTACTCTACACAATCTGGATTCTATATCCTAACTTACTACACTACAAGTTACTACAGTATAAAATAATTTTTATGTCACTATGGCTACTATTCGTCACAATTACTATAACTAAACAATGCGATGGCGGCTTGGCACTGGTTTTCCTTGCACAAGGGATAATCTTGCATAACTTGTTGAAAAACGCCGTTGGACAAACTAGCATTTTCGGCAAAACCGGAAATTAGATTAGATTTAGAATTAGAGCTACACAGTTTTACCAAATTAAATTAAAATTAAAATTAAAGCATAGAAACATTTCGCAAATTACATTAGAATTAGATTAGCGGCATTTCGCTCTAATTAGTGTAATTAGAAAACTAGATATATCTAGTTGTCAAAGTCTGCACAAAGGGTCCTAGGAACACATACCGTCTCCCTGGACTAAAGTAGATGGAAGAAGAAAGTGACTTGTGGATTTCCTTCATCCGTGTGTGCGGAACAGAACTTTAAAACCTGAACTCGAACACCAAGTTTACCGTCTTCCATACATACAACCGTTGCTGAATGTTTTTGTGTTGAATCGAAAAATCAAAAATTGCAGGTGTTGAATCACTCTTCACTTGGCCTTCGGATATCTTATTACTTTTACTGGGCTAAAAACACAACAGTAACGTAGTAGCTTTTTATTAACTGTATACGCGTTTGTGCCTTCATGGTTTCGTCAGTACAGTATACTACTAGGCTAATAACCACATAATGGAAACTGAACAAAAAATGCAGCAGATATGAAACATATCATTATGACGTCATCAATTTTAGTCATAAACAGTTGTCTTCAGGGCATATGAATTCTATCCCGGTATCCTTATTTCCAAACTGCATATCCATCGAAATTGCACAAAGGGTCCTAGGAACACATACCGTTTCCCTGGACTAAAGTAGATGGAAGAAAAAAGTAATTTGTGGACTTCCTTCATCCTTGTTTGCGGAACAGAACTTTAAAAGCTGAACTCGAACCCCAAGTTTACCGTCTTCCATACATACAACCGTTGCTGAATGTTTTTGTGTTGAAGCAAATAATCGAAGATTGCAGGTGTTGAATCACTCTTCTTTTGGCCTTCGGATATCTTATTACTTTTACTGGGCTAAAAACACAACAATAACGTAGTAGTATTTTATTAACTGTATACGCGTTTCTGCTTTCATGGTTTCGTCAGTACCGTATACTACTAGGCTAATAACCACATATTGGGAAACTGAACAAAAAATGCAGCAGATATGAAACATTTCATTATGACGTCATAAAGTTTAGTCATGAACAGTTGTCTTCAGGGCATATGAATTTTATCCTGGTATCCTTAGTTCCAATCTGCATATCCATCGAAATGGCACAAAGGGTCCTAAGCAGATATACCGTCTCCCTGGACTAAAGTAAATGGAAGAAGAAAGTAATTTGTGGATTTCCTTCATCCTTGTGTGCGGAACAGAACTTTAAACACTGAATTCGAACACCAAGTTTACAGTCTTCCATACATATAACCGTTGCTGAATGTTTTTGTGTTGAAGCAAGTAATCGAAGATTGCAGGTGTTGAATCACTTTTCACTTGGTCATCGGATATTTTATTACTTTTACTGCGCGAAAAACACAACAGCAACGTAGTAGTTTTTTATTAACTGTATACGCGTTTCTGCTTTCATGGCTTCGTCAGTACAGTATACTACTAGGCTAATAACCACATAATGGAAACTAAACAAAAAATGCAGCAGATATGAAACAATTCATTATGACGTCATCAATTTTAGTCATAAACAGTTGTCTTCAGGGCATATGAATTCGATCCCGGCATCCTTATTTCCAATCTGCTTATTTATCAAAATGCCACAAAGGATCCTAGGAACACATACCGTCTCCCTGGACTAAAGTAGATGGAAGAAGAAAGTAATTTGTGGATTTCCTTAATCCTTGTGTGCGGAACAGAACTTTAAATCCTGAACTCGAACACCAAGTTTACCGTCTTCTATACATATAACCGTTGCTGAATGTTTTTGTGTTGAAGCAAGTAATCGAAGATTGCAGGTGTTGAATCACTCTTCACTTGGTCTTCGGATATCTTATTACTTTTATTGGGCTAAAAGCACAACAGTAACGTAGTAGTTTTTTATTAACTGTATACGCGTTTCTGTCTTCATGGCTTCGTCAGTACAGTATACTACTAGGCTAATAACCACATAATGGAAACTGAACAAATAATGCAGCAGATATGAAACAATTCCTTATGACGTCATCATTTTTAGTCATGAACAGTTGTTTTCAAGGCATATGAATTCTATCCCGGTATCCTTATTTCCAATCTGCATATCCATCGAATTGGCACAAAGGGTCCTAGGAACACATACCGTCTCCCTGGACTAAAGTAGATGGAAGAAGAAAGTAATTTGTGGATTTCCATCATCTTTGTGTGTGGAACAGAACTTTAAAACCTGAACTCGAACAACAAGTTCACAGTGTTTTAAACATATAACCGTTGCTGAATGTTTTTGTGTTTAAGCAAGTAATCGAAGATTGCAGGTGTTGAATCACTCTTCGCTTGGTCTTCGGATATCTTATTAATTTTACTGGGCTAAAAACACAACAGTAACGTAGTAGCTTTTTATTAACTGGATACGCGTTTCTGCTTTCATGGCTTCGTCAGTACAGTATACTACTAGGCTAATAACCACATAATGGAAACTGAACAAAAAATGCAGCAGATATGAAACATATCATTATGACGTCATGAATTTTAATCATGAACAGTTGTCTTCAGGGCTTATGAATTTTATCCTGGTCTCCTTATTTCCAATCTGCATATCCATCGCAATTGCACAAAGGGTCCTAAGCAAATATACCGTTTCCTCGCTCCGGATGGCAGATGCTTTCCCGTAGCCCGGAGCGTTACTCTGTCTACGCTATTTAATCTGGCTGACAGAAACCGAATCTGCCCTAACGGCGAGACACCTAACGATGTTCAAGCTGGGCAGCGGCAAACGTCCTTTTCAGGACGGGGCGATGCGCATCTTCGGCGCACCGTCAACAAGTTCCAAAGGCCCAGCATTCTCCAATTGAACATCGAAGGCCTCACTGCAAGCAAGATGAGCGTGTTGCATCATCTTGCGTTACAGTGTGAGGCACTCGTCATCCTCTTACAGGAAACCCATTGCACCTCGGTAGAAAGGTTAGATCTTCCGAGCTACCATCTAGCTGGGTTTTCCTTGAGCAGGAAGCATGGTCTTGCTACGTTTGTCCATGAGCGTCTGAAGTGGATCCTAATCGACCAGTCCCCACCAACATCGGAGATCGAGTGGGTGTGCGTGGATGTTGATAACTATAAAATAGTCAACGTCTACAAACCCCCTCCAACACGGATGCAAGCATCTGATCTTCCAGCATTCCCCCATCCCTGCCTCTATGCTGGCGACTTCAACTGCCACCATGTTGACTGGGGCTATAATAATAACAATCCAGATGGTGAATGCCTGGCTGGCTGGGCCAGTGCCAACAACTTCACCCTGCTATATAGCCCCAAGGAGGCTGCCAGTTTCCACTCTGGCCGCTGGAAAACAGACACCAACCCAGATCTTGCATTTGCCAGTGTCGATTTGGACAGTCGCTTACCTGACAGACGTATCTTAGGAAAGTTCCCAAGGTCACAGCACCGACCCTCGCTTATAAGTCCACCCAAACTTGCTCATACAAAACCGAGCAAGCCTGTAAAGCGATGGAACTTCCGCAAGGCCAACTGGGACCACTATTCTAACCTAACCAACAAACTGGCCAAGAGTATACCGCCACCTGAATCTCAAAACATCGATCAGGTTTACCAGTGCTTTTGCAAGGTAATAAGCACTGCGGCGAAGAAATCCATCCCTCGTGGTCGACGATCAAACCACATACCTTGCTGGAATGCGGAGTGTGAAGACCTCTATCAGCATTTCCTGCAGTCACCTGGGGGCCCTGATTCGGATAGGGCTGCCACAGCCCTACTCACAAGGCTCGACGGGAAGCGGAGAAATCGCTGGTCAGAGACGGTCCGCAACATTGACTTTTCGCACTCCAGCCGGCTGGCATGGAATACTATAAACAACTTGACTGGTAGGTCACGACAATCCCCTCGTCAATGTCCCGTTTCAGCTGATGCTATTGCTTCTCAGCTGGTTAAAAACGGGAAATACGAAGGTGTGAATCGACGCTCATCTCGGCTCGTTTTACAGGAAGTGTCTGACCTTTGGAGGGCTGATCCATTACATCCTGCGAATGTCTCTGGGAGTTTTTCCCATCGGGAGTTCGCTGCTGCCCTCCAACATTTAAAACCAGGCAAAGCTCCTGGACCTGATTCCATTTGTCCGGAGCTGATAATCCATGCTGGAGCCAGCTTAAAATCTTGGCTACGTGGCTTCCTATCTTCCTGCCTGCACCACCTCAAAATTCCTAAGATCTGGAGAAGAGCGCTAGTAGTAGCGGTCCCAAAGCCTTCGAAACCTGTAGAGGACCCAAAGAGCTATCGTCCGATCTCCTTGCTCTGTGTTCCCTACAAGATTCTCGAGCGACTTATCTACGCCCGCGTCGAACCTCTTATTGACCCTCTGCTCCCACGGGAACAGGCGGGTTTTCGACGCGGAAGATCCACCGTGGATCAAGTCACCTTGCTCACGCAAAGCATTGAGAATGCATTCGAAGCGAAAAAGAAGGCCGGTGCCGTCTTTATCGACCTGACAGCTGCCTATGACACTGTCTGGCACCGTGGCCTCACCTGCAAGCTGTTGCGGCTTCTGCCGGACAAGCACATGGTTCGTATGATTATGGAGCTGATCCGCAACAGAAGCTTCACCCTTACAACTGGCGACAGCAAGCCTAGCAGGTTACGACGCCTGAGAAATGGCGTCCCCCAGGGATCGGTCCTGGCCCCCCTCCTTTTCAACATCTATACATATGATGTCCCCTCCATAACCTCCAAGAAGTTCGCCTATGCCGACGACCTGGCGATACTTCATACATCTGGAGAATGGAAGGAGTTGGAAAGGACTTCCTTCATCCTTGTGTGCGGAACAGAACTTTAAAACCTGAACTCGAACCCCAAGTTTACCGTCTTCCATACATACAACCGTTGCTGAATGTTTTTGTGTTGAAGCAAGTAATCGAAGTTTGCAGGTGTTGAATCACTCTTCACTTGGTCTTCGGATATCTTAGTATGGAAAATTCATACTTGTGTGGGGTAAGCAGGAAAGCTAGAAAATCGCATAGGCTGTAGTCTTGTTGCTTGTCGTTGGGTACAAGTACGCATATTTAGCGTGTTTAGCACTAAACACTGAAATAAGGAAAGGTATATACCGGTATTATCGGTAAAGGTTTTGATTGGATGTGTTTAACTGGTTAAAATACTACCGGTAGTTCTTGTTTAGTAAACTGCTTTTAAGCAGTATCGGTGTTATAGATTTATGTAGAAAAGTGAATGATTAACCTACCAAATTTCAGATTAAGAAGGTACCTGTACAGCTGTACTGTAGACTGGGGTACCGGTAATGCTCCATATCGGTTGTTGACATTATCGGTATTACTTCTTCAGTAGCCTACCGGTATTAGGTATCGGTATGCAGGTATTGGGGTATACCGATACTAAACTGCCTATTATCCTGTACCTGTATGACAGTATAGGCTGGTCTATGATGTCTGGATTGCAATAATCCATATTGCAGATTGATAGCTGACCCTGGAGACACTTTTCACCCCTGTACTAGTTGGACTGTAAAAAAGCCTAGACATAAGTAGGCAGTACCGCGGTACTTTTTTAGTACCGGTAGTGGTACCTTCGGTACTTTGGAAAAAAGTACCGGTACAGCAATGCCGGTACTTTTGTTTCTCATTTTTTAGACGGTACTTGGTACTTTTGCAAAGTTTTCAGTAATAATAAAATAATGATAAAAAAGGTGAAGTATGCACAATTTCACCTGTACACCTTCCACAGCAATCGTTTGAAAGATTTGTTTTAAGAATACAATGCTGCCAACCCGCCAAGCGCGACGATAAAAAGATTCTTTTCCCAGAAAAAGATAGTTTGAAGCAGAAGAGGAGTGGTGTTTCAGACAATCATTTCCAAATCCTTTAAAGGCATATCAGAATATAACTTTTTCAATAATTTTGTCTGCACCTTTTTGCGTCACCGTCTGTTGATAAGGTTGTAACTGTAAGAGAAAGTCTTGAGACCTAAGCAGATTTTTTAATAGCCTGCGTACAACATGGTTTAAGTAGGCTCATGTTAATCAGAGTTGCGCGATGCGTAGCCCTAGGGAAATGGTTGTGCCCTCCAAAATGTTTTTCTTCTTGTTCAATACGGTTCAGGAATGTTTGCTTTATCTCTGAAGACTCACGGATTTGATTGGTTGATTTTTACGTCTTTCAATATAACTCAATACCTAAATTTAACTATGAGAACAAGGACGACAAAAAATTTAAAGTAGTTTTAAGACGTTCATTTTGCGGATTTCAAAATTAATTTTTTCGACTTTGACGCGCAAATATGCTTTTTCTACATATTACAACGACGTACTACTCTCTTTAATACAATTTGTTTCTTTAATAAATCTTGAAAAGATGCAAAAATACAAAATAAACGTCTAGTTTTCTTTTGAAAATTCGATCGATGTAGATCTTATTATTAGCAAGCGGAAATCAATTTCGTTTTTAGAAGAGCTATATCCAGGGTTACCACCGGACCACACCAGAAAATAAGCACGCTGCAGTTAGATTACCAAAACGTCAAAAGCTTTTCATTGTGAAACCACAAAAAGTTGTTGAAGACCAACAAAATAAAGGTTCTCACGTCCACAGAGTAGCGTTTTTCCGCAAAAAGTTGTTGAAGACCAACAAAATAAAGGCCTTCACGTCCTTAGAGTCCCGTTTTTCCGCTAAAAATTGGTGAAGACCAAAAAAAGGTCTTCACTTTCACGGAGTCCTGTTTTTCCATTAAAAACCGGCAAAAACCAAAATATAAAAATTTTTTTCCGCCAATATAAAAATTTGTCTGCAGAATGCATTTTTTCCGCCAAAACTTCAAAAATAAGCACGGGACTCAAAAATAAGTACGTTTTTTAGAAATAAGCACATTCACGTTTTCTAAGACATTGCCCTTGAAAATAAGCACAAATCTTAGAAATAAGCACGAAATGGTATCCTAAACATTACCGGCTTGAGGCCTACTTAAACAGCATACTACATTTTCGATACTGGTATTGCATTTACTCGTTCCAACTCGACAAGTATTTATAATGTTTCAAAATAATTGTTGCTGATTATGACCGTCTATTGCAGCAGCTCTTCCCGTCTTACTTTGCAGCTTATTCGCTTTCTGTTAGTTCCGTTATGAGATTTAAATCCCCATTCCTAACGCGCATATGCATTTTTGCTCCAACTAATTTAATGGCAAGCTATCTCACAAAGCAAAACGTGTCTTCGCATTTACGCAACCCCATCTTAAAAAATGTCTACGTACAGTGAGTGCCCCTCTTAAAACTTGTTTCCTGATAACGGGGTGATGAAAGTACCCAACTTCCAAACGGAAGCGGTAGAGCAAAGATGTTTGAGGATCACTGCTCTACACCCAGGGTCTCCAGTCTCGCGATGAGTTTTCATATTGTCCTCGTCCGTGGTCGCACAAAGTATTGTCTATTATTATGATCACATGAATCTAATTTACAGCTTTGGCTAGTGCTTTCTTATAATTGCAGATACGAAAATTAAGCGCCATGAAAAAGTTGAAACAATTTACCCCACGTGATAATCTGGAATGCAACAAATTTAAAAAAACATCGAAGCATGCCATTAAATGTTATTGGCCCTCGACTCCTCGAGCACTTTTACAATATCAAATCTGGTACTTCTGAAAATATAATTGGATATCCCGCTCTACACACTTCGATGTTAAAAACCTGTTTTTATTTTAATAACTTCTCTAAAAGGTTGACGTCATTACGATTTATGACGAACTCTTTCCATTGAAAACTCCTGCGTTGGCTATTTCTAGTTCTGGGGTCCCCATTCATTCAAAATCTCTCAATCTTTTTGTCGCATTCTGCGCTGAAAGTGGTCTCCAATAAAAAACGTTTTCGCGTTATGCGTTGCGGCCCATTCCTATAAGCGAAGGAAATGATTGCATCATTCTTCTGATTTTTGTTGCTCTAACGACTAACTATAGCTTATTTTTCACCGTGTTTTGATGGTTGGTGCATAATTTGTGATTCGTGAATTGTGCCGTACCAAGTACTACCGGTAACACAACCGTACTAAGTAATTAGATACGTAGCTAAATAATAGCTATTATAGCTATAGGCCTAAATATTATGAAACCGTGCAGTTTTAATTAAAATTCAACAAAATATAGGGCAGTACTTTCTTTTTAAAACTTTTTTAAAAAGTACCGACCAAAGCACCGCGGTACTTTTAATTTTTCAAGTACCGATTACCGGCCGGTACTTTTAATAAATTACCGAGTACCGGTACCGCCGGTACTTAAAGAAAGTACCGTGCCCACCTCTGAGCCTAGATTGTATTAGGTTGCATATTTATCTTCCTGTCACCTCAAATGGCCGAGTGGTATGGAGCGTCTGTCTCTTGAGCTGTAGACTCGGGTTTGATTCCGAGTTGGGTCAAACCAATGACTTTAAAATTGGTATTCACAGCTTCCCTGCTTGACGCTCAGCATTAAAAGGACAGTGTGGAGAACAAGCCGGCAAGTTTACTTGTTGTGCCGTTGGGAAAAGCGCTTAGCGGGATTCCACCATCTTGATGTGGTAGACAGATGGCCGGCAACTCCTAAGCGAGCTCGTATACCGTATTGATCGCCTTCTTATGATAGGAGGATAAGTATGCAACTAACTAACTAGCCTAACTAACTACCGTAACTGACCTGTTACAGTGTTACGAGAAACCGATCAAAGCGTTATAACGAGCTCGATAGGAGTTGCCGGCCACTTGTTGCCATACCGCACCAAGATGGTGAATCTCTTTTAGTGTCAATCCCAACAGCACAACAAGCAAACTTGCCGGCTTGTTCAATCTCCACACTACCCTTTCAGTGGGGATGGTGTTTTTACGCATTATTTTTTCCACTTCAGGGTCGTTTAAGTAAACGAAGTTAGCTGCGATAGCAAAACTGTTATTAACTCTTCCCTAACCCTAGTCCTACCCTAACCGAATGAGCTTGCCGATTCACATTACATGGCTTCCGATTCATATATGAATCAACTAATGTGGAATCATTTAACGTTTGTGGTACCAACTACAACAACCCTGAGGTGGGAGAAATTATCGGTATGCGTAAAAACATTATCCTTTCAGTGGTGAACGTCAAACAGGGAAGCTATGAATATCGGTATACAAATTTTGAAGTCATTGGTTTGGCCCGATTCAAAATCAAACTCGAGTTTACAGTTCCAGACGTGGATGCTTTTACCACTTGGCCGTCTGAGCTCTGAGCTGTTAAAGCTCCAGAGGTAAACACTTTTATCAGTATTGTTTGGTGTTATACGGTACAGGACATTATTGGCCATTATCAGAGCCTAGTCTAATGCTTTCGCTTAGTCAACCTATGAACTTGGTTGTCAATGCTGATAGCAGAAGGCTCCACGTTTAAAATAAATGCCAGTATGTGTACTGGTTTATATCCCCAGATCTATATATAACAGCATTGGTAGCCTTGTTTGCTTTCTACTTTGGGAGATTGGTATTGGAATCCTGATACCACCTACCACTAGTACAGTACAGAGTAGTAGTGTAGTAGGCCTACTGCCATGTCCCAGTACATTATTGATGTGCTAAAATATTGTAGGATTGTTTATGCTCTTATGTGAAGCAGAATTCAGGCAGTGCTGTTTAGTATCAATCAATCATTAATATTTCCTACTACCGTACTAACCTGCCTAATCAGTCAGAAAGCCTTTTTGAAATGTTTGTTGAACTGTATAAATACTAATAGACCGCGGTATTATATTGTTGAGTGAAGTGTGCAATGGGTTACTCGTCCATTGTGTGTCCTATGATACTGTTTATACACACTACACTGCATGATATGTGTTTCTGGAGCCGCTAAGTGCAGGCAAACCCTCATTTGATCCTATACACAAAATTTTGAATTCGTTTGCGTTCCCAGTTGCGGATTATACGTATTATTCTGATAAACAAGTGCATACTATGTATGCTGGTATATTAATAGTTTGGCAGTAAGGTATATACAGTAATCAGATGGCCTACAAGGATATATGACTTTTGTGAAGCCAAATGTGACATAATCATCATACCATTTTCAAATTAGGTCTATTTTGCCTTTGTTGCATCATCGACCAATCGATCGTGAGGAGCGTGGGTTTTTAAGCTCCATTTTTTGCAAGTTTGCCAGGACTTCTTGATAGGTCAGTGGCATTGAGCGCAGCGTATAATGGCAAGCGCTGCACTAGTTTTGGATTTGATTCTAGTCGTGGCTTCGGTTCGGCTTCATGTGACATGTGGTTAGCAATGGAGTTCGTAAAGACAGTAGAATAGAATAAGAGGTAATCCCACGGTAGACAGGTAGATACTGATTTTACCTGTTGCTAGCAAAATAGACCTAAAAGCTATTATGTCGTTAACAGCAAAATAGACACTGCCTTCAAATTTTGGACATTTTATAAACAAAATTTATCTGTGAGTGAAATATTAACAGCAAAAATGCTAAAAAAAGTGAGTCGAATTAATTTTAATTCAGCAGTCGATTGCTTCTTCACTTTAAAACTCCGTCTGTAACTTGCTGGATGCGGTACCGGTATGCTTTGTGTTCTGCTAGCAGCTTGGCCTAAGTTGTTTCATATGATGTTCTGTGTTATTTGGCATTTTTTGGTTTTATGATTAGATTCGGGAAATACTGGTACATTATTGTTATTAAAAAGTTACCAATTTAAGAAAAGGAAGTGTCTAGAATGACTGCTTACCGTCCCAGTTTTAATTGCATTAACTCTTAAGTTTACTTGTTTTTGTTGTTTTTCTTTTTTTCGATACCATTTGATTGCTCTATTGTCAGTTTCCGCTCTACTTAGATTTTATTATACTGTGTTTGCTTAATTATTTCCTAATCAATAACATCTCGTACTGTAACTGTGAATGTGTTGCACCTAGAGCCATAGGGCGGTATGCAGCTCGGCTTTTTGTGCACTTTGTGCAATACGTAGACTTATTAAACATACAAAGCTGGCGCATTGCGTTGAAGCAGAGGGGTTGAGCTAAGCAGTATACCGCCCCTGTTCTTTAACATTTTTTTATTTTTTTGTAATTCTGATACACGTCGCATCGAAGATTTTCTGCACTAGACGCTTGTTTTCGATGTAGTAGTTTAGTTTTCTATTGTCATGTGATTTTTGTTGTTTTCGGACATTTGTGATAATCTATGTGGTTGTTTGAGGTGAGTGGCTGTAGACTCGGCGACCGCGCCGGTTCCTTGGAGCTGGACACATGGTCTTTTCGCAGCCTCTCACCAGAAAGTCTTAGCGCTTTTCTGGTAAAATAAACTTCTGCTTCTGCTTCTAGAGCACGAGCACCACTTTCCATTATCAAAACGCTACTGCATTGCCCTGCTTGTTTGCTTCTTTTCCTTCTTTTCATGACGTTGTGTCACACTGGCATGACATCATGAGCAGCAACTTAAAACAGTTAATTAGGGGTATTAGAGTACAGTTAGGGGGAAAATTGGGGATTGGGTTAGAGGTTGGTGTGTGCAAAGAGCAACTTTAAAAGAAGGCTGCTGGTGCTCTAGACACTGCTTTAGGAAAATGCTTTACCACTAAGTTCAACTAACTGAAACTGCCGTACGCTATTTGTAGTTACAAAATGAAAACATCGCAAAACCACGCCCAAGTCAGTGCTTTTTTTTCATAACAGACCATGCCTGCAAAATCAAGCGTAGGCCCCCCAGAAAACACTCTGGACCCCTTGGGTGGATGAGGTCCTCGGTTGAGAACCCCTGGCCTATGGCAATGGCTTAAGTCTGTTACCAGTACTGCTGATATGTCACCGGTGGTTTATGACCAGGGTCACAATATACTGGTGCTAGTAATTTCCTTTTAATGCCAAGTATTACTTAACGACTTTGAGAAAATAAAACTATTGTCAATAGACTTGAATGTCATGAACACCAAACTTCAGAGTTGATTGAGATCACCGTGATATGTTGATAGTGATACCATATGCAGGGGTGCTGAAACGTCAAAAAGGCAAGTGGGAGCAGCTTTTTCAAAGGGAATTTTTAATAGGAATCTTGCAGTCATGACTGGCTGGTTAGCTAAGTTGTAACAACATGGGTATTAGTGCAGGAGGTCAGGAGTATCAAATTAGACACAGTGTCGTCAGCAACTTGCCATCACTGAAGCTGTGTTGCCTAGGCACTAAGTCTCGGAGGTGGGCCCCACCACTCGTTGCATTCTTCGACATATTATAGCAAGTATTATAACGAAGATTTGACTTTTCTTTCAGGTTCAGTCATTGCTTATTATCACCAACATTGCTTGTTAATACAAACAGTTACACAGTACATGCTTCAATAAAGCCAAGGTGTTGAGTAAGTCGCATAAGCATGAGCACTAAAAAATAACAACAAACAAATTACCTGTTAAGTAAGGCCAGTTTAAGAATGTGACAGCCAAACTTAGTTTGTGAAAATTGTGTAAAAAAGTAAGACCAATATGATGTAAGAAGCAACGTACTTTTAGAGTCTTGCGACATTGCAAAACAAGAATTTTGAGGTTGTCTGTGAGGCTGTAGAAACTGCTTTATTTTTTAACACTTTTACAGAAACAAAAAGTGCATTATTTGCATATGAAAATTCTTATTTATAGATATGATATAATTTGGTCATAGTGCTAGACAAATATTGGCGGTTCTATGCATGACAGTATCATCAAAACCATGGGCGTCGCTGCCAGGGAGTGCAAAATAGGCAATTGCCTACACAAAACATCTGAAAAACAGCAAGTTTTTCTTTAAAAAATGCAAAATTTTGTCACCAGTGATGGGTTCTTTGCCCAGCGCACCTCTATTTTTTGTGGATGCATGTGATTCAGCCAAATTATGCCAGAACAGAATGATTTATAAAGATGTTTTTTCACTTTACTGAAATGTTGGACATTTTTCAAATTGCCTTTACGAAGTTTTGTTCTGACCATGCCCATGACCTTAACTGTACGTTTTCTACAATGCAGTATTGTAATTGGCATCAAGCAAAGCTTCCTTCATGGTTAAAGCTACAAGGTAGATTGCAGTCCACCTAATTATTAAAAAGACATAAATTTTTACCAATAAAAAATTCAGAAAAAAAAACGGTAAATGTTACGAAGAGCAACATGTTACACAAAAAAAAAAACAGGTTTTTAGCTGTGCTTTTAATTCCATATTATAATGTTAGATTTCATTTTTAAATATTTGATGCAGATGTGCAGTTTACAGAGATGTTTCTGCGCATTTACAAGTTAGACAGCAGGCGCTTGACTTTTGTTACTATTTTACTGCAATGCAAGGGCAATATTGCCCCCTTGTCACTCCTTTGCACTTTTGCCTCGTGTCATTTTGTCAAGGAAGGGCAGTATTGTCCCACTGGTGGTCACCCTTCCTTGACAAAAGGGTAGTATTGCCCTTGCCTTTCTTTAGGGAAGAGCAGTACCGGTATTGAACTTAAGGGTGGTACCTTTTTGTCAAAAAAAGGCAAAATTTCCCCTTTTATCTCTCCTTTGCAGAAAGGCGGCATTGCATCCACTTCCCTTCCTTAGCAAAAATCCCTTGTCTCCCCTTGGTAAAATAGCAGTATCGCCCTCGCTCCCTTTATTGAAAGTGCAGTGTGCCCCCTTGCCCTTTCTTGGCAAAAAGGCAGTATTGCCCTCGCCCCCTTTACTGAAAGTGCGGTGTGCCGCCCTTGCCCTTTCTTGGCAAAAGGGCAGCATTACCCCTCATCCCTCTGTGGAAAATGACCAGTATTTCCCCCCGTGACCCTCCTTCATAAAAGGGCAGTATTGCCTCTTCCTGGCAAAAGAGCAGTGAGGCAGCTTCCCCATTGCGACAATCCTGCCTGTATACCAGTAGCATGCAGTAACAATGATAATGTTAGTAATTTTTTGCTGTGTGACTAACTAGCCTGTTTGGTTTTGTCTTTTGGTGCTGTGTGATGCAAATGAAGTAAGAAAAAAAAGAGAAAGGAACAAGTAACAAATCATTAGCAGCAAAATTAAAGCAATGCTGAAACTTAGCATACAATGTGGTTAAATAAAGTCTAGCCAGGAATGCTTATCAGTGCATATTCATCACTATATTAACATTTAGTGTTTGATTGTGCATCCAAATGCAACAAATTGCCTATGATTGAGGTTAGGCCTGTGATTTTGATTGCATGTGATTGACGATTAGTCACCCCATATAATTCTGTCCCATTAGTGTGCGAATTTGCTTTTTTGGTTGCTGTGATTTTCATGTGGTTAGGTGAAAGCATCTTTTGTGACAAGAAGATAATTCAGGGCTAAACTGTGTTGACACACTGATTGACAGCTGTTTTGATGTTGAAATTGAAGTGCAGAAGTATGCAACCAGAGAAATACTCTAGGAACATTTGGGGTCAATTTTGTATGTAGTTTGTGAGTAAAACTGCTTTCGTTGTGATGCAGTCTCGAGTCTATTGAGTTGTTTTGAATTAATAGCCACCGTTTTTACATATGTAGTTCTTGTTGCAAATTGAATTGAACTTCTAAAGTTATCAAAATGCTCAAAACTTTGCGATACTCGGAGACTATGGCTACTACAGAAAACTCTGCAAACCTTTATTTACTATTCAGTTCATTTTTGTGTGAGTTAGATCTTGATTCTGTATCATAGTTGCTAGTTTATAGTCAGATTGATGCGCTGTGGCAAGCTGGGACTGCATTGCTGGCTGGAGGAACAAGTTATTCTCTTTTTTGGTCAAGATAGCGATTGAGTTGTTGTAAACAGCTTGTTTAGGAATAGTGACCCATGTTCTGTTTACCACTCTTACGATAGAGGAATCCCATCAAAAGCTCGTACCACCACATAATAAGCAGGTTTTCGTGACTTGTTATTCACATTGTCCCATTACTGATGAACATTCAATGTGAAAGTGCAAACGCTGCTTTAAATATTTTCTCATCACTATATATGATAATTCAATTTGGGTGGACGTATAAGAACTTGCTCATGCGGGGCAAACTGTCAGTCTCAAAGCAACATTATTTAAGCACAACTTCGTTGCAAAATTACAGATTTCCAGCTTCTACGCTTACTTCAGTGCAGCAATCTTCTTACACTAAGTTTTATTTTGCAGAATGATGTATTGCTGTGAATAATTTTTGCTTGTGTCATTAAATTAAAAATATGTTGCTGGTCAGCTCCAATAAGTTTTTCTTCAATTTCACTGCAAATAAATAACTGTTAACCATTTGAAGACCTGCGCAAACGAATCTCACGAGGGTGGCGTTGGATCATACAGTAGACTCTCGTTGGACAAAGATCTTTGACGTTCAATAAATATGTATGATATACAACGCTTGGACTTTTGAGAGCAAGCTTCAGAAAAGTTCAGAGAAACTTTTCAGTAATTATTCGATTATACCGTGTATGGTGAGTTTTTGGCATGATTCTCACTGATTCCAGTTCAACTAATTGGTTAATACAGACTGTGTGAAAGTGTTGATTTTACTAGGCTTCTGCTGCGTAATCCAATAGATTGAATCGCAGCCCAAGTTGTAACCGAGCGTTGTTATTGATGTAAGTCAACCAATCAGATGATCGAGTGGGTAGAGCGTCTGTCTCTGGATCGGTAGACTCGGGGTTTGATTATGATTCGAGTCAAACAAATGACTTAAGTGATAATCACAGCTTCCCTGCTTGACGTTCCGCATTTAAGGGACAGTGTGCAGCAAGTTCGTTTGTAGTGCCGCTGGGAAAAGCACTTAACACGATCGTAGTGTGGTAGACAGATGGCCGGACACTACTTAACAAGCTCGTGTGGCGCTTTGTCACTTTTTCGTGATACGAGGATAAAAATGCCAAAGAATAGAAATAATAAACTCTGTGAAAATAAATTTACTGGTTCACTACAAAATTTATGTTTTCTTCAGATGAAAATTTTAATGTACGGATGCAACTATGGAATCAGCTGTCTTACAATAAAGATCAAGCAATATACAAAAACAAAAGTCGTGATGAACACTTCCAGACTCAGATTAGACTCAGACTCAGTTACGGTTCAATTGTTAGTCAATGTTCATTCAAAGTGCGTTGTTTCCTGCACAGTGCACACTCGTGTGCCAGGACCAGAGCAGAAGCTTATCTTATTCTGCTTTATCAAACGAACAACCTTATCTTCATCCTTAAATACGGATTGTTGCACGTACTGTAGGTTAAAATTGATTTGTACTTTTCAATGCTACTACACTTTTGGGTTGATTGGTGCTGTAATTGCGCATTTTTTTTGTCGTTCATGAAACAGAGGTTGTCAAAGTGTTACCCTAGTATGTCATAAAGCCTTGGTACCAACTTTGCTTTTTTGCTTTATGATCACCAACTTTTAGCAAAACTCTTATGTTTTTCACTAGTTTGCATAACAAAATTGCTTTATCTAGTAGTCTTTTTTGCATATTTGGTGTTTTATTCTTTTGTTACCGGAAAGAGACTGAGGCGCTGTGCCTCGTTTAGGAGTTGCCGGACATCTATTTGTTCTAGGATGGGGAACTTTTGTTAAGCTCTTTTCCAAACGGTCCAAAAAGTGAAATTTTTTCTCTTCACGTTTTCCCATAAATGCTGAACGTCAAGCAGGTATCTGCTTACAAATTTTAAAGGTTTTGGTTTTACTAGACTGAAAATCACAGTTTGGAATTTCCCCTTCTGAGGGAAGCGCTCGGTTGATCAAAGGCAATCCAAATGAAAGTCAAATCGAACATTCTGATAGATTTGTAAAACGCTTTCCAATTTTTAAGGCTTGATTGGTAATGATACAAAGTTAGATACGTTCAAGTGTTTTGTTTGATTAAAAAAAAATTATGAGCAGCTGCTTTAGTTGTTATATTTTGGTTCAAAAAAATCTGCAAAGTTCTGCTTTTGAAATTTTTTTTTGAATCTCAATTTTGCATGCACTTTTTTTCTGCATTGACCGTGGTTGCGTTCTTACAAAAATTGTTTTTTGCATTGTGTGCAGTAGAATATATGAAGTGCATTGATACTTTTTGCTTTGCTGCAATTAATTATTACCTATTGCATGTTATTGTGTAGTACTCTATCACGAATGTTACAAAAGTTTGCTAAGTATTAAATGATTTTAAGTGTATTTGTTGTAAACTGCTCACTCTACCCCATCCTTTATGTCTGTACATTGTTGAAGGTCAATCGTCCAATAAAGCAAAATTTACGAAATTCAGCTGCGTGTTTTTATACGAGTATAGCGGTTAAATACAATATAATTTATGAATTATAGCGAATTAGCAACCGGCCAGTTAGCTCGGTTGTAAAGCGCACGCTATCGGTGCGGGAGGTCTGGGGTTCGATTCCCGGGCCGGTCAAGTCGACACAGTGTCTCCAACGGCTCGCCACCGTTGCGACGTTTCTTCGGAGCTGTGCTGCCCAGGCGCTAAGTCGCGGAGATGGGCCCCACCGCTCGTTACACGCTTCGGCGTAATACGGCGAGTATGATGAAGATTTGATTTTTTGATTTTTTGCGAATTAGCCAGTCTTTGAAGGGCAATTTGACTTTGCTTTCCTCTTTTCAGCCACCTTTTTGACTTAAACCCATTACAATTTCAGTTGTGACTACTCGTTTTTTTTTGTACCAAACACTGATTACCGTCTTCGTACATACAGTACATCCAGGACAAGAGTTTAACAAGTACAGACGATTCAAACTAAATAGTTTGCAAGCTGCTTAGGCTTTAAACAGTTTTAGGGTTTATTTTTTAAGTTTTTAGAAAAATTAAAGTGCCAGTAAACTGAGTAAAGGTTGCTTGAAGCGCATTTTGGCCATTTCAAAGTTTCGGGATTATGCAATGTCAAGTACGACTGACTGAATGCTATTTAGAGCAAGACGTTTAGGCCAAAAATGCGACTATATATGCACATTTTTCGTATCAAGGTTTGGCCGGGAAAGTGATTTTTAGCGAATTAGCCATATGCGACTGTAATATGCTCTTAGCCATATGCGACAATTAGCCATATGCGACAAAAATGCGACTTTATATGCACATTTTTCGTATCAAGGTTTGGCCGGGAAACTCATCATAATAAAACCCCAGTTTCTCGGCTACAAAATAGTGTTTCCTCCCGGAAAGTCGGAACGAAAATTTCCCAGGAAATTTGGGGTTGTGAAATTTTTCGTTTCTCGGAAATTTTTTAAGTTGCGTTATTTTCAGTTTTTAGCATTTGTTCCGGATGGCAGATGCTTTCCCGCAGCCCGGAGCGTTACTCTGTCTACGCTATTCAAATCTGACTGACAGAAACCGAATCTGCCTTAACGGCGGGACACCTAACGATGTTCAAGCTGGGCAGCGGCAAACGTCCTTTTCAGGACTGGGTGATGCGCATCTTCGGCGCACCGTCAACAAGTTCCAAAGGCCCAGCATTCTCCAACTGAACATCGAAGGCCTCACTGCAAGCAAGATGAGCGTGTTGCATCATCTTGCGTTGCAGTGTGAGGCACTCGTCATCCCCTACAGGAAACCCACTGCACCTCGGTAGAAAGGCTAGATCTTCCGAGCTACCATCTAGCTGGGTTTTCCTTGAGCAGGAAGCATGGTCTTGCTACGTTTGTCCATGAGCGTCTGAAGTGGATCCTAATCGACCAGTCCCCACCAACATCGGAGATCGAGTGGGTGAGCGTGGATGTTGATAACTATAAAATAGTCAACGTCTACAAACCCCCTCCAACACGGATGCAAGCATCTGATCTTCCAGCATTCCCCCATCCCTGCCTCTATGCTGGCGACTTCAACTGACACCATGTTGACTGGGGCTATGATAATAGCAATCCAGATGGTGAATGCCTGGCTGGCTGGGCCAGTGCCAACAACTTCACCCTGCTATATAGCCCCAAGGAGGCTGCCAGTTTCCACTCTGGCCGCTGGAAAACAGACACCAACCCAGATCTTGCATTTGCCAGTATCGATTTGGACAGTCGCTTACCTAACAGACGTATCTTAGGAAAGTTCCCAAGGTCACAACACCGACCCTCGCTTATAAGTCCACCCAAACTTGCTCATCCAAAACCGAGCAAGCCTGTAAAGCGATGGAACTTCCGCAAGGCCAACTGGGACCGCTATTCTAACCTAACCAACAAACTGGCCAAGAGTATACCGCCACCTGAATCTCAGAATATCAATCAGGTTTACCAGTGCTTTTGCAAGGTAATAAGCACTGCGGCGAAGAAATGCATCCCTCATGGTCGACGATCAAACCACATACCTTGCTGGGATGTGGAGTGTGAAGACCTCTATCAGCATTTCCTGCAGTCACCTGGGGGCCCTGATTTGAACAGGGCTGCCACAGCCCTACTCACAAGGCTCGACGGGAAGCGGAGAAATCGCTGGTCAGAGACGGTCCGCAACATTGACTTTTCGCACTCCAGCCGGGTGGCATGGGATACTATAAACAACTTGACTTGTAGGTCACAACAATCCCCTCGTCAATGTCCCGTTTCAGCTGATGCTATTGCTTCTCAGCTGGTTAAAAACGGGAAATACGAAGGTGTGAATCGGCGCTCATCTCGGCTCGTTTTACAGGAAGTGTCTGACCTTTGGAGGGCTGATCCATTACATCCTGCGTATGTCTCCGGGAGTTTCTCCCATCGGGAGTTCGCTGCTGCCTCCAACATTTAAAACCAGGCAAAGCTCTTGGACCTGATTCCATTTGCCCGGAGCTAATAATCCATGCTGCAGCCGGCTTAAAATCTTGGCTACGTGGCTTCCTATCTTCCTGCCTGCACCACCTCAAAATTCCTAAGATCTGGAGAAGAATGCTAGTAGTAGCGGTCCCAAAGCCTTCGAAACCTGTAGAGGACCCAAAGAGCTATCGTCCGATCTCCTTGCTCTGTGTTCTCTACAAGATTTTCCAGCGACTTATCTACGCCCGCGTCGAACCTCTTATTGACCCTCTGCTCCCACGGGAACAGGCGGGTTTTCGACGCGGAAGATCCACCGTGGATCAAGTCACCTTGCTCACGCAAAGCATTGAGAATGCATTCGAAGCAAAAAAGAAGGCCGGTGCCGTCTTTATCGACCTGACAGCTGCCTATGACACTGTCTGGCATCGTGGCCTCACCTGCAAGCTGTTGCGGCTTCTGCCGGACAAGCACATGGTTCGTATGATTATGGAGCTTATCCGCAACAGAAGCTTCACCCTTACTACTGGCGACAGCAAGCCTAGCAGGTTACGACGCCTGAGAAATGGCGTCCCCCAGGGATCGGTCCTGGTCCCCCTCCTTTTCAACATCTATACATATGATGTCCCCTCCATAACCTCCAAGAAGTTCGCCTATGCCGACGACCTGGCGATACTTCATACATCTGGAGAATGGAAGGAGTTGGAAAGGACTCTAAGCCAGGACATGACTACACTCTCGGAATATCTCCAGACCTGGCGACTGAAGCTTAGCCACACTAAAACGGTGACGGCGGCCTTTCACCTCCACAGTCGAAAGGCTAAGCGTGAGCTCAAGGTCTGTAACATCGGTAAGAATTTACCTTTCTGTCCAGTTGCCACTTATCTTGGAGTCAAACTGGACAGATCGCTCACATATTGTCCTCACCTGGAAGCATTGCGCAAGAAGCTATTTGCTCGTGTCTCACTGTTGAGGCGACTTGTTGGAACAGGTTGGGGTGCTAGCGGCAAGACATTACGCACAGCTGCCCTGTCTCTGGTCTACTCGACTGCCGAGTACTGCGCACCAGTCTGGTGCCGCAGCGTGCACATACGGCTTATCGACAGTGTATTAAATGACGCCTTGCGCATTGTCACTGGGTGCCTGCGTCCCACTCCATCGGTCTACCTTCTGGTTCTTTCAGGCATCCAGCCAGCTGAGCTTCATCGCCAAGCAGCGACACTCTCCCTAGCCAACCGCAGCTCCCTGGACCCTGACCACATTTTACATGGCCAGTTTCATGAGTCACAGGACGTATGTAGGGAGAGATTGAAATCTAGACACTCATTTGTACCTGCTGCTCGGAAATTACTAGACAGTCTTTCTGAGATGGACGTCCGTGCAGCCGAGTGGACGAACACGAAATGGGACATGGAGTACTCTGCCAACGCATTGTCACTCCACGCTTTCATTCCCAAGGCTAGCTTCAGACCCTTGGGTATGGGTCTGCCCAGGGCAGCCTGGGTCAAGCTCAACCGTCTGCGCTCTGGTGTTGGACGTTTCTGTTCGTCCATGAACAAATGGGGTCTCGCTCCTCTAGCGAATTGTGACTGTGGTGCCAGTGAACAAACCGCAGATCACATCATCTCACAGTGTCCCATACATCGGGCACCCCGAGGTATGTTTGGTCTAATGGTTTTGGATGACGAAACAAGATGCTGGCTGAAGTCCCTTACAGTCAGCATCTGACCCAAGAAGTTTGGTGGCCAGGGTGGTAAAAGGATAAACCCTCGGCCTTGGTCCTTCCATCTGTCTTGGAAGAGATGCCCCGCCAAACGACGACGACGACGAGCATGACCCGAAGTTCAAAGTTTAAATTTTTTCCACGAGATGCAGAAAAGTAAAAAAAGCAAACAAGCAAAACAAAATACGCGTTTACAAACATATTGAAAAAAGATAACGCATCTGGAGGGGGTCTGCGAAGTAACCGATAAAGGTCTTCAAGTCAAGCAGCCACCCAGAAAATGTTTCAGTCGCCACATTTAAGGCGACAGATATACATTGTAAATGATACATAATGTTTAGCATATATTAAGTAGAAAAAATTTGAAGGGTAGAAAAAATTTGTAGGCCAGTGTTCCATAACCGGGGTTCGATCGAACCCTTAAGGTTCGACGGAGCTGATTCTGGGGTTCGGGGGATTCATTTCAATTTTTTAACATCATACGGTAGAAAAAAAAATTCATATTACAATAACTTATACGTACATGTTATTTCGGTCCTACTAAACACTGCAAAGGACTTACTAAACGACAAAGGACTTACTAAACACCGCAAAGAAAGAAAGAAAGAAAAAAAAAAAAAAAACTTCAAATTGATCTACTAAACACCGCAAAGAACGACAAAGAACTTGAAATCATACTGTACCTTACAAAGAACGACAAAGGACTTTAATTTAGGGTTAGAGTAGGATCAAGGCTAGGGTTTGGGCTAGGTCAAGGTTAGATTAGGGTTAGGGTTAGATTAGGGTTAAGACTAGGGTTAGAGCTAGGGTTAGATTAGGGTTAAGGCTAGGGTTAGGGTTAGATTAGGGTTAAAGCTTGGTTAGGGTTAGAGATAGGTTAGGGCTAGGTTAGGGTTAGAGATAGGGTTGGGGTTAGATTAGGGCTAAGTTAGGGTTGGGGTTTGGGTTAGAATAGGGTTAGGGCTAGGTTAGCGTTAAATTAAGGTTAGGGTTAAATTAGGGTTAGGGCTTGGTTAGGGTTAGATTAGGGCTAGGTCTAGGTTAGGATTAGGGCTAGGGTTAAGGTTAAATTAGTCTTTAGTCGCATATTTATCCTCCTATCATAAGAAGGCGATCAAAGCGCTGTACGAGCTCGCTTAGGAGTTGCCGGCCATCTGTCTACCACATCAAGATGGTGGAATCCAGCTAAGTGCCTTTCCCAACGGCACAACAAGTAAACTTGCCGGCTTGTTCTCCACACTGTCCCTGTAATGCTGAGCGTCAAGCAGGGATGCTGTGAATACCAATTTTAAAGTCATTGGTTTGACCCAACTCGGAATCAAACCCGAGTCTACAGCTCAAGAGACAGACGCTCCATACCACTCGGCCATCTGAGCTGTTTGAGGCTGGGTAGGATTAGGGTCATCTAGTCCTTCGTTGTTCTTTGCAATGTCTAGTGCATCAATTTGAAGTCTTTTGTTTTGATTGATTAATTTCTTCATCTTTATCCTCCTATCATTAGAAAGCGGCGGAGGCGCAATGCTGAGAACAAATCCAGACTGGCTTAATTATGATTTGCCTTTGTTTTCGAGTTTTCCGGTTGAATTTTGCTTCTGACTTCTTTAATTTGCTACCTGCTAGATTCCATCAAGCAGAGATAATCATCGTGAAGCATGTTATTCAAGGACGCAACAACGAGACTGGGTTGGGAGTCGAACCGTTAACCTTACGATCATGGGCGTCGTAAAAACGATGCTAAAATCACTGCGCCACGCTGCCGATACCATTTTTCTTTGCTGCGTTTAGTAAGTCCCCTGTTATTTCACCACCTGGCCGTCTGAAAAAAGCTTCAAGCGAGTGAAAACCCGTGGGGCTTTTTTTGGAGCACTAACTACACAAAGTAGATCAAAAATCTTCGTCAGCACGACTTGAGCGCAATAGTTGCATAATGATCCTCTTATCCCGAGAAAGCGATCTATGCACTATAACGAGCTCACTTAGGAGTTGCCGGCCACCTGTTTACCACACTAAGATGGGAGAATCCCGCTAAGTGCTTTTCCCAACGGCACAACAAGTAAACTTGCCGGCTTGTTCTCCATCCTGTCTCTTCATGGCTGAACGTCAAGTAGGGAAGCTGTGAATATCAATTTTAAAGTCATTGGTTTTACCCGACTAAGAATCAAACCCAAGTCTACAGCTCCAGTGGAGGACGCTCTTACTACTTGACCATCTGAGCAGCTAAAGTGTTTTCCAAATAAAAAAGGCCTTTGATTCTGAGGTTCGGATAAGCACTGCTTTTTCTGCCGCTTCCATCAAGTTAAGAAACACTGATCTATGCTGATGATAATCTTAGCGCTTGAAAAGCATTAAGATATTTTGGTCTATGAAGTTGCATCTGCTGGTAAGAAAGTTCGATTTGTTTTTTTTCGTTGAAAGAGCAACTGTTTTCGTCAAATGTGGTGATCGCAGCCCTACATGTCTCAGTTTTCGAGTGCATTGCTTTAATGAAAGTTAAAATAGTCAGGCTGTAGCCGTAAAAATTGTTTTGTCTTCCTCCCCGGCAAAAATTTTTGCGAACGCTCATGTCACCCACCCAAGTTGTACAAAAATGTGGTGGTTTTTAATGATACTAGAGACGACAGTGAGTACAATGGCAGAGAAGTCAGGCTTTAGACAACGGTATCTCCTGTGGGTTCGTCCTAACCCAACCTGCTTCGTCACTAACATCCGCTAATTTGCAACAAGGCTCTTGATACCCATGGTAATAATTCAATGCTTCATTATTCCTTAAAACGCTTATTGGAAGCATGAACTTTTTCTGCGCATGACCTTGTTTGTGTGAGTTCTATTAGCAAATCTTTAGTCGAACTGGGCTACCATGGCGGGCAAACTGCAAGACCACGTCTAGTGATGTACCGGTAGTACTTGAGGACAGTATTTGTGAAGTTCTTAGCCGCACCTTTTATAGTAGTAGTAGTAATTTAGTAGTAGTAATTTATTTGCCATTATAATAAACACACAGACGCCACTCACAGACAACAAAATTATTTACATTCCATTATAGTGGCCAGGAGGTATCGAAAAACCTTTCGGTTATCGAGTCAAGATACCTCCTGGTTGGGTTGCATTGTGATAGTTTTTGTGAGTGAAGGAGATTAACGGATAATTTAAACCATTGGGTCAATAATAGTGATAAAGGTGTTTTAATGAGCGATATTATAAGTTTAGAATAATTCGCACTGCAACGTCAGATCGATTAATTTTACATATAAAGCCGGTAGAAATCAAATCGGCCAATTAGAAGAGTAAAAATGTGTTAAGATTAATAATTTTCCAATAACGATATTTTGTAACTTTTCTTGAAGTTAATCCAGCCCATAGATATAAATTTTTGTTTAATTCTCTCCATAATTTTGTAGCTCGGAATAAAATATGATTTTGCGAGATTGATTTTGAAAATTTAGGAACGTAATAAATAAATTCACTTGCTTGTCTAGTATTATAACCATGAATTTGTTCAATTTTGGTAAATTTGTCGAAGATGCCAGAGGGAAGACTACTTTGCTGTAGCAAGTACATAAATTTTGCCAATTCAAGTTTGTAAATATCATCAAATTTTAACAAATTCAATTTTTTGTATGAAGGAGTTACGTGGCTGAATTTTTTGTTGTAAGTTAGGATGCGAATAATATTGTTCTGTAAAGCACGAATTTCTTGCAATAAAGTTGTGGTACCAGTGGCCCATATAATTATGCCGTATTGTAACCTACTGTAAACAAGACTGTGATGCACCATGCGCAAGACATCTTCAGTAACATAACTTCTTAGTTTATAAAATATTCCAGAACATTTTGCAAGCTGCAGTGACAACTCTTTAACATGAGATGACCAGCTAAGATTTTCATCAATGAACAATCCTAGGTATTTGGCTGAGTGTGTCCTAAGTGTAGGATTATCATTAATATTAATTCTAAAATTTTCGTTGATTGTTATTTGAGGCTGCTTATTGACTAAAATATAGCAAGACTTCTTATAGTTAAGGGATAGTTTGTTTTTTTTGAACCATTGTTCAATTTTTACTAATTCATCATTAACTCTTTTTTCTAGAGAATTTAAATTGTTATCAGACATATTCAAATACGTATGGTCAGCAAACAGAGTAGTAGAGAAATTTGATGCTAAAGGTAGATCATTTATGTATAATAGAAAAAGAAGAGGGCCCAAGGAGGAGCCTTGAGGGACACCACAGTTTATTTGGGATAAAGTGGAGGTAGATTTGTTAATTTTTGAGTATTGGAAATGATTGTTTAAATAGCTTTTCATTACTTCTAACGCGTAGCCTCGTATCCCAAAATTATACTCAAGTTTTCTCAATAAGATCTGGTGGTCGGCTGTGTCAAACGCTTTAGATAAATCCAGAAAGAGGCAACAGTTATATAATCCTTTATCAATGTTAGTCATCAAGCCGTTGTGAATATTAGTCATAGCATGTATCGTAGATGAATTTTTCCGAAATCCATATTAATCTTTTGAGAGTAAGTCATATTTTTCAAGATAGTTGATTATACGAATAAATAATAATTTTTCAAAAATTTTACTAAATTGTGAAAGAATCGAAATTGGTCGATAGTTAGTTGCTTCGGCAGGATCACCCTTCTTAAAAACTGGAATCACTTCTGCAATTTTAAGATCGTCAGGAAAAGTCCCAAGTTCTAGACAAGAATTAAAAATTTTGCTAAGAAATTTGGCAATTGGAATTTTGGCAATTTTTATAAATCTAGTTTCAATGTCACAATTTCTAATTGCTTTTTCATCCTTTAACGTGTTAATGATTGAGACTACTTCCTCTGTAGTGGACGGCGAGAAAAAAATTGAATTGTTTACACCGATTTGCGGTGTAGTATATGATGAGACGCTATCAACCGAATCTATTTTTTCAGCCATTTCAACACCGACATTGACAAAAAAATCATTGAACGTTTCCGCTATTTCTTGAGGATCAGCAGTAAGATTCCCTTTGTTGGTTGTTAAATTAGTAGGCGCTGAAGAAGAGCATTTTTTGCCATTTACAATTTCGTAAACAGTTTTCCATACATTTTGTTGGTTATATTGATTCTTGATGCACGTTTCATTATAATAATTTCGCTTGGCATTTTCAATTGTCCTATTTAGAAAATTTCGATAAACTTTGTAATTTTTTACAAGTCTAGTATCTTGAAAGTTATTACTCAAAACTCGTCTAAATAGTTTGTTTTTATACTTTATAGACTTTAGCAACAACTTTGACAACCAGGGCTTTTGTTTTAATTTAACTTCTTTTCTAGAAGCTTTTTTTAGTGGAGCGAATTCATTTACGGAGTTTTGGAGCAGCAGCTTGAACTGTTTCAGCTTTTCGTTTACGGTAGACTTGTTAGAATAATCAAAAAATTCAAGCTGTTGCTCCAGGTAGGTAGTAAACAACGTAGGTTCGAAATTGGAAAAATCACGAGTGTAGACACTTCTTCTGTTGATAGCGGCGGATTTTAACCGAGCAGATTTAATTGCAAATACAGGAAGGTGGTCGGTAATATCGCATAATGCTATTCCCCCAAGAATCTGGTGTTCTACAGCTGTATTAGAAGGAACATAGATGTGATCTAATAAGGTTTTCGAAGTTTTAGTGATCCTTGTCGGGGCGTTGATCACACATTTGCAGGAGCAGCCTAATAAATTGTTAGCGATTTTCTGAAATGATTATTATTAACTGTTTGCAACAAGTCAATGTTAAAATCACCTAAAATTATGAAATCAGTATTATTGTGGTTTAGAGAATGAAAGTTGTCTCATTTTGTTAGTAAACTCATTAAGTTCATCCGCATTATAGACAGGGTGTATATACACAACACCAACTGCTAATGTACCACTATTAGTAAGGATGTTTATCCACAGGTCTTCAACAGAGGCAAGTTTGCAAGAAAGGCTACTATTGATATCAAAGTTAATATTGTTTTTAATGTATAAGGCAACCCCTCCTGCCCGAGTAACACTATCGCAATGAATAAATGGGTACCCCATTATATCAATGTTGGCATGTATTGCATTATCATAAAGTTTAGTTTCTGTTACGGCAATGACATCGGAAGATCTTTTGAGTTCTAATAAGTAGTTACATAAATAGTCAAAATTTTTTTGCAAACTGCGAATGTTGAAATGGATTAAAAATAAATCGTCACTTTCCATGCTATTTAGGGTATTATTCATATCATCGATGCTGAAATAATTTGAATGCTTGAAGATATCCATGTATGTCTCTTGATTTTCTATATCATTTGAACTAACACAGTCGACCGAGTTAGGAATCAAGACATGATCTGAGGGATAAATACAGTTGGCGCTAACAGCTGGGACTAAGTTTTGATTAGTCTTGATAGTCATATCAGCTGGAGAGCAGCCAAAACAAATTTTGTTGCCAATAAAGTTGTTGTCAGAGCAGCTTGCAGAGATTCTGGTACAGGATTTGTGACTACGCTTAAGGCAGATATCGCAAATTACAGAATTATACTCAAAGCAGAGTTGAGAACAACAGTTACAATCAAGTTGTTGCTTTGAAGAAGCCATTTAAAGTGACAAAAAAAAAAAAACAATTACAATTCAAAACACAGTAGCGGCTTAGAAGCATTCAATTATTCTGACTCAACGTCTTCATCGACGTATTTTACATTAAATTCAAGAGGCGCGTAATTAAGCTTATTAATATCAATGTCAATATGATGTTGGAAAAAATCGTCTGGGTTGGAGATCAAAATCCAGTTACCCACTCCGGTATCCTTTTCATCGTTACGAATCAATTTACCGGCTTTGCGAGCTGATTTTTTCATTCTTACCTTGCCGTTGAAAGTATGACACATAACGAAATCATCTTTGAGTTCTCTTTTGACATAATTAAACAACTAGAGACGTAAAGGGGTGAGATCTTCGGTGATAAACGCTTGGCTAAATTCTTCACTATTCTCTAGTTTGGATTTAGAGTACAAAAATTCATTTCTCATTTTATAAGAAATAAAACGGACAATCACTGGTCGTGGTTTAGAGGCATTTGGTCTGATTCTGCCCAGTCGATGAGCTCTCTGAATATCTTCAGTCTTAATTTTAATATTCAGTTCATTGGCGATATTAAGCACAACAGATTGGCCGTCATCTTTGGTATCAAAGCTTTCAGGCACACCGTGAATTCTGATGTTTTCGCGGCGGCCGTATTGATCAAGTTCATCTAATTTAAACACCTGCAGATTTACAGCTTGCTTTAATCGTTCGTTTTCAATTTTGACAGTTTTTAGTTCCGCTTTAGTTTCCTTCAGCTCTTGCTTAAGTTCACGAACTTCTTTAATAAGTTCACGAATCGACTCTCCGATTTCACCTATTTGTCGCCTGTCGTTCTCATTGAAAGACTCAACATTTGAACCTTTTCGGCATTTGGACATCTTTTTCTAAGTGTTTTGAATAAAGACTACCAGTTTAAAAATAAGCTCCTTCCACCGGCAAAACAACCTGTTCGTAGCTGTTGCGCTGTCCTCAGCTCGAGGACCCTATGTTTTTTATATTTTCAAAAATTCAAATTTGCGACTATTGTGGTAACTAGAACGCAAGCTATTACGATCAAATGGTTAAACTTACGACAGACATCACTAAGCTCGCGCGGCGGAGGGATAGAAGTAGACAGTGCAATTGATAGGCGTGTCGAGAAGATTATTAAATTGGTGTGGAGAACGAAAACTACAGTAATAATTTCAACGCAATTTATTTTTCCTGCTGCACTTCGGAAACCATGAACTTAATTAGGATGATATAGTTGACATAAGCAGAGAGCACTTGATCGTTGTTTTATTCCAGTTTCATCACTTTTAAACTTTTGCCCTAATTAACGCTTGCATTCCTGACTCAGGGTAATTCGGCTAAAACGATTATGATGGTCTATTCACGCACCCTAATTGCTTAGAACATACTTAACACTTTCAGCCTTTAAAATTTCAATCAAATAAAAGATGAGCTACTGCTGGGAACGCCAAACTGAACCTTAAACCTTGGCTATTTGGTTGACGTTGTTGAGCAGACTACGGTGTCAAACACTGCATGCACATTTACAAAAATTCATGGTTGAAATACACAACTTTTGATTTATTACAAATTTATACAGTAAATAAAAATCAACTGTGATTGCGGAAAATTATTTCGAGATTGCGGAAGGGATGAAGTGTATCCGACCACCTTCGGTGCAGAAGAAAAAAACAGATAGAAACTGGATGATAATGATGCGATGATTTACAGTAGTAAAACAAACGAAATTAAATTACAAGCTTACATAATTCACTATGTAAGGAGTAAAGTATTCAGAATACAGTTACATGTTCGGGCATGCAAAGCAGTCACAACAAGAAGTTACAGTACAAATCACATAAGGGACAAAAGAAGTTTCTGACCTGCTAATTTCTGACAGATGTGAGACAAGTATAAGAGACTGTGTTTTTTGCAAAAAAAAGCGAACAACATTTAAAGAAATTGATCAGGACTTAGGAGTCAATGTGCATGCATTATTGTGCATTCAGAACACTGTAAATTGCCAAAATGTTTAATTGTAGTTCAATTAATACCACAATTAGGCTCAAAGCAAACTGGTGGCTTGGTGTATTGGTAAGAGATTTCAATCAATTATCTGGAAAACTTTGGTTTGATTCCCGAATGGTTTACAGGGTGATACAGAAGAATGTGGATTCATTGAGAAACACACGGAAAAAGCGGGAAGTGTGATGGTGTAACAATCCATGTCCTAAGGTTAAAAAACGAAAAAAATTATTAGCCAGTTTCGTTTTCAAAACAAACAAATATAGACTAAATCAAAAAAGTGGTTAAATCATTGTTTAACGAAGTGTACGTCACATTGGTAAAGAAGGCTCAATTTCCGTTTATTCAATTTTCGGTTCAATTTCCGGGGCGGTCAAATAATAAAGGTCAAATGATAAATAAAGGAAAATGAGGTTCAATTTCCGGGGCGGTCAAATGGGACACAGTGTCGCCAATGGCTTGCCACCGCTGCGACGTTTTGTCGGAATTCAAAACTGTGTTATCCAGGCCCTAAGCCAAGCAGACAGGTCCTACCACTCGCTACGTGTTATTCAGACCCTAAACCACAGCGAATGCAATAAACGATTGACAAAAGTCTCCTCAGCTCAGCTTAAACTCCTAATCCAAAGAGTAAAACCCAACAAGGAGAGAACCAATTATACCTTTAATTGAATGGCAAGGTTTGGTAGCAAATTAGTTGGGTTGGATCAGAAGGGTTTCCATGATGTAGAGTAGATCTTCTTGAATTGAGAGTTTAAACTGGGCTGAGAAGACTTTTTGTAGTCGAAACGTTATTGTGTCCTCTGCATTTTCAACAAAGGATTGATTTTTTAAAATGATTAAAACAATATCACAAGTTATTAATAAAAAAAACAAAAAAAAAACAAAGTTGGTGTCAAAGTTGTAAAACAAGCCATTGGAACATTTTGACAACCTCTGTGTTTTATGAACGTCAAGAACAGATCGCGCAAATGCAGCACCAATCAACCCAAAAGTGTAGTAGCATTGAAAAGTACAAATCAATTTTAACCTACACTACGTGCAACAATCCGTATTTAAGGATGAAGATAAGGTTGTTCGTTTGATAAAGCAGAATAAGATAAGCTTCTGCTCTGGTCCTGGCACACGAGTGTGCACTGTGCAGGAAACAACGCACTTTGAATGAACATTGACTGACAATTGAACCGTAACTGAGTCTGAGTCTAATCTGAGTCTGGAAGTGCACTTTGAATGAACATTGACTAACAATTGAACCGTAACTGAGTCTGAGTCTAATCTGAGTCTGGAAGTGTTCATCACGACTTTTGTTTTTGTATATTGCTTGATCTTTATTGTAAGACAGCTGATTCCATAGTTGCATCCGTACATTAAAATTTTCATCTGAAGAAAACATAAATTTTGTAGTGAACCAGTAAATTTATTTTCACAGAGTTTATTATTTCTATTCTTTGGCATTTTTATCCTCGTATCACGAAAAAGTGACAAAGCGCCACACGAGCTTGTTAAGTAGTGTCCGGCCATCTGTCTACCACACTAAGATCGTGTTAAGTGCTTTTCCCAGCGGCACTACAAACGAACTTGCTGCACACTGTCCCTTAAATGCGGAACGTCAAGCAGGGAAGCTGTGATTATCACTTAAGTCATTTGTTTGACTCGAATCATAATCAAACCCCGAGTCTACCGATCCAGAGACAGACGCTCTACCCACTCGATCATCTGATTGGTTGACTTACATCAATAACAACGCTCGGTTACAACTTGGGCTGCGATTCAATCTATTGGATTACGCAGCAGAAGCCTAGTAAAATCAACACTTTCACACAGTCTGCATTAACCAATTAGTTGAACTGGAATCAGTGAGAATCATGCCAAAAACTCACCATACACGGTATAATCGAATAATTACTGAAAAGTTTCTCTGAACTTTTCTGAAGCTTGCTCTCAAAAGTCCAAGCGTTGTATATCATACATATTTATTGAACGTCAAAGATCTTTGTCCAACGAGAGTCTACTGTATGATCCAACGCCACCCTCGTGAGATTCGTTTGCGCAGGTCTTCAAATGGTTAACAGTTATTTATTTGCAGTGAAATTGAAGAAAAACTTATTGGAGCTGACCAGCAACATATTTTTAATTTAATGACACAAGCAAAAATTATTCACAGCAATACATCATTCTGCAAAATAAAACTTAGTGTAAGAAGATTGCTGCACTGAAGTAAGCGTAGAAGCTGGAAATCTGTAATTTTGCAACGAAGTTGTGCTTAAATAATGTTGCTTTGAGACTGACAGTTTGCCCCGCATGAGCAAGTTCTTATACGTCCACCCAAATTGAATTATCATATATAGTGATGAGAAAATATTTAAAGCAGCGTTTGCACTTTCACATTAAATGTTCATCAGTAATGGGACAATGTGAATAACAAGTCACGAAAACCTGCTTATTATGTGGTGGTACGAGCTTTTGATGGGATTCCTCTATCATAAGAGTGGTAAACAGAACATGGGTCACTATTCCTAAACAAGCTGTTTACAACAACTCAATCGCTATCTTGACCGAAAAAGAGAATAACTTGTTCCTCCAGCCAGCAATGCAGTCCCAGCTTGCCACAGCGCATCAATCTGACTATAAACTAGCAACTATGATACAGAATCAAGATCTAACTCACACAAAAATGAACTGAATAGTAAATAAAGGTTTGCAGAGTTTTCTGTAGTAGCCATAGTCTCCGAGTATCGCAAAGTTTTGAGCATTTTGATAACTTTAGAAGTTCAATTCAATTTGCAACAAGAACTACATATGTAAAAACGGTGGCTATTAATTCAAAACAACTCAATAGAAAGCATTCCTGGCTAGACTTTCTTTAACCATATCGTATGTTAAGTTTCAGCATTGCTTTAATTTTGCTGCTAATGATTTGTTACTACTTCCTTTCTTTTTTTTCTTGCTTCATTTGCATCACACAGCACCAAAAGACAAAACCAAACAGGCTAGTTAGTCACACAGCAAAAAATTACCAACATTATCATTGTAACTATATGATACTGGTATACAGTCAGAATTGTCGCAATGGGGAAACTGCCTCACTGCTCTTTTGCCAGGAAAGGGCAATACTGCCTTTTTATGAGGGAGGGTCACGGGGGGCAATACTGGTCATTTTCCACAGAGGGATGAGGGGTAATGCTGCCCTTTTGCCAAGAAAGGGCAAGGGCGGCACACCGCACTTTCAGTAAAGGGGGCGAGGGCAATACTGCCTTTTTGCCAAGAAAGGGCAAGGGGGCACACTGCACTTTCAATAAAGGGAGCGAGGGCGATACTGCTATTTTACCAAGGGGAGACAAGGGATTTTTGCTAAGGAAGGGAAGTGGATGCAATGCCGCCTTTCTGCAAAGGAGAGATGAAAGGGGAAATTTTGCCTTTTTTTGACAAAAAGGTACCACCCTTAAGAAGTTCAATACCGGTACTGCCCTTCCCTAAAGAAAGGCAAGGGCAATACTACCCTTTTGTCAAGGAAGGGTGACCACCAGTGGGACAATACTGCCCTTCCTTGACAAAATGACACGAGGCAAAAGTGCAAAGGAGTGACAAGGGGGCAATATTGCCCTTGCATTGCAGTAAAATAGTAACAAAAGTCAAGCGCCTGCTGTCTAACTTGTAAATGCGCAGAAACATCTCTGTAAACTGCACATCTGCATCAAATATTTAAAAATGAAATCTAACATTATAATATGGAATTAAAAGCACAGCTAAAAACCTGTTTTTTTTTGTGTAACATGTTGCTCTTCGTAACATTTACCGTTTTTTTTTCTGAATTTTTTATTGGTAAAAATTTATGTCTTTTTAATGATTAGGTGGACTGCAATCTACCTTGTAGCTTTAACCGTGAAGGAAGCTTTGCTTGATGCCAATTACAATACCGCATTGTAGAAAACGTACAGTTAAGGTCATGGGCATGGTCAGAACAAAACTTCGTAAAGGCAATTTGAAAAATGTCCAACATTTCAGTAAAGTGAAAAAACATCTTTATAAATCATTCTGTTCTGGCATAATTTGGCTGAATCACATGCATCCACAAAAAATAGAGGTGCGCAGGGCAAAGAACCCATCACTGGTGACAAAATTTTGCATTTTTTAAAGAAAAACTTGCTGTTTTTCAGATGTTTTGTGTAGGCAATTGCCTATTTTGCACTCCCTGGCAGCGACGCCCATGGTTTTGATGATACTGTCATGCATAGAACCGCCAATATTTGTCTAGCACTATGACCAAATTATATCATATCTATAAATAAGAATTTTCATATGCAAGTAATGCACTTTTTGTTTCTGTAAAAGTGTTAAAAAATAAAGCAGTTTCTACAGCCTCACAGACAACCTCAAAATTCTTGTTTTGCAATGTCGCAAGACTCCAAGAGTACGTTGCTTCTTACATCATACTGGTCTTACTTTTTTACAATGTTGATATTCTCAAGAAAAGCTCGATTACTAACACATACATAGATCAGTGTACGCAAAGGGTTGTTTTTGCCTAATTGATAAGCCAACTACATTAACTCCTCATTCTGCCACCTTATTAGATCATTTTTATTCGAATATCATAGATAAAAATTTGACCTCAACTGTGCTCTTGTATGAAATATCTGATCATTTACCTATTACATGTTCTATCAATCTAATTCCTGATCAAATAAATTACCAACTAAAATTACATAGAGATACAGACAAGTTTGATGAAAAAAACTTTTTGGATGATGTGAGTGACTTAGTGGAGAAATTATCAAATGACCTCAGCTCAACCAAACAAAATATCACTGCTCAAATAGATAAAACATGTGCTCAATTTATTAGCAAATTCTCAGAAACTGTGAATATCCATGCACCTTTAAAACCTCTCAGCAAACGAAAAAGCAGGCAAAGAAAAAAGCCGTGGATGACAAAAGGAATTATTAAATCAATTTTAACAAAACATAAACTATATGCAAAATGCTATCAAAAAAACAAACTAGATTTACTCTTCTATTACAAAAAATACCTGAACAAATTAACCTCTGTGAAAAGGTTAGCAAAAGAGCAATATTACACTTCACAGCTGATTGAACACAAACAAAACATGAAAAAACAGTAGACAATAATAAATGAACTACTAGAAAAAAATATCAAACGACATCAGAGTATATCAAAACTTGTTGATGAAAATAATAACTTTGTGGCCACTCCTGAAATTTGTAACGTTTTAAATAACTATTTTGTCAATGTAGGACCAGATGTAAGTGCAAAAATTGATAATGATATATCGGCACCAAAAAACATCTCATCCAATCCAAAATCGCTGTTCTTTCAACCAATTATACCCCCAGAAGTCTACAGAGAAATTAACAAGCTAAATTTGAAAAAAGCAGCAGGCCCTGAAAACATTCCTCTCACATTTTACAAAAAAACTAATGAATGCATTTCAAATTTTCTCTGCCTCTTATATAACATATGTATAGAAAATGGCTTTTTCCCATCACCTCTTAGATAGGCAAAAGTAATCCCTATTTACAAATCGGGAAAACGTTACCTGGCCAATAATTATAGACCACTCTCTCTACTATCTCCTATCAATAAAATCTTTGAAAGCTTGATTTCAATAAGACTAATAAGTTTTTTAGAAGATAATAATATTATATCTGAACAACAGTTTGGCTTTCGCAAGCAACATTCAACTACTCACGTAGTGACTGATGTACACTCACAAATTAGCAAAAACCTGGATTATAAACAACACACATGTGTAATTCTGTTAGATTTTAGGAAAGCGTTCGACACAGTAAACCACCAAATATTGTTACGAAAATTGGAAAAATATGGCATCAGAGGCAATGTATTGGAAATGTTTCAGAGTTACTTGACAAATAGAGTGCAATTTGTATATGTTAATGGTTACGAATCTAATAAAATGCAAATTAAATGTGGTGTCCCACAAGGTTCTTGCTTGGGCCCAACCTTATTCTCACTATATAGAAATGACCTTTCTGACATTACCAATTTTAGTATTCGACTCTTTGCTGATGATACTGTTCTAGTAATGACGAGCAATGATCTTCAACAACTGAAAAAAGCAGCAAATGATGAAATACACAAAATCGAGAAATGGTTATTGCATAATAAATTAACGCTCAACTACTCAAAAATTAACTATATGTTTTTTTCTCCTCAAAAAGAGTGTGGAAAAGATTTCTTTTTATCTACAAATGGACAAAGCATCCACCGAACTGCTGAAGCAAAATACGTAGGAGTATATTTGGATGAAAAGTCAAAATGGGATACCCACATTCAACACCTCTGTAAGAAACAATCACAATATTGTGGTTTGTTTTGTCATCTTCGTGACGATATAACCCAAAAGCATTTATTACTCCTATACCACAGCTTAGTGTACCCTCACTTACTGTATGGAATTTTTGACATGGGGATCTACAAATAATTCAATGCTACATCCCTTACAAGTCTTGCAAAATAGGCTCATAAGAATCATATGTCGTGTAAGAAAACTTGATCATATCACGAATAATTCCTTATATCATAAATTGAGCATGCTAAAAATTAAAGATATTTATCACTAAGAGATGACCAAATTTATGTATTTATATCACAACAACAAGCTCCAAAACTATTTAACAATTACTTTAAATTCATAAACTCTGTGCATAGTTACAACACAAGACATGCTTGTCGAAAAAATTACCAGTTATATTCAATTCATTCTAATACTGCTAAAAAAGCACTGCCATTCAGTGGTGCACAAATTTGGAACAACTTACTCCCAGAGTGGAAAGATTTCTCTTACTACAGATTTAAAAAAACTATCAAAAGTTACCTTGTTGCGCATTATAGCTAAATTTTGTTACCAATCTGCTCTATCTAACTTAATACTGTAATACGTCTGAATACTTGACAGTGGGGACAGAATTTTTTTAATTTTTATTTTATTAATGATTGATTGCTAATTTATGCAAGATACTAGTTTGCAGTAATGTGTTGTTGTCATAGTTAATATGTATATACCGTACAAAGTGTACATAATCTGTGAAGTGCGATTTTGCCTTTTTCTTTCTGTGATGTTGTTGCTTTTTTCGTTTTGTTTTTAGACTGAAAAGACAAATAGGCCTATGAAGGAAAAAGTGTCCGCGACTAGGCGAGCGTTTTGGCTCTTTTGCGGTAACCCTATGTACCATATTTCAATGTGCGTTAAGTTTTTTTACTTCCTGCCGTTGGTAAATGGTCATGAATAAACGTATCTATCCATCTATCTATCTATCTTTACACAATTTTCACAAACTAAGTTTGGTTGTCACATTCTTAAACTGGCCTTACTTAACAGATAATTTGTTTGTTGTTATTTTTTAGTGCCCATGCTTATGCGACTTGCTCAACACCTTGGCTTTATTGAAGCATGTACTGTGTAACTGTTTGTATTAACAAGCAATGTTGGTGATAATAAGCAATGACTGAACCTGAAAGAAAAGTCAAATCTTCGTTATAATACTTGCTATAATATGTCGAAGAATGCAACGAGTGGTGGGGCCCACCTCCGAGACTTAGTGCCTAGGCAACACAGCTTCAGTGATGGCAAGTTGCTGACGACACTGTGTCTAATTTGATACTCCTGACCTCCTGCACTAATACCCATGTTGTTACAACTTAGCTAACCAGCCAGTCATGACTGCAAGATTCCTATTAAAAATTCCCTTTGAAAAAGCTGCTCCCACTTGCCTTTTTGACGTTTCAGCACCCCTGCATATGGTATCACTATCAACATATCACGGTGATCTCAATCAACTCTGAAGTTTGGTGTTCATGACATTCAAGTCTATTGACAATAGTTTTATTTTCTCAAAGTCGTTAAGTAATACTTGGCATTAAAAGGAAATTACCAGCACCAGTATATTGTGACCCTGGTCATAAACCACCGGTGACATATCAGCAGTACTGGTAACAGACTTAAGCCATTGCCATAGGCCAGGGGTTCTCAACCGAGGACCTCATCCACCCAAGGGGTCCAGAGTGTTTTCTGGGGGGCCTACGCTTGATTTTGCAGGCATGGTCTGTTATGAAAAAAAAGCACTGACTTGGGCGTGGTTTTGTGATGTTTTCATTTTGTAACTACAAATGGCGCACGGCAGTTTCAGTTAGTTGAACTTAGTGGTAAAGCATTTTCCTAAAGCAGTGTCTAGAGCACCAGCAGCCTTCTTTTAAAGTTGCTCTTTGCACACACCAACCTCTAACCCAATCCCCAATTTTCCCCCTAACTGTACTCTAATACCCCTAATTAACTGTTTTAAGTTGCTGCTCATGATGTCATGCCAGTGTGACACAACGTCATGAAAAGAAGGAAAAGAAGCAAACAAGCAGGGCAATGTAGTAGCGTTTTGATAATGGAAAGTGGTGCTCGTGCTCTAGACACTTCCTTTTCTTAAATTGGTAACTTTTTAATAACAATAATGTACCAGTATTTCCCGAATCTAATCATAAAACCAAAAAATGCCAAATAACACAGAACATCATATGAAACAACTTAGGCCAAGCTGCTAGCAGAACACAAAGCATACCGGTACCGCATCCAGCAAGTTACAGACGGAGTTTTAAAGTGAAGAAGCAATCGACTGCTGAATTAAAATTAATTCGACTCACTTTTTTTAGCATTTTTGCTGTTAATATTTCACTCACAGATAAATTTTGTTTATAAAATGTCCAAAATTTGAAGGCAGTGTCTATTTTGCTGTTAACGACGTAATAGCTTTTAGGTCTATTTTGCCAGCAACAGGTAAAATCAGTATCTACCTGTCTACCGTGGGATTACCTCTTATTCTATTCTACTGTCTTTCGAACTCCATTGCTAACCACATGTCACATGAAGCCGAACCGAAGCCACGACTAGAATCGAATCCAAAACTAGTGCAGCGCTTGCCATTATACGCTGCGCTCAATGCCACTGACCTATCAAGAAGTCCTGGCAAACTTGCAAAAAATGGAGCTTAAAAACCCACGCTCCTCACGATCGATTGGTCGATGATGCAACAAAGGCAAAATAGACCTAATTTGAAAATGGTATGATGATTATGTCACATTTGGCTTCACAAAAGTCATATATCCTTGTAGGCCATCTGATTACTGTATATACCTTACTGCCAAACTATTAATATACCAGCATACATAGTATGCACTTGTTTATCAGAATAATACGTATAATCCGCAACTGGGAACGCAAACGAATTCAAAATTTTGTGTATAGGATCAAATGAGGGTTTGCCTGCACTTAGCGGCTCCAGAAACACATATCATGCAGTGTAGTGTGTATAAACAGTATCATAGGACACACAATGGACGAGTAACCCATTGCACACTTCACTCAACAATATAATACCGCGGTCTATTAGTATTTATACAGTTCAACAAACATTTCAAAAAGGCTTTCTGACTGATTAGGCAGGTTAGTACGGTAGTAGGAAATATTAATGATTGATTGATACTAAACAGCACTGCCTGAATTCTGCTTCACATAAGAGCATAAACAATCCTACAATATTTTAGCACATCAATAATGTACTGGGACATGGCAGTAGGCCTACTACACTACTACTCTGTACTGTACTAGTGGTAGGTGGTATCAGGATTCCAATACCAATCTCCCAAAGTAGAAAGCAAACAAGGCTACCAATGCTGTTATATATAGATCTGGGGATATAAACCAGTACACATACTGGCATTTATTTTAAACGTGGAGCCTTCTGCTATCAGCATTGACAACCAAGTTCATAGGTTGACTAAGCGAAAGCATTAGACTAGGCTCTGATAATGGCCAATAATGTCCTGTACCGTATAACACCAAACAATACTGATAAAAGTGTCCACCTCTGGAGCTTTAACAGCTCAGAGCTCAGACGGCCAAGTGGTAAAAGCATCCACGTCTGGAACTGTAAACTCGAGTTTGATTTTGAATCGGGCCAAACCAATGACTTCAAAATTTGTATACCGATATTCATAGCTTCCCTGTTTGACGTTCACCACTGAAAGGATAATGTTTTTACGCATACCGATAATTTCTCCCACCTCAGGGTTGTTGTAGTTGGTACCACAAACGTTAAATGATTCCACATTAGTTGATTCATATATGAATCGGAAGCCATGCAATGTGAATCGGCAAGCTCATTCGGTTAGGGTAGGACTAGGGTTAGGGAAGAGTTAATAACAGTTTTGCTATCGCAGCTAACTTCGTTTACTAATACTTGAACGACCCTGAAGTGGAAAAAATTATGCGTAAAAACACCATCCCCACTGAAAGGGTAGTGTGGAGATTGAACAAGCCGGCAAGTTTGCTTGTTGTGCTGTTGGGATTGACACTAAAAGAGATTCACCATCTTGGTGCGGTATGGCAACAAGTGGCCGGCAACTCCTATCGAGCTCGTTATAACGCTTTGATCGGTTTCTCGTAACACTGTAACAGGTCAGTTACGGTAGTTAGTTAGGCTAGTTAGTTAGTTGCATACTTATCCTCCTATCATAGGAAGGCGATCAATACGGTATACGAGCTCGCTTAGGAGTTGCCGGCCATCTGTCTACCACATCAAGATGGTGGAATCCCGCTAAGCGCTTTTCCCAACGGCACAACAAGTAAACTTGCCGGCTTGTTCTCCACGCTGTCCTTTTAATGCTGAGCGTCAAGCAGGGAAGCTGTGAATACCAATTTTAAAGTCATTGGTTTGACCCAACTCGGAATCAAACCCGAGTCTACAGCTCAAGAGACAGACGCTCCATACCACTCGGCCATTTGAGGTGACAGGAAGATAAATATGCAACCTAATACAATCTAGGCTCAGAGGTGGGCACGGTACTTTCTTTAAGTACCGGCGGTACCGGTACTCGGTAATTTATTAAAAGTACCGGCCGGTAATCGGTACTTGAAAAATTAAAAGTACCGCGGTGCTTTGGTCGGTACTTTTTAAAAAAGTTTTAAAAAGAAAGTACTGCCCTATGTTTTGTTGAATTTTAATTAAAACTGCACGGTTTCATAATATTTAGGCCTATAGCTATAATAGCTATTATTTAGCTACGTATCTAATTACTTAATACGGTTGTGTTACCGGTAGTACTTGGTACGGCACAATTCACGAATCACAAATTATGCACCAACCATCAAAACACGGTGAAAAATAAGCTATAGTTAGTCGTTAGTGCAACAAAAATCAGAAGAATGATGCAATCATTTCCTTCGCTCATAGGAATGGGCCGCAACGCATAACGCGAAAACGTTTTTTATTGGAGACCACTTTCAGCGCAGAATGCGACAAAAAGATTGAGAGATTTTGAATGAATGGGGACCCCAGAACTAGAAATAGCCAACGCAGGAGTTTTCAATGGAAAGAGTTCGTCATAAATCGTAATGACTAGGGCGACCCAAGGTCAATAAAGTCAATTTTTTTTTGCTTGTAGAGAATAACACAAAAAATGTGGAAACAAAATTTCACGGTTGTAGGACCAGTATTAACGAAGTTATAAAGTCAATAAAAGTCAATTTTATGGTTTTTAGGTCAATTTTTATTTATTAAGTCAATTTTTGCTTTCTTGCTTTTTTGTGCGGGTTTATAAAACTCAAAAGAGATGACTCCAATGATTTAGAGATGGGAGTGGGCAATTGTATATGCAGTCGGTAGTCGTTATTACAGTTTTACAAAGGCCCTAACAAAAGCAATTCATAAGTAATGAATTGCTTTTGTTAGGGCCTTATGCACCAACGTGTTCAACCTGCAGCGGTTAAGTTAGTGATGGTTAAACGTTAAACCAATAAACCATAATAGTTAATAGAGGTTAAACCATTTAAACCATTGTCCATTAACCATTGTGTAAATGACTTTGGTTAATTGCTAACTCACAATGGTTTAACCATCATTAACTTAACCGCAAGCTAACCACGTTGGTGCATACGGCCGTTTGTTTTTAGCTAGATTATGATTTCGATTGTAAAGTCCGTTCTAACAGTACACACAGTGGGGTAATTGAATATTCTCTTTCGTTTCAATGTAGAAAAATAACGTATTTCTTCATTGCAGTCAGATAATTTAAAAAATATTTTTAACGAGTTGAATCTATTTTACCGACTTAATTCAGCTGCTATATTATGCCGAAGTTCAAGCAGTCAAATCTTTCAAAGATCAATAGTATAATTGCAAGATTTCCGACGGAATTTAGTAAGACTCCAGCCCCAGAACTTTTTTGCAATATTTGTAACTGCGTGGTGAAGTGTGACAAGCAGTTTCTAGTTGATAGCCACAGAAAGACTGCGAAGCATCAAAAACAGTTGCCATCTTCATCCTCACAACCTCCTCAATCTCAATCCTTCATACAGTTTGGTCGTAAGGATTTCACAGAATCAGTGACCAGAGCCTTTTTATCTGCGGACATACCTCTAAAAAAATTGCGAAATGAAGAATTGAGGCAGATGTTCAGGGACATTGGAAAAACTCTTCCATCAGAGACTGCGTGTCGACGCAAAGCGGCTGAAATGGGAGAAAGAGAAATAGATCGCGTTAAAAGTTTCATTCACCAACAGAAAATATTTTTGGTGGTTGATGAGAGCGACATATCTGGCTCCAAATATTTAAACGTTCTTGCTGGATTGCTGAATGAGCCAGACAAAACGTATCTAATTGCTTGCAAAGTCCTTCCAAAATCTCCCACTGCACAAAGTATTTGCCAAGAGATTGATGATTGCTTGCGAATTCTGGATGTTGCCAGGAATAACTTCTGTTTACTATTGTCTGATGCTGCCAGATACATGCAAGCTGCCGGCCAAACATTGAAAAATATGTACCCCCAACTATTCCATGTCACTTGTATAGCTCACCTTTTGCATAACTGCGCATTACGCGTGAAGGCCAATTATCCAGCAGTCGATGATCTCATTGCTTGCGTAAAAGCAGCCACAGTTAAAAACAAAACGCGACAAGCAATGTTCGAAGCAATTGGAATGCCACCACAGCCTATCATAACAAGGTGGGCAAGTTGGTTACAAGCGGCATTTTATTATGCTGACCATCTTCCAACTGTTCAGGATATAGTGGGACGTTTTGAAGGCTCAGGTGTTTTAGTAGAAAGAGCCAAGACCAGTGTCAATGCAAGAAGTCTACCTCACGACTTGATGAAAATAAAAACAGAATGTCAGAGCTTGGCTAGCTTAGTATTGAGAATGGAAGACAGCAAGTATACAATTCGGGCAGCACACAGCGACTTGAGCGCACTTAGTTTGGGAGACGACAGCTGTGACATCGCAGCTTACATCAAAAAGAGGTTGGAGAAGAACGGCTTAACGGATATAATGGCCATGAATCGCCCGGAAATTTCTCCAACTGTTTACGGCCTGCTTCAAGACTGCCAACCGACGACAGCTTCGGTAGAGCGCAGCTTTTCAATGCTGAATAAGCTGCTGGCTAAAGATAGAAACTTTCTGCCAGAAAATGTCCAGCATTATATCTGCGTACATTACAATCTGAGCGCTAAGTAAAGTGATGTAATGTTGATTCTTTTCATTTTTGCATTTGTTTTCTTTTCGTTTTTTCATTAGGTCAATAAAGTCAATTTTTTGATCAAATACGGTCAATTTTTTAAGATTTTTAGGTCAATAAAAGGTCGCCCTAGTAATGACGTCAACCTTTTAGAGAAGTTATTAAAATAAAAACAGGTTTTTAACATCGAAGTGTGTAGAGCGGGATATCCAATTATATTTTCAGAAGTACCAGATTTGATAATGTAAAAGTGCTCGAGGAGTCGAGGGCCAATAACATTTAATGGCATGCTTCGATGTTTTTTTAAATTTGTTGCATTCCAGATTATCACGTGGGGTAAATTATTTCAACTTTTTCATGGCGCTTAAGTTTCGTATCTGCAATTATAAGAAAGCACTAGCCAAAGCTGTAAATTAGATTCATGTGATCATGATAATAGACAATACTTTGTGCGACCACGGACGAGGACAATATGAAAACTCATCGCGAGACTGGAGACCCTGGGTGTAGAGCAGTGATCCTCAAACATCTTTGCTCTACCGCTTCCGTTTGGAAGTTGGGTACTTTCATCACCCCGTTATCAGGAAACAAGTTTTAAGAGGGGCACTCACTGTACGTAGACATTTTTTAAGATGGGGTTGCGTAAATGCGAAGACACGTTTTGCTTTGTGAGATAGCTTGCCATTAAGTTAGTTGGAGCAGAAATGCATATGCGCGTTAGGAATGGGGATTTAAATCTCATAACGGAACTAACAGAAAGCGAATAAGCTGCAAAGTAAGACGGGAAGAGCTGCTGCAATAGACGGTCATAATCAGCAACAATTATTTTGAAACATTATAAATACTTGTCGAGTTGGAACGAGTAAATGCAATACCAGTATCGAAAATGTAGTATGCTGTTTAAGTAGGCCTCAAGCCGGTAATGTTTAGGATACCATTTCGTGCTTATTTCTAAGATTTGTGCTTATTTTCAAGGGCAATGTCTTAGAAAACGTGAATGTGCTTATTTCTAAAAAACGTACTTATTTTTGAGTCCCGTGCTTATTTTTGAAGTTTTGGCGGAAAAAATGCATTCTGCAGACAAATTTTTATATTGGCGGAAAAAAATTTTTATATTTTGGTTTTTGCCGGTTTTTAATGGAAAAACAGGACTCCGTGAAAGTGAAGACCTTTTTTTGGTCTTCACCAATTTTTAGCGGAAAAACGGGACTCTAAGGACGTGAAGGCCTTTATTTTGTTGGTCTTCAACAACTTTTTGCGGAAAAACGCGACTCTGTGGACGTGAGAACCTTTATTTTGTTGGTCTTCAACAACTTTTTGTGGTTTCACAATGAAAAGCTTTTGACGTTTTGGTAATCTAACTGCAGCGTGCTTATTTTCTGGTGTGGTCCGGTGGTAACCCTGGATATAGCTCTTCTAAAAACGAAATTGATTTCCGCTTGCTAATAATAAGATCTACATCGATCGAATTTTCAAAAGAAAACTAGACGTTTATTTTGTATTTTTGCATCTTTTTAAGATTTATTAAAGAAACAAGTTGTATTAAAGAGAGTAGTACGTCGTTGTAATATGTAGAAAAAGCATATTTGCGCGTCAAAGTCGAAAAAATTAATTTTGAAATCCGCAAAATGAACGTCTTAAAACTACTTTAAATTTTTTGTCGTCCTTGTTCTCATAGTTAAATTTAGGTTTTGAGTTATATCGAAAGACGTAAAAATCAACCAATCAAATCCGTGAGCCTTCAGAGATAAAGCAAACATTCCTGAACCGTATTGAACAAGAAGAAAAACATTTTGGAGGGCACAACCATTTCCCTAGGGCTACGCATCGCGCAACTCTGATTAACATGAGCCTACTTAAACCATGTTGTACGCAGGCTATTAAAAAATCTGCTTAGGTCTCAAGACTTTCTCTTACAGTTACAACCTTATCAACAGACGGTGACGCAAAAAGGTGCAGACAAAATTATTGAAAAAGTTATATTCTGATATGCCTTTAAAGGATTTGGAAATGATTGTCTGAAACACCACTCCTCTTCTGCTTCAAACTATCTTTTTCTGGGAAAAGAATCTTTTTATTGCAGCGCTTGGCGGGTTGGCAGCATTGTATTCTTAAAACAAATCTTTCAAACGATTGCTGTGGAAGGTGTACAGGTGAAATTGTGCACACTTCACCTTTTTTATCATTATTTTATTATTACTGAAAACTTTGCAAAAGTACCAAGTACCGTCTAAAAAATAAGAAACAAAAGTACCGGCATTGCTGTACCGGTACTTTTTTCCAAAGTACCGAAGGTACCACTACCGGTACTAAAACGTACCGCGGTACTGCCCACTTATGTCTAGGCTTTTTTACAGTCCAACTAGTACAGGGGTGAAAAGTGTCTCCAGGGTCAGCTATCAATCTGCAATATGGATTATTGCAATCCAGACATCATAGACCAGCCTATACTGTCATACAGGTACAGGATAATAGGCAGTTTAGTATCGGTATACCCCAATACCTGCATACCGATACCTAATACCGGTAAGCTACTGAAGAAGTAATACCGATAATGTCAACAACCGATATGGAGCATTACCGGTACCCCAGTCTACAGTACAGCTGTACAGGTACCTTCTTAATCTGAAATTTGGTAGGTTAATCATTCACTTTTTTAGATAAATCTATAACACCGATACTGCTTAAAAGCAGTTTACCAAACAAGAACTACCGGTAGTATTTTAACCAGTTAAACACATCCAATCAAAACCTTTACCGATAATACCGGTATATACCCTTCCTTATTTCAGTGTTTAGTGCTAAACACGCTAAATATGCGTACTTGTACCCAACGACAAGCAACAAGACTACAGCCTATGCGATTTTCTAGCTTTCCTGCTTACCCCACACAGGTATGAATTTTCCATACTAAGATATCCGAAGACCAAGTGAAAAGTGATTCAACACCTGCAATCTTCGATTACTTGCTTCAACACAAAAACATTCAGCAACGGTTATATGTATAGAAGACGGTAAACTTGGTGTTCGAGTTCAGGTTTTAAAGTTCTGTTCCGCACACAAGGATGAAGGAAATCCACAAATCATTTTCTTCTTCCATCTACTTTAGTCCAGGGAGACGGTATGTGTTCCTAGGACCCTTTGTGCCATTTCGATGGATATGCAGATTGGAAATAAGGATACCGGGAACGAGTTCATATGCCCTGAAGACAACTGTTTATGACTAAAATTGATGACGTCATAATGATATGTTTCATATCTGCTGCATTTTTTGTTCAGTTTCCATTATGTGGTTATTAGCCTAGTAGTATACTGTACTGACGAAGCCATGAAGGCACAAACGCGTATACAGTTAATAAAAAGCTACTACGTTACTGTTGTGTTTTTAGCCCAGTAAAAGTAATAAGATATCCGAAGGCCAAGTGAAGAGTGATTCAACACCTGCAATTTTTGATTTTTCGATTCAACACAAAAACATTCAGCAACGGTTGTATGTATGGAAGACGGTAAAGTTGGTGTTCGAGTTCAGCTTTTAAAGTTCTGTTCCGCACACAAGGATGAAGGAAATCCACAAATTACTTTTTTCTTCCATCTACTTTAGTCCAGGGAGACGGTATGTGTTCCTAGGACCCTTTGTGCAGACTTTGACAACTAGATATATCTAGTTTTCTAATTACACTAATTAGAGCGAAATGCCGCTAATCTAATTCTAATGTAATTTGCGAAATGTTTCTATGCTTTAATTCTAATTTTAATTTAATTTGGTAAAACTGTGTAGCTCTAATTCTAATTCTAATCTAATTTCCGGTTTTGCCGAAAATGCTAGTTTGTCCAACGGCATTTTTCAACAAGTTATGCAAGATTATCCCTTGTGCAAGGAAAACCAGTGCCAAGCCGCCATCGCATTGTTTAGTTATAGTAATTGTGACGAATAGTAGCCATAGTGACATAAAAATTATTTTATACTGTAGTAACTTGTAGTGTAGTAAGTTAGGATATAGAATCTAGATAGTGTAGAGTAGGCTGGCAAAGCGGCTATGCATGGAAAATTACTAGGCTTACGCCTTTTCGATACACACACAGTGTTTCTGGAAGTTAGTTTTAGAACTAAATGTTTTGCATAGCCTAGCGGCGTGCATTAGCAACAATCTTCATTATCATTGCATCATGACAAGAAACTGTTCAAGGTTGCTGTAGTAACGATAGTGCTAGAATAAAAACTTTTGTTCGAAGATTGTTTCAGCACCACAAGTTGGAATAAACAATAGTAGGCCTGATAGTACTTGTATGTTGTTTTACATGCTATACTAGGCTGCTATATCAGCACTAAACTACATCACGCATAACCTAGAGTTAGAAAAATTACTGTCTTTTCACTTTTTAGCCGTAGAGACAATCGCTGCATAGTGCATATCACATCACTGATTGTCTGCACAGATATCTGATGATGAGGCTCTTCTCGAACAAACCTGAAGGCCTCATTACTGTACCTACTCAATTACTATCAATAATGTACAGTATTGGGTGTCGTTAAAAAAACAGAAAACATTTCTAGTTTTCCGTGTTCTTATCCTTCAGTTTTCGAAAGAGTAGGCGTAAGCAGCGTTCATCAATACTGATGTGTACGAATAGGTGTCAAAAACTAAGCGTTCATGTACTGTAAACCATTATCAGCCCAAAGGCGGCGAGAATTCTTTCGTGTAGTACCGCCACTTCGCGGTTTTTCACTTAACGCAGTGGTATCTGGACTGCATTAACCGCGATAAACGAAGGTTTACTGTATGCCTATTTCTTAATCGTTCTAATTTTAATTCGGAAGTTGATTTCATTCCCAAGTTTTTGCGAAATCACTATATCTAGTTCTAATCTACTTTGGAAAAACTGTGTAGCTCTAATTCTAATTCTAATCTAATTTGGAAAAACTGTGTAGCTCTAATTCTAAGTCTACTCTATCTTGGAAAAGCCGAATCTTTTCTAGTTGCCCAAACCTGCCTTTGTGCCCTTTCGATGGATATGCAGACTGGAAATAAGGATACCGGGATAAAATTCATATGCCCTGAAGACAACTGTTCATGACTAAAATGGATGATGTCATACTGAATTGTTTCATATCTGCTGCATTTTTTGTTCAGTTTCCATTATTTGGTTATTAGCTTAAAAGTAAACTCTATTGACGAAACCATGAAGGCAGAAACGCGTATACAGTTAATAAAAAGCTACTACGTTACTGTTGTGTTTTTAGCCCAGTAAAAGTAATAAGATATCCACAGAACAAGTGAAAAGTGATTCAACACCTGCAATCTTCGATTACTTGCTTCAACACAAAAACATTCAGCAACGGTTATATGTATAGAAGACGGTAAACTTGGTGTTCGAGTTCAGGTTTTAAAGTTCTGTTCCGCACACAAGGATGAAGGAAATCCACAAAGTTTTTTCTTCTTCCATCTACTTTAGTCCAGGGAGACGGTATGTGTTCCTAGGACCCTTTGTGCCATTTCGATGGATATGCAGATTGGAAATAAGGATACCGAGATAGAATTCATATGCCCTGAAGACAACTGTTTATGACTAAACTTTATGACGTCATCATGAATTGTTTCATATCTGCTGCATTTTTTGTTCAGTTTCCCAATATCTGGTTATTAACCTAGTAGTATACTATACTGACGAAGCCATGACGGCACAAACGCGTATACAGTTAATAAAATACTACTACGTTACTGTTGTGTTTTTAGCCCAGTAAAAGTAATAAGAAATCCGAAGACCAAGTGAAAAGTGATTCAACACCTGCAATCTTCGATTACTTGCTTCAACACAAAAACAATCAGCAACGGTTATATGTATAAAACACTGTGAACTTGGTGTTCGAGTTCAGGTTTTAAAGTTCTGTTCCACACACAAAGATGAAGGAAATCCACAAATTACTTTCTTCTTCCATCTACTTTAGTCCAGGGAGACGGTATGTGTTCCTAGGACCCTTTGTGCCATTTCGATGGATATGCACATTGGAAATAAGGATACCGGGATAGAATTCATATGCCCTGAAGACAACTGTTCATGACTAAAATTGATGACGTCATAATGAATTGTTTCATAAACGCTGCAATTTTTGTTCAGTTTCCATTATGTGGTTATTAGCTTAGTAGTATACTGTACTGACGAAGCCATGAAGACAGAAACGCGGATCCATTTAATAAAAAGCTACTACCTTACTGTTGTGTTTTTAGCCCAGTAAAAGTAATAAGATATCCGAAGACCAAGTGAAGAGTGATTCAACACCTGCAATCTTCGATTACTTGCTTCAACACAAAAACATTCAGCAACGGTTATATGTATAGAAGACTGTAAACTTGGTGTTCGAGTTCAGGTTTTAAAGTTCTGTTCCGCACACAAGGATGAAGGAAATCCACAAATTACTTTCTTCTTCCATCTACTTTAGTCCAGGGAGACGGTATGTGTTCCTAGGATCCTTTGTGGCATTTTGATAAATAAGCAGATTGGAAATAAGGATACCGGGATCGAATTCATATGCCCTGAAGACAACTGTTCATGACTAAACTTTATGACGTCATAATGAATTGTTTCATATCTGCTGCATTTTTTGTTCAGTTTCCATTATGTGGTTATTAGCCTAGTAGTATACTGTACTGACGAAGCCATGAAAGCAGAAACGCGTATACAGTTAATAAAAAGCTACTACGTTGCTGTTGTGTTTTTAGCCCAGTAAAAGTAATAAGATATCCGAAAACCAAGTGAAGAGTGATTCAACACCTGCAACCTTCGATTACTTGCTTCAGCACACAAACATTCAGCAACGGTTATATGTATGGAAGACTGCAAACTTGGTGTTCGAGTTAAGCTTTTAAAGTTCTGTTCCGCACACAAGGATGAAGGAAATCCACAAATTACTTTCTTCTTCCATCTACTTTAGTCCAGGGAAACGGTATACCTGCTTAGGACCCTTTGTGCCATTTCGATGGATATGCAGATTGGAAATAAGGATACCAGGATAGAACTCATATGCCCTGAAGACAACTGTTCATGACTAAACTTTATGACGTCATCATGAATTGTTTCATATCTGCTTCATTTTTTGTTCAGTTTCCATTATGTGGTTATTAGTTTAGTAGTATACTGTACTGACGAAGCCATGAAGGCACAAACGCGTATATAGTTAATAAAATACTACTACGTTACTGTTGTGTTTTTAGCCCAGTAAAAGTAATAAGATATCCGAAGACCAAGTGAAGAGTGATTCAACACCTGCAATCTTCGATTACTTGCTTCAACACAAAAACAATCAGCAACGGTTATAAGTATAAAAAACACTGTAGCTTGGTGTTCGAGTTCAGCTTTTAAAATTCTGTTCCACACACAAGGATGAAGGAAATCCACAAATTACTTTCTTCTTCCATCTACTTTAGTCCAGGGAGACGGTATGTGTTCCTAGGACCCTTTGTGCCATTTCGATGGATATGCAGATTGGAAATAAGGATACCGGGATCGAATTCATATGCCCTGAAGACAACTGTTTATGACTAAAATTGATGACGTCATAATGAATTGTTTCATATCTGCTGCATTTTTTGTTCAGTTTCCATTATGTGGTTATTAGTCTAATAGTATACTGTACTGACGAAGCCATGAAGGCAGAAACGCGCATACACTTAATAAAAAGCTACTATGTTGCTGTTGTGTTTTTAGCCCAGTAAAAGTAATAAGATATCCGAACACCAAGTGAAGAGTGATTCAACACCTGCAATCTTCGATTACTTGCTTCAACACCAAAACATTCAGCAACGGTAAAACGTCTAAAAGACGGTGAACTTGGTGTTCGATATCAGCTTTTAAAGTTCTGTTCCGCACACAAAAATGAAGGAAATCCACAAATTACTTTCCTCTTCCATCTACTTTAGTCCAGGGAGACGGTATGTGTTCCTAGGACTCTTTGTGCCATTTCGATGGATACGCAGGCTGGAAATAAAGATACCGGGATCGAGTTCATATGCCCTGACGACAACTGTTTATGACTAAAATTGATGACGTCATAATGAATTGTTTCATATCTGCTGCATTTTTTGTTCAGTTTCCATTATGTGGATAATAACCTAGTAGTATACTGTACTGACGAAGCCATGAAGGCAGAAACGCGTATACACTTAATGAAAAGCTACTACGTTACTGTTGTGTTTTTAGCCCAGTAAAAGTAATAAGATATCCGAAGACCAAGTGAAGAGTGATTCAACACCTGCAATCTTCGATTACTTGCTTCAACACAAAAACATTCAGCAACGGTTATATGTATAGAAGACTGTAAACTTGGTGTTCGAGTTCAGGTTTTAAAGTTCTGTTCCGCACACAAGGATGAAGGAAATCCACAAATTACTTTCTTCTTCAATCTACTTTAGTCCAGGGAAACGGCATGTGTTCCTAGGACCCTTTGTGCCATTTCGATGGATATGCAGATTGGAAATAAGGATACCGGGATAAAACTCATATGCCCTGAAGACAACTGTTCATGACTAAAATTGATGATGTCATACTGAATTGTTTCATATCTGCTGCATTTTTTGTTCAGTTTTCATTATGTGGTTATTAGCCTAGAAACATACTGTAATGACGAAGCCATGAAAGCAGAAACGCGTATACAGTTAATAAAAAGCTACTACGTTACTGTTGTGTTTTTAGCCCAGTAAAAGTAATAAGATATCGGAAGACCAAGTGAAGAGTGATTCAACACCTGCAACCTTCGATTACTTGCTTCAGCACAAAAACATTCAGCAACGGTTATATGTATAGAAGACTGCAAACTTGGTGTTCGAGTTCAGGTTTTAAAGTTCTGTTCCGCACACAAGGATGAAGGAAATCCACAAATTATTTTCTTCTTCCATCTACTTTAGTCCAGGGAAACGGTATACCTGCTTAGAACCCTTTGTGCCATTTCGATGGATATGCAGATTGGAAATAAGGATACCAGGATAGAAGTCATATGCCCTGAAGACAACTGTTCATGACTAAACTTTATGACGTCATAATGAATTGTTTCATATCTGCTGCATTTTTTGTTCAGTTTCCATTATGTGGTTATTAGCCTAGTAGTATACTGTACTGACGAAGCCATGAAGGCACAAACGCGTATGCAGTTAATAAAATACTACTACGTTACTATTGTGTTTTTAGCCCAGTAAAAGTAATAAGATATCGGAAGACCAAGTGAAGAGTGATTCAACACCTGCAATCTTCGATTACTTGCTTCAACACAACAACATTCAGCAACGGTTATTTGTATAGAACACTGTGCACTTGGTGTTCGAGTTCAAGTTTTAAAATTCTGTTCCACACACAAGGATGAAGGAAATCCACAAATTACTTTCTTCTTCCATCTACTTTAGTCCAGGGAGACGGTATGTGTTCCTAGGACCCTTTGTGCCATTTTGATGGATATGCAGATTGGAAACAAGGATACCGGGATAGAATTCATATGCCCTGAAAACAACTGTTTATGACTAAAATTGATGACGTCATAATGAATTGTTTCATATCTGCTGCATTTTTTGTTCAGTTTCCAATATGTGGTTATTAGCCTAGCAGTATACTGTACTGACGAAGCCATGAAAGCAGAAACGCGTATACAGTCAATAAAAAACTATTACGTTACTGTTGTGTTTTTAGCCCAGTAAAAGTAATAAGATATCCGACGACCAAGTGAAGAGTGATTCAACACCTGCAATCTTCGATTACTTGTTTCAACACAACAACATTCAGCAACGGTTATATGTATAGAAGACTGTAAACTTGGTGTTCGAATTCAGGTTTTAAAGTTCTGTTCCGCACACAAGGATGAAGGAAATCCACAAATTACTTTCTTCTTCCATCTACTTTAGTCCAGGGAGACGGTATGTGTTCCTAGGACCCTTTGTGCCATTTCGATGGATATGCGGATTGGAAATAAGGATACCGGGATAAAAATCATATGCCCTGAAGACAACTGTTCATGACCAGAAATGATGACGTCATAATGAATTGTTTCATATCTGCTGCATTTTTTGTTCAGTTTCCATTATGTGGTTATTAGCCTAGTAGTATACTGTACTGACGAAGCCATGAAGACAGAAACGCGTGTACAGTTAGTAAAAAACTACTACGTTACTGTTGTGTTTTTAGCCCAGTAAAAGCAATAAGATATCCGAAGACCAAGTGAAGAGTGATTCAACACCTGTAATCTTCGATTACTTGCTTCAACACAAAAACATTCAGCAACGGTTATATGTATGAAAGACTGTAAACTTCGTGTAAAAGTTCAGCTTTCAAAGTTCTGTTCCGCACACAAGGATGAAGGAAATCCACAAATTACTTTCTTCTTCCATCTACTTTAGTCCAGGGAAACGGTATGTGTTCCTAGGATCTTTTGTACCATTTCGATGGATATGCAGATTGGAAATAAGGATACCGGGATAGAATTCAAATGCCCTGACAACAACTGTTCATGACTAAAAATGATGACGTCATACTGAAATGTTTCATATCTGCTGCATTATTTGTTCAGTTTCGATTATGTCGTTATTAGCCTAGTAGTGTACTGTACTGACGAAGCCATGAAGGCACAAACGCGTATACAGTTAATAAAAAACTATTACGTTACTGTTGTGTTTTTAGCCCAGTAAAAGTAATAAGATATCCGAAGACCAAGTGAAAAGTGATTCAACACCTGCAATCTTCGATTACTTGCTTCAACACAAAAACATTCAGCAACGTTTATATAAACAGAAAACGGTGAACTTGGTGTTCGATCTGAGCTTTTAAAGTTCTGTTCCGCACACAAGGATGAAGGAAATCCACAAATTACTTTCTTCTTCCATCTACTTTAGTCTAGGCAGACAGTATGTGTTCCTAGGACCCTTTGTGCCAATTCGATGGATATGCAGACTAAAATAAGGATACCGGGATAGAATTCATATGCCCTGAAAACAACTGTTCATGACTAGAAATGATGACGTCATACTGAATTGTTTCATATCTGCTGCATTTTTTGTTCAGTTTCCATTATGTGGTTATTAGCCTAGTAATTAACTGCAGTGACGAAGCCATGAAAGCAGAAACGCGTATACAATTAATAAAAAGCTATTACGTTACTGTTGTGTTTTTAGCCCAGTAAAAGTAATAAGATATCCGAAGATTAAGTGAAGAGTGATTCAACACCTGCAATCTTCGATTTTTCGCTTTAACACAAAAACATTCAGCAACAGTTATATGTATAAAAAACGGTAGACTTGGTGTTCGAGTTCAAGTTTTAAAGTTCTGTTCCGCACACAAGGATGAAGGAAATCCACAAATCATTTTCTTCTTCCATCTACTTTAGTCCAGGCAAACGCCATGTGTTCTTAGGACTTTTTGTGCCAATTCGTTGGATATGCAGATTGGAAATAAGGATACCGGAATAGAAATCATAAGCCCTGAAGACAACTGTTTGTGACTAAAATTGATGACGTCATAATGAATTGTTTCATATCTGCTGCATTTTTTGTTCAGTTTCCATTATGTGGTTATTAGCCTACTAGTATACTGTATTGACGAAGCCATGAAGGCAGAAACGCGTATACAGTTAATAAAAAGGTACTACGTTACTGTTGTGTTTTTAACCCAGTAAAAGTAATAAAATATCCGAAGACCAAGTGAAGAGTGATTCAACACCTGCAATCTTCGATTACTTGCTTCAACACAACAACATTCAGCAAGGTTTATAAAGATGAAAAACGGTGAAATTAATGTTCGAGTTCAGGTTTTAAAGTTCTGTTCCGCACACAAAGATGAAGGAAATCCACAAATTACTTTCTTCTTCCATCTACTTTAGCCCAGGAAAACGGTATGTTTTCCTAGGACCCTTTGTGCCATTTCCATGGATATGCAGATGGGAAACAAAAATACCGGGATGGAATTCATATGCCCTGAAGACAACTGTTTATGACTAAGATTTATGGCTTCATAAAAATTTGTTTCATATCTGCTGCATTTTTTGTTCAGTTTCCATTATGTGGTTATTAGCCTAGTAGTATACTGCACTGGCGAAGCCATGAAAGCAGAAACGCGTATACAGTTAATAAAAAGCTACTACGTTAATGTTGTGTTTTTAGCTGATTAAAAGTAATAAGATAACCGAAGACCAAGTGAAGAGTGATTCAACACCTGCAATCTTCGATTACTTGCTTCAACACACAAACTTTCAGCAACGGTTATATGTATAGACCACTGTAAACTTGGTGTTGGAGTTCAGGTTTTAAAGTTCTGTTCCGCACACAAGGATGAAGGAAATCCACAAATTACTTTCTTCTTCCATCTACTTTAGTCCAGGGAGACGGCATGTGTTCCTAGGACCCTGTGTGCCTTTTCGATGGATATGCAGATTGGAAATAAGGATACCGGGATCGAGTTCATATGCCTTGAAAACAACAGTTTACGACTAAAATTGATGACGTCATAATGAATTGTTTCATGTCTGCTGCATTTTTTGTTCAGTTTCCATTATGTCGTTATTAGCCTAGTAGTATACTGTACTGACGAAGCCATGAAGGCACAAACGCGTATACAGTTAATGAAAAGCTACTACGTTACTGTTGTGTTTTTAGCCCAGTAAAAGTATCAAGAGATCCGAAAACCAAATGAAAGTGAATCAACACCTGCAATTTTCGATTACTTGCTTCAACACAAAAACATTCAGCTACGGTTATATGTATGAAAGACTGTAAACTTGGTGTTCGAGTTCAGGTTTTAAAGTTCTGTTCCGCACACAAGGATGAAGGAAATCCACAAATTATTTTCTTCTTCCATCTACTTTAGTCCAGGGAGACGATATGTGTTCCTAGGACCCCTTGTGCCATTTCGATGGATATGCAGACTGGAAACAAGGATACCGGGATAGAATTCATATGCCCTGAAGACAACTGTTCATGACTAAAATTGATGACGTCATCATGAATTGTTTCATATCTGCTGCATTATTTGTTCAGTTTCCATTATGTGGTTATTAGCCTAGTAGTATATTGTACTGACGAAGCCATGAAGGCACAAACGCGTATACAGTTAATGAAAAGCTACTACGTTACTGTTGTGTTTTTAGCCCAGTAAAAGTAATAAGATATCCGAAGACCTAGTGAAGAGTTTATCAACACCTGCAATCTTCGATTACTTGCTTCAACACAAAAACATTCAGCAACGGTTATATGTATGGAAGACTGTAAACTTGGTGTTCGAGTGCAGGTTTTAAAGTTCTGTTCCGCACACAAGGATGAAGGAAATCCACAAATTGCTTTCTTCTTCCATCTGCTTTAGTCAAGACAGACCGTATGTGTTCCTAGGACCCTTTGTGCCATTTCGATGGATATGCAGATTGGAAACAAGGATACCGGGATAGAATTCATATGCCCTGAAGACAACTGTTTGTGACTAAAATTGATGACGTCATACTGAAGTGTTTCATATCTGCTGCATTTTTTGTTCAGTTTCCATTATGTGGTTATTAGCCTAGTAGTATACTGTACTGACGAAACCATGAAAGCAGAAACGCGTATACAGTTAATAAAAAGCTACTACGTTACTGTTGTGTTTTTAGCCCAGTAAAAGTAATAAGATATCCGAAGACCAAGTGAAAAGTGATTCAACACCTGCAATCTTCGATTACTTGCTTCAACACAACAACATTCAGCAACGGTTATATGTATAAAAGACTGTAAACTTGGTGTTCGAGTTCAGGTTTTAAAGTTCTGTTCCGCACACAAGGATGAAGGAACTCCACAAACAACTTTCTTCTTCCATCTACTTTAGACCAGGGAAACAGTATGTGTTCCTAGGACTCTTTGTGCCATTTTGATGGATATGCAGATTGGAAACAAGGATACCGGGATGGAATTCATATGCCTTGAAAACAACTGTTCATGACTAGAAATGATGACGTCATAATGAATTGTTTCATATCTGCTGCATTTTTTGTTCAGTTTCCATTATGTGGTTATTAGCTTAAAAGTAAACTCTATTGACGAAGCCATGAAGGCAGAAACGCGTATACGGTTAATAAAAAGCTACTACTTTTTTGTTGTGTTTTTAGCCCAGTAAAAGTAATAAGCTATCCGAAGACCAAGTGAAGAGTGATTCAACACCTGCAATCTTCGATTTTTCGCTTTAACACAAAAACATTCAGCAACAGTTATATGTATGAAAGACGGTAAACTTGGTGTTGGAGTTCAGGTTTTAAAGTTCTGTTCCGCACACAAGGATGAAGGAAATCCACAAATTACTTTCTTCTTCCATCTACTTTAGTCCAGGCAAACGGCATGTGTTCCTAGGACCCTTTGTGCCACTTCGTTGGATATGCAGATTGGAAATAAGGATACCGGAATAGAATTCTTATGCCCTGAAAACAACTGTTTGTGACTAAAATTGATGACGTCATAATGAATTGTTTCATATCTGCTGCATTTTTTGTTCAGTTTCCATTATGTAGTTATTAGTTTAGTAGCATACTGTACTGACGAAACCATGAAGGCAGAAACGCGTATACAGTAAATAAAAAGCTACTACGTTACTGTTGTGTTTTTAACCCAGTAAAAGGAATAAGATATCCGAAGACCAAGTGAAGAGTGATTCAACACCTGCAATCTTCGATTACTTGCTTCAACACAAAAACATTCAGCAACGGTTATATGTATAAAAGACTGTAAACTTGGTGTTCGAGTTCAGCTTTTAAAGTTCTGTTCCGCACACAAGGATGAAGGAAATCCACAATTTTTTTCTTCTTCCATCTACTTTAATCCAGGAAAACGGTATGTGTTCCTAGGACCTTTTGTGCCATTTCGATGGATATGCAGATGGGAAACAAAAATACCGGGATAAAACTCATATGCCCTGAAGACAACTGTTTATGACTAAGATTTATGGCTTTATAATGAATTGTTTCATATCTGCTGCATTTTTTGTTCAGTTTCCATTATGTCGTTATTTGCCTAGTAGTATACTGTACTGACGAAGCCATGAAAGCAGAAACGCGTTTACAGTTAATGAAAAGCTACTGCGTTACCGTTGTGTTTTTAGCCCAGGAAAAGTAATAAGAGATCCGAAGACCAAGTGAAGAGTGATTCAACACCTGCAATTTTCGATTACTTGCTTCAACACACAAACTTTCAGCAACGATTATATGTATAAACATCTGTAAACTTGGTGTTCGAATTCAGGTTTTAAAGTTCTGTTCCGCACACAAGGATGAAGGAAATCCACAAATTATTTTCTTTTTCCATCTACTTTAGTCCAGGGAAACGGCATGTGTTCCTAGGACCCTTTGTGCCATTTCGATGGATATGCAGATTGGAAATAAGGATACCGGGATCGAATTCATATGCCTTGAAGAAAATTGTTTATGACTAAATCTTATGACGTCATATTGAATTGTTTCATCTCTGCTGCATTTTTTGTTCAGTTTCCATTATGTGGTTATTAGCCTAGTAGTATACTGTACTGACGAAGCCTTGAAAGCAGAAACGCGTATACAGTTAATAAAAAGCTACTACGTTACTGTTGTGTTTTTAGCCCAGTAAAAGTAATAAGATATCCGAAGACCAAATGAAAGTGATTCAACACCTGCAATCTTCGATTACTTGCTTCAACACAACAACATTCAGCTACGGTTATATGTATGGAAGACTGTAAATTTGGTGTTCGAGTTCAGGTTTTAAAGTTCTGTTCCGCACACAAGGATGAAGGAAATCCACAAATTACTTTCTTCTTCCATCTATTTTAGTCCAAGGAAACGATATGTGTTCTTAGGACCCTTTGTGCCATTTCGATGGATATGCAGACTGGAAATAAGGATACCGGGATAAATTTCATATGCCCTGAAGACAACTGTTCATGACTAAAATTGATGACGTCATAATGAATTGTTTCATATCTGCTGCATTTTTTGTTCAGTTTCCATTATGTGGTTATTAGCCTAGTAGCATACTGTACTGACGAAGCCATGAAAGCACAAACGCGTGTACAGTTAATAAAAAGCTACTACGTTACTGTTGTGTTTTTAGCCCAGTAAAAGTAATAAGATATCCGAAGACCAAGTGAAGAGTGATTCAACACCTGCAATCTTCGATTACTTGCTTCAACACAAAAACATTCAGCCACGGTTATATGTATGGAAGACTGTAAACTTGGTGTTCGAGTTCAGGTTTTAAAGTTCTGTTCCGCACACAATGATGAAGGAAATCCACAAATTTTTTTCTTCTTCCATCTACTTTAGTCCAGGAAGACAGTATGTGTTCCTAGGACCCTTTGTGCCATTTCGATGGATATGCAGATTGGAAATAAGGATACCGGGACAGATATCATATGCCCTGAAAACAACTGTTCATGACAAAAATTGATGACGTCATAATGAATTGTTTCATGTCTGCTGCATTTTTTGTTCAGTTTCCATTATGTGGTTATTAGCCTAGTAGTATACTGCACTGACGAAACCATGAAGACAGAAACGCGTGTACAGTTAATGAAAAGCTACTACGTTACTGTTGTGTTTTTAGCCCAGTAAAAGTAATAAGATATCCGAAGACCAAGTGAAGAGTGATTCAACACCTGCAATCTTCGATTACTTGCTTCAACACAACAACAATCAGCAACGGTTATATGTATAGAAGACTGTAAACTTGGTGTAGGAGTTCAGCTTTCAAAGTTCTGTTCCGCACACAAGGATGAAGGAAATCCACAAATTACTTTCTTCTTCCATCTACTTTAGTCCAGGGAGACGGTATGTGTTCCTAGGATCTTTTGTACCATTTCGATGGATATGCAGATTGGAAATAAGGATACCGGGATAGAATTCATATGCCCTGAAAACAACTGTTCATGACTAAAAATGATGACGTCATAATGAATTGTTTCATATCTGCTGCATTTTTTGTTCAGTTTCCATTATGTGGCTATTAGCCTAGTAGTGTAGTGTACTGACGAAGCCATGAAGGCACAAACGCGTATACAGTTAATAAAAAACTATTACGTTACTGTTGTGTTTTTAGCCCAGTAAAAGCAATAAGATATCCGAAGACCAAGTGAAGAGTGATTCAACACCTGCAATCTTCGATTACTTGCTTCAACACACAAACTTTCAGCAACGATTATATGTATAAACAACTGTAAACTTGGTGTTCGAGTTCAGCTTTTAAAGTTCTGTTCCGCACACAAGGATGAAGGAAATCCACAAATTGTTTTCTTTTTCCATCTACTTTAGTCCAGGGAAACGGCATGTGTTCCTAGGACCCTTTGTGCCATTTCGATGGATATGCAGATTGGAAATAAGGATACCGGGATAGAATTCATATGCCCTGAAGACAACTGTTTGTGACTAAAATTGATGACGTCATACTGAAGTGTTTCATATCTGCTGCATTTTTTGTTCAGTTTCCATTATGTGGTTATTAGCCTAGTAGTATACTGTACTGACGAAACCATGAAAGCAGAAACGCGTATACAGTTAATAAAAAGCTACTACGTTACTGTTGTGTTTTTAGCCCAGTAAAAGTAATAAGATATCCGAAGACCAAGTGAAAAGTGATTCAACACCTGCAATCTTCGATTACTTGCTTCAACACAACAACATTCAGCAACGGTTATATGTATAAAAGACTGTAAACTTGGTGTTCGAGTTCAGGTTTTAAAGTTCTGTTCCGCACACAAGGATGAAGGAACTCCACAAATTACTTTCTTCTTCCATCTACTTTAGACCAGGGAAACAGTATGTGTTCCTAGGACTCTTTGTGCCATTTTGATGGATATGCAGATTGGAAACAAGGATACCGGGATGGAATTCATATGCCCTGAAAACAACTGTTCATGACTAGAAATGATGACGTCATAATGAATTGTTTCATATCTGCTGCATTTTTTGTTCAGTTTCCATTATGTGGTTATTAGCTTAAAAGTAAACTCTATTGACGAAGCCATGAAGGCAGAAACGCGTATACGGTTAATAAAAAGCTACTACTTTTTTGTTGTGTTTTTAGCCCAGCAAAAGTAATGAGTTATCCGAAGACCAAGTGAAGAGTGATTCAACACCTGCAATCTTCGATTTTTCGCTTTAACACAAAAACATTCAGCAACAGTTATATGTATGAAAGACGGTAAACTTGGTGTTGGAGTTCAGGTTTTAAAGTTCTGTTCCGCACACAAGGATGAAGGAAATCCACAAATTACTTTCTTCTTCCATCTACTTTAGTCCAGGCAAACGGCATGTGTTTCTAGGACCCTTTGTGCCACTTCGTTGGATATGCAGATTGGAAATAAGGATACCGGAATAGAATTCTTATGCCCTGAAGACAACTGTTTGTGACTAAATTTGATGACGTCATATTGAATTGTTTCATATCTGCTGCATTTTTTGTTCAGTTTCCATTATGTAGTTATTAGTTTAGTAGCATACTGTACTGACGAAACCATGAAGGCAGAAACGCGTATACAGTAAATAAAAAGCTACTACGTTACTGTTGTGTTTTTAACCCAGTAAAAGTAATAAGATATCCGAAGACCAAGTGAAGAGTGATTCAACACCTGCAATCTTCGATTACTTGCTTCAACACAAAAACATTCAGCAACGGTTATATGTATAAAAGACTGTAAACTTGGTGTTCGAGTTCAGCTTTTAAAGTTCTGTTCCGCACACAAGGATGAAGAAAATCCACAATTTTTTTTCTTCTTCCATCTACTTTAATCCAGGAAAACGGTATGTGTTCCTAGGACCTTTTGTGCCATTTCGATGGATATGCAGATGGGAAACAAAAATACCGGGATAAAACTCATATGCCCTGAAGACAACTGTTTATGACTAAGATTTATGGCTTTATAATGAATTGTTTCATATCTGCTGCATTTTTTGTTCAGTTTCCATTATGTCGTTATTTGCCTAGTAGTATACTGTACTGACGAAGCCATGAAAGCAGAAACGCGTTTACAGTTAATGAAAAGCTACTACGTTACTGTTGTGTTTTTAGCCCAGTAAAAGTAATAAGAGATCCGAAGACCAAGTGAAGAGTGATTCAACACCTGCAATCTTCGATTACTTGCTTCAACACACAAACTTTCAGCAACGATTGTATGTATAAACAACTGTAAACTTGGTGTTCGAATTCAGCTTTTAAAGTTCTGTTCCGCACACAAGGATGAAGGAAATCCACAAGTTACTTTCTTTTTCCGTCTACTTTAGTCCAGGGAAACGGCATGTGTTCCTAGGACCCTTTGTGCCATTTCGATGGATATGCAGATTGGAAATAAGGATACCGGGATCGAATTCATATGCCTTGAAGAAAATTGTTTATGACTAAATCTTATGACGTCATATTGAATTGTTTCATCTCTGCTGCATTTTTTGTTCAGTTTCCCTTATGTCGTTATTAGCCTAGTAGTATGCTGTACTGACGAAGCCATGAAAGCAGAAACGCGTATACAGTTAATAAAAAGCTACTACGTTACTGTTGTGTTTTTAGCCCAGTAAAAGTAATAAGATATCCGAAGACCAAATGAAAGTGATTCAACACCTGCAATCTTCGATTACTTGCTTCAACACAACAACATTCAGCTACGGTTATATGTATGAAAGACTGTAAATTTGGTGTCCGAGTTCAGGTTTTAAAGTTCTGTTCCGCACACAAGGATGAAGGAAATCCACAAATTACTTTCTTCTTCCATCTATTTTCGTCCAAGGAAACGATATGTGTTCTTAGGACCCTTTGTGCCATTTCGATGGATATGCAGACTGGAAATAAGGATACCGGGATAAATTTCATATGCCCTGAAAACAACTGTTCATGACTAAAAATGATGACGTCATAATGAATTGTTTCATATCTGCTGCATTTTTTGTTTAGTTTCCATTATGTGGTTATTAGCCTAGTAGCATACTGTACTGACGAAGCCATGAAAGCACAAACGCGTGTACAGTTAATAAAAAGCTACTACGTTACTGTTGTGTTTTTAGCCCAGTAAAAGTAATAAGATATCCGAAGACCAAGTGAAGAGTAATTCAACACCTGCAATCTTCGATTACTTGCTTCAACACAACAACATTCAGCAACGGTTATATGTATAGAAGACTGTAAACTTGGTGTAGGAGTTCAGCTTTCAAAGTTCTGTTCCGCACACAAGGATGAAGGAAATCCACAAATTACTTTCTTCTTCCATCTACTTTAGTCCAGGGAGACGGTATGTGTTCCTAGGATCTTTTGTACCATTTCGATGGATATGCAGATAGGAAATAAGGATACCGGGATAGAATTCATATGCCCTGAAAACAACTGTTCATGACTAAAAATGATGACGTCATAATGAATTGTTTCATATCTGCTGCATTTTTTGTTCAGTTTCCATTAGGTGGCTATTAGCCTAGTAGTGTACTGTACTGACGAAGCCATGAAGGCACAAACGCGTATACAGTTAGTAAAAAGCTACTACGTTACTGTTGTGTTTTTAGCCCAGTAAAAGCAATAAGATATCCGAAGACCAAGTGAAGAGTGATTCAACACCTGCAATCTTCGATTACTTGCTTCAACACACAAACTTTCAGCAACGGTTATATGTATAAACAACTGTAAACTTGGTGTTCGAGTTCAGCTTTTAAAGTTCTGTTCCGCACACAAGGATGAAGGAAATCCACAAATTATTTTCTTTTTCCATCTACTTTAGTCCAGGGAAACGGCATGTGTTCCTAGGACCCTTTGTGCCATTTCGATGGATATGCAGATTGGAAATAAGGATACCGGGATCGAATTCATATGCCTTGAAGAGAATTGTTTATGACGAAATCTTATGACGTCATAATGAATTGTTTCTTGTCTGCTGCATTTTTTGTTCAGTTTCCATTATGTCGTTATTAGCCTAGTAGTATACTGTACTGACGAAGCCATAAAAGCAGAAACGCGTATACAGTTAATAAAAAGCTACTACGTTTCTGTTGTGTTTTTAGCCCAGTAAAAGGAATAAGATATCCGAAGACCAAATGAAAGTGATTCAACACCTGCAATCTTCGATTGCTTGCTTCAACACAACAACATTCAGTTACGGTTATATGTATGAAAGACTGTAAATTTGGTGTTCGAGTTCAGCTTTTAAAGTTCTGTTCCGCACACAAGGATGAAGGAAATCCACAAATTATTTTCTTCTTCCATCTATTTTAGTCCAAGGAGACGATATGTGTTCTTAGGACCCTTTGTGCCATTTCGATGGATATGCAGACTGGAAATAAGGATACCGGGATAAATTTCATATGCCCTGAAGACAACTGTTCATGACTAAAATTGATGACGTCATAATGAATTGTTTCATATCTGCTGCATTTTTTGTTCACATTCCATTATGTGGTTATTAGCCTAGTAGCATACTGTACTGACGAAGCCATGAAAGCACAAACGCGTGTACAGTTAATAAAAAGCTACTACGTTACTGTTGTGTTTTTAGCCCAGTAAAAGCAATAAGATATCCGAAGACCAAGTGAAGAGTGATTCAACACCTGCAATCTTCGATTACTTGCTTCAACACACAAACTTTCAGCAACGATTATATGTATAAACAACTGTAAACTTGGTGTTCGAATTCAGCTTTATAGTTCTGTTCCGCACACAAGGATGAAGGAAATCCACAAATTATTTTCTTTTTCCATCTACTTTAGTCCAAGGAAACGGCATGTGTTCCTAGGACCCTTTGTGCCATTTCGATGGATATGCAGATTGGAAATAAGGATACCGGGATCGAATTCATATGCCTTGAAGAGAATTGTTTATGACGAAATCTTATGACGTCATAATGAATTGTTTCATGTCTGCTGCATTTTTTGTTCAGTTTCCATTATGTGGTTATTAGCCTAGTAGCATACTGTACTGACGAAGCCATGAAAGCACAAACGCGTGTACAGTTAATAAAAAGCTACTACGTTACTGTTGTGTTTTTAGCCCAGTAAAAGTAATAAGATATCCGAAGACCAAATGAAAGTGATTCAACACCTGCAATCTTCGATTACTTGCTTCAACACAAAAACATTCAGCTACGGTTATATGTATGGAAGACTGTAAACTTGGTGTTCGAGTTCAGCTTTTAAAGTTCTGTTCCGCACACAATGATGAAGGAAATCCACAAGTTACTTTCTTTTTCCATCTACTTTAGTCCAGGGAAACGGCATGTGTTCCTAGGACCCTTTGTGCCATTTCGATGGATATGCAGATTGGAAATAAGGATACCGGGATCGAATTCATATGCCTTGAAAAAAATTGTTTATGACGAAATCTTATGACGTCATAATGAATTGTTTCATGTCTGCTGCATTTTTTGTTCAGTTTCCATTATGTCGTTATTAGCCTAGTAGTATGCTGTACTGACGAAGCCATGAAAGCAGAAACGCGTATACAGTTAATAAAAAGCTACTACGTTACTGTTGTGTTTTTAGCCCAGTAAAAGTAATAAGATATCCGAAGACCAAATGAAAGTGATTCAACACCTGCAATCTTCGATTACTTGCTTCAACACAAAAACATTCAGCTACGGTTATATGTATGGAAGACTGTAAACTTGGTGTTCGAGTTCAGCTTTTAAAGTTCTGTTCCGCACACAATGATGAAGGAAATCCACAAGTTACTTTCTTCTTCCATCTACTTTAGTCCAGGAAGACAGTATGTGTTCCTAGGACCCTTTGTGCCATTTCGATGGATATGCAGATTGGAAATAAGGATACCGGGACAGATATCATATGCCCTGAAAACAACTGTTCATGACAAAAATTGATGGCGTCATAATGAATTGTTTCATATCTGCTGCATTATTTGTTCAGTTTCCATTATGTGGTTATTAGCCTAGTAGTATACTGTACTGACGAAGCCATGAAGACAGAAACGCGTGTACAGTTAATAAAAAGCTACTACGTTACTGTTGTGTTTTTAGCCCAGTAAAAGTAATAAGATATCCGAAGACCAAGTGAAGAGTGATTCAACACCTGCAATCTTCGATTACTTGCTTCAACACAAAAACATTCAGCAACGGTTATATGTATAGAAGACTGTAAACTTGGTGTAGGAGTTCAGCTTTTAAAGTTCTGTTCCGCACACAAGGATGAAGGAAATCCACAAATTACTTTCTTCTTCCATCTACTTTAGTCCAGGGAGACGGTATGTGTTCCTAGGATCTTTTGTACCATTTCGATGGATATGCAGATTGGAAATAAGGATACCGGAATGGAATTCATAAGCCCTGAAAACAACTGTTTGTGACTAAAATTGATGACGTCATAATGAATTGTTTCATATCTGCTGCATTTTTTGTTCAGTTTCCATTATGTGGTTATTAGCCTACTAGTATACTGTATTGACGAAGCCATGAAGGCAGAAACGCGTATACAGTTAATGAAAAGCTACTACGTTACTGTTGTGTTTTTAACCCAGTAAAAGTAATAAGATATCCGAAGACCAAGTGAAGAGTGATTCAACACCTGCAATCTTCGATTACTTGCTTCAACACAAAATCATTGAGCAACGTTTATAAAGATGAAAAACGGTGAATTTGGTGTTCGAGTTCAGCTTTTAAAGTTCTGTTCCGCACACAAGGATGAAGGAAATCCACAAATTCTTTTCTTCTTCCATCTAGTTTAGCCCAGGAAAATGGTATGTGTTCCTAGGACCCTTTGTGCCATTTCGATGGATATGCAGATGGGAAACAAAAATACCGGGATGGAATTCATATGCCCTGAAGACAACTGTTTATGACTTAAGCTGGATTCACACTGAGCCCGTCTACGTTTGCGTCAACGTTACCACTAAACGTTACGGTTACGGGAAAACGTGAAAAACGCTTTCGCTTACGTTAGTGTATTCACACACATTTTCGCTTGCGGAATTAGTTACCGCCTTACCGGTGACTGAGGCAGGCTCTTGCCAGTCAAAACGTTAGCATATAACTGAGGTTGGGCTAAAATTGTAATTGAGCTGAGAAGTAAAGAGAGAAAAGCATGGGTTCAGTACCATTCGGTGAGATAGGCTATCTTTTGATATTGCTTCATGATTCGAACGTTGTCGAGTCATGCTAGGCCTAAGATGAGGTAGCTGCTAGAAGTAGGTTAATAGACAACTCGGCCATTCATTTTACTATACTTTTTTAACCGTAGGCTATTAGTGTGTAGGCCCTACGCTGAAATTATTAGTTTATAAATTTTAAAATGAGTCATACAGACATCGTAATCGCGGTTCATTTGCTGGAGCAACAGAAATTGCTGTTGATGATGTTGTGGTTGCTACTTGACAAAAAGCACAGGTAAGATTAATTAAGCTGATTGTGTTGTGTTGACTGATCAAATCTGACTATTACCTGATTTTTAATTTTTTAGAGAGCACTGGGTGCGTCCTATTCTGCAGGAAAGAAATGAAAAAGGTGAATACAACTTGGTGAAGTCCATGTATATTGTTGATGAAAGCAGCTTCCGGAATTACTTTCGCATGAGTCGTTCCACTTTCCATGCGCTTCTGCAAGACATAGAGCCTTTCGTTCGCAAAATGAACACAACCTGGAGACCTTCTATTTCTCCAGCGGAACGACTTTCGATCACTCTCAGGTAGAGCACCAGTATAATTGAACTGTGTGCAATGTGCGCAAGTTTTGATACAAGAATGCCAGCTCAGATGTCCTAGCGGTTATTGCCATTGGAGCGGCACACTCTGGCTTGATTCCAAAGTTGGGTCAAATGGAAGATTACAAAAAACATTCTTGCTCCAGAGGCAGACGCTCTTACCACTCGGCATCTAAGCTACTGTACCTAAATTAAACAGACATTGAGGAAAACAAGTTGGAAATTACACTTAATTCACCATCGTTTTCTCGGACAGGAAGGTAAAAAATGCGAAAATCCTTGTAATTTCGCACTGTTAGTAAAAAGAACATGACATACAAGGTGAAAGCGAATTTAAGAAAAATAGGCAATTTAGGCATTTGGTTGGGACACCATTTGTGTTACAAAGCTTATGTGTTTGTTTAGATATTTGGCTACTGGAGACAGCCAAGCCTCACTCGCTTATAGCTATCGTGTGGGGAAGTCAACGGTGAGCAACATCATCCACGAAACTTGCTCAGCCTTATGGGAAGTGCTAATGCCTCAAGTTTTAAGAGCACCTTCCACACAAAGCCAGTGGAGAAGCATAGCTGTGGAGTTCTTTCAGTTGTGGAATTTTCCCACGTGCGTTGGAGCAATGGATGGCAAGCACGTCATGATACAGGCTCCACCGAACTCGGGTTCAGAGTTTTATAACTACAAAGGGTTTCACAGCATTGTGCTCCTGGCTGTTTGCGACGCACAATACTGCTTTACACTTATAGATGTTGGTGACGCAGGTCGCGTCATAGTGATGGGGGTATATTTGCGAATTCTACATTTGGAAAGCAACTCCTGTCCCAGCGTTTGGGCCTGCCTCCGCCTGAAGATATAGGCATTGGCGAAGTGATGCCTTATTGTGTGGTGGCAGATGCAGCTTTTCCGCTGAAGGTCAACATTATGAGGCCATACCCTGGTAAGCACCTGAAAGAAGAAGAAAGAATTTTTAATAACAGACTGTCCAGAGCCAGAAGGGTAATAGAAAACACTTTTGGAATTTTATCTACTCGATGGCGTATTTTCCGTCGTCCTATTGTTGGACAACCAGAGAAGGCCATTGCTATTACAAAAGCTGCATGCTGCTTGCACAATTACTTACAAGCCAAAAACAAGGCACTTGTCGCTGATGAGCAGTACTACTGCCCTCCTGGATATACCGATCATGAAGATAGACGAGGAAACATATCGAATGGTCGGTGGCGCTCAAGTGCCCAAAACCAGTCTTGCCTGAGACCCATCGGTCGTGTAAGTAGCAATACCTACACGAAAAAAGCCGCCTTGGTAAGAGAAAAGTACAAGAATTATTTTTTATCTTCTCGAGGACAACTACCATGGCAAAATACTGTGGTGAATCGCTCATGAAAAAAACTGGCACGGAATTGAACGCTGTTATTTGCAAAGTTAAACTACAATTTTTTCGAATTTCGTTACATTGATTACAACGCGCAATGTACTTTCTGCAATTTAAATTTCATTCTCACTTGTAAAATTTGGGCTACTGACAGAAAAAATAATTTTATTAAGCCGAATGCACGTAAAAAAACGCCACTACGAAAAAAAGCTTGAACGAAAAACAAGCTCGACACAAAAAACAACACCAAGATGAATAGGAAAATATTGCACCATTGGAACAAAGTGTCATGTCATTTGGAAGGAAGTTTAATGTGTATGTTACTTCTCAAATTTTGTAAGTACTGCTATTGGTACCGAATAAAAAAGATCAATACAAAACGTTTCTAAGCTTACTACACATTACACAACGTGTTGTAACGTACAAAATCTATTTTTGCATTATTGAAAATGCTAAGCTAGCACCTCATCAACAGTAAAATTATTATCAAGCAAGCGACTATTAACCATTGGATATATTTACTTATTTTTATATATTTACACCAGTTCTATTTTGTGTCAAGGCTTCTGCCGGCTGCCTCTTATGAAACTAAAATTGCTTTCACTACAAACTTTACTGCTTGGTGTAAAAAGCGATGAATGATTCACGTTATTTCACTACACAACTCGTTTGAAATGATACCGGTACCAATATCAGTTTCACGATTTCCTCACACACGTTCACTGTCCCATTGATGTCACATCTTCTTTACTGTTTATTAAATACTGCTAAAGAAAAACGAAAAGTTACATTAGCTGAAATAAAATTTAATAAATTCTAGCAATACAAAAAATGCCCTAATTATTGAAACACGTTCAAGAATTCAGTTGCCATAAACATATTCATTGGACTTCTATTGCCACTCATTAAGCAATAATTAATCGCTTCATCTTAAAACAATATTAGAACTAAACGTTGAAACTGGGACAGATCCAAACTACTAGTAGGGAGAGGACTAAGAATTGAAAATTTTTATCTTACCGCTTGGCACGTCATAAAATATGAAAGTACTAATGCGTAAAAGTAAAAAATTAAGGGGAAGGGGCTTGAGCTCCTTTAAGCCTCTCTCTGGTTCTGTTTTAACATTAAATTATTACTCATCTTCAGAAACATGAATGCCTTGCCCACAGGCCAAATGAAGTTTTGGCGAAATATCAACAAGAAAAAATAAGCAGGACTTTACCCTGCTTCGTAAATTGTCGCAGGCCTAGGTAAAATTGAGAAATGAAAAGCGGAAGAAAGCATGAAGATAATATGCGTATCGTGCATCCATATAAAAATAAACTCGAGAACAAACGCTTGACAACGAAAAAACCAAAAACGCGATGAAGAACAAAAACAAGGGGAATGCACTCACGGGAATATATTAACATCTATGAATGCCATACAATCGAACATTTATAAATTTAAGCAAGTTTCAAATGTCTGTGTTTTTGACGAATTTACTTTTGACTAGTAACTAAAATAGCACTTGTTCATCAATGCTATGATGATGCAACTGGTTTTCCACGGTTCCATAAACTTGGTAACATTAATCTGAACTAGGCCTATTGAAGACACATTGAAAAACATTTATTTGGCTCAAAATGTTCAGATATTCCCACGAGTGAATTTTCAAAATCACAAAAAGTGAGAGCGTGAAATCACAAAATATGTAAGCGATTGCGGAAAGCATGAGGTGTATCCGGACACCTTCGGTAACGAGGAAAAAACCGGATTGAAAATGGATATGATGATGATGACAAAAAAAGGGCGAGGTCTGATATTTGCACCAAATACCGGCAACAATTAATTATCACAGGTTGCAAAAATAACAGAACTAATATTGGCCATTGCTCGTTCTGCCCTGCTTGCATCAAACGTTTGAAGTCTAGCGGCAACCATGTTGCCAAAAGCGACATACTGATTGCTTGAAGGTTGCTCTTGATTTCTCAAAGCACCGGCTAATACTTCGCTGCTTCGGCTCACCTTCTCCACAGTTTGCAAAATGCTATCCTGTAACAATAACGGAAATATAATTGCTGCCTTCAACTGGTCTTTTGACAGAATAAAATATATATTACTTTTACACCTTCCGTAGTAGATCTTTTTCTTTTCTTCGCCCTTTGTTCCTCTAAAAAACAAACAAATATGACACATACACAGAGCTATTAAGTATTACCATGAGTAACCAAAGCACTAGGTAAGAAGCATTACACCACAGTGGTTAACCAACCAGCCTAACAGGGTTAACAATCCAATTCAAAAGGTTGGTTTGTTACAAAATAAAACATCCATGAATTCAAACAATTAAAAAAATGAGATAACTACATTATGAAGCTGCATCAACAAATGGCAATAATTGTCACCAATAAACGCTCTAAATGGACACTTTCGTTTGTGAATATTCTTAACCTCACTTAAATCATCGGGACTGACGTCATAATTACTGTTGATTATTAAATTATTATCATACAGCAATAAGCAAAAGTCCTTTAATCACTGATATGATACTTTTGTTAATGATGTAACAAAAGTTATATATACCTTCTGCCACCAAAGGTGATTGTTGAACAGAATCAGGTGCAAGGTCACTCATTAAGCTCGTACTAGCACTATCCTCTGATGGATGCGGTGAACAAACAGAATTGGAATCAAAACTGTCCAATTCACCATCAAAGTGAGGGCTACGTAAATGCACATCTTGCAATAATTCGTTGGAAAGGTTGGTGAATGTACTGCAAAAAGTAAATTCATAAAATACATATATCAGCGAACACACGCATACTCAAATTTAGCAAAAGTATTGTACACACTTACATTCGATGTTTTATGTGGTCTTTTAAAAATCCCATTGATTCAAAATGTTCCCAAGCAACAGCACTAACAGCAGGGGCACCACTGTATTGGGAGCTTTCAAATTTTTTTTTCTCTCTTGCATATCGATCACGAAGGTTACTCCATTTGGACATGCAAGTTTGCACTGCAAATAAGTGAAAACATTTCATCCAAGTACCCTAGCTATATATCATAAATAAATCAAGGCATAAAAGTAGAACACTAAAACAGCATGTATTTTTTCAATTAGAAAATTCCATAAAAAATATTCATCTAAATGTGGTTGCCAGTCACATGAAAAATAGCGAAGAAGCACTACCCTAGGCTACTGGACATAATTTCAGCATTGAGTTTATCGATGCAGTTAAACTGCGTGCTGAACAACATAATTATGTTCAACAAAAATTTAAAAAATGCTGATTGAGAAAAAGTGAGTGTTTGAACGGTTGGTAGGAACTTTGCCATAGAAACTTCGTCACAGGATAACTTCGCCACACTTTGAGAAGGTGAGGGGAGATGTGGGTATAGTAGGAAAATGTGTTGGGGTATGAGGGGAGGAAAGGGAGATGTGGGAAAAGGTATGTGAAGAGGTGTAGGAAAGTGTGTTGGGGTGTGGGGGAGGTATGGAAAGGTGAGGGAGGAGATGTGGGGAAGTGTGTTGGGGCCCCCACACCCAAACACACTTCCCTACACCTCCCCCATTCCTCTCCCCACATGCCAACACACTTCCCACTCACCCCATACACTTTCCTACACCCCGTCCCCATACATCTTTCCTTACCTCCCCCACCTCTTCTCACAGCTCCCTTCACTTTCCCCTACACCCCAACACACTTGCCCACTCACCCCATGCACTTTCCCCACATCTTCCCCACACTTTCAATTATGTGGCGAAGTAACCATGTGACGATGTTACCTTAATAAATTTAACTGAAAAAGCCCGATAACATTTTTTACGACAACCGGGAATTCAAAATTTTGTTTTGGTGTAGGCAATGTAAATTTTCGATCTATGAAAATGTGGCGAAGTTACTGGCAACCGTTTGAACAACGTCATCACGAAATCAACATAAAAATTCTTTTTGTCTTGGCAAGCATTTGGCAATTGAAACACAATCCCGAAAAGCTACAGGCCTATTGTGTGGGGTGCAGCCAAAGGTTTCTTATCAATTTGGATAAATACAAAATATTAAGTAAGAGAGAGGTGAGTCAGGATTATGGTTAGATAGGGATTACAGCTCAACAACATATGTTATAATCACATGTATTCCTTAAATACTATAGCCAATCTAGATGCTGCATTAAATACATATATATAACAGTAATAAAATATCATTTCCATAAAAATGTGCCCATTTGGCAGAAAGAGAATTTCTGGACTTAACAGTTGCTGGCACAAACAAATCAAGAGCGCTTAACTATTGCATCGTAAAATTGCATTCACAGATTTAAAAGCAATTTAATATCAACTTCGTAGGTTAAATCTGAAACCAGATTACAAATTGGCTTCAACATACAACTTTAATGCTAAAAAACAAGCAAATATGCATATAATAACTACCAGTATTGAACATACCAACCAGGTAACTTCAATTTGGATATCTCCTCCCATGCTTTTGTTTTTCTAAATTTATCACGAAAATGTGGGCTCTGGGTATTGTAGAGACATGCATATTCCTTCACCTCCTCGATTAATAGTTCATTTAAAGCCATTATCACAAACGAAAGAATTTCTAATATTACAGCCTATTTAACAAGTCTGTTGAACAGCAGTATATCATAATAATAATAACAAGAATATTTATTTGTAAACCCCTTAAGCAGAGATGACACATCAACACCTAACTAAGGGGCAGGATTGGGAAAAATCGATTGTAATCAATATTTGATTGCGATATTCTTTACTCTTTGTTCATCGAATGCACTGGAGCCTTTACTTTTTTGAATGAGTATCGAATATGGCCTTGTCTTAAAAATTAAAAAATATGGCCTTGTCTTACGATTTAAAAAAAAAGATTTTTAATAGCAAAGTTACTTTGCATCGATAATGTCGTATACTATGTCCGTTGTTTGTCTGTAAGTTACCGCATGAATGTGAGGACATCACAAAAAATGCTTGGCATACATCGCTAAACTGCTAAATACTTAGTGTAATATATCAAATATCAATTGCAATACTCTTTACTTATTTAAACTACATACGAAATCGATTATTTCTTTACTTTTTGGTGAACTATCAAATATCGATTATTTCTTTACTTTTTTGGGTATTGATTCCCAACCCTGCTAAGAAGCACTTAAAAGTATAGGTATAGGCCTCTAAAAGGAAGGGTCTAGACCACCGGCTTTTATAGAAGCAAACAAGCAGTCCGCTGCAGAGCAGGAAAATCGGACACCACGTGACAGCGACGTCTCAAGAGAAAGAAACCAAGCTGCCGGTGCTTCAGCCATTTGGTTAGGGAAACCGGGCCGGTGCTCTAGACACTGCCCATATAAAATGCAAATGTAAGTATATGTGTAAATGCAAATATAAGTGCATAAATGCAAATGTGATGCAGATTGTACTGGTGTATAATAAATATTGCATATTCCACCAAGTAACTTGAACTGATAAAGTTTATCACTGAAATAGAATTAAGCAGTTAAGCGTCACAAATAGCAAATTACTGGTACCACCTTATGCAAAGCTTTCAATATTTTATTGATGATCAGACTATGTTTTTGTGCAAAATCAAAATAATCTATATTTGATGAGCTGGCAGGAAAACCAATACCAGTCTGTGGACCAGCCGTTGAAAAACACTAGACTGGGCCTACTCTTTTAAAAGGTGCAAAAATGAGAAATTTTGGACAAATGTTTTAGGAAGTGGTTATTTTTATGGGACCGCTACACATGTCCGCTTGGTTTATTTTATTACTTCATCATGCTCTCGTACAATCGGGAAGAGCGCGAAGGGATAATAAAAGAAACAAATAGCTTACCAGTATTTGTACGGGCCCGTACAAATAACCACTGCCAGTTCTTTATGCCAGTACTTCTAGGCTAGATTCACAGTGCAAACTGCTAGCCTATTATGATTTTAAGAGCAATTTAATTAGAAAGCGATCAATATAGTCTATGTTTGTGCTTTTTTTAAACTGTCCTAACGAAACTCAAATTTCAGGCCAAAAGGTTATACCGATACAAGAAAGAAGAAACCAACTACTAGACTTGACTAAATATCGAACATTATATACTATAGTCTGATAGTTGTTGTAGTCTGATTTGTTTGTTACACAATTGCTGAACTAGTCTAGACCTACATCAATGGGATACCGGTACTTGACTGCTTGACCAGTGTTTACTCAAAATGTTCTGTAGCCAACCAAAAAACAACAACTGAAGCTGACGGTATTGCACAGTTTAAAAGTCAATTAAAATCATATTACTTTGAATTAGCATTTTCTCATGTACCAGATATCTGATTGTTTGTATATGTCTAAATTGTGTTTTCTGAATATCTGCACTTTATACCTTACTGCGTGAAGTTGTTTGCTCTTCTTGTCTCACTAGTGGAATTTTTGTCTTCTCTTGATTTTCGCTTGTAAGTGCCCCTTACTGCCCTAGTTAGGTGTTAATGTGTTATCTGTCCTTAGGGGGTTTACAAATTATTTGTTATTATTATTACTGTTAACTGGGAAGGCCTAAGCTCACCTAACATTTTCAGCCATTAGGCTACAAACTAATGCATTGTGTGGTGTGGTCTATATGACATACAAGGTAGAAAACTGTGCAAATCAACTGTTCCCCGGACAAACCTATACTGGTACTGTATACTCTGATACTTGCCTAAAACCAACTGCCAGCGGCCTCAGTTCTTTCTATTGATCATCTAAATGCTTTAGGTCAGCATACAACATCTTTATACTATTACCCTAACCTACCAGCAGCAGAACCACTACTCCACCACAGCCAAAAAGCCTACGTTAATGCCGTAAAAGTTAAACCAAATTTAAGTCGAACGGGAAACGTAAAAACTCACAAAATTTACGCACGAAACAACTAAATTTTCCTGTGTGAACACAAAAACGTTGACGGAACGCTTACGTAACGGTAACGTTGACGTAAACGGCTTCAGTGTGAACCCGCCTTAAGATTTATGGCTTCATAAAAATTTGTTTCATATCTGCTGCATTTTTTGTTCAGTTTCCATTATGTGGTTATTAGCCTAGTAATATACTGCACTGACGAAGCCATGAAAGCAAAAACGCGTATACAGTTAATAAAAAGCTACTACGTTATTGTTGTGCTTTTAGCTGACTAAAAGTAATAAGATAACCGAAGACCAAGTGAAGAGTGATTCAACACCTGCAATCTTCGATTACTTGCTTCAACACACATACATTCAGCAACGGTTATAAGTATGAAAGACTGTAAACTTGGTGTTGGAGTTCAGGTTTTAAAGTTCTGTTCAGCACACAAGGATGAAGGAAATCCACAAATTACTTGTTTCTTCCATCTACTTTAGTCCAGGGAGACGGCATGTGTTCCTAGGACCCCTTGTGCCATTTCGATGGATATGCAGACTGGAAATAAGGATAGCGGGATCGAGTTCATATGCCTTGAAGACAACAGTTTATGACTAAAATTGATGACGTCATAATGAATTGTTTCATGTCTGCTGCATTTTTTGTTTAGTTTCCATTATGTGGTTATTAGCCTAGTAGTATACTGTACTGACGAAGCCATGAAGGCACAAACGCGTATACAGTTAATGAAAAGCTACTACGTTACTGTTGTGTTTTTAGCCCAGTAAAAGTATCAAGATATCCGAAGACCAAATGAAAAGTGATTCAACACCTGCAATCTTCGATTACTTGCTTCAACACAAAAACATTCAGCTACGGTTATATGTATGAAAGACTGTAAACTTGGTGTTCGAGTTCAGCTTTTAAAGTTCTGTTCCGCACACAAGGATGAAGGAAATCCACAAATTACTTTCTTCTTCCATCTACTTTAATCCAGGGAGACGGTATGTGTTCCTAGGACCCCTTGTGCCATTTCGATGGATATGCAGACTGGAAAAAAGGATACCGGGATAAAATTCATATGCCCTGAAAACAACTGTTTATGACTAAAATTGATGACGTCATAATGAATTGTTTCATATCTGCTGCATTATTTGTTCAGTTTCCATTATGTGGTTATTAGCTTAGTAGTATATTGTACTGACGAAGCCATGAAGGCACAAACGCGTATACAGTTAATAAAAAGCTACTACGTTACTGTTGTGTTTTTAGCCCAGTAAAAGTAATAAGATATCCGAACACCAAGTGAAGAGTGATTCAACACCTGCAATCTTCGATTACTTGCTTCAACACAAAAACATTCAGCAACGGTTATATGTACGGAAGACTGTAAACTTGGTGGTTGAGTTCAGGTTTTAAAGTTCTGTTCCGCACACCAGGATGAAGGAAATCCACAAATTACTTTCTTCTTCCATCTACTTTAGTCAAGACAGACAGTATGTGTTCCTAAGACCCTTTGTGCCATTTCGATGGATATGCAGACTGGAAATAAGGATGCCGGGATAAAATTCATATGCCCTGAAGACAACTGTTTATGACTAAAATTGATGACGTCATACTGAATTGTTTCATATCTGCTGCAATTTTTGTTCAGTTTCCATTATGTGGTTATTAGCCTATAGATATACTGTATTGACGAAGCCATGAAAACAGAAACGCGTATACAATTAATAAAAAGCTACTACGTTACTGTTGTGTTTTTACCCAGTAAAAGTAATAAGATATCCGAAGATCAAGTGAAGAGTGATTCAACACCTGCAATCTTCGATTACTTGCTTCCAAACAAAAACATTCAGCAACGGTTATATGTATGGCAGACGGTAAACTTGGTGTTCGAGTTCAGGTTTTAAAGTTCTGTTCCGCACGCAAGGATGAAGGAAACCCACAAATTAATTTCTTCTTCCATCGACTGTAGTCCAGGGAAACGGTAAGTGTTGCTAAAATCCTATGTGGCATTTCGATGGATACACAGATTGGAAATAAGGATACCGGGATCGAGTTCATATGCCCTGAAAACAACTGTTTATGACAAAATTTTATGACGTCATAGTGAATTGTTTCATATACGCTGCATTTTTTGTTCAGTTTCCATTATGTGGTTATTAGCCTAGTAGTATACTGTATTGACGAAACCATCAAAGCTGAAACGCGTAAGCCATGAAGGCACAATTAATTAATAAAAAGCTACTACGTTACTGTTGTGTTTTTAGCCCAGTAAAAGTAATAAGATATCCGAACACCAAGTGAAGAGTGATTCAACACCTGCAATCTTCGATTACTTGCTTCAGCACAAAAACATTCAGCAACGGTTATATGTATAAAACACAATAAACTTGGTGTTCGAGTTCAGGTTTTAAAGTTTTGTTACGCACACAAAGATGAAGGAAATCCACAAATTACTTTCTTCTTCCATCTACTTTAGTCCAGAAAGACGGTATGTGTTCCTAGGACCGTTTGTGCCATTTCGAAGGATGTGCAGATTGGAAATAGGGATACCGGGATAGAATTCATATGCCCTGAAGACAACTGTTGATGACTAAAAATGATGACGTCATAATGAATTGTTTTTATATCTGCTGCATTTTTTGTTCAGTTTCCATTATGTGGTTATTAGCCTAGTAGTATACTGTACTGACGAAGCCATGAAAACAGAAACGCGTATACAGTTATAAAAAAGCTACTACGTTACTGTTGTGTTTTTAGCCCAGTAAAAGTAATAAGATATCCGAAGATTAAGTGAAGAGTGATTCAACACCTGCAATTTTCGATTACTTGCTTCAACACAAAAACATTCAGCAACGGTTATATGTAGGAAGACGGTAAACTTGGTGTTCGAGTTCAGGTTTTAAAGTTCTGTTCCGCACACAAGGATGAAGGAAATCCACAAATTACTTTCTTCTATCCATCTACTTTAGTCCAGGGGGACGGTATGTGTTCCCAGGACCCTTTGTGCCATTTCGATGGATATGCAGATTGGAAATAAGGATACCGGGATAGAATTCATACGCCCTGAAGACAACTGTTTATGACTAAAATTGATGACGTCATATTGAATTGTTTCATATCTGCTGCAATTTTTGTTCAGTTTCCATTATGTGGTTATTAGCCTAGTAGTGTACTGTACTGGCAAAGCCATGAAAGCAGAAACGCGTATACAGTTAATAAAAAGCTACTACGTTACTGTTGTGTTTTTAGCCTAGTAAAAGTAATAAGATATCCGAAGACCAAGTGAAGAGTGATTCAACACCTGCAATCTTTGATTATTTGTTTCAACACAAAAACATTCAGCAACGGTTATATGTATAAAAAACTGTAAACTTGGTGTTCGAGTTCAGCTTTTAAAGTTCTGTTCCGCACACAAGAATGAAGGAAATCCACAAATTACTTTCTTCTTCCATCTACTTTAGTCCATGGAGACGGTATATCTGCTTAGGACCCTTTGTGCCGCTTCGATGGATATGCAGATTGGAAATAAGGATACCGGGATGGAATTCTTATGCTTTGAAGACAACTGTTTATGACTAAACTTTATGACGTCATAATGAATTGTTTCATATCTGCTGCATTTTTTGTTCAGTTTCCATTATGTGGTTATTAGCCTAGTAGCATACTGTACTGACGAAGCCATGAACGCAGAAACGCGTATACAGTTAATAAAAAGCTACTACGTTATTGTTGTGTTTTTAGCCCAGTAAAAGTAATAAGATATCCGAAGACCAAGTGAAGAATGATTCAACATCTGCAATCTTTGATTACTTCGATTACTATTTCGATTACTACGTTATTGTTGTGTTTTTAGCCCAGTAAAAGTAATAAGATATCCGAAGACCAAGTGAAGAGTGATTCAACATCTGCAATCTTCGATTACTTGCTTCAACACAAAAACATTCAGCATCGGTTATATGTATAGAAGACGGTGAACTTGGTGTTCGAGTTCAGGTTTTAAAGTTCTGTTCCGCACACAAGGATGAAGGAAATCCACAAACTACTTTTTTCTTCCATCTACTTTAGTCCAGGGAGACGGTATGTGTTCCTAGGACCCTTTGTGCCATTTCGATGGATATGCAGATTGGAAATAAGGATACCGGGATAAAACTCATATGCCTTGAAGACAACTGTTTATGACTAAAATTGATGACGTCATAGTGAAATGTTTCATATCTGCTGCAAGTTTTGTTCAGTTTCCATTATGTGGTTATTAGCTTAATAGTATATTGTACTGACGAAGCCATGAAGGCACAAACGCGTATGCAGTTAATACAAAGCTACTACGTTACTGTTGTGTTTTTAGCCCAGTAAAAGTAATAAGATATCCGAAGACCAAGTGAAAAGTGATTTAACACCTGCAATCTTCGATTACTTGCTTCAACACAAAAACATTCAGCAACGGTTTCATGTATGGAAGACTGTAAACTTGGTGTTTGAGTTCAGGTTTTAAAGTTCTGTTCCGCACACAAGGATGAAGGAAATCCACAAATTATTTTCTTCTTCCATCTACTTTAGTCCAGGGAGACGGTATGTGTTCCCAGGACCCTTTGTGCCATTTCGATGGATATGCAGATTGGAAATAAGGATACCGGGATAAAATTCATATGCCCTGAAAACAACTGTTTATGACTAAAATTTATGGCGTCATAATGATATGTTTCATATCTGCTTCATTTTTTGTTCAGTTTCCATTATGTGGTTATTAGCCTAGTAGTATACTGTACTGACAAAGCCATGAAGGCAGAAACGCGTATACAGTTATTAAAATACTACTTCGTTACTGTTGTGTTTTTAGCCCAGTAAAAGTAATAAGATAATTGAAAACCAAGTGAAGAGTGATTCAACACCTGCAATCTTCGATTACTTGCTTCAACACAAAAACGATCAGCAACGGTTAAACCTCGTCTACACTTGGCGTAAAAATATTTTTACGCTGGTCGCTCAGCGTAAAATCTGTCTACACTTGGCGCAGCCTACATCATTTTCACGCTGATTTTTGTTTTCTGACCTGCTTGGTTATTATGACATCACTGAGTCCTTTATGCGCTACTACTACTACTACTACCAAATGAATGATCAAGAATGACTTTGCCAATTCAAGAGATAAATCATTCCATGCAATCTTCGCAATAAAAATCTTGTTTATGGAATTATAAAAAACGAAATAACCAACCAAATGCAATACTTGGGTTTACCAAAAAAAAAAAAACCAAAACGCTTTTATGTTGCAATTTTGAAAGCGAATGCTTTTGTATATCGACGTTTTAAGCAGTAGACTAGGCCTAGACCAGTGGTGGTCAACCTTTCTCAAGAAATTACACACTTTTGAAACATTGTGCTCATCCTACTACTGTACCAGCCTTGGAGTACAACAGCAACACTACTCTGCATGTTTATATTAACAAAAACGTATATTGCAATTTTAACGACAAATCAGTTGTTTGATCATTTGAATAGCAGCTAGCTGTTAAATATCATCAGCAAGTTTTGCAAAATGACTTTGTACTCTTGTTTTCAGATTCTCAATTCCTTAAAGTTTTTCCACAGCTTTTTGCATAATCTTATTTAAAAACAAACACATAAAATTTTGCTAGCAAAACTGCAATATACCCAAAATAGCATTGATAAACTCGTAAAGCAGTTTCAGAGCTGCTGGCTCAATACTGCGAAAACTGTGTCAAAATTTACATACCGGTGCATCATTATGCTAGCTTACCAATTTACTGTGTAACTGTAAGTCACTTACACAGAAACAAGCTTGAAAACTTAACTACGAGACTTAATGAGGAAAAGCTTTGGATTACTGAAAGCAGATTGGTAAATATATACTTACTATTCTCTGATTCTTGTTTCTCAGCAATGTTCCTCCAAGCATATTTTTAAAACTTCGTGTTGAGGCTGCTGGTAACTAGGCCTAGCATTGGATAAACATCATGGAATTGGGTAGAATATTGTTAAACTCCTATCAATAAGCTTCAATTCTCATTCCAAGGCTATGGTTTCTGTCAAAATTTTCTAACTTGTCTATTTTTATCTGTAGACAAACTGCTTAAAAAACCTACTGGTACCAAACTGCAAAATAAAAACAAATCGGTTTTAAGCTACGGTACCTGTACTGATTCACCATAAACCTATTAATATTCCAATCAAAAACCAATCTTTAAAAAACTATCCGGTCGCTTTCAGTACAATTGGCACTGTAATTCACTGGACAGGGCTACATACCAAAAATATTCAACCACCACCCAGTTCCAGAAGCTTATTTATCTGCCCATAGCTTACTAGACTACCGGTATGTAACGGCATCATCATAATTAAAAATCAGAAGGGCCGAGACCCTGCATCTATCAATGAATCATACATTAGCCTAAAAAATTGAAAAAAGTCTTCTGGTTTTGTATGGCACTGCAGACAAACCTGGATAGCGTTACATATCGGTATGACTTGGCACTGATATGCTAATAAACCTAAGTCTATCTCTGTTTTTACCTTTTTTTGCCATGCAAATTGAATCAGTAAGCATCTAGCATATAACCTTTTCAAAAATTGTAAAAAAAAATGAAAACCTCTGACTTGTTCATGCAAAAACGACAAAAGGGCCCCAAAACACTGTTTGCCTACAAACCTAGGTTATATTGACCTGCCTTTTCCAAGCTAAATATGCTTGAAACTTAAAATAGCTGAAGTTCTAACGCCAAGTCTAGACTTAATCAATTCCATAAACATGGAACCGTGTCCAAGCAAATAAAGAAAGACTCCCAAAACACTCTTTTTCAACTAGCCTAGGCTAAGACTTGACTGTGACCTCAGGATCAGAGCATGCTAGACGCTGAGCGTTTGCAAAAAACTTTGCTAAAAAAGCAAAGTTTTTACGCTGAAGAATCCGCGTTGAGCGTGCTAGCACATCCGCGCTAGCGTTTTTCCAACTAACTTAAATAAACAAAAAATTTTACGCTACGCAAACGATTTATCGCCAAGTGTAGACAAGGCTTTATATGTATAGAAGACTGTAAACTTCGTGTTCGAGTTCAGCTTTTAAAGTTCTGTTCCGCACACAAGGATGAAGGAAATCCACAAATTACTTTCTTCTTCCATCTACTTTAATCCAAAGAGACGGTATGTGTTCCTAGGAGTTCATATGCCATGAAAACAACTGTTTATGACGAAAATTGATGACGTCATAATGAATTGTTTCATATCTGCTGCAATTTTTGTTCAGTTTCCATTATGTGGTTATTAGCCTAATAATATACTGTACTGACGAAGCCATGAAGGCAGAAACGCGTATACAGTTAATAAAAAGCTACTACGTTACTGTTGTGTTTTTAGCCCAGTAAAAGTAATAAGATATCCGAAGACCAAGTGAAGAGTGATTCAACACCTGCAACCTTTGTCTTTTCGATTTAACACAAAAACATTCAGCAACGGTTATATGTATGGAAGACTGTAAACTTGGTGTTCGAGTTCAGGTTTTAAAGTTCTGTTCCGCACACAAGGATGAACGAAATCCACAAATAACAAATCATATGATTCTTCCATCTATTTTAATCCAGGGAGACGGTATGTGTTCCTAGGACCCTTTGTGCCATTTCGATGGATATGCAAATTCGAAATAAGGATACCGGGATAGAATTCATATGCCCTAAAAACAACTGTTTATGACTAAAATTGATAACGTCATAATCATTAGTTTCATATCTGCTGAATTTTTTCTTCATTTTCCATTATATGGATCTTAGCCTAATAGTTTACTGCACTGACGAAGCCATGAAGGCAGAAACGCGTATACAGTTAATGAAAAGCTACTACGTTACTGTTGTGTTTTTAGCCCAGTAAAAGTAATAAGATATCCGAAAACCAAGTGAAAAGTGATTCAACACCTGCAATCTTCGATTACTTGCTTCAACACAAAAACATTCAGCAACGATTATATGTATAAAAAACGGTAAAGTCAGTGGTCGAGTTCAGGTTTTAAAGTTCTGTTCCGCACATAAGGATGAAGGAAATCCACAGATTACTTTCTTCTTCCATCTACTTTAGACCAGGGGGACGGTATGTGTTTCTAGGACCCTTTGTGCCATTTCGATGGAGATGCAGTATGGAAACAAAGATACCGGGATAGAATTCATATGCCCTGAAAACAACTGTTCATGACAAAAATTGATGACGTCATAATGAATTGTTTCATTACTGCTGCAATTTTTTCTTCAGTTTCCATTATGTGGTTATTAGCTTAATAATAGGCCTATACTACCTTGACGAAGCCATGAAGGCAGAAACGCCTATACAGTTAATAAAAAGCTACTACGTTACTGTTGTGTTTTTAGCCCAGTAAAAGTAATAAGATATCCGAACACCAAGTGAAGAGTGATTCAACACCTGCAATCTTCGATTACTTGCTTCAAACACAAAAACATTCAACAACGATTATAAGTATAAAAGACTGTAAACTTGGTGTTCGAGTTCAGGTTTTAAAGTTCTGTTCCGCACACAAGGATAGAAAAAAATCCACAAATTACTTTCTTCTTCCATCTACTTTAGTCCAAGGAAACGGTATGTGTTCCTAGGACCTTTGACTTTTTGTACCATTTTGATGGATATGCAGATTGGAAATAATGATACCGGGATAGAAATCATATGCCCTGAAAACAACTGTTTATGACTAAAAATGATGACGTCATAATGAATTGTTTCATATCTGTTGCGACTTTTGTTCAGTTTCCATTATGTGGTTATTAGCCTAGTAGTATACTGTACTGACGAAGCCATGAAGGCACAAACGCGTACAGAGTTGATAAAAACCTACTACGTTACTGTTGTGTTTTTAGCCCAGTAAAAGTAATAAGATATCCGACGACCAAGTGAAGAGTGATTCAACACCTGCAATCTTCGATTACTTGCTTCAACACAAAAACATTCAGCAACGGTTATATGTATAGAAGACTGTAAACTTGGTGTTCCAGTTCAAGTTTTAAAGTTCTGTTCCGCACACAAGGATGAAGGAAATCCACAAATTACTTTCTTCTTCCATCTACTTTAGTCCAGGGAGACGGTATGTGTTCCTAGGACCCTTTGTGCAATTTCGACGGACATGCAGATTGGAATTAAGAAACCGGGATAAAGTTCATATGCCCTGAAAACAACTGTTTATGACTAAACTTTATGACGTCATAATGAATTGTTTCATATCTGCTGCAATGTTTGTTCAGTTTCCATTATGTGGTTATTACTTTAGTAGTAAACTGTACTGACGAACCCATGAACGCAGAAACGCGTATACCGTTAATAAAAACCTACTACGTTACTGTTGTGTTTTCAGCCCAGTAAAAGTAATAAGATATCCGAAGACCAAGTGAAAAGTGATTTAACACCTGCAATCTTCGATTATTTGCTTCAACACAAAAACATTCAGCAACGGTTATATGTATAAAAAACGGTAAACTTGGTGTTCCAGTTCAGGTTTTAAAGTTCTGTTCCGCACACACGGATGAAGGAAATCCACAAATTACTTTCTTCTTCCATCTATTTTAGACCAGGGAGACGGTATGTGTTCCTAGGACCCTTTGTGCCATTTCGATGGATATGCAGTATGGAAATAAAAATACCGGTATAGAATTCATATGCCCTGAAGACAACTGTTCATGACTAAAATTGATGACGTCATAATGAATTGTTTCATATCTGCTGCAATTTTTGTTCAGTTTCCATTATGTGGTTATTGGCTTAGTAGTATACTATACTGACGAACCCATGAAGGCAGAAACGCGTATACAGTTATTAAAATGCTACTACGTTACTGTTGTGTTTTTAACCCAGTAAAAGTAATAAGATATCCGAAAACCAAATGAAGAGTGATTCAACACCTGCAATCTTCGAGTACTTGCTTCAACACAAAAACATTCAGCAACGGTTATATGCGTAGAAGACGGTAAATTTGGTGTTCGAGTTCAGGTTTTAAAGTTCTGTTCCGCACACAAGGATGAAGGAAATCCACAAATTACTTTCTTCTTCCATCTACTTTAGTCCAGTGAGACGGTATGTGTTCCTAGGATCTTTTGTGGCATTTTGATGGATGTGCAGACTGGAAATAAGGATACCGGGATAGAAGTCATATGCCCTGAAGACAACTGTTTATGACTAAAGATTATGAAATCATAATGAAATGTTTCATATCTGCTGCAATTTTTGTTCAGTTTCCAATATGTGGTTATTAGCCTAGTAATTAGGTGTCTCGCCGTTAAGGCAGAATCGGTTTCTGTCAGCCAGATCAAATAGCGTAGACAAAGTAACGCTCCGGGTTACGGGAAAGCATCTGCAGATCACATCATCTCACAGTGTCCCATACATCGAGCACCCGGAGGTATGTTTGGTCTAAAGGCCAATGCACACTGGCGTCGTTATCGCGTCGTAAGAGCCTTGTGACGCGATAGCGACACGCATGCGCGACGTCCAATGCACACTTGAGTGATTTTGCGCGATAACGATCCGTTCGAGACGACCGCACGATGAGAAGATGCTCTTTTACGACGGCGCGACGAAGTAGAACAGCGTTCTACTTGATCGTGCGTCGGTTTGGAATCTTTTGAAAATAGGGTCTAGGCATTGTAGGTGCAATTACTATTTTTTGTATGTTTTTAGCGCATATTCCTATCTAGGAGAGGAAACTGTTTTTTGAGATTTATTTAGGCTACTGTAAGATGAATTTTCAAGCGTCGCTTGTTCGAAAGCAACTGCTTATCAAGCAGCAAATGGCAGTTGCTCTGTATGAACTTGTTGCTTCATGCACTGAAAGCAGGTAAGGTGGTTCAATTACCGGTAACTGAAAGCGATTGTATCAGTTTTAGCAGAGTACCGGTAGTCCAGTTGGTACTGTCATGCATGTAAATATGATAAGTTTGGTGCTAGGAGTTACCATAGACAGTTAGTACTAGAAGTAACATCTTTCATTTTGCCAACTAGGCCTACTGTAAACTTTGTCAAAAGTGGTAAAACTTTATCAAAATTCCTATTTGAGCAATTTTGCAGCTATTAAATTTTTAGAAGGGAAAACTACATAAAATTATGGGGACTTCATCCCAGATCTTTATGTAACTGGTATGATATATAGCCTATTTTTTGCGTTTTATAGGAGAGAAATTTGGGTTGACGAGATATTGTGGGATCGAGACACTGAATCTGAATTTGTCCTGGTGGATAAATTGCGCCAGAAAGAAAATCCAGAAAAATTTCGTCAGTATATGAGAATGCTCCCCCATCAATTTGATTACATTTTAAATTTAATTTCACCAAGAATACAGAAGCAAGATACCACCTTCCGCAAATCCATTACTTTCTCACAAAAACTGATCGTCACAATTCGGTATGTGGTCAGGTTGTTGAAGGCATAAAGGTAGCAGTGGATAATGTGTGACAATTGATTATGTTTAAGATGTATATGCAGTTTTGTATACAACCCACCTCTGACATAAATAAACAACAATACAAAGTATAAAATACTGGTAACTTAACAAGACCCACATATTGTGGTGATGGTGATAACAGCTAGGTTTAGTGTGCTGTCTTTCCACGTTCATAAAATATGTTTGTACTACCTGCACAAATTTACAAATGGTACGGAAAATGGATATGACTGGTACCATATATATTTTTTTTCAGGCATTTGGCAACTGGAGCCACTCAAAAACATTTATCTTTTTCCTTTCGCTTGGGGCACTCCACTGTTGGGATAATACTCAATGAAGTTACTGAAGCGTTGTGGCAATGTCTTGGCCCAGAAGTTTTGCAGCCACCTTCAAAACATCTCTGGCTTAAGGTTGCGGAAGGCTTTAAGCAACAATGGAACTTCCCGAATTGTATAGGTACATTGCAAGTTAAGGGACTATGCTATTGTGTATCTAGAATGAAACAAGTTGGCGTTACATTTTTCAATACTAACCTTATGCTGGTTATAGTTATGCGGTACCGGTATGACCTGCAGTTTTCAAACTTAAGAAATGATGAAGAATGTTCATATTCTATAAATTGAGCATTAAATGCTCTACTACGTTCTTTATTTTGTGTAGATAATATTTGCTGTGTATTTCTCTTCACTTTGGTTGATATAGTGTGCTTGCATTGCAAGTGTTCTATTGCATTGTGTACTTTGATGCATGGCTTAGCAGTCAAGAATGGTGGTTTTATGATGGCCAATGATCAAAAGGTCTGTGATTCAACTCTCACCCTTGTTGTTTCATCCTTGGATAAGACTCTTTACGACTTATCTCTGGTTGGTGGAAACTGACAAGCAGCAATAATACTGCGGCAAGTATTCAAGAAACCATTAGAAAAATGGAAACCACGTCAACTCCTAAGTGGGTGCGGACTGCAAATCCGTCCACCATGTAATGCCACCTTTGCCTTCCTGTGATAGGAGGATAAAGATGGAATCAATCACATACCTTAATTAATTGATTTCATATTGGAAGCTCGGCTACATAGCCTGTACCGGTACCTTTGTACCAGCATTCAACAATAGTATTATAAAAATTTTGTAAAACTATTCACACAAGCATTTTTAGGTGCCATTGATGGGAAGCACATTAGAATAAAAGCACCTCCAAATACTGGATCAGAATTTTTCAACTATAAAAATTACTTTTCGATCATATTGCTGGCAATTTGTGATGCCAATTATCGTTTTGTGTTGGTTGACATTGGAGATTCCGGTCGCCACAGTGATGGAGGAGTTTTTTCAAACTCAAATATTGGAAAGTTACTGGACAGAAACGCATTAAATGTGCCTTCTAGTTGTCGTCTGCCTGGGTCGGAGGTTGTTGCTCCATCTGTTTTAGTTGGTGATGATGCTTTCCCTCTAAAACATTATTTAATGAAGCCATATCCTGGAAAATATTTGGCTGATAATGCCAACGTATATAATTACCGCTTGAGTCGTGCTCGACGTTGTGTTGAGAACGCTTTTGGCATATTAGCTGTACGTTGGCAAATTTTTTATGGGTTGATTCGTTGTCATCCTGAATTGGCTGAAAAGATTGTGCAAGCAGCTGTTGTTTTGCACAATTTTTTGCAGGCTGAAAAGTCTGATCTCGGTGATAGCTGCTTGCCAAATGGACAAATGGCTGATGGTCAATGGAGGCAAACCATTCCTAGTTCCATTAACCTTACCAGTTGCAGTGACGATGATGTTGATGTATGTTTAGGTTCTAATAATTCAACTAGGGATGCCAGACACATACGTAATCAATTTTGCCACTATTTCAATACTACTGGGACAGTTTTGCAGAAAGCTGATTGATTTAGTCAGCACAAGAAGTTTTCTGTATAATCCACATCACCCAGAAAAAAAACTAAAACTCAAGCATGAAAATGCATGGAAAGAAATAGCGTCCAGCTTAAATTCTACAGGTAAGCATGCAGATTGACACTAGTAGTAATTCTATCCGCTGAATGGCTAGATGGAGTCTCCCTTACAGTCTGTAGTCTGTTCATTGTATCAATAGGCAATGTAATTGTATCAACAATCAATTTATTTGCCTCATAGACCATGAGGTCGTTTCTCTGGTTTCTAATTGAGGCACTTACAGGTCTCCATCAATGCGAATTGCATTGATACAAGCATAACTTTCTGGTGCCAAGTTTAATGGGTTTGTCATCTCAAGACATCTTCATTAGTACATCAAAGATTTAATTTATGATTTGCAATTTTCATGATAGGAATGCACACATTATGGTCCCGGTTAATTGTATTTCTCAGTTTGACATTGTGGACTGTTTTAAGAACAAACCTATACCGGTACTTTAGTTTCATTTTTAACCTTTGTTTTGCATGTATGCAGCGGCTGTGTGCAAATCCAAGTGGGCTAATCTCCGAACCACGTACACTAGGAAGCATAAAACCAATTCCAACCAACCAAGTGGATCGGGGGTACGGCCAAGTGAACAATGGCCGTTCTTTTCCCAGCTGTCCTTTTTGGAAGGCCATATTAAACACCGCAGGTAAATATTTAAAGTTTGTTGAACTTAGTGATAGGCGATAGCCTCTATATGCATTCCGGTTTTGCATTCGATTGCATTTTAGTGTGTTTTACTGTTCAGTATTCATGGAATGGGTGGTAGTTCTTGAAATCGATCTTATTCTATGAACTGTAGCGTCTTTCTTATATTTTGTTTTCTCCTGCTTATGAAAAACGGTCTACTGGAGGTCAAAGTCAATAAAAATGAAATAATTTCTGTAGTTACTAGTTATGCCATACAGTATAATGGTAGTATGGGATCAGCGCTGTCCAATATGTCTGTGCCGCTTGTTAGTCCCTGGTACTGGATTCAAGTAATTGTTTCGTGTTGTTTGGCAGATCAAGTGATAATTTGAATTTTTCTGGCGAATTGGTTGTGGAAAAAGAGCTACTTCCCAGAAGTGCTGAGGATTTGGATCCGGAACCTTCATTTGCGGACGATTTTTCTACTGGTAAGTGGTATTGCACTCCAGAAGTTGGTCACAAGTACTGGTAGCTTACTTTGCTTGCTTGTATGTCAGTTTATACTAGCATATAACATAAAAACCTAGCTTCAACGTGTTTCACTCACCCGATCATGAGGTAAAAGATGAAAAGATAAACAAACGCTTTGAGATTAAGTGCGCTTGTTGTGAAGTTTGTTTCACGATTAATTGTAATTCCATATTTGCAGAAATTGAAACTACAAGCATTTCACCATCTGTAAGTGAACCAGAAAAGCCAACTACAAGCATTTCACCACCTGTAAGTGAACCAGAAAAGCCTAGTTCTTTCGCATGCAGGAAACGAAAAAGATCCGATGATCAGAAACATCTCAAGGTATTATGTACTATCAATGTGACTAAATGCATTTATAATTATACATTTTTCACGAACAATCGCCGTAAAATTTTTATAATTCAGAAGGCCAAAATAATCCTGCCGTTTCAGCTCACTATAAGATAGACGTTTTTTGATGTTGTGAATTATGAAATTCTTTCCATGAAATCATTAGATCCCCGGTTTAGAAAGCACTAACATCAAAGCAAAAATATTCCCAAAGACCGGGACAAATTGGTTGACCGGCCGGGACACCGGGACAGGAGCTTAAAACCGGGACTGTCCCGGTCAAACCATAACGTCTGGCAAGTCCAGCTTTTATTAATTGCGGTGTGTGATTTGTTACACAGCATAATAACAACAAACTGAAATTATATTATGATATCATGATGGCCGTTACATAATACTGTTACGTTAACTGCCGTACTGTTTGCATTGATGCTTATATAACTGTTTGCACTTATATAACGAAGTTGAAATGTTAGTTTTGCGACTCTTTCTTGTTGGTGTTTAGAATGAATTGCTTAACTTCCTCAAGAAAAAAGACGAGGAGCTAAATGCCCTGAATATCACCCGTGATCGCTTCGACGACTTCGGGGCATTTGTTGCAAGTGAACTCCGAAACAAAGACCCCACTGAGGTGTCTGCATTTATGCAGCAGATATGTGCGGTACTTTATTCACGAACAGATTATGCATAAAATGCTACTGCTACGCAGGCCCGCAGCCAGAAGAAAATGCTTAGGGGTCAAAAAGTTTCACAAGGGGGGATAGAATTTAATAACTAAATTTCTCTAGGGGGGGAACATTCTTCCAGGGAGGCGGAGTCGCGGAGACCACGCCCCTATCTGGCTGCGGGCCTGCTGCTATGCTATTTATTGTCAGTGTTGTTTGTTACTGCTGTGTTTTTAATTGTCAGTGTTGTTACTGCTGTGTTTTTAATTGTCAGTGTTGTTACTGCTGTGTTTTTATTTGTCAGTGTTATGAATACACTTTGATTTTCATTTCTACTATTCGAGATTTCATGTAGAAGAATTGAATGTTGTGCAGACACGAAATAGGAGCTTAGATTTAGAAAACCGATATATTTTATTTCCCAATTGCTAGGATGGCATTAATAAGTCTACGGGGCTCGTGACAAATGAGAAAGCGAGGTGCGGTACCTAAATACAAGGACGCTAGTATCATAGCGTAGATAACATAAGCAGGAGGGTGCCATGCTACCTCTCCTCAAATGTTCAGAATCATTGTTGTAATCAATATACCGATAGTGCATTTTTCTAGTAAAAAGTGCATTAAAATTAAGCATTTTTTCAAAATCTCAAAAACCCAGAAGCGGTTAAATTTTTAACACTAGTAAAAAAGCATGAAAAGTGCGCTAAAATTACCGGTACTTGTTTTTGATTAAAACATCACAAAAATTCGTCTAGGAGAAGGCTCGATCCACAGACCTACGTTTGAGTTGTCCACATACGAAGCTGGTGATGCTCTGCTCAAAAATAATGGCCTTCAAGATTTTTGATACACCTTTGCTCAACAAGAGCAACACAGTTAATTCTGTGAGTGAGAAGCAATAATGACCAAGTTTTACAGCTGCTGTATCAATATTTTGCAGCTGCGAATTTGTGAATAGCCCTTGGCCGTTTGAAGCAAAGAAGAAAAACATCAATTCTTTTAGATTTCGTTACGTTACTAACTCATAGCCTACTTGAACGCCGAGACTTCTTTAAAAACCTCCTTTGAACGCCGAGACTTCTCTAAAAACCTCCTTCTAGCATACCTATATGCAGCGTTCGGCTTACAACCGGCGTCGTGTTAGCATAGTAACCGTCGTTCGCTGTCGCGCGTAGTGTGCATTGCGTATAAAAACAAGCGTCGTTATCGCATTGCGCTGTCTTTTTGAAATCGGCATCTAGTTGGGGATTCCCCGATCGTTATCGTATCGCTTTGCAGTGTGCATCAGCCTTAATGGTTTTGGATGACGAAACAAGATGCTGGCTCAAATCCCTTAAAAGTAGCATCTGACTCAAGCACTTTGGTGGCCAGGGTGGTAAAAGGACAAACCCTTGGCCTTGGTCCTTCCATCTGGTTTGGAAAAGATGCCGCGCCAAACGACGACGACGAGCCTAGTACTGACGAACCCATGAAGACAGAAACGCCTATACAGTTAGTAAAACGCCACTGCGTTACTGTTGTGTTTTTAGCCCAGTAAAAGTAATAAGATATCCGAAAACCAAGTGAAGAGTGATTCAACACCTGCAATTTCCGATTACTTCTTTCAACACAAAAACATTCAGCAACGGTTATATGCATAGAAGACGGTAAATTTGGTGTTCGAGTTCAACTTTTAAAGTTCTGTTCCGCACACAAGGATGAAGGAAATCCACAAATTACTTTCTTCTTCCATCTATTTTAGTCCAGGGAGACGGCATGTGTTCCTAGGATCTTTTGTGGTTTTTTGATGGTTGTGCAAATTGGAAATAAAGATACCAGGATAGAAGTCATTGGCCCTGAAGACAACTGTTTATGACTAAACTTTATGAAGTCATAATGAAATAATTATTCTCTGCTGCATTTTTTGTTCAGTTTCCATTATGTGGTTATTAGCTTAGTAGTTGGGTGTTTCGCCGTTAAGGCAGATTCGGTTTTTGTCAGCCAGATTAAATAGCGTAGACAGAGTAACGCTCCGGGTTACGGGAAAGCATCTGCAGATCACATCATCTCACAGTGTCCCATACATCGAGCACCCGGAGGTATGTTTGGTCTAATGGTTTTGGATGACGAAACAAGATGCTGGCTGAAATCTCTTACAATCAGCATCTAACCCAAGCACTTTGGTGGCCAGGGTGGTAAAAGGATAAACCCTCGGCCTTGGTCCTTCCATCTGATTTGGAAGAGATGCCCCGCCAAACGACGACGACGAGCCTAATAGTATGTTGTACTATACTGACTGACGTACTGACTGACGTACTGTACTGACTGTACTGTACTGTACTGACGAACCCATGAAGACAGAAACGCGTATACAGTTAATAAAAAGCTACTGCGTTACTGTTGTGTCTTTAGCCCAGTAAAAGTAATAAGATATCCGAAAACCAAATGAAGAGTGATTGAACACCTGCAATCTTCGATTACTTGCTTCAACACAAAAACATTCAGCAACGGTTATATGTATGGAAAACTGTGATTTTGGTGTTCGAGTTCAGCTTTTAAAGTTCTGTTCTGCACACAAGCATGAAGGAAATCCACAAATTACTTTCTTCTTCCATCTACTTTAGTCCAGCGAGACGGTATGTGTTCCTAGGACCCTTTGTGCCATTTCGATGGATATGCAACTTGGAAATAAGGACACCAAGTTAGAAATCATATGCCCGGAAAACAATTGTTCATGACTAAACTTTATGACGTCATATTGAATTGTTTCATATCTGCTGCATTTTTTGTTCAGTTTCCATTATGTGGTTATTAGCCAAGTAGTATGCTGTACTGACAAAGCCATTAAAGCAAAAACGCGTGTACAGTTAATAAAATGCTACTACGTTACTGTTGTGTTTTTAGCCCAGTAAAAATAATAAGATATCTGAAACCCAAATGAAGAGTGATTCAACACCTGCAATCTTCGATTACTTGCTTCAACACAAAAACATTCAGCCAAGGTTATATGTATGGAAGACTGTAAACTTGATGTACGAGTTCAGCTTTTAAAGTTCTGTTCCGCACACAAGGATGAAGGAAATCCACAAATTACTATTTTCTTCCATCTACTTTAGTCCAAGGAGACGGTATGTGTTCCTAGGATCCTTTGTGCCATTTCGATGGATATGCAGCTTGGAAACAAAAATACCATGATAGAATTCATATGCTTTGAAATCAACTGTTTATGATCAAAAATGATGACCACCTAATGACTTGTTTCATATCTGCTGCATTTTTTGTTCAGTTTCCATTTTGTGGTTATTAGCATAGTAATATACTGTACTCACGAACCCATGAAAGCAGAAACGCTTTTACAGTTCACAAAAAGCTACTACGTTACTGTTGTGTTTTTAGCCCAGTAAAAGTGATAAAATATCCGAAGACCAAGTGAAGAGTGATTCAACACCTGCAATCTTCGATTACTTGCTTCAACACAAAAACATTCAGCAACAATTATATGTATAAAACACGGTAAACTTGGTGTTCGAGATCAAGTTTTAAAGTTCTGTTCCGCACACAAAGATGAAAGAAATCCACAAAATATTTTTCTCTTCCACTTATTTTAGTCCAGGCAAACGGCAGGTGTTCTTAGGACCCTTTGTGCCAAATCGATGGATATGCAGATTATAATTAAGGATACCAACATAGAAATCATATGCCCTGAAAACAACTGGACAACTGTTCATGACTAAAAATGATGACGTCATAATGAATTATTTCTAATCTGCTGCGCTTTTTGTTCAATTTCCACTTTGTGGTTATTAGCGTATTAGTATACTGTACTGATGAACCCATTAAAGCAGAAACGCGTATACAGTTAATAAAAAGCTACCACGTTACTGTTGTGTTATTAGCCCAGTAAAAGTAACAAGATATCCGAAAGCCAAGTGAATTGTGATTCATCATTTGCAATCTTCGTTTTTTCGTTTTAACACAAAAACATTCAGCAACGGTGTAATGTATAAAAGACGGTAAACTTGTTGTTCGAGTTCAACTTTTAAAGTTCTGTTCCGCACACAAAATTAAACGAAATCCACAAAATACTTTCTTCTTCCATTTACTTTAGTCCAGGGAAACGCTACGTGTTTTTAGGACCTTTTGTGCCATTTCGATGGATATGCAGATTGAAAATAAAGATACCGGGATAGAGTTCATTAGCCCTGATGACAACTGTTTATGACTAAAACTGATGACGTCATATTGAATTGTTTCATATCCGCTGCAATGTTTGTTGAGTTTCCATTATGTGGTTATTAGCCTAGTAGTATACTGTACTGACGAAGCCATGAAGGCAGAAACGCGTATTCAGTTATTAAAAAGCTACTACGTTACTGTTGTATTTTTAGCCCAGTAAAAATAATAAGATATTTTAAGACCAAGTGAAAAATGATTCAACACCTGCAATCTTCGATTACTTGCTTCAACACAAAAACATTCAGCAACGAATATATGCCTGGAAGACGGTAAACTTGGTGTTCGAGTTCAGGTTTTAAAGTTCTGTTCTGGACACAAGGATGAAGGAAATCCACAAAGTATTTTCTTTTTCCATCTACTTTAGTCCAGGCAGACGGTATGTGTTCCTAAAACCTTTTGTGCCATTTCGATGGATATGCAGATTGGAAATAAGGATACCGAAATGGAATTCATATGCCCTGAAAACAACTGTTTATGACTAAAATTTAAGACGTCAGAATGAATTGTTTCATATCTGCTGCCTTTTTTGTTCAGTTTCCATTATGTAACATATAGTTTAGTAGTATACTGTATTGACAAAGCCGTCAAGGCAGAAACGCGTATACAGTTAAAAAAAAACTACTACGTTATTGTTGTGTTTTTAGCCCAGTAAAAAGAATAAGATGTCCGAAGACCAAGTGAAAAGTGACTCAGCACCTGCAATTTTCGAGTTTTCGCTTCAACACAAAAACATTCAGCAACGGTTATATGTATAGAAAACTGTAAACTTGGTGTTCGAGTTCAGTATTTAAAATTCTGTTCCGCACACAAGGATGAAGGAAATCCACAAATTACTTTTTTCTTCCATCTACTTTAGTCCAGGGAGACGGTATGTGTTCCTAGGATCTTTTGTGGCATTTTGATGGATGTGCAGATTGAAAATAAGGATGCCGGGATAGAAATCATTGGCTTTGAAAACAACTGTTTATGACTAAAATTGATGACGTCATAAATAATTGTTTCATATTTGCTGCATTTTTGTTCAGTTTCCATTGAGTGCTTATTAGCTTAGTAGTATACTAGACTGACGAAGCCATGAAAGCAGAAACGCGTGTACAGTTAATAAAAAGCTACTACGTTACTGTTGTGTTTTTAGCCCAGTAAAAGTATTAAGATATCCGAAGACCAAGTGAAGAATGATTCAACATCTGCAATCTTCGATTGTTTGTTTCAAAACAAAAACATTCAGCAACGGTTATATGTATGGAAGACTGTAAACTTGGTGTACGAGTTCAGGTTTTAAAGTTCTGTTCCGCACACAAGGATGAAGGAAATCCACAAAGTACTTTTTTCTTCCATCTACTTTACTCCAGGGAGACGGTATGTGTTCCTAGGACTGTTGTGTTGTTTCGATATATACGCAGATTGGAAATAAGGATACCGAAATAGAATTCATATGCCTTGAAGACAACTGTTTATGATTAAACTTTATGACGTTATAATGAAATGTTTCATGTCCGTTGCTTTTTTTGTTCAATTTTCATTCTGTGGTTATTAGCATAGTAGTATACTGTACTGACGAAGGAAATCCACAAAATATTTTTACTTGAGGGCGGCTGATGAAAGTTAATAGCCAGAAACAGCGCTGTCTCGCTCTACGGTACGATTTACTGGAGTGCTTTGCACTGTTGGTGATGGAGTGCTGTTATAACTTCTGACCCAACAAGAGAAGGTCGTCATGACTTCCCGTCCGGTAGGCCAAAAAAAACATTGCTTTTTAGTTGTTTGCTTTTCACCTTGGCCACGAAAAGAGTTTGTATGGAATGGTGACGTAGCCACACGAGTGAATATGCGTACCACAAAAGTTAAAATTTTTAAGAATTATTTAGCCGAAGGGATGAGTGATCCTGGCAAAATCATTCGTCCTGGAAGATGAATGTTTCTTACCTGAAGGCGGTTGATGAAAGCTAATAGCCAAAAACAACGCTGTCTCGCTCTACGGTGTATAGAAGACGGTAAACTTGGTGTTCGAACTTAACATTTAAAGTTCTGTTCCGAACACAAGGATGAAGGAAATCCACAAAATATTTTCTTTTTCCATCTACTTTAGTCCAAGGAGACGGTATGTGTTCCTAGGACTTTTTGTGCCATTTCGATGGATATGCAGGTTGGAAATAAGGATACCGGGATAGAATTCTTATGCCAAGAAGACAACTGTTTATGACTAAAATTGATGACGTCATACTGAATTGTTTCATATCTGCTGCGTTTTTTGTTCAGTTTCCATTTGGTGGTTATTAGCCTAAAAACAAACTCTACTGACGAAACCATGAAAACAGAAACGCGTATACAGTCAATAAAAACCTACTACGTTACTGTTGTAATTTTAGCCCAGTAAAAGTAATAAGACATCCGAAAACCAAGTGAAGAATGACTCAACAACTGCAATCTTCGAGTTTTCGTTTCAACACAAAAACATTCAGCAACGGTTATATGAATAAAAAACGGTAAACTTGGTGTTCAAGTTCAGCATTTAAAATTTTGTTCCGCACACAAGGATGAAGGAAATCCACAAATTGCTTTCTTTTTCCATCTACTTTAATCCAACAGACGGTATGTGTTCCTAGGACCGTTTGTGCCATTGCGATGGATAAGCAGATTGGAAATAAGGATACCGGGATAGAGTTCATATGCCCTGAAAACAACTGTTTATGACCAGAGTTTATGACGTCATAATAATTTGTTTCATATCTGCTGCATTTTTCGTTCAGTTTCCATTATGTGGTTATTAGCAAAATAGTATACTGTACTGACGAAACCATGAGAGCAGAAACGCGTTCAGAGTGTATAAAAAGCTACTACGTTACTGTTGTGATTTTAGCTCAATAAAAACAATAAGATATCCGAAGACCAAGTGAAAAATGATTCAACACCTGCAATCTTTGATTACTTGCGTCAACGCAAAAACATTCAGCAACGGTTATATGCATAAAAGACGGTAAACTTGGTTATCGAGTACACCTTTTCAAGTTGTGTTCTGCACACAAGGATGAAGGAAATCCACAAATTTTTTTTTTTGTTCCTTCTACTTTAGTCCAGGGAGACGGTATGTGTTCCTAGGACCCTTTGTGCCATTTCGATGAATATGCAGACTAAAAATAAGGATACCAAAATAGAATTCATATGCCTTGAAGACAACTGTTTATGACTAAAATTTATGACGTCATATGGAAATGTTTCATATGTGCTGCATTTTTTGTTCAGTTTCCATTATGTGGTTATTAGCCTAATAGTATACTGTACTGACGAAGCCATGAAAGCACAAACGCGTATACAGTTAATAAAAAGCTACTACATTACTGTTGTGTTTTTAGCCCAGTAAAAGTAATAAGATATCCGAAAACCAAGTGAAGAATGATTCAACAACTGCAATCTTCGATTACTTGCTTCAACACAAAAACGTTCAGCAACAGTTCAATGTATAAAAAACTGTAATTTTGGTGTTCGAGTTCAACTTTTAAAGTTCTGTTCCGCACAGAAGGATGAAGGAAATCCACAAATTACTTTCTTCTTCCATCTATTTTAGTCCAGGGAAACGGTATGTGTTCCTAGGACCCTTTGTGCCATTTCGATGGATATGCAGATTGGAAATAAGGATACCGGGATAAAAGTCATATGCCCTGAAAACAACTTTTCATGACTAAAATTGATGACGTCATATGGAATTGTTTTGTATCTGCTGCATATTTTGTTTTGTTTGCATTATGTGGTTATTAGTTTAGTAGTATACTGTACTGATGAAGCCATGCAGGCAGAAACGCGTATACAGTTAATAAAAAGTTTTTACGTTATTGTTGTGTTTTTAGCACAGTAAAAGTAATAAGAAATCCGAAAACCAAGTGAAGAGTGAATCAACACCTGCAATCATCGATTACTTGTATGGAAGACGGAAAACTTGGTTATCGAATTCAGGTTTTAAAGTTCTGTTCCGCACACAAGGATGAAGGAAATCCACAAATCACTTTCTTCTTCCGTTTACTTTAGTCCAGGGAAACGATATGTGTTCCTGGGACCTTTTGTGCCATTTCGATGGATATGCAGATTGGAAATAAGGACACCGAAATAGAATCCATATGCCCTGAAGACAACTGTTCATGACTAAATATTTTGACGTCTTAGTGAATTGTTTCATATATGTTGCATTTTTTGCTCAGTTTTCAATTAGTGGTTTATAGCTTAGTGGTATACTGTACTGACGAAGCCATGAAAGCAGAAACGCGTATCCAGTTAATGAAAAGCTACTACGTTACTGTTGTGTTTTTAGTTCAGCAAAAGTATTAAAATATCCGAATACCAAATGAAAAGTGACTCAACACCTGCAATCTTTGATTCCTTGCTTCAACACAAAAACATTCAGCAACGGTTTAATGCATAAAAAACGGTAAACTTGGTGTTTGAGTTCAGCTTTTGAAGTTCTGTTCCGCACACAAGGATGAAGGAAATCAACAAAACACTTTCTTCTTCCATCTATTTTAGTCCAGGGAAACGATATGTGTTCCTAGGACTTTTTGTGCCATTTCGATGAAGATGCAGATTGGAAATAAGGATACCGAGATAGAGTTCATATGCCTTGAAGACAACTGTTTATGATTAAAGTTTATAACGTCATAATGAATTATTTTATATCTGCTGCATTTTTTGTTCAGTTTCCATTATGTGGTTATTAACCTGGGTGCTTGCGTTCCACTCCATTGGTTTACCTTCCGGTTTTTTCATGCATCCAGCCAGCTGAGCTTCGCCGCCAAGGAGCGACACTCTCTCTAGCCAACCGCAGCTCCCTGGACCTTGACCACATTTTACATGGCCAGTTTCATGAGTCACAAGACGTATGTAGGAAGAGATTGAAATCTAGACGCTTTTTTGTACCTGCTGCTCGGAAGTTACTAGACAGTCTTTTTGAGATGGACGTCCGTGCAGCCAAGTGGACGAACAAGAAATGGAACATGCAGTACTTTGCCAACGCATTGTCATTCCACGCTTTCATTCCCAAAGCTAGCTCCAGACTTTTGGGTATGGGTCTGCACAGGGCAGCCTGGGTCAAGCTCAACCGTCTGCGTTCTGGTGTTGGAGGTTTCTGTTCGTCCATGTACAAATGGGGTCTCGCTCCTCCAGCGAATTGTGAGTGTGGTGCCAATGAACAAACCTCAGATCACATCATCTAACAGTGTCCCATACATCGAGCACCCTGAGGTATGTTTGGTCTAAAGGTTTTGGATGACGAAACTGACGAAACCATGAAAGCAGAAACGCGTATACAGTTAATAAAAAACTAATACGTTACTGTTGTGTTTTTAGCCCAGTAAAAATGATAAGAAATCCGAAAACCAAGTGAAAAGTGATACAACACCTGCAATCATCGATTGCTTGCTTCAACACAAAAACAATCAGCAACGGTTATGTGTATGGAAGACAATAAACTTGGTTATCGAGTTCAAATTTTAAAATTCTGTTCCGCACACAAAGATGAAAAAAAACCACAAATCATTTTCTCCCTCAATCTACTTTAGTCCAGGGAAACGGTATGTGTTCCTAGGACCTCTTTTGCCATTTCGATGGATAAGCAGATTGGAAATAAGGATGCCGGGATAGAAATCATATGCCCTGAAGACAACTGTTTATGACTAAAATTGATGACGTCATAATGAAATGTTTCATATATGCTGCATTTTTTGTTCAGTTTACTTTGTGTGGTTATTAGCCTAGTAGTATACTGTACTGACGAAACCATAAAGGCAGAAACGCGTATACAGTTAGTAAAAAGCTACTACGTTACTGTTGTGTTTTTAGCCACGTAAAAGAAATAAGCTATCCGAAGACCAAACAAAGAATGATTCAACACCTGCAATCTTCGATTGCTTGCTTCAACACAAAAACATTTAACATTGGTTATATGCATAGAAGACTGTGAATTTGGTGTTCAAGTTCAGGTTTTAAAGTTCTGTTCCACACACAAGGATAAAGGAAATCCACAAATTATATTCTTCTTCAATCTACTTTAGTCCAGAAAGACGGTGTCTGTTCCTAAAACCTTTTGTGCCATTTCGATGGATATGCGGATTGGAAATAAGAATACCGGGATAGAATTCATTTGCCCTAAAAACAACTGTTTATGACTAAAATTTATGACGTCAAAATAAATTGTTTCATAACTGCTGCATTTTTTGTTCAGTTTCCATTATGTGGTTATTAGCCCAATAGTATAGTGTACTGACGAAGCCATGAAAGCAGAAACGCGTTTACAGTCAATAAAAAACTACTACGTTACTGTTGTGTGTTTAGCCCAGTAAAAATAACAAGATATCCGAAAACCAATGGAAGAACGATTCAACACCTGCAATCTTCGATTACTTGCTTCAACACACAAACATACAACAACGGTTAAATGTATAGAAGACTGTGACTTTGGTGTTTGAGTTCAGGTTTCAAAGTTCTGTTCCGCACTCAAGGATGAAGGAAATCCACAAATTACTTTCTTCTTCCATCTATTTTAGACCAGGGAAACGGTATGTGTTCCTAGGACCTTTTGTGCCATTTCGATGGATATGCAGATTGGAAATAAGGATACCGGGATAGAGTTCATATGCCCTGAAGACAACTGTTTATGACTAAAATTGATGACGTCATATAGATAAGTTTCATTACTGTTGCATTTTTTGTTCAGTTTCCATTATGTGGTTATTAGCCTAATAATATACTGTACCGACCAAGCCAGGAAGGCAGAAACGCGTATACAATTAGTAAAAAACAACTACGTTACTGTTGTGTGTTTAGCCCAATAAAAGCAATAAGTAATCCGAAAACCAAGTGAAGAATGATTCAACATATACAATCTTCGATTACTTGTTTCAACACAGAAACATTCAGCAACGGTTATATGTATAAAAGACGGAAAACTTGGTTATCGAGTTCAGGTTTTAAAGTTCTGTTCCGCACACAAGGATGAAGGAAATCCACAAAATACTTTTTTCTTCCATCTACTTTAGTCCAGGGAGAATGTATGTGTTTTTAGGACCCTTTGTGCTATTTCGATGGATATACAGATTGGAAATGAATATACCGGGATAAAACTCATACGCCCTGAAGACAACTGTTTATGATTAAAATTGATGACCATATTTAGAAATGTTTAATGTCTGCTGCATTTTTTGTTCAGTTTTTATTATGTGGTTATTAGCTTAGTAGTATACTGTACTGACGAAACCATGAAGGGAGAAACGCGTATGCAGTTAATACAAAGCTACCACGTTACTGTTGTGTTTTTGCCCAGTAAAAGTAATAAGATATCCGAAGACCCAGTAAAAAATGATTCAACATCTGCAATCTTCGATCACTTGCTTAAACACAAAAACATTCAGCAACGGTTATATGTGTAAAAAATTTGTTGTTCGAGTTCAGTTTTTAAAGTTCTGTTCCGCACACAAGTATGAAGGAAATCCACAAAATCTTTTTTTTTTTCATCTATTTTAGTCCAGGGAGACGGTATGTGTTCCTAGGACTTTTGGTGCTATTTCAATGGATATGCAAATTGGAAATAAGGATACCGGGATAGAATTCATATACCCCAAAAAGCAATTGTTTATGACTAAAATTTATGACGTCAGCTGAATTGTTTCATATCTGCTGCAATTTTTGTTCAGTTTCCATTATGTGGTTATTAGCTTAGTAGTATTTTGTACTGACGGAGCCATGAAGGCAGAAACGCGTAAAGAGTTATTAAAAAGCTACTACGTTACTGTTTTGTTTTTAGTTCAACAAAAACAATAAGATATCCGAAAACCAAGTGAAAAGTGTTTCAACACCTGCAATTTTCGATTACTTGCTTCAACACAAAATCATTCAGCAACGGTTATATGTGTAGAAAACTTGGTGTTCGAGTTCAGCTTTTAAAGTTCTGTTCCGCACGCAAGGATGAAGGAAATCCACAAATTACTTTCTTCTTCCAATTACTTTAGTCCACAAAAACGGTACGTGTTTTTAAGACCTTTTGTGCCATTTCGATGGAAATGCAGATTAAAATAAGGATACCGGGATAGAATTCATATGCCTTGAAGTCAACTGTTGGTGAGTAAATTTTATGACGTCATATTGAATTGTTTCATATCTGCTGCATTTTTTGTTCAGTTTCCATTATGTGGTTATTAGCTTAATAGTAAACTGTGTTGACGAAACCTTGAAAGCAGAACTGCGACTACAGTTAATAAAATGCTACTACGTTACTGTTGTGTGTTTAGCCCAGCAAAAGTATAAAGATATCCGAAAACCAAGTGAAGAGTGGTTCAACTCCTGTAATCTTCGTCTACTTGCTTCAACACAGAAACATTCAGCAACGGTTATCCGTATGGAAAACGGTAAATTCGGTTATCGAGTTCAGGTTTTAAAGTTCTGTTCCGCACACAAGGATGAAAGAAATCCACAAATTATTTTCTTCTTCCATCTACTTGAATCCAGGGAAACGGTATGTGTTCCTAAGACCCTTTGTGCCATTTCGATGGATATGCAGACTAAAAATAGGGATACCGGGATAGAGTTCATTGGCCCTGAAAACAACTGTTCATGACTAAGCTTTATGACGTCATACTGAATTGTTTCTTATTTGCTGCATTTTTTGTTCAGTTTTTATTATTTAGCTATTAGCCTAGTGGTATACTGTACTGACGAAGCCATGAAAACACAAACGCGTATACAGTTAATAAAAAGCTACTACGTTACTGTTGTGTTTTTAGTTCAACAAAAATATTAAAATATCCGAAAACCAAGTGAAGAATGATTCAACACCTGCAATCTTCGATTACTTGCTTCAACACAAAAACATTCCGCAATGGTTACATGTATGGAAAACTGTGATTTTGGTATTCGAGTTTAAGTTTTAAAGTTCTGTTCCGCACACAAGCATGAAGGAAATCCTTAAATTACATTCTTCTTCCATCTACTTTAGTCCAGGGAGACGGTATGTGTTCTTAAAACTTTTTGTGCCATTTCGATGAATATGCAAATTGGAAATTTGAATATGAATATGCAGATGGGAAATTTCGATGAATAAGAGTTCATATGTGCTGAACACAACTGTTCATGATTAAAATTGATCACGTCATACTGAATTGTTTCTTATTTTTTGCACTTTTTGTTCAGTTTCCATTTTGTGGTTTTTAGCTTAGTAGTATACTGTACTGACGAACCCATGAGGGCAGAAACGCGTGCACAATTAATGAAAAGCCACTACGTTACTGTTGTGTTTTTAGCCCAGTAAAAGTAAAAAGATTTCCGAAAACCAAATGAAAAATCATTCAACACTTGCAATCTTCGATTACTTGTTTTAACACAAACACATTCAGCAACGGGTATATGTATGGAAGACTGTGATTTTGGTGTTCGAGTTCAAGTTTTAAAGTTTTGTTCCGCACACAAGGATGAAGGAAATTTACAAATTACTTTCTTCTTCCATCTACTTTAGTCCAGGCGGACGGCATGTGTTCTTAGGATTTTTGAAATTTTGTACCACTTCGATGGACATGCAGATTGGAAACAAGGATACCGGGATAGAAATCATAAACCTTGAAGACAACTGTTTATGGCTAAAATTTATAACGTCATAAGGATATGTTTCACACCTGTTGCATTTTTTGTTCAGTTTCCGTTATGTGGTTATTAGCCTAGTAGTAAATTGTACTGACGAAACCATGAAGGCAGAAACGCGTATACAAGTATTAAGTTGCTACTACGTTACTGTTGTGTTTTTAGCCCAGTAAAAGCAACAAGATATCCGAAAACCAAGTGAAGAGTGATTCAACTCTTGCAATTTTCGATTACTTGCTTCAACACAAAAACATTCAGCAACGGTTATATGTACAAAAAACGGTAAGTTTGGTGTTCGAGTTCAGTTTTCAAAGTTTTGTTCCGCGCAGAAGGATGAAAAAAATCCACAAATCATTTTTTTTTTCCATTTATTTTCTTCCAGGCAGACGGTATGTGTTTTTAGGACCGTTTGTGCCTTTTCGATGGATGTGCTGATTGAAAATAGGGATACCGGGATAAAATTCATATGCCCTGAAGACAACTATTCATGACTAAAAGTTTTGACGTCAAAATGAACTGTTTCATATCTGCTGCATTTTTTGTTCAATTTCCATTTTGTGGTTATTAACCTGTATAAACGAAACCATAATAGCAGAAACGCGCATACAGTTCATAAAAAGCTATAGACGAAACCATATAAGCAGAAACGCGTATACAGTTCATAAAAAGCTACTACGTTACTGATGTATTTTTAGCCCAGTAAAAGTATTAAGATATCCGAAGACCAAGTGAAGAGTGATTCAACACCTGCAATCTTCGATTACTTGGTTTAACACAAAAACATTCAGCAACGGTTAAATGTGTAAAAAACTGTGAATTTGGTGTTTGAGATCAGGTTTTAAAGTTCTGTTCCGCACACAAGGATGAAGGAAATCCACAAAATACTTTCTTCTTTCATCTACTTTAGTCCAGGGAGACGGTATGTGTTCTTAGGTTTTTTGTGCCGTTTCGTTGGCTATGCAGATTTGATTTAAGGTTACCGGGATAAAATTCACATGCCCTGAAAACAACTGTTTTTGACTGAAAAGGATGACGTCTTTTTGAATTGTTTCATATCTGCTGCCTTTTTATTTCAGTTTCCAATATGTGGTTAATAATCTAGTAGTATACTGTACTGACAAAGCCATGAAGGCACAAACGCGTATACAGTTAATAAAATTCTACTACGTTACTGTTGTGTTTTTAGCCCAGTAAAAGTATTAGGATATCCGAAAACTAAATGAAAAATGATTCAACACCTGCATTTTTGATTACTTGCTTCAACACAAAAACATTCAGCAACGGTTATATGGATAAATGACGGTAAACTTGGTTATCGAGTTCAGCTTTTAAAGTTCTGTTCCGCACACAAGGATGAAGGAAATCCGCAAATCATTTTTGTTTTCCATCTACTTTAGTCCAGGGAGACGGTTATTGTTCCCAGGACCCATTGTGTTATTTCGATGGATATGCAGATTGGAAACAAGGATGCCAGGATTAAGTTCATATGCTTTGAAGACAACTGTTCATGACTAAAAATGATGTCGTCATAATGATGTGTTTCCCTTCTGCTGCATTTTTTGTTCAATTTCCATTATGTGGTTATTAGTTTAGTAATATACTGTACTGACGAAACCATGAAAGCAAAAACGCGTATGCAGTTATTAAAAAGCTACTACGTTACTGTTGTGTTTTTAGCCCAATAAAAGCAAAAAGATATCCGAAGACCAAATGAAAAGTGATTTAACACCCGCAATCTTCGATTACTTGCTTCAACACAAAAACATTCAGCAACGGGTATTAGCATAAAAACGGTAAACTTGGTGTACGAATTCAGCTTTAAAAATTCTGTTCCGCACACAAAAATGAAGCAAATCCACAAAATGTTTTCCTTCTTCAATCAATTTTAGTCCAGGGAAACGGTATATGTTGCTAGGACTTTTTGTGCGTCTTCGATGGATATGCAGTTTGGAAATAAGGATACCGGGATAGAATTCATATGCCCTGAAAACAATTGTTTATGACTAAAATTGATGACGTCATAAAAAATTGTTTCATATCTGCTGCATTTTTTGTTCAGTTTTTTTATGTGGATATTAGCTTAAAAATAAACTCTGTTGACAAAACCATGAAAGCTAAAACGCGTATACAGTTAATAAAAAGCTACTACGTTACTGTTGTGTTTTTAGCCCAGTAAAAACAATAAGATATCCGAAAACCAAGTGAAAAGTGAATCAACGATTGCAATCTTCGTTTTTTCGCTTCAACACAAAAACATTCAGCAACGGTTTAATGCATAAAAACGGTAAACTTGGTTATGGAGTTCAGCTTTTAAAGTTGTTTTTCGCACACAAGGATCAAGGAAATCCACAAATCACTTTCTTTTTCCACCGACTCTAGTCCAGGGAAACAGTATGTGTTCTAAGGACCTTTTATGCCATTTCGAAGGATATGCAAAATGGAATAAAGGACATCGGGATAAAAATCACATGTTCTGAAAACACATGTTTATGACTAAATTTTATGACGTCATAGTGAATTGTTTTATATCTGCTGCACTTTTTGTTCAGTTTCCATTATGTGGTTATTAGCCAAGTAGTATACTGTAGTGACGAAGCCTTGAAAGCAGAAACGCGTATACAGTTAATAAAAAGCTACAACGTTACTGTTGTGTTTTTAGCCCAGTAAAAGTAATAAAATATCCGAAAACCAAATGAAGAAAAATTCAACACCTGAAATCTTCGATTCTTTGCTTCAACACAACAACATTTAGCAACGGTTATATGAATAAAAGATGGTAACTTTGGTGTTCGAGTTCAGCCATTAAAGTTCTGTTCCGCACACAAGCATGAAGGAAATCCACAAATCATTTTTTTCTTCCATCTGTTTTTATCAAGAAAGACGGTATGTGTTTTTAGGATCGTTTGTGCCCTTGCGATGGACAAGCAGATTGGAAATAAGGATACCAAGATACAATTCATATGTTTTGAAAACAACTGTTTATGACTAAAATTGATGACGTCATACTAAAGTCTTTCATATCTGTTGCATTTTTCGTTCAGTTTCCATTATGTGGTTATTAGCTTAGTAATATACTGTACTGACGAAACCATGAAGACAGAAACGCGTTCACAGTGAATAAAAAGCTACTACGTTATTGTTGTGTTTTTAGCCTAGTATAAATAAGAAGCTATCCGAAAACCAAAGGAACAATGATTCAACACCTGCAATCTTCGATTATTTGTTTCAACACAAAAACATTCAGCAACTATTAAATGCAAAAAAAAGGGTAAACTTGGTGTTCGAGTTCAGCTTTTAAAGTTTTGTTTTGCCTACAAGGATGAAGGAAATCCACAAATTACATTCTTCTTCCATCTACTTTAGTCCAGGGAGACGGTATGTTTTTTTAGGACTTTATGTGCCATTTCAATGAATATGCAATTTAAAAATAAGGATACCGGGATAAAGTTCATATGCCTTGAAAACAACTGTTTATGACTAAAATTTATGACGTCATACTGAAATGCTTCATGTCTGCTGCAATTTTTGTTCAGTTTCCATTATGTGGTTATTATTTTAAAAGTAAACTTTACTGACGAAGCTATGAATGCAGAAACGCGTGTACAGTTAATAAAAAGCTACTACGTTACTGTTGTGTTTTTAGCTCAGTAAAAGTGATAAGATATCCGAAGACCAACTGAAGAGTGATTCAACACTTGCAATCTTTGATTACTTGTTTCAACACAAAAACAATCAACAACGGTTATATGTATAAAAGACGGTAAACTTGGTGATCCAGTTCAGGTTTTAAAATTCTGTTCCGCACACAAGGACGAAGGAAATTTTAAAAATCACTTTCTTTTTCCATCTACTTTAGTCCAGGGAAACGGTATGTGTTTCTAGGTCTTTTTGTGCCATTTCGATGGATATGCAGATTGGAAATGAGGATACCGAGATAAAATTCATAAGCCTTGAAAACAACTGTTTATAAGTAAAAACGATGACGTCATAATGAATTCTTTCATAACTGTTGCTTTTTTTTTTCAGTTTCCATTATGTGGTTATTAGCCTAGTAGTTATGTGTACTGACGAAGACATGAAAGCAGAAACGCGTATACAGTTACTAAAATTCTACTACGTTACTGTTGTGTTTTTAGCCCAGTAAAAGTAATAAAATATCCGAAAACCAAGCGAAGAGTGATTCAACATTTGCAATTTTCGTTTTTTCGCTTCAACACAAAAATATTCAACAACGGTTTAATGTATAGAAGACGGTAAACTTGGTGTTCGAATTCAGCTTTTAAAGTTCTGTTCCGCACGCAAAGATGAAGGAATTCCACAAAACATTTTTACTTCCATCTACTTCAATCCAGGGAGACGGTATGTGTTTTTAGAACCCTTTGTGCCTTTTTGATGATGATGCAGATTGGAAATAAGGCCACCGGGATAAACTTCATATGCTTTGAAGACCATTGTTTATGACTAAAATTTATGACGTCGAACTGAATTGTTTCATATCTGCTTCATTTTTTGTTCAGTTTTCATTATGTGGTTATTAGCTTAGTAGTGAACTGTACTGACGAAACCATGAAAGCAGAAACGCGCATACAATTAATAAAAAACTACTACGTTACTGTTGTATTTTTAGCTCAATAAAAGCAATAAGATATCCGAAAACCAAGTGAATAGTGATTCAACACCTGCAATTTTCGATTATTTGCTTCAACACAACAACATTCAGCAACGGTTATATGAACAAAAAACGGTAAACTTGGTGCTCGAGTTCAGCATTTAAAGTTCTGTTCTGCACACAAGGATGAAGGAAATCCACAAAATATTTTCTTCTTCAATCTATTTTAGTCCAGGGAAACGGCTAATGTTCCCAGGACTTTTGTGCCATTTCGATGGATATGCAGATTGGAAATAAGGATACCGGAATAGTATTCATTAGCCCTGAAGACAACTGTTCATGACTAAACTTTATGACGTCATACGGAATTGTTTCATATCTGCTGCATTTTTTGTTCAGTTTCCATTGTGTGGTTATTACCCTAGTAGTATACTGTACTGATGAAACCATGAAAGCACAAACGCGTATACAGTTAATGAAAAGCTACTACGTTACTGTTGTGTTTTTAGCCCAGTAAAAGTAATAAAATATCTGAAAACCAAGTGAAGAAAGATTCAACACCTGCAATCTTCGATTACTTGTTTCAACACAAAAACATTCCGCAACGGTTACATGTATGGAAGACTGTGATTTTGGTATTCGAGTTCAGGTTCTAAAGTTCTGTTCCGCACACAAGAAAGAAGGAAATCCACAAACTACAATCTTTTTCATCTACTTTAATCCAGGGAGACGGTATGTGTTCCTAAAACTTTTTGTGCCATTTCGATGGATATGCAGTATGGAAATAAAAATACCAGAATAGAGTTCATATGCCCTGAAAACAACTGTTCATGACTAAAATTGATCACGTTATACTGATTTGTTTTATGTTTTCTGCACTTTTTGTTCAGTTTCCATTATGTAGTTATTAGCCTAATAGTATACTGTACTTACGAACCCATGAAAGCAGAAACGCGTATACAGTTAATGAAAAGCTATTACTTTGCTGTTGTGTTTTTAACCCAGTAAAAATAAAAAGATATCCGAAAACCAATAAAAAAATCATTCAAAACCTGCAATCTTCGATCACTTGTTTCAACACAAAAACAATCAGCAACGGTTATAAGTATGGAAGACTGTGATTTTGGTGTTCAAAGTCAAGTTTTGACGTTTTGTTCCGCACACAAGGATAAATGAAATCCACAAATTGCTTATTTTTTCCAACTACTTTAGTCCAGGCGGACGGTATGTGTTCCTAGGATTCTTAATTTTTTGTACCACTTCGATGGATATGCAGATTGGAAACAAAAATACCGGGATAAAAATCATATACTCTGAAAACAATTGTTTATGGCTAAAATTTATGACGTCATAATGATATGTTTAAAGCAATAAAGTATCCGAAGACCAAGTGAAGAGTGATTCAACTCTTGCAATTTTCGGTTATTTGCTTCAACACAAAAACATTCAGCAACGGTTATATGTACAGAAGATGGTAAAATTGGTGTTCGAAATCAACTTTCAAAGTTGTGTTCCGCCTAGAAGAATGAAAAAAATACACATATTACTTCTTTTTCCATCTATTTTAGTGCAGGCAAACGGTATGTGTTTTTAGGATCCTTTGTGCCATTTCGATGGATGTGCAGATTGGAAATAAGGATACCGGGATAGAATTCATATGTCCTGAAGACAACTGTTCATGACTAAAAGTTATGACGTCAAAATGAACTGTTTCATATCTGCTGCAATTTTTGTTCAGTTTCCATTATGTGGTTATTAACTTGGTAATATACTGTACAGACGAAGCCATGAAAGTACAAACGCGTATACAGTTGATAAAAAGCTATTACGTTACTGTCGTGTTTTTAGCCCAGTAAAAATAATAAAATATCCGAAGACCAAGTGAAGAGTGAGTCAACACCTGCAATCTTCGATTAGTTGCTTCAACACATAAACATTCAGCAACGGTTATATGCATAAATGACATTAAATTTGTAGTTCGAGTTCAAGTTTTAAAGTTTTGTTCCGCACACAAAAATGAAGGAAATCCACAAATTTTTTTTTTCTTCCATCTACTTTAGTCCAGGGAAACCGTATGTGTTCCTACGACCTTTTGTGGCATTTTGATGTATATGCAAATTGGAAAAAAGGATACCGGGATAGATATCACATGCCCTGAAGACAACTGTTCATGACTAAAAATGATGACGTCAATTTGATTTGTTTCATTATTGCTGCATATTTTGTTCAGTTTCCATTATGTGGTTATTAACCTAGTAGTATACTGTGCTGACGAACTCATGAAAGCAGAAACGCGTATACAGTTAATAAAAAGTTACTACGTACTGTTGTGTTTTTAGCCCAATAAAAATAATAATAAGATATCCGAAAACCATGTGAAGAGTGATTCAACACCTGCAATCTTCGATTGCTTGCTTCCACACAAAATAATTCAGCAACGGTTATGTGTGTAGAAGACTGTAAACTTGGTGTACGAGTTCAGGTTTTAAAGTTCTGTTCCGCACACAAGGATGAACGAAATCCACAAATCATTTTCTTTTTCAATTTACTTTAGTCCAGCCAGACGGTATGTGTTCCTAGGATTCTTGTGCTATTTCGATGGATATGCAGATTGGAAATAAAGATACCGAGATAAAAGTCATATGCTTTGAAAAAAAACTGCTTGTGATTAAAAATAATGACCACATAAAAAATTGTTTCATATCTGCCGCACTTTTTGTTCATTTTTTATTATGTGGTTATTAGCCTAGTAACATACTGTGCTGACGAAGCCATGAAAACACAAACGCGTATACAGTTAGTAAAAAGCTACTACGTTACTGTTGTGTTTTCAGTTCAGTAAAAATGATAAGATATCCAAAGCCATGTGAAGAGTGACTCAACACCTGCAATCTGCGATTATTTGCTTTAACACAAAAACATTCAGCAACGGTTTTTTGTATGGAAGACTGTAATTTTGGTGTTCAAGTTCAAGTTTTAAAATTTTGTTCCGCACACAAAGATGAAAGAAATCCACAAAGCACTTTTTTCTTCCATCTATTTTAGCCCAGTCAAACGGTATGTGTTCCTAATACTTTTTGTGCCATTTTGATGGATATGCAGATTGGAAATAAGGTTTCCAGGATAAAATTCATATGCTTTGAAAACAACTGTTTATGACTAAAGTTGATGACGTCATAATGAATTATTTTATATCTGCTGCATTTTTTGTTCACTTTCCATCATGTGGTTTTTAGCCTAGTAGTATACTGTGCTGACGAAACCATGAAGGCACAAACGCGTATACAGTTAATAAAAAGCTACTACGTTACTGATGTGTTTTTAGCTCAGTAAAAGCAATAAGACAACCGACAACCAAGTGAAGAGTAATTCAACATTTGCAATCTTCGATTACTTGCTTTAACACAAAAACATTCAGCAACGGTTTTATGTTTAGAAGACTGTAAACTTGGTGTTCGAGTTCAGTTTTCAAAGTTCTGTTCCGCACACAAAAAAGAAGGAAATCCACAAGTTATTTTCTTCTTCCACCTACTTTAGTCCAGGGAGACGGTATGTGGTTTTAGGACCATTTGTGCCATTTCGATGCATAAGCAGATTGGAAATAAAGATACCGGGATAAAATTCATATGGCCTGAAAACAACTGTTTATGATTAAAATTGATGACGTCATACTGAATTGTTTCATATCTCCTGCATTTTTTGTTCAGTTTCCATTATGTGGTTATTATCTTAGAAGCAAACCTTACTGACGAAACCATGAAAGCAAAAACGCGTGTACAGTTAATAAAAAGCTACTACGTTACTGTTGTGTGATTAGCCTAGTAAAAGTAATAACATATCTGAAAACCATGTGCAGAGTTAATCAACACCTGCAAGCTTGGAATATTTGTTTCAACACAAAAACATTCAGCAACGGTTATATGTATAAAAGACGGTACTTCTGGTGATCGAGTTCAGGTTTTAAAGTTCTGTTCCGCACACAAGGATGAAGGAAATTCAAAAATCACTTTCTTCTTCCATTTACTTTAGTCCAGGGAAACCTTATGTGTTCCTAGGTCCCTTTGTGCCATTTCGATGGATATGCAGATTGGAAATAAGGATACCGGGATAAAATTCATATGCCCTGAAAACAACTGTTTATAAGTAAGAACGATGACGTCATACTGAAGTGTTTCATAACTGTTGCTTTTTTTTTTCAGTTTCCATTATGTAGCTATTAGCTTAGTAATATACTGTACTGACGAAGCCATGTAAGCAGAAAGCGTATACAGTTATTAAAAAGCTACTACGTTACTGTTGTGTTTTTAGCCTAGTAAAAGTAATAAACTATCGGAAGACCAAGTGAAGAATGATTCAACATTTGCAATTTTCGGTTTTTCGCTTCAACACAAACACATTCAGCAACGGTTTAATGTATAGAAGACGGTAAACTTGGTGTTCGAGTTCAGCTTTTAAAGTTCTGTTCCGCACACAAGGATGAAGGAAAGCCACAAATTACTTTCTTCTTCCATCTACTTTAGTCCAAGAAAACGGTGTTTGTTTCTAGGACCAATTGTGCCATTTCGATGGATATGCAGATTGGAAATAAGGATATCGGGATAAAATTCCTTTGCCCTGAAGACAACTGTTTATGACTAAACTTTATGATGTCAAAAAAAAGTGTTTCATATCTGTTGCATTTTTTGTTCACATTCCATTGTGTGGTTATTAGCCTAATAGTATAGTGTTACTGACGAAATCATGAAGGCAGAAACGCGTTTACAGTCAATAAAAAGCTTTTACGTTACTGTTGTGTTTTTAAATCAATAAAAATAACAAAATATCCAAAAACCAAGTGAAGAGTGACTCAACACCTGCAATCTTCGATTACTTGCTTCAACACAAAAACATTCAACAACGGTTAAATGTATAAAAAACTGTGAATTTGGTGTATGAGTTCGAGTTTTAAAGTTCTGTTCCGCACTGAAGGATGAAAGAAATCCACAATTTATTTTTTTTTTTTATCTACTTTAGACCAGGGAAACGGTATGTGTTCCTAGGACCCTTTGTGCCATTTCGATGATTATGCAGATTGGAAATAAGGATACCGGGTAGAGTTCATATGCCTTGAAAACAACTGTTTTTGATTAAACTTGATGACGTCATAAGGATATGTTTCATGATTGTTGCATTTTTTGTTCAGTTTCCATTATGTGGTTATTAGCCTAGTAGTATACTGTACTGACGAAACCAAAAAGACAGAAACGCGTATACAATTATTAAAAAACTACTACGTTACTGTTGTGTGTTTAGCCCAGTAAAAGCAATAACATATCCGAAAACTAAGTGAAGAACGATTCAACACACACAATCTTCGATTACTTGCTTCTGCACAGAAACATTCAGCAACGGTTACATGTATAAAAGACGGTAAACTTGGTTATCGAGTTCAGGTTTTAAAGTTTTGTTCCGCACACGAGGATGAAAAAAACCCACAAATTACTTTCTTTTTCCATCTACTTTAGTCCAGGGAGACGGTATGTGTTTTTGGGACCCTTTGTGCCGTTTCGATGGATATGCAAATTGGAAATAAATATAGCGGGATAAAAACCATACCTGCTGAAAACAACTGTTTATGATTAAAATTGATGACCATATATAAAAAGGTTTATTGTCTGCTGCATTTTTTGTGCAGTTTTTTCTTATGTGGTTATTAGCCTAATAGTATACTGTACTGACGAAGCCATGAAAACAGAAACGCGTAAACAGTAATTAAAAAGCTACTACGTTACTGTTGTGTTTTCAGCCCAGTAAAAGTATAAAAATATCCGACAACCAAGTGAACAGTGATTCAACATCTGCAGTCTTCGATTACTTGCTTCAACACAAAAACATTCAGCAACGGTTAGATGTGTAAAAAACTTGTTGTTCGAGTTCAGCTTCTAAAGTTTTGTTCCGCACACAAGTATGAAAGAAATCCACAAGTTTTTTTTTTTTCCATCTACTTTCGTCCAGGAAGACGGTATGTGTTCCTAAGACCCTTGGTGCTTTTTCGATGGGTTAGCAATTTGGAAATAAGGATACCAAGATAGAGTTCATATACCCTAAAAACAATTCTTTATGACTAAAAATTATGACGTCATGCTGAATTGTTTCATATCTGCTGCATTTTTTGTTCAGTTTCCATTATGTGGTTATTAACCTAGTAGTATTTTGCACTGACGAAAATATGAAAGCAGAAACGCGTAAAGAGTTAATAAAAAGCTACTACGTTACTGTTGTGTTTTTAGGTCAGTAAAAGCAATAAAATATCCGAAGACCAAGTGAAGAGTGATATAAAACCTGCAATCTTCGGTTACTTCCTTCAACACAAAAACATTCAGCAACGATTATATGTGTAGAAAACTTGGTGTTCGAGTTCAGCTTTTAAAGTTCTGTTCCGCACACAAGGACGAAGGAAATCCACAAATTACTTTTTTCTTCCATCGACTTTAGTCCACAAAAAAGGTATGTGTTTTTAAAACCCTTTGTGCCATTTCGATGGATATGCAGATTAAAATAAGGATACCGGGATAAAGTTCATATGCCTTGTAGACAACTGTTGGTGAGTAAATTTTATGACGTAATAATAATATGTTTCATATCTGCTGCAATTTTTGTTCAGTTTCCAATATGTGGTTGTTAGCCTAGTAGTATATTGGACTGACGAAACCTTGAAGGCAGGAACGCGTCTACAGTTAATAAAATACTACTACGTTACTATTGTGTTTTTAGCCCAGTAAAAGTAATAAGACATCTGAAAACCAAGTGAAAAGTGGTTCAACTCCTGCAATCTTCGATTACTTGCTTCAACACAGAAACATTTAGCAACGGTTATTCGTATGGAAAACGGTAAATTTGGTTATCGAGTTCGGGTTTTAAAGTTCTGTTCCGCACACAAAAATGAAAAAAAGCCACAATTATTTTCTTCTTCCATCTACTTTAATCCAGGGAGACGGTATGTGTTCTTAGGACCCTTTGTGCCACTTCGATGGATATGCAGATTGGAAATAAAGATACCTGGATAAAGTTCATATGCTTTGAAGACAATTGTTCATGACTAAACTTTATGACGTCATACTGAATTGTTTCATTAGTGCTGCATTTTTGGTTCAGTTTCCATTGTGTGGTTATTAGCCTAATAGTATACTGTATTGACGAAGCCATGAAAACACAAACGCGTATAAAATTAAGAAAAAGCTACTACGTTACTGTTGTGTTTTTAGTTCAGTAAAATTATTAATCATTCCGAAAACAAAAAGAAAAATGATTCAATACCTGCAATCTTCGATTACTTGTTTAAACACAAAAACATTCCGCAACGGTTACATGTATGGAAGACTGTGATTTTGGTATTCGAGTTCAGGTTTTAAAGTTCTGTTCCGCACACAAGAAAGAAGGAAATCCACAAATTACATTCTTCTTCATTTACTTTACTCCAGGGAGACGGCATGTGTTCCTAGGACCCTTTGTGCCATTTCGATGGATATGCAGATTGGAAATAAGGATACCAAAAAGAGTTCATATGCCTTGAAGACAATTGTTCATGACTAAAATTGATCACGTCATACTGAATTGTTTCATGCCTTCTGCATTTTTTGTTCAGTTTCCATTATGTGGCTATTAGCCTAGTGGTATATTGTACTTACGAACCCATGAAAGCAGAAACGCGTATACAGTTAATGAAAAGCTACTACGTTATTGTTGTGTTTTTAGCCCAGTAAAAGTAATAAGATATCCGAAGACCAAGTGAAAAATCATTCAACACCTGCAAACTTCGATTGCTTGCTTCAACACAAAAACATTCAGCAACGGTTATATGTATGGAAGACTGTGATTTTGGTGTTCAAGTTCAAATGTTAAAGTTTTGTTCCGCACAGAAAGATGAAGGAAATCTACAAATTACTTTCTTTTTCCAACTACTTTAGGCCAGGCGGACGGTATGTGTTCCTAGGATTCTTGAATTTTTGTACCACTTCGATGGATATGCAGATTGGAAACAAGGATACCGGGATAGAAGTCATATACCCTGAAGACAACTGTTTATGGCTAAAGTTTATGACGTCATAATGATATGTTTCATACCTGTTGCAATTTTTGTTCAGTTTCCATTACGTGGTTATTAGCATAGTAATATACTGTACTGACGTAGCCATGAAAGCAGAAACGCGTATACAAGTATTAAATTGCTACTACGTTACTGGTGTGTTTTTAGCCCAGTAAAAGCAATAGGATATCCGAAAACCAAGTGAAGAGTGATTCAACACCTGCAATCTTCGATTACTTGCTTCAACACAAAAACAATCAGCAACGGTTTTATGTACAGAAGATGGTAAATTTGGTGTTCGAGTTCCAATTTCAAAGTTCTGTTCCGCACACAAAGATAAAAAAATCCACAAATTACTTTCTTCATCCATCTATTTTAGTCCAGGCAGACGGTAGGTGTTTTTAGGACCGTTTGTGCCATTTCGATGGATGTGCAGATTGGAAATAAGGATACCGGGATCGAGTTCATATGCCTTAGAAACAACTGTTCATGACTAAAATTGATGACGTCATAATGAATTGTTTCATAACTGCTGCAGTTTTTGTTCAGTTTCAATTATGTGGTTATTAGCCTGGTAATATACTGTACAGACGAAGCCATATTAGCAGAAACGCGTATGCAATTAATGAAAAGCTATTACGTTACTGCTGTATTCTTAGCCCAGTAAAAGCAATAAGATATCCGAAGATTAAGTGAAAAGAAATTCAACACCTGCAATCTTCGATTACTTGGTTCAACACAAAAACATTCAGCAACGGTTAAATGTATGAAAGATTGTGATTTTGGTGTTCGAGTTCAAGTTTTAAAAACCTGTTCCGCACAAAAAGATGAAGAAAATCCACAATTTGTTTTCTTCTTCCATCTACTTTAGTCCAGGGAGACGGTATGTGTTCTTAGGTTTTTTGTGCCGTTTCGATGGATATGCAGGTTTGATTTAAGGATACCGGGATAAATTTCACATGCCCTGAAGACCACTGTTTATGAATAAACTTTATGACGTTGTATTGAATTGTTTCATACTTGTTGCAGTTTTTGTTCGGTTTCCAATATGTGGTTATTAGCTTAGTAGTATACTGTACTGACGAAACCATGAAAGCACAAACGCGATCACAGTCAATAACTTTTTACGACGTTACTGTTGTGTTTTTAGCCCAGTAAAAGTAATAAGATATCCGAAAACCAAGTGAAAAATGATTTAACATTTGCAATCTTGATTACTTGTTTCAACACAAAAACATTCAGCAACGGTTATATGTATGGAAGACTGTGATTTTGGTGTTCAAGTTCAAATGTTAAAGTTTTGTTCCGCACAGAAAGATGAAGGAAATCTACAAATTACTTTCTTTTTCCAACTACTTTAGGCCAGGCGGACGGTATGTGTTCCTAGGATTCTTGAATTTTTGTACCACTTCGATGGATATGCAGATTGGAAACAAGGATACCGGGATAGAAGTCATATACCCTGAAGACAACTGTTTATGGCTAAAGTTTATGACGTCATAATGATATGTTTCATACCTGTTGCAATTTTTGTTCAGTTTCCATTACGTGGTTATTAGCCTAGTAATATACTGTACTGACGTAGCCATGAAAGCAGAAACGCGTATACAAGTATTAAATTGCTACTACGTTACTGGTGTGTTTTTAGCCCAGTAAAAGCAATAGGATATCCGAAAACCAAGTGAAGAGTGATTCAACACCTGCAATCTTCGATTACTTGCTTCAACACAAAAACAATCAGCAACGGTTTTATGTACAGAAGATGGTAAATTTGGTGTTCGAGTTCCAATTTCAAAGTTCTGTTCCGCACACAAAGATAAAAAAATCCACAAATTACTTTCTTCATCCATCTATTTTAGTCCAGGCAGACGGTAGGTGTTTTTAGGACCGTTTGTGCCATTTCGATGGATGTGCAGATTGGAAATAAGGATACCGGGATCGAGTTCATATGCCTTAGAAACAACTGTTCATGACTAAAATTGATGACCATATATAAAAAGGTTTATTGTCTGCTGCATTTTTTGTGCAGTTTTTTCTTATGTGGTTATTAGCCTAATAGTATACTGTACTGACGAAGCCATGAAAACAGAAACGCGTAAACAGTAATTAAAAAGCTACTACGTTACTGTTGTGTTTTCAGCCCAGTAAAAGTATAAAAATATCCGACAACCAAGTGAACAGTGATTCAACATCTGCAGTCTTCGATTACTTGCTTCAACACAAAAACATTCAGCAACGGTTAGATGTGTAAAAAACTTGTTGTTCGAGTTCAGCTTCTAAAGTTTTGTTCCGCACACAAGTATGAAAGAAATCCACAAGTTTTTTTTTTTTCCATCTACTTTCGTCCAGGAAGACGGTATGTGTTCCTAAGACCCTTGGTGCTTTTTCGATGGGTTAGCAATTTGGAAATAAGGATACCAAGATAGAGTTCATATACCCTAAAAACAATTCTTTATGACTAAAAATTATGACGTCATGCTGAATTGTTTCATATCTGCTGCATTTTTTGTTCAGTTTCCATTATGTGGTTATTAACCTAGTAGTATTTTGCACTGACGAAAATATGAAAGCAGAAACGCGTAAAGAGTTAATAAAAAGCTACTACGTTACTGTTGTGTTTTTAGGTCAGTAAAAGCAATAAAATATCCGAAGACCAAGTGAAGAGTGATATAAAACCTGCAATCTTCGGTTACTTCCTTCAACACAAAAACATTCAGCAACGATTATATGTGTAGAAAACTTGGTGTTCGAGTTCAGCTTTTAAAGTTCTGTTCCGCACACAAGGACGAAGGAAATCCACAAAATACTTTTTTCTTCCATCGACTTTAGTCCACAAAAAAGGTATGTGTTTTTAAAACCCTTTGTGCCATTTCGATGGATATGCAGATTAAAATAAGGATACCGGGATAAAGTTCATATGCCTTGTAGACAACTGTTGGTGAGTAAATTTTATGACGTAATAATAATATGTTTCATATCTGCTGCAATTTTTGTTCAGTTTCCAATATGTGGTTGTTAGCCTAGTAGTATATTGGACTGACGAAACCTTGAAGGCAGGAACGCGTCTACAGTTAATAAAAAGCTACTACGTTATTGTTGTGTGATTAGCCCAGTAAAAGTAATAAGACATCTGAAAACCAAGTGAAAAGTGGTTCAACTCCTGCAATCTTCGATTACTTGCTTCAACACAGAAACATTTAGCAACGGTTATTCGTATGGAAAACGGTAAATTTGGTTATCGAGTTCGGGTTTTAAAGTTCTGTTCCGCACACAAAAATGAAAAAAAGCCACAATTATTTTCTTCTTCCATCTACTTTAATCCAGGGAGACGGTATGTGTTCTTAGGACCCTTTGTGCCACTTCGATGGATATGCAGATTGGAAATAAAGATACCTGGATAAAGTTCATATGCTTTGAAGACAATTGTTCATGACTAAACTTTATGACGTCATACTGAATTGTTTCATTAGTGCTGCATTTTTGGTTCAGTTTCCATTGTGTGGTTATTAGCCTAATAGTATACTGTATTGACGAAGCCATGAAAACACAAACGCGTATAAAATTAAGAAAAAGCTACTACGTTACTGTTGTGTTTTTAGTTCAGTAAAATTATTAATCATTCCGAAAACAAAAAGAAAAATGATTCAATACCTGCAATCTTCGATTACTTGTTTAAACACAAAAACATTCCGCAACGGTTACATGTATGGAAGACTGTGATTTTGGTATTCGAGTTCAGGTTTTAAAGTTCTGTTCCGCACACAAGAAAGAAGGAAATCCACAAATTACATTCTTCTTCATTTACTTTACTCCAGGGAGACGGCATGTGTTCCTAGGACCCTTTGTGCCATTTCGATGGATATGCAGATTGGAAATAAGGATACCAAAAAGAGTTCATATGCCTTGAAGACAATTGTTCATGACTAAAATTGATCACGTCATACTGAATTGTTTCATGCCTTCTGCATTTTTTGTTCAGTTTCCATTATGTGGCTATTAGCCTAGTGGTATATTGTACTTACGAACCCATGAAAGCAGAAACGCGTATACAGTTAATGAAAAGCTACTACGTTATTGTTGTGTTTTTAGCCCAGTAAAAGTAATAAGATATCCGAAGACCAAGTGAAAAATCATTCAACACCTGCAAACTTCGATTGCTTGCTTCAACACAAAAACATTCAGCAACGGTTATATGTATGGAAGACTGTGATTTTGGTGTTCAAGTTCAAATGTTAAAGTTTTGTTCCGCACAGAAAGATGAAGGAAATCTACAAATTACTTTCTTTTTCCAACTACTTTAGGCCAGGCGGACGGTATGTGTTCCTAGGATTCTTGAATTTTTGTACCACTTCGATGGATATGCAGATTGGAAACAAGGATACCGGGATAGAAGTCATATACCCTGAAGACAACTGTTTATGGCTAAAGTTTATGACGTCATAATGATATGTTTCATACCTGTTGCAATTTTTGTTCAGTTTCCATTACGTGGTTATTAGCATAGTAATATACTGTACTGACGTAGCCATGAAAGCAGAAACGCGTATACAAGTATTAAATTGCTACTACGTTACTGGTGTGTTTTTAGCCCAGTAAAAGCAATAGGATATCCGAAAACCAAGTGAAGAGTGATTCAACACCTGCAATCTTCGATTACTTGCTTCAACACAAAAACAATCAGCAACGGTTTTATGTACAGAAGATGGTAAATTTGGTGTTCGAGTTCCAATTTCAAAGTTCTGTTCCGCACACAAAGATAAAAAAATCCACAAATTACTTTCTTCATCCATCTATTTTAGTCCAGGCAGACGGTAGGTGTTTTTAGGACCGTTTGTGCCATTTCGATGGATGTGCAGATTGGAAATAAGGATACCGGGATCGAGTTCATATGCCTTAGAAACAACTGTTCATGACTAAAATTGATGACGTCATAATGAATTGTTTCATAACTGCTGCAGTTTTTGTTCAGTTTCAATTATGTGGTTATTAGCCTGGTAATATACTGTACAGACGAAGCCATATTAGCAGAAACGCGTATGCAATTAATGAAAAGCTATTACGTTACTGCTGTATTCTTAGCCCAGTAAAAGCAATAAGATATCCGAAGATTAAGTGAAAAGAAATTCAACACCTGCAATCTTCGATTACTTGGTTCAACACAAAAACATTCAGCAACGGTTAAATGTATGAAAGATTGTGATTTTGGTGTTCGAGTTCAAGTTTTAAAAACCTGTTCCGCACAAAAAGATGAAGAAAATCCACAATTTGTTTTCTTCTTCCATCTACTTTAGTCCAGGGAGACGGTATGTGTTCTTAGGTTTTTTGTGCCGTTTCGATGGATATGCAGGTTTGATTTAAGGATACCGGGATAAATTTCACATGCCCTGAAGACCACTGTTTATGAATAAACTTTATGACGTTGTATTGAATTGTTTCATACTTGTTGCAGTTTTTGTTCGGTTTCCAATATGTGGTTATTAGCTTAGTAGTATACTGTACTGACGAAACCATGAAAGCACAAACGCGATCACAGTCAATAACTTTTTACGACGTTACTGTTGTGTTTTTAGCCCAGTAAAAGTAATAAGATATCCGAAAACCAAGTGAAAAATGATTTAACATTTGCAATCTTGATTACTTGTTTCAACACAAAAACATTCAGCAACGGTTATATGTATGGAAGACTGTGATTTTGGTGTTCAAGTTCAAATGTTAAAGTTTTGTTCCGCACAGAAAGATGAAGGAAATCCACAAATTACTTTCTTTTTCCAACTACTTTAGGCCAGGCGGACGGTATGTGTTCCTAGGATTCTTGAATTTTTGTACCACTTCGATGGATATGCAGATTGGAAACAAGGATACCGGGATAGAAGTCATATACCCTGAAGACAACTGTTTATGGCTAAAGTTTATGACGTCATAATGATATGTTTCATACCTGTTGCAATTTTTGTTCAGTTTCCATTACGTGGTTATTAGCCTAGTAATATACTGTACTGACGTAGCCATGAAAGCAGAAACGCGTATACAAGTATTAAATTGCTACTACGTTACTGGTGTGTTTTTAGCCCAGTAAAAGCAATAGGATATCCGAAAACCAAGTGAAGAGTGATTCAACACCTGCAATCTTCGATTACTTGCTTCAACACAAAAACAATCAGCAACGGTTTTATGTACAGAAGATGGTAAATTTGGTGTTCGAGTTCCAATTTCAAAGTTCTGTTCCGCACACAAAGATAAAAAAATCCACAAATTACTTTCTTCATCCATCTATTTTAGTCCAGGCAGACGGTAGGTGTTTTTAGGACCGTTTGTGCCATTTCGATGGATGTGCAGATTGGAAATAAGGATACCGGGATCGAGTTCATATGCCTTAGAAACAACTGTTCATGACTAAAATTGATGACGTCATAATGAATTGTTTCATAACTGCTGCAGTTTTTGTTCAGTTTCAATTATGTGGTTATTAGCCTGGTAATATACTGTACAGACGAAGCCATATTAGCAGAAACGCGTATGCAGTTAGTGAAAAGCTATTACGTTACTGCTGTATTCTTAGCCCAGTAAAAGCAATAAGATATCCGAAGATTAAGTGAAAAGAAATTCAACACCTGCAATCTTCGATTACTTGGTTCAACACAAAAACATTCAGCAACGGTTAAATGTATGAAAGATTGTGATTTTGGTGTTCGAGTTCAAGTTTTAAAAACCTGTTCCGCACAAAAAGATGAAGAAAATCCACAATTTGTTTTCTTCTTCCATCTACTTTAGTCCAGGGAGACGGTATGTGTTCTTAGGTTTTTTGTGCCGTTTCGATGGATATGCAGGTTTGATTTAAGGATACCGGGATAAATTTCACATGCCCTGAAGACCACTGTTTATGAATAAACTTTATGACGTTGTATTGAATTGTTTCATATCTGTTGCAGTTTTTGTTCGGTTTCCAATATGTGGTTATTAGCTTAGTAGTATACTGTACTGACGAAACCATGAAAGCACAAACGCGATCACAGTCAATAACTTTTTACGACGTTACTGTTGTGTTTTTAGTCCAGTAAAAGTAATAAGATATCCGAAAACCAAGTGAAAAATGATTTAACATTTGCAATCTTGATTACTTGTTTCAACACAAAAACATTCAGCAACGGTTATATGCATAAATGACGGTGAATTTGGTTATCGAGTTCAGCTTTTGAAGTTTTTTTTCGCACACAAGGATCAAGGAAATCCACAAATCACTTTTTTCTTCCACCGATTTTAATCCAGGGAAACGGTATGTGTTCTTAGGACCTTTTTTGCCATTTCGATGGATATGCAAAATGCAATAAAGGATACTGGGATAAAAATCACATGTTCTGAAGACAACTGTTTATGATTAAAATTTTTGACGTCATACTGAATTCTTTCATATCTGCTGCACTTTTTGTTCAGTTTCCATTATGTGGTTATTAGCCCAATAGTATACTGTACTGACGAAGCCATGAAAGCAGAAACGCGTATACAGTTAATGAAAAGCTACTACGTTACTGTTGTGTTTTTAACCCTGTAAAAGTAATAAAATATCCAAAAACCAAATGAAGAAAAATTTAACACCTTCAATTTTCGACTATTTGCTTCAACACAAAAACATTTTGCAACGGTTATATGAATAAAAGATGGTAAACTTGGTGTTCGAGTTCAGCATTTAAAGATTTGTTCCGCACACAAGGATGAAGGAAATCCACAAATCATTTTTTTCTTCCATCTACGTTAGTCCAAGGAGACAATATGTGTTCTTAGGACCGTTTGTGCCATTGCGATGCATAAGCAGATTGGAAGTAAGGATACCAGGATAAACATCATATGCCTTGAAAACAATGGTTTATAACTAAAATTGATGACGTCATACTGAAGTGTTTCTTATCTGCTGCACTTTTCGTTCAGTTTCCATTATGTGGTTATTAGCTTTGTAGTATACTGTACTAACGAAACCATGTATGCAAAACTGCGTTCACAGTAAATAAAAAGCTACTACGTTACTGTTGTGTTTTTAGCCCAGTAAAAATAAAAAGCTATCCGAAAACCAAGTGAACAACAATTCAACACTTGCAATTTTCGATTACTTGTTTCAACACAAAAACATTCAGCAACTGTTCAATGCAAGAAAAAGGGTAAACTTGGTGTTCGAGTTCAGCTTTTAAATTTCTGTTTTGCACACAAAGATGAAGGAAATCCACAAATTACATTTTTCTTCCTACTACTTTAGTCCAGGGAAACGGTATGTGTTCCTAGGACCCTATGTGCCATTTCGATGAAAATGCAGATTAAAAACAAGGATACCGGGATAGAGTTCTAATGGCTTGAAAACAATTGTTTATGACTAAAACTCATGACGTCATACTGAAGTGTTTCATATCTGCTGCAGTTTTTGTTCAGAGTCCATTATGTGGTTATTAACTTGGTAGTATTTTGTAGTGACGAAGCCATGAAAACAAAAACGCGTATGCAGTTAATAAAAAGCTACTACGTTACTGTTGTATTTTTAGCCCAGTAAAAATAATAAGATATCCGAAGACCAAGTGAACAGTGATTCAACACCTGCAATCTTCGATTACTTGCTTCAACACAGAAACAATCAGCGACGGTTATATGTATGGAAAACGGTAAACTTGGTGTTGGAGTTCAGCTTTTAAAGTTCTGTTCCGCTCACAACGATGAAGGTAATCCACAAATCATTTTCTTTTTCCATCTACTTTAGTCCAGGGAGACGGTATGTGTTCCTAGGACCTTTTGTGCCATTTCGATGGTAATGCAAAGTGGAAAAAATGATACCGAAATAGAATGCATATGCCCTGAAGTCAACTGTTCATGATTAAAGTTTATGACGTCATAATGAATTGTTTTATATTTGCTGCCATTTTTGTTCAGTTTTCATCATGTAATCATTAGCTTAATGTAATACTGTACTGACGAAGCCATGAAATCAAAAACGCGTTTACAGTTAATAAAAAGCTACTACGTTACTGTTGTGTTTTTAGCCCAGTAAAAGTAATAAAATATCCGAAAACCAAGTGAAGAGTGATTCAACGCTTGCAATTTTCCATTGCTTGCTTCAACACAAAAACATTCAGCAACATTTACATGTATAGAAAACTGTAAACTTGGTGTTCGAGTTCAGCTTTCAAAGTTCTGTTCCGCACACAAGAATGAAGGAAATCCACAAAGCATTTTCTTTTTCCACCTACTTTAGTCCAGACAGACGGTATGTGTTTTTAGGACTGTTTGTGCCATTGCGACAAGTAAGCAAATTGGAAATAAGGATACCGGGATAAAATTCATATGCCCTGAAGACAACTGTTTATGACTAAAAATGATGACGTCATAATGAATTGTTTCATATCTGCTGCACTTTTCGTTCAATTTTCAATATGTGGTTATTAGTTTAGTAGTATGCTGTACTGACGAAACAATGAAGGCAGAAACGCGTTCACAGTAATTAAAAAACTTCTACGTTACTGTTGTGTTTTTAGCTAAGTAAAAGTAATAAAATATCCGAAGACCAAGTGAAGAATGATTCATAACTTGCAATCTGCGATTGCTTGCTTCAACATAAAAACATTCAGCAACGGTTATATGCATAAAATACGATAAACTTGGTGTTCGAGTTCAGCTTTTAAAGTTTTGTTCTGCAAACAAAGATAAAGGAAATCCACAAATTATTTTTTTTTCCATTCATTTTAGTCCGAAGAAACGGTATGTGTTCCTAGGACCTTTTGTGCCATTTCGATGATGATGCAGATGGGAAATAAGGATACCGGGATAAACTTCACATGCCTTGAAAACAACTGTTTATGACTAAAATTTATGACGTCATACGGAAATGTTTCATTCTGCTGCATTTTTTGTTCAGTTTCCACTATGTGGTTATTATTTTAGTAGTATACTGTACTGACGAAGCCATGAAAACACAAACGCGTATGCAGTTAATAAAAAACTACTACGTTGCTGTTGTGTTTTTAGCCTAGTAAAATTAATAAAATTTCCGAAAACCAAGTGAAGAGTGATTCAACATTTGCAATCTTCGATTACTTGTTTCAACACAGAAACATTCAGCAACGGTTATATGAATAAAAAACTGAAAACTTGGTGTTCGAGTTCAAACATTTAAAGTTTTCTTCCGCACACAAGGATGAAAGAAATCCACAAATCATTTTCTTTTTCCATCTACTTTAGTCCAAAAAGACGGTATGTGTTCCTAGGACCCTTTGTGTATTTCGATGATGTTGCAAATTGGAAATAAAGATACCGGGATAGACCTCACATGCCCTGAAGACAATTGTTTATGAATAAAATTGATGACGTCATACTGAATTGTTTCATATCTGTTGCATTTTTTGTTTAGTTTCCAATATGTGGTTATTAGCCTAATAGTATACTATACTGACAAAGCCATGAAAACACAATCTAGTATACATTTAATAAAAAGCTACTACGTTACTGTTGTGTTTTTAGCCCAGTAAAAATAATAAAATCGATGAAAACCAAATGAAGAATGATTCAACACCTGCAATCTTCGATTATTTGTTTCAACACAAAAACATTCAGCAACGGTTATATGCATAAAAGACTGTGAACTTAGTGTTAGAGTTTAGTTTTTAAAGTTCTGTTCCGCACACAAGAATGAAGGAAATCCACAAATTATTTTCTTTTTTTATCTTCTTTAGTCCAGGAAGACGGTATTAGTTGCTAGGACTGTTTTGTACTTTCGATGGATATGCAGATGGAAAATAAGGATACCGGGATAGAATTCATATGCTTTGAAAACAACTGTTTATGACTAAAATTGATGACGTCATAATGAATTGTTTCATATCTGCTGCATTCTTTGTTCAGTTTTCATTATGTTGTTATTAGTTTAGTAGTATATTGTAGTGACGAAACCATGAAGGCGCGAACGCGTATACAGTTAATAAAAAGCTACTACGTTACTGTTGTGTTTTTAGCTCAGTAAAAGTAATAAGATATCCGAAGACCAAGTGAAGAGTGATTCAACACCTGCAATCGTCGATTACTTGCCTTAACACAAAATATTTCAGCCACGGTTATATGTATAGAAGACTGTAAACTTGGTGTTTGAGTTCAGGTTTTAAAGTTCTGTTCCGCAAACAAGGATGAAGTAAATCCACAATTTAGCTACTTTTTCCATCTGCTTTAGTCCAAGGAAACGGAATGTGTTCTTAGAACTGTTGTGCCATTTTGATGGAAATGCAGATTGGAAATAAGGATATTGAGATAGAATTCATATGCTTTTAAAACAAATGTTTATGAGTAAAAATGATGACCACATATTGAATTGTTTCATTTTGCTGCAATGTTTGTTCAGTTTCCATTATGTGATTATTAGCTTAATAATATGCTGTGTTGACGAAGTCAGAAAAGCAGAATCGCTTATACAGTTAATAAAAAGCTACTACGTTACTGTTGTGTTTTTAGCCCAGTAAAAATAATAAAGAATCCGAAAACCAAATGAAGAGTGATTCAACACTTGTAATCTTCAATTATTCGTTTCAACACAAAAACATTCAGCAACGGTTTAATGTACAAAAAACGGTAAATTTGGTTATTGAGTTAAGCTTTTAAAGTTCTGTTTTGCACACAAGGATGAAGGAACTCTACAATTTAATTTCTTTTTCCATCTACATTATTCAAGGGAGACGGTATGTGTTCTTAAGACCGTTTGTGCCATTTCGATGGATATGCAGATTGGAAATAAGGATACCGGGTTAAAATTCATATGCCTTGAAGACAACTGTTCATGACTAAAATGGATGACGTCATAATGAATTGTTTGATATCTGCTGCATTTTTGGTTCAGTTTCCATTGTGTGGTTATTAGTTTAGTAATATACTGTACTGACGAAACCATGAAAGCAGAAACGCTTATACAGTTAATAAAAAACTATTACGTTAGTGTTGTGTTTTTAGCTCAGTAAAACTATTAAAATATCCGAAGACCAAGTGAAGAGTGATTCAACACTTGCAATTGTCGATTGCTTGCTTCAACACAAAATTATTCAGCCACGGTTATATGTATAGAAGACGGTAAACTTGGTGTTCGAGTTCAGGTTTTTAAGTTCTGTTGCGCACACAAGGATGAAGGAAATCCACAAATCATTTTCTTTTTCCATCAACTTTAGTCCAGGCAAACGGTATGTGTTCCTAGGTCTTTTTGTTCCATTTCGTTGGATATGCAGATTGAAGATAAGGATACCGGGATAGAATTCATATGCTTTGAAAACAATTGCTCATGACTAAAAATGATGACGTCATAATGAATTGTTTCATATCTGCTGCATTTTTTGTTCAGTTTCCAATATGTGGTTGTTAGTTTAGTAGTAAGCTGTACTGACCAAACCATGAAAGCGGAAACGCGTATACAGTCAATAAAAAGCTACTACGTTATTGTTGTGTTTTTAACCCAGTAAACTTAATAAGATATCCGAAGACCAAGTGAAGAGTGATTCAACACCTGCAATTTTCGATTACTTATTTCAACACAAAAACAATCAGCAACGGGTATATGCATAAAACACGGTAAAGTTGGTGTTCGAGTTCTGCTTTTAAAGTTCTGTTCCGCACACAAGGATGAAGAATATCCACAAGTTACTTTCTTCTTCCATCTACTTTAATCCAAGCAGACGGTATATGTTCTTAGGACCCTTTGTGCCATTTCGATGGATATGCAGATTGGAAATAAGGATTCCGGGATAGACTTCAGATGCCCTGAAAACACATGTTTATGATTAAAGTTGATGACCACTTAATGAATTGTTTCATCTCTGCTGCATTTTTTGTTCAGTTTTCATTATGTGGTTAATAATTTAGTAATATGCTGTACTGACGAAGCCATAAAAGCAGAAACGCGTATACAGTTAATAAAAAGTTTCTACGTTACTGTTGTGTTTTTAGCTTAGTAAAAGTAATAAGATATCCGAAGACCAAGTGAAGAGTGATTCAACACCTGCAATTGTCGATTGCTTGCTTCAACACAAAAACATTCAGCAACGGGTAAATGTATAAAAGACGGTAAACTTGGTGTTCGAGTTCAGGTTTTAAAGTTTTGTTTTGCACAGCAGGATGAAGCAAATCTACAAATTGCTTTCTTCTTCCATCTAACATTGAAAAAGTTGCCTAGGTATCTACTCCAAAATGACTTGAAGGTAGGATCATATATGCCAACTTCCAAATTACTCGGTCTGCTAAGAGGCTCACATTTAAAGTTCCTCAGGTTGACGAGATTTGGGCGAACGATTTGGAGAAAAGCCACAAATAAACCGGTTAGAGAATCAATTTGCCTAAACTAAATCAAAAATGCGGTACTCCACTCAAGCGACCTCCACCTCTAGCACCTACAAAACCATCTATTTAAATGCAGCTGCAATATTTTGTTATTTTAGGCATTTGATTTTTTTTGAGTGATCGATCCTATTGAGTTCTTGATCTTCAATGAAGCGGTGTCTCTATTAAACTTCTTCCATCTACTTTAATCCAAAAAGACGGTTAATGTTCCTAGTACCCTTTGTACCATTTCGATGGTAATGCAAATTGCAAAAAAAGAAAACGGGATAGAATTCATTTGTCTTGTAGACAATTGTTCATGACTAAAAAAAAGTGACGTCATAATGATTTGTTTCATATCTGCTGCATTTTTTGTTAAGTTTCCATTATCTGGTTATTAGCCTAGTAGTATACTGTACTGACGAAGCCATAAAAGCACAAACGCGTATACAGTTAATAAAAAGCTACTACGTTACTGTTGTGTAAGTAAATATCCGAAAACCAAGTGAAGAGTGATTCAACACCTGCAATTTTCGATTACTTGCTTCAACACAACAACATTCAGCAACGGTTATATGTATAGAAGACGGTAAACTTGGTGTTCGAGTTCAGCTTTTAAAGTTCTGTTCCGCACACAAGGATGAAGGAAATCCACAAATCACTTTTTTCTTCCATCTACTTTAGTCCAGGGAGACGGTATGTGTTCCTAGGACCCTTTGTGCCATTTCGATGGATATGCAGATTGGAAACAAAGATACCGGGATAGAATTCTAATGGCCTGAAGACAACTCTTTATAACTAAAATTTTTGACGTCCTAATGAATTGTTTCTTATCTGCTGCATTTTCTGTTCAGTTTTATTATGTGGGTAATAAGGGAAAGTGTGGACCCATGATCATGTTGGTCCCATGAACCACCCCCTCCAGTTTTCCGTGGAAAAGTGTTTTAGATTTTTTATCAACTTTTTTGGCAACACTAGGTTGGATACGCATGATCAGAAACGATAAGTGAGAAGTAAACACGTTTGAAGGAGTTGCGTTGGTTGGTTTGTTTTTGCTACAAAAAAGTAACTTTTAAAGGTATAAATTTGTCGATCTTTGAGCATAAAGTAACATTGGTAAATTCATGTGCATTTAGCAGTAGTAATTAGTCATATTAGAGTATATATCTAAGCACTGAGATCAAATTTTTCTGTAACCATATTGAAGAGAAAGAACATTTATACAGGCAGGTTGCAGTGTGAAGCCATGAGCCACCAAAAATGTCGACCTTTGAGCCATGGCTCATAAGTTTTTGCAAGATAAATATTTGGTTGTTTTTGCGTCTGCGTCTTCAGCACCTGTTACAGCTAGGCCTTCAACAAGTTCAGTGAATCGTGTGACACCAGACATCCTTTTTTGCAGCCAAATAGGTCTACATCTTGGCTAATGTTCATCACTAAAAGATCAAGCTGGATATTTTGTAAATTTTTTTTTAGTCCAAATTTGATGGTAGAATCACTTATGTGTTTTTGTTCTTTTACAGTATTTTTGACTAAATTTGTGCAAACAGCGAGTAAACGACGTTTTATGCTACATTTTTTTTGTGGTTTATGGGAACAAGTGTAGTGGCTTAAGGGTTCCTACTTTTTTTTCTGTGTGGACCCTTGAGCCACATCCATTTAAGGATCAATATCAGCCAACGTGTTAAGTTATCACTTCAACCAACACATGCTATCATCGGAGTGCAAAAAAGCATATTCCTTTAAAATTCCAACTTTATAGCTCGTTCAAAACTCAACGTAGAAACGATTGTACAAAAAGTGGCTCAAGGGTTCTCACTTTTCCCTACCCTAGTAATATACTGTCCTGACGAAGCCATGAAAGCAGAAACGCGTAAACAATTAATAAAAAGCTACTACGTTACCGTTGTGTTTTTAGCCCAGTATAAGTAATAAAATATATGAAAACCAAGTGAAGAGTGATTCAACACCTGCAATCTTTGATTACTTGCTTCAACACAAAAACATTCAGCAACGGTTATATGCATAGAAAACGATAAATTTGGTGTTCGGGTTTAGTTTTCAAAGTTCTGTTCCGCACACAAGGATGAAGGAAATCCACAAATTTTTTTCTTTTTCTTTTTGCTTTAAACCAGGGAGACGGTATGTGTTCCCAAAACCCTTTGTGCCATTTCGATGAATATGCAGTTGGAAATAAGGACACCGGGATAGAATTCCCATGCCCTGAAGACAACTGTTTATGATTATAATTATTGGCGTCATACTGAATTGTTTCATATCTGCTGCATTTTTTGTTCAGTTTCCATTACGTGGTTATTAGCTTAGTAGTATACTGTACTGACGAAGCCATGAAGGCAGAAACGCGTATACAGTTAATAAAAAGCTACTACGTTACTGTTGTGTGTTTAGCCCAGTAAACCTAATAAGATATCCGAAGACCAAGTCAAAAGTGATTCAACGATTACAGTCTTGGTTTTTTCGCTTCAACACAAAAACATTCAGCAACGGTTATAAGTATAGAAGACGGTAAACTTGGTGTTCAAGTTCAGGTTTCAAAATTCTGTTCCGCACACAAGGATGAAAAAAATCCACAAATCACTTTCTTCTTCCATCTACTTTAGTCCAGGGAAACGGTATGTGTTCCTAGGACCCTTTGTGCCTTTTCGATGGATACTCAAATTGGAGTAAAAAAAACCGGGATAGAATTCATATGCCTTGAAAAACACTGTTTATGACTACATATGATGACGTCATAAAGAATTGTTTGATAACTGCTGCATTTTTTGTTCAGTTTCCAAAATGTGGTTATTAGCTTCGTAATATACTGTACTGACGAAACCAAGAAAACAGAAACGCGTATACAGTCAATAAAAAACTACTACGTCACTGTTGTATTTTTAGCCCAGTAAAAGTAATAAAATATACGAAAACCAAGTGAAGAGTGATTAAACACCTGCAATTTTCGATTACTTGCTTCAACACAAAAACATTCAGCAACGGTTATATGTAAAAAAGACTGTAAACTTGGTTTACGAATTCAGGTTTTAAAGTTCTGTTCCGCACACAAGAATGAAGGAAATCCACAAATTACCTTCTTCTTCCATCTACTTTAGTCCAGGGAGACCGAATGTGTTCCTAGAACTGTTGTGCCATTTTGATGGATATGCAGATTGGAAATAAGGTTACCGGGATAAAATTCATATGCCCTGAAGACAACTGTTTATGTCTAAAAATGATGACCACATAATGAATTGTTTCATAACTGCTGCATTTTTTGTTCAGATTATATTATGTGGTTAGTACCTTAGCAGTATACTGTACTGACGAGGCCATGAAGGCACAAACGCGTACACAATCAACAAAAAACTACTACGTTACTGTTGTGTTTTTAGCCCAGTAAAAGTAATAAAATATCCGAGAACCAAGTGAAGAGTGATTCGACACCTGCAAACTTTGATTACTTGCTTCAACACAAAAACATTCAGCCACGGTTTTAAGTATAAAAGACGGTAAACTTGGTGTTCGAGTTCAGGTTTTAAAGTTCTGTTCCGAACACGAGGATAAAGGAAATCCACAAATTGCTTTCTCTTTTCATCTACTTTAATCCAGGCAAACGGTATGTGTTCCTAGGACTGTTTGTTCAGTTTCGATGCAAATGCAGATTGGAAATAAGGATACCGGGATAGAATTCATATGCCCTGAAAACAACTGTTTATGACTAAAATTGATGACGTCATAATGAATTGTTTCATATCTGCTGCACTTTTCGTTCAATTTTCAATATGTGGTTATTAGCTTAGTAATATACTGTACTGACGAAACCATGAAATCAGAAACGCGTTCACAGTAAAAAAAAACTACTACGTTACTGTTGTGTTTTTAGCTCAGTAAAAGTAATAAAACATCCGAAAACCAAGTGAAGAGTGATTCAACATTTGGAATCTTCGAGTATTTGTTTTAACATAAAAACATTCAGCAACGGTTATATGCATAAAAGACGATAAACTTGGTGTTCGAGTTCAGCTTTTAAAGTTCTGTTCTGCAAACAAAGATAAAAGAAATCCACAAATTACTTTCTTTTTCCATTTTTTTTAGTCCGGGGAAACGGTATGTGTTCCTAGGACCCTTTGTGCCTTTTTGATGATGATGCAGATTGGAAATAAGGATACCGGGATAAACTTCACAAACCCTGAAAACAACTGTTTATGACTAAATTTTATGACGTCATACTGAATTTTTCTTTCTGCTGCATTTTTTGTTCAGTTTCCATCATGTGGTTATTAGCTTAGTAGTATACTGTACTGACGAAGCCATGAAGGCAGAAACGCGCAAACCGTCAATAAAAAACTACTACGTTACGGTTGTGTTTTTAGCTTAATAAAAGTAATAAGACATCCGAAAACCAAGTGAAGAGTGATTCAACACCTGCAATCTTCGATTACTCGCTTCAACACGAAAACATTCAGCAACGGTTATATGAATAAAAAACGGTAAACTTGGTGTTTGAGTTCAACATTTAAAGTTTTGTTCCGCACACAAGGATGAAAGAACTCCACAAAGCATTTTCTTCTTCCATCTACTTTAGTCCAAAAAAACGGCATGTGTTCCTACGACCGTTTGTGTATTTCGATGATGTTGCAGATTGGAAATAAAGACACCGGGATAGACCTCACATGCTCTGAAGACAACTGTTTATGACTAAAATTGATGACGTCATACTGAAATGTTTCATATCTGCTGCATTTTTTGTTCAGTTTCCATTATGTGGTTATTAGCCTAATAGTATACTATACTGACGAAACCATGAAAACACAAACGCGTATACAGTTAACAAAAAGCTACTACGTTACTGTTGTGTTTTTAAGTCAGTAAAAATAATAAAATCAATGAAAACCAAGTGAAGAGTGATTCAACACCTGCAATCTTCGATTACTTGCTTCAACACAAAAACATTCAGCAACGGTTATATGTATAAAAGACTGTGAACTTAATGTTCGAGTTTAGTTTTTAAAGTTCTGTTCCGCACACAAGGATGAAAAAAATCCACAAATTACTTTCTTTTTTTATTTACTTCAGTCCAGAGAGACGGTATGTGTTCCTAGGACTGTTTTGCCATTTCGATGGATAAGCAGATGGAAAATAAGGATACCGGGATAGACTTCTAATGCCCTGAAAACAACTGTTCATGACTAAACTTTATGACGTCATAATGAATTGTTTCATATCTGCTGCATTTTTTGTTCAGTTTTTTTTATGTTGTTATTAGCTTAATAGCATACTGCACTGACGAAGCCATGAACGCAGAAACGCGTATAAAGTTAAAAAAAAGCTACTACGTTACTGTTGTGTTTTTAGCTCAGTAAAAATAATAAGATATCCGAAGACCAACTGAAGAGTGATTCAACATCTGCAATTTTCGATTACTTGCTTCAACACAAAAACATTCAAGCACGGTTACATGTACAAAAGACTGTAAACTTGGGGTTCGAGTTCAGGTCTTAAACTTCTGTTCCGCAAACAAGGATGAAGGAAATCCACAAATTACTTTCTTCTTCCATCTGCTTTAGCCCAAAGAAACGGAATGTGTTCTTAGAACTGTTGTGCCATTTTGATGGATAATCAGATTGGTAATAAGGATTTCGGGATAAACTTCATATGCTCTTAAAACAAATGTTTACGACTAAAAATGATGACCACATATTGAATTGTTTCATTACTGCTGCATTTTTTCTTCAGATTCCATTATCTGGTTATTAGCTTAATAATTAACTGTACTGACCAAACCATGAAAGCAGAAACGCGTATACAGTCAATAAAAAACTACTACGTTACTCTTGTCTTTTTAACTTAGTAAAAAAAATAAGATATCCGAAGACCAAGTAAAGCGTGATTCAACACCTGCAATCTTCGATTACTTGCTTCAACACAAAAATATTCAATCACGGTTATATGTAAAAATGACTGTAAACTTGGTTTACGAGTTCAGGTTTTAAAGTTCTGTTCCGCACACAAGGATAAAGGAAATCCACAAATCATTTTCTTCTTCCATCTGCATTAGTCCACGGAGACGGAAAGTGTTCCTAGAATTGTTGTGCCATTTTGATGGATATGCAACATGGAAATAAGGACACCGGGATAGAATTCATATGCTTTGAAGACAATTGTTTATGATTAAAAATAATGACCACACAATGAATTGTTTCAAATCTGCTGCATTTTTTGTTCAGATTCCATTATGTGGTTATTACCTTAGTAGTATATTGTACTGACGAAGCCATGATGGCAGAAACGCGCATACAATCAACAAAAAACTACTACGTTACTGTTGTGTTTTTAGCCCAGTAAAAGTAATAAATTATCCGAAGACCAAATCAAGAGTGATTCGACACCTGCAAACTTTCATTATTTGCTTCAACACAAAAACATTCAGTCACGGTTATATGTATAAAAGACAATAAACTTGGTGTTCGAGTTCAGGTTTTAAAGTTCTGTTCCGCACACAAATATAAAAAAAAACCACAAATTATTTTCTTTTTCCCTCTACTTTAGTCCAGGCAAATGGTATGTGTTCCTAAGACTTTTTGCTCATTTTCGAAGGATGAGCAGATTGGAAATAAGGATACCGGGATAGAATTCATTAGGTTTGAAAATATTTGTTCTAGATTAAAATTGATGACGTCATAATCAATTGTTTCATATCTGTTGCATTTTTGTTCAGTTTCCAATATGTCGTTATTAGCTTAGTAGTATACTGTAGTGACGAAGCCATGAAAGCACAAACGCGTATACAGTTAATAAAATACTACTACGTTACTGTTGTGTTTTTAGCCCGGTAAAAGTAATAAGATAACCGAAAACCAAAGGAAGAGTGATTCAACACCTGCAATTTTTGATTACTTCTTTCAACACAAAAACATTCAGCCACGGTTATATGCCTAAAACACGGTAAACTTGGTGTTCGAGTTTTGCTTTTAAAGTTCTGTTCCGCACGCAAGGATAAGGAAATCCACAATGTACTTTCTTCTTCCATCAACTTTAGTCCAGGCAGACGGTATGTGTTCCTAGGACCCTTTGTGCCATTTCGATGGATATGCAGATTGGAGTTAAGGATACCGGGTTAAACTTCACATGCCCTGAAGACAACTGTTTATGACTAAAATTGATGACGTCATACTGAATTGTTTTATATCTGCAGCAATTTTTGTTCAGTTTCCATTATGTGGTTATTAGCTTAGTAGTATGCTGAATTGACGAAGTCATGAAAGCAGAATCGCATATACAGTTAATAAAAAGTTACTACGTTACTGTTGTGTTTTTAGCCCAGTAAAAATAATAAGATATCCTAAAACCAAATGAAGAGTGATTCAACACCTGCATTTTTCGATTATTTGCTTCAACACAAAAACATTCAGCAACGGTTAAATGTACAAAAAACGTTAAACCTGGTTATCGAATTAAACTTTTAAGCTTCTGTTCCGCACTTAAGTATGAAGGAAATCCACAATTTAATTTTTTTTTTTTATTAGATTAGCCAGGGAGACGGTATCTGTTCCTAGGACCCTTTGTGCCATTTCGATGGATATACAGATTGGAATAAAAGATACCGGGATAAAATTATATGCCCTGAAGACAACTGTTCATGACTAAAATTGATGACGTCATAGTGAATTGTTTGATATCTGCTGCACTTTTTGTTCAGTTTCCATTATGTTGTTTATAGCTTAGTAGTATACTGTACTGACGAAACCATGAAAGCAGAAACGCGTTTACAGTTAAAAACAATCTACTGCGTTATTGTTGTGTTTTTATCCCAGTAAAAGTAATAAGATATCCGAAGACCAAGTGAAGATTGATTCAACACCTGCAGTCTTTGATTATTTAATTCAACATCTGCAATCAACACAAAAACATTCAGCAACGGTTATATGTGTAGAAATTTTGTTGTACGAGTTCAGTTTTTAAAGTCCTGTTCCGCACACAAAAATGAAGGAAATCCACAAATTATTTTCTTCTTCCATTCATTTTAGTCCAGGAAGACGGTATGTGTTCCTAGGACCTTTTGTGCTTTTTCGATGGATATGCACATTGGAAATAAAGATACCGGGATGGAAATCAAGTGCCCGGAAAACAACTGTTTATGACTAAAACTTATGACGTCATTTAAAACGTTTCATCATTGCTGCATTTTTTGTTCAGTTTCCATTATGTGGTTATTAGCCTAATAATATGTTGTACTGACGAATCCATGAAAACAAAAACGCGTATACAGTTCATAAAAAGCTCTTACGTTACTGTTGTGTTTTTAGTTCAGTAAAAGTACCAAGATATCCGAAAACCAAGTGAAAGGTGATTCAACAAATGCATCCTTCGATTATTTCTTTCAACACAAAAACATTCAGCAACGGTTATATGTATGGAAAACGGTAAACTTGGTTATCGAGTTCAGCTTTTAAAGTTCTCTCCCGCACACAAAGATGTGGGAAAGCCACAAATTACTTTCTTCTTGCATCTACTTTAGTCCAGGCAGACGGTATGTGTTTTTAGGACCCTTTGTGCCATTTAGATAGATATGCAAATTGGAAACAAGAATACCAGCATAAAGTTCAAATACCGTGAAGACAACTGTTTATGACTAAACTTTATGACGTCATATAGAATTGTTTCATTCTGCTGCATTTTTTGTTCAGTTTCCATTATGTGGTTATTAGCTTAGTAGTATACTGTACTGACGAAACCATGAAAGCAGAATCGCGTATACAGTTAACAAAAAATTACTACGTTACTGTTGCGTTTTTAGCCCAGTAAAAATAATAAGTAATCCGAAGTCCAAGTGAACAGTGATTCAACATTTGCATTTTTCGTATTTTCCTTTTAACACCAAAACACTCAGCAACGGTTTAATTTATAGAAAACGATAAACTTGATGTTCGAGTTCAGCTTTTAAAGTTCTGTTCCGCACAAAAACATGAAGGAAATCCACAAACTACTTTCTTCTTCCATCTGCTTTAGTCCAGGCAGACGGTATGTGTTCCTAGGACCTTTTGTGCTATTTCAATGGACATGCAAAATGGAAATAAAGATACCGGGATAAAATTCATACGACCTGAAGACAACTGTTTATGACTAAAATTGTCGACGCAATAATGAATTGTTTCGTATCTGCTGCATTTTTTGTTCAGTTTCCATTATGTGGTTATTGGCCTAGTAGTATACTGTACTGACGAAGCCATGAAAGCAGAAACGCGTATGCATTTATTAAAAAGCTACTACGTTACTGTTGTGTTTTTAGCCCAAAAAAATTAATAAAAATTCCGAAAACCAAGTGAAGAGTGATTCAACCCCTGCAATCTTCGATTTTTTCGTTTTAACAAAAAAACATTCAGCAACTGTTGTGTGAATAAAAAACGGTAAACTTGGTGTTCGAGTTCAGCTTTTAAAGTTCTGTTCCGCACATAAGGATGAAGAAATTCCACAAAGCATTTTCTTCTTTCATCTACTTTAGTCCAGACAAACGGTATGTGTTTTTAGGATTGTTTGTACCATTGCGATAAGTAAGCAGATTGGAAAAAAAGATACCGGGATAGAACTCATATGCCCTGAAAACAACTGTTTATGACTAAAGATGATGACGTCATAATGAATTGTTTCATATCTGCTGCATTTTTCGTTCAATTTTGAATATGTGGTTATTAGCTTAGTAGTATACTGTACTGACGAAACCATGAAAGCAGAAACGCGTTCACAGTAATTAAAAAACTACTACGTTACTGTTGTGTTTTTAGCTCAATAAAAATAATAAAATATCCGAAGACCAAGTGAAGAGTGATTCAACACTTGCAATCTTCGATTACTTGCTTCAACATAAAAAAATTCAGCAACGGTTATAAACATAAAAGACGATAAACTTGGTGTTCGAAATCAGCTTTTAAAATTCTGTTCTGCAAACAAAGATAAAGCAAATCCACAAAACTTTTTTTTTTTCCATTTAATTTAGTCCGGGGAAACGGTATGTGTTCCTTGGACCCTTTGTGCCATTTCGATGATGATGCAGATTATAAATAAGGATACCGGGATAAAAATCATATGCCCTGAGGACAACTGTTTATGACTAAAATTTATGACGTCATACTGAATTGTTTCATTCTGCTGCATTTTTTGTTCAGTTTCCATTATGTGGTTATTAGCCTAGTAGTATACTGTACTGACGAAACCATGAAGGCAGAAACGCGTATACAGTTAATAAAAAGCTACTACGTTACTGTTGTGTTTTTAGCCCAGTAAAAGTAAAAAAAATTCCGAAAACCAAGTGAACAGTGATTCAACACCTGCAATCTTCGATTACTCGCTTTAACACAAAAACATTCAGCAACGGTTATATGAATAAAAAACGGTAAACTTGGTGTTCGAGTTCAACATTTAAAGTTCTGTTCCGCACACAAGGATGAAGGAAATCCACAAAGCATTTTCTTCTTCCATCTACTTTAGTCCAAAAAAACGGTATGTGTTCCTAGGACCCTTTGTGGATTTCGATGATGTTGCAGATTGAAAATAAAGATACCGGGATAGACCTCACATGCCTTGAAGACAACTGTTTATGACTAAAATTGATGACGTCATACTGAATTGTTTGATATCTGCTGTATTTTTTGTTCAGTTTCCATTATGTGGTTATTAGGTTAGTACTATATTATACTGACGAAGCCATGAAAACACAAACGCGTATGCAGTTAATAAAAAACTTTTACGTTACTGTTGTGTTTTTAGCCCAGTAAAAGTAAATAAATCAATGAAAACCAAGTGAAGAGTGATTCAACACCTGCACTTTTCGATTACTTGCTTCAACACAAAAACATTCAGCAACGGTTATATGTATAAAAGACTGTGAAAATAGTGTTCGAGTTTAGTTTTTAAGGTTCTGTTCCGCACACAAGCATGAAGGAAATCCACAAATTACTTTCTTCTTCTATCTACTTTAGTCCAGGAAAGCGATATGTGTTCCTAGGATTGTTTTGCTTTTTCGATGGATATGCAGATGGAAAATAAGGATACCGGAATAAGGAAAAGAAAGAAAGATAAAAATACTAAACTTGTTTATGACTAGAATTCATATGCCTTGAAGACAACTGTTTATGACTAAAGTTTATGACGTCATAATGAATTGTTTCATATTTCCTGCATTTTTTGTTCAGTTTTCATTATGTTGTTGTTAGCCTAGTAGTATACTGTACTGACGAAGCCATGAAGGCACAAACGCGTATACAGTTAATAAAAAACTATTACGTTACTGTTGTGTTTTTAACCCAATCAAAGTAATAAGATAACCGAAGACCAAGTGAAAAGTGATTCAACACCTGCAATCTTCGATTATTCGCTTCAACACAAAAACATTCAGCCACGGTTATATGTATAGAAGACTGTAAACTTGGGGTTCGAGTTCAGCTTTTAAAGTTCTGTTCCGCACACAAGGATGAAGGAAATCCACAAATTACTTTCTTCTTCCATCTCCTTTAGTCCAAAGAAACGGAATGTGTTCTTAGAACTGTTGTGCCATTTCAATGGAAATGCAGATTGGAAATAAGGATACCGGGATAGAATTCATATGCTCTTAAAACAAATGGTAATGAGTAAAAATGATGACCACATATTGAATTGTTTTATTCTGCTGCATTTTTTGTTCAGTTTCCATTATGTGGTTATTACCCTATTAATTTGCTGTATTGACGAAGTCATGAAGGCACAATCGCGTATACAGTTAATAAAAAGTTACTACGTTACTGTTGTGTTTTTAGCCCAGTAAAAGTAATAAGAAATTCGAAAACCAAGTGAAGAGTGATTCAACACCTGCAATCTTCGATTATTCGTTTCAACACAAAAACATTCAGCAACGGGGAAATGTACAAAAAACGGTAAACTTGGTTATCGAGTTCAGCTTTTAAAGTTCTGTTCCGCACACAAGGATGAAGGAAATCCACGATTTAAACTCTTCTTCCATCTACATTAATCAAGGGAGACGGTATGTGTTCCTAGTACCCTTTGTGCCATTTCGACGGATATACAGATTGGAAATAAGGATACCGGGATAAAATTCATATGCCTTGAAGACAACTGTTCATGACTAAAATGGATGAGGTCATACTGAATTGTTTGATATCTGCTGCATTTTTGGTTCAGTTTCCTTTATATGGTTATTAGTTTAGTAGTATACTGTATTGACGAAGCCATGAAGGCAGAAACGCGTTTACAACTAATAAAAAACTACTACGTTACTGTTGTGTTTTTACCCCAGTAAAAGTAAGAAAATATCCGAAAACCGAAAACCAAGTGAAGAGTGATTCAACACCTGCAATCTTCGATTACTCGCTTTAACACAAAAACAATCAACAACGGTTAACTGTATAGAAGATTGTGAAGTTGGTGTTCGAGTTCAAGTTTTAAAGTTCTGTTCCGGTCTCAAGGATGAGGCAATCCACAAATCACTTTCTTCTTCCATCTATTTTAGACCAGGGAATAGGTATGTGTTCCTAGGACCATTTGTGCCATTTCGATCATTATGCAGATTGGAAATAAGGATACCGGGATAGAATTCATTTGCCCTGAAAACAACTGTTTAAGACTAAAATTGATGACGTCATAATGATATGTTTCATTACTGTTGCATTTTTTGTTTAGTTTCCATTATGTGGCTATTAGCCTAGTAGTATACTGCACTGACGAAGCCAGGAAGACAGAAACGCGTATACAGTTAATAAAAAACTACTACGTTACTGTTGTGTGTTTAGCCCAGTAAAAGCAACAAGTAATCCGAAAACCAAGTGAAGATTGATTCAACATATACAATCTTCGATTACTTGCTTCAACACAAAAACATTCAGCAACGGTTTAATGTATAAAAAACGGTAAATTTGGTTATCGAAATCAAGTTTTAAAGTTCTCTTCCGCACGCAAAGATAAAGGAAATTCACAAATCATTTTCTTCTTCCATCTACTTTGGTCCAGTAAGACGGTATGTGTTTTTAGGACTTTTTGTGTTTTTTCGAAAATGATGCAAACAGGAAATAAGGCCACCAGGATAAACTTCATATGCCTTGAAGACAATTGTTTATGAATAAAAATTATGACGTCGAACTGAATTGTTTCATAGCTGCTGCATTTTTTTTTTAGTTTCCATTATGTGGTTATTAGCTTAGTAGTATACTGTATTGACGAAGCCATGAAAATAGAAACGCGTATACAATTATTAAAAAGCTACTACGTTACTGTTGTGTTTCCAACTCAGTAAAAGTAATAAGATATCCGAAGACCAAGTGAATAGTGATTCAACACCTGCAATTTTCGATTACTTGTTTCAGCACAAAAACAATCAGCAACGGTTATATTAACAAAAAACGGTAAAATTGGTGCTCGAGGTTAGCATTTAAAGTTCTGTTCCGCACACAAAGATGAAGGAAAACCACAAATTATTTTCTTCTTCCATCTACTCTAGTCCAAAGAGACGGTTAGTGTTCCCAGGACCCTTTGTGCCTTTTCGATGGTAATGCAGATTGGAAATAAGGATACCGGGATAAAATTCATATGCCCTGAAAACAACTGTTCATGACTAAAAATGGTGACGTTATAAAGATATGTTTCATACCTTCTGAATTTTTTGTTCAGTTTCCATTATGTGGTTATTAGCCTAGTAGTATACTGTACTGACGAAACCATGAAAGCACAAACGCGTATACAGTTAATAAAACGCTTTTACGTTACTGCTGTGTTTTTAGCCCAATAAAAATGATAAGGTATCCGAAGACCAAGTAAAAAAAAATTCAACACCTGCAATCTTCGATTACTTGTTTCAACACAAAAACATTCAGCCACGGTTTTATATATAAAAAACTGTAAACCTGGTGTACGAGTTCAGCTTTTAAAGTTCTGTTCCGCACACAAGGATGAAGGAAATCCACAAATTATTTTCTTCTTTATTCAATTTTAGTCCAAGGAGACGGTATGTGTTCCTAGGATTGTTGTGCCGTTGCGTTGGGAATGCATATTGGAAATAAGGATACCAAAACAAATATCATATGCTTTGAAGACAACTGTTTATGATTAAAAATGATGACCACAAAATGAATTGTTTCATATCTGCTGCATTTTTTGTTCAGTTTTCATTATGTGGTTATTAGCTTAGTAGTATACTGTACTGACGAAGCCATGAAGGCAGAAACGCGTATACAGTCAACAAAAAATTACTACGTTACTGATGTGTTTTTAGCCCAGTAAAAAAAATAAAACATCCGAAAACCAAGTGAACAGTGATTCAACACTTGCAATCTTCGATTGCTTGCTTCAACACAAAAGCATTCAGCAACGGTTATATGTATGGAAGACTGTAAACTTGGTGTTTGAGTTCAGGTTTTGAAGTTCTGTTCCGCACACAAGGATGAAGAAAATCCAAAAAGTTTTTTTTTGTTCCATCGACTTTGGTCCAAGCAAACGGCGTGTGTTCCTAGGACTTTTTGTGACATTTCGATGGATATGCAGATTAAAAATAAAGATACCGAGATAGAATTCATATGCCCTGAAAACAACTGTTCATGACTAAAACTCATGACGTCAAAATGAATTGTTTCATGTTTGCTGCATTTTTTGTTCAGTTTCTAATATGTGGTTATTAGCTTAGTAATATACTGTACTGACGAAGCCATGAAGGCAGAAACGCGTATACAATCAATAAATAGCTACTACGTTACTGCTGTGTTTTTAGCCCAGTAAAAGCAATAAGATATCCGAAGACCAAGTGAAGAGTGATTCAACACTTGCAATCTTCGGATACTTGTTTCAACACAAAAATATTCAGCCACGGTTAAATGTATAGAAGACTGTAAACTTGGTGTACGAGTTCAAGTTTTAAAGTTCTGTTCCGCACCTTAGGATGAAGGAAACCCACAAAGCATTTTCTTCGTTCATCTACTTCAGTCCAAGGAGACGGTATGTGTTGCTACGACCCTTTGTGCCATTTCGATGGATATGAAAAATAAAAATAAGGATACCGGGATAAAAGTCATATACCCTGAAGACAACTGTTTATGACTAAAAATTATGACGTCATACTGAATTGTTTCGATACTGCTGCATTTTTTGTTCAGTTTTTACATGTGGTTATTAGCCTAGTAATATAGTGTACTGACGAAGCCATGAAAACAAAAACGCTTGTACAATTAATAGAAAGCTACTACGTTACTGATGTGTTTTTAGCCCAGTAAAATATTAAGAAATCCGAAGACCAAGTGAAAAGTGATTTGATTTTGCAATCTTTGTTTTTTTGTTTCAACACAAAAACATTCAGCAACGGTTTAATGTACAGAAAACGATAAACTTGGTTATCGAGTTCAGCTTTTAAAGTTCTGTTCCGCACACAAAAAAAATGGAAATCCACAATTTATTTTTTTTTTCCATCTACTTTAGTCCAGGGAGACGGTATGTGTTTTTAAGACCTTTGACTTTTTGTACCATTTCGATGGATATGCAGATTGGATTGAAAGATCCCAGGATGCAGTTCATATGCCCTGAAGACAACTGTTTATGAATAAAATTTATGACGTCATGATGAATTGTTTTTTATCTGCTGCACTTTTTGTTCAGTTTCTATTATGTCGTTATTAGCCAAGTAGTATACTTTACTCACGAAGCCATGAAAACAGAAACGCGTATACACATAATAAAATGCTACTACGTTTTTGTTGTGTTTTTAGTTCAGCAAAAATAATAAAAAAACCAAAACCAAGTGAGCAATGATTCACTTCTTGAAATGTTCGATTACTTGCTTCAACACAAAAACATTCAGCAACGGTTTTAGGTATAAAAGACGGTAAACTTGGTGTTCGAGTTCAGCTTTTTACGTTCTGTTCCGCACACAAGGATGAAGGAAATGCACAAATTACATTCTTCTTCTATTTATTTTAGTCCAAGCAGACGGTATGTGTTCCTAGGACCTTTTGTGCCATTATGATGAATATGCAGATTAAAAACAATGATACCGAGATAGAATTCCTAAGCCCTAAAAACAACTGTTTATGATTAAACATTATGACGTCATACTGAATTGTTTCATATCTGCTGCATTTTTTGTTCAGTTTCAATATGTGGTTTATAGTTTAGTAGTATACTGTACTGACGAAGCCATGAAGGCAGAAACGCGTTTAAAGTTAATAAAATAATACTACGTTATTGTTGTGTTTTTAGCCCAGTAAAAAAATTAGGATATCCGAAAACCAAGTGAAGAGTGACTCAACACCTGCAATTTTCGTTTACTTGCTTCAACACAAAAACATTCAGCGACGGTTATATGTGTGGAAAACTGTAACTTTTGTTAACGAGTTCAGGTTTTAAGGTGCTGTTCCGCACACAAGAATGAAAGAAATCCACAAATTATTTTTTTTTTCCATCTACTTTAGTCCAGAGAGACGGTATGTGTTCCTAGGACCCTTTGTGCCATTTTGATGGATATGCAGATTGGAATAAAGGATATGGAATAAGAGTTCATATGCCTCGAAGACCATTGTTCATGATTAAAATTTATAACGTTGAATTGAATTGTTTCATATCTGCTGCATTTTTTGTTCAATTTTTTTTATGTGGTTATTAGCTTAGTAGTATACTGTACTGACGAAGCCATGAAGGCACAAACGCGTATACAAGTAATAAAAAGCTACTACGTTACTGTTGTGTTTTTAGCCCAGTAAATATAACAAGATATCCGAAGACCAAGCAAAATATGATTCAACACCTGCAATCTTCGATTTTTTGCTTCAACAAAAAAACATTCAGCAACGGTTATGGGTATGGAAAACGGTAACCTTGTTGTTCGAGTTCAACTTTTTAAGTTCTGTTCTGCACACAAGAATAAAGGAAATCCACAAATTATTTTCTTCTTCAATCTGTTTTAGTCCAGGGAGACAGTATGTGTTCCTAAAACCTTTTTGTGTCATTTAAATAAATATGCGGATTGCAAATAAGGATACCGGGATAAAATTCATATGCAAAGAAAACAACTGTTCATGACTAAATTTTATGACGTCAAAAAAAAGTGTTTCATATCTGCTGCTTTTTTTGTTCAGTTTCCATTATGTGGTTATTAGCTTAGTAGTATACTGCACTGACGAAGCCATGAAGGCACAAACGCGTATACAGTCAATAAAAAGCTACTACGTTACTGTTGTGTTTTTAGCCAAGTAAAAGCAATAAAAAATCCGAACACCAAGTGAAGGGTGATTCAACACCTGCATTTTTCGATTACTTGCTTCAACACAAAAACATTCAGCCACGGTTATTTGTACAGAAGACTGTAAACTTGCTGTACGATATCAGGTTTTAAAGTTCTGTTCCGCACAGAAGGATGAAAGAACTCCACAAAATACTTTCTTCTTCCATCTACTTTAGTCCAGGGAAACGGTATGTGTTCCTAAGATCCTTTGTGCCATTTCGATGGATATGCAGATTGGAAATAAGGATACCGGGATAAAATTCATATGTTCTGAAAACAACTGTTCACGACTAAAATTGATGACGTCATATCGGTATGTTTCATGTCTGCTGCAATTTTTGTTCAGTTTCCATTATGTGGTTATTAGCTCAGTAGTATGCTGCACTGACGAAGCCATGAAAGCAGAAACGCGTATACAGGTAATAAAAAACTACTGCGTTACTGTTGTCTTTTTAGCCCAGTGAAAGTAAAAAAAAAATGAAACCAAGTGAAGAGTGATTCAACACTTGCATTGTTTCAATACTTCCTTCAACACAAAAACATTCAGCAACGGTTATGTGCATAAAAGACGGTAAACTTAGTGTTCGAGTTCAGGTTTTAAAATTCTATTCCACACACAAGGATGAAACAAATCCGCAAACTACTTTCTTTTTCCCTCTGTTTTAGTCCAGGCAGACGGTATGTGTTACTAAGACCCTTGGTGGAATTTCGATGGATATGCAGATTTGAAATAAAGAAACCGGGATAGAGTTCACTTGCCCGGAAGACAACTGTTGATGAAAAAAATTTATGATGTCATAATGAACTGTTTCATATCTGCTGCATTTTTTGTTCACTTTCCATCATGTGGTTATCAGTTTAGTTTAATGCTTGACTGACGAAGCAATGACAGCAAAAACGCGTATAAAAAAATACTACGTTATAAAAAAATACAGATAATAAAAAGCTACTACGTTACTGTTGTGTTTTTAGCCCAGTAAAAGTAATAAAATATCCGAAAACCAAGTGAAGAATGATTCAACACTTGCAATGTTCGATTACTTGCTTCAACACAAAATAATTCAGCAACGGTTGTATGTTTAAAAGACGGTAAACTTGGTGTTCGAGTTCAGCTTTTAAAGTTCTGTTCCGCACACAAAAATGAAGAAAATCCACAAATTACTTTCTTCTTCCATCTACTTTAGTTCAAAGAAACGGTATGTATTTCTAGGACCTTTTGTGCCATTTGGATGGAGGTGCAGAATGGAAACAAACATACCGGGATAGAAATCATTGGCTTTAAAAACAACTATTTATCATTAAAATTCATGACGTCAAAATGAATTGCTTCATATATGCTGCATTTTTTGTTCAGTTTCCCCTATGTGGTTATTAACCTAGTAGTATACTGTACTGACGAAGCCATGAAAACAGAAACGCGTTTACAGTTAATAAAATACTACTACGTTACTGCTGTGTTTTTAGCTCAGTGAAAACAATAAGATATCCGAAGACCAAACAAAGAGTGATTCAACACCTGCAATCTTCGATTACTTGCTTCAACACAAAAACATTTAGCAACGGTTATATGTATGGAAGACTGTAAACTTGGTGTTCGAGTTCAGCTTTTTGCGTTCTGTTCCGCACACAAGGATGTAGGAAATCCACAAACTACTTTCTTCTTCCATTTATTTTAATCCAGAAAAACGGTATGTGTTTCTAAGACCCTTTGTGCCATTTCGATGAATATGCAGATTGGAAATAAGGATACCGGGATAAAAATCATATGCCCTGAAAACAACTGTTCATGACTAAAATTGATGACGTCATAATGATTTGTTTGATATCTGCTGCATTTTTTGTTCAATTTTTATTATGTGGTTATTAGCTTAGTAGCATACTGTACTGACGAAGCCATGAAGGCAGAAACGCGTATACAGTTAATAAAAAACTACTACGTTACTGTTGTGTTTTTAGCCCAGCAAAAGTAATAAGATATCCGAAAACCAAGTGAAAAATGATTCAACAATTGCAATTTTCGTTTTTCGTTTCAACACAAAAACATTCAGAAACGGTTGATTGTACAGAAAACGGTGAACTTGGTTATCGAGTTCAGGTTTTAAAATTCTGTTCCGCACACAAAGATGAAGGAAATCCACAAATCATTTTCTTCTTCTATCTATTTTAGTTTAGGGAAACGGTATGTGTTCTTAGGACTTTTTGTGCCATTTCGATGGATATGCAGATGGGAAATAAGGATACCGGGATAAAATTTATATGTTCTGAAAACAACTCTTTATGAATAAAAATGATGACCACGGAATGAGTTGTTTCATATCTGCTGCATTTTTTGTTCAGTTTCCATTATGTGGTTATTAACCTAATAGTATAATGTACTGACGAAGCCATGTAAGCACAAACGCGTAGACAGTTAACAAAAACCTACTACGTTACCGTTGTGTTTTTAGCCCAGTAAAAGTAATAAGATATCCGAAGACCAAGTGAAGAATGAGTCAACCCCTGCAATTTTCGATTACTTGCTTCAACACAAAAACATTCAACAACGGTTATATGTATGGAAGACTGCAATCTTGGTTTGCGAGTTCAGCTTTTAAAGTTCTGTTCCGCACACAAGGATGAAGGAAATCCTTAAATTACCTTCTTTTTCCATTTCTTTTAGCCCAGTCAAACGGTATGTGTTCTTAAAACTTTTTGTGCCATTTTCATGGATTTGCAGATTGAAAATAGAGATACCGGGATAGAATTCATATGCCCTGAAAACAACTGTTTATGATTAAACTTGATGACGTCATAAAGAGTTGTTTCATATCTGCAACCTTTTTTGTTCAGTTTCCATTATGTGGTTTTCTGCCTAATAATATATTGTACTGACGAAGCCATGAAAGCACAAACGCGTATACAGTAAATAAAAACCTTTTACGTTACTGTTGTGTTGTTAGCTCAGTAAAAACAATAAGATATCCAAAAACCAAGTGAAGAGTGATTCAACATTTGCAATCTTCGATTGCTTGCTTCAACACAAAAACATTCAGCAACGGTTATATGTATAAAAAACTGTAAACTTGGTGTTCGAGTTCAGCTTTTAAAGTTCTGTTCCGCACACAAGAATGAAGGAAATCCACAAGTTATTTTTTTTTTCCATCTACTTCAATCAAAGAAGACGGTATGTGTTCTTACAACCCTTTGTGCCATTTCGATGGATATGCAAATTGGAAACAAGGATACCGGGATAGAATTCATATACCCTGAAAACAACTGTTTATAACTGAAATTTATGACGTCATAATGAATTGTTTCATATCTGCTGCATTTTTTGTTCAGTTTCCAATACGTGGTTATTAGCATAGTAGTATATTGTACTGACGAAGCCATGAAAGCAGAATTGCGTATACAGTTAATAGAAAGCTACTACGTTACTGTTGTGTTTTTAGCCCAGTAAAAGTAAATAATCCAAAAAGCAAGTGAAGAATGATTCATTATTTGCAATTTTCGTTTTTTCGTTTCAACACAAAAACATTCAGCAACGGTTTAATGTATAAAAGACGATAAATTTGGTGTTCGAGAGCAATTTTTGGAGTTCTGTTCCGCACACAAGGATGAAGGAACTTTACAAATTACTTTCTTTTTCCATCTGCTTTAGTCCAGGGAGACGGTATGTGTTCCTAAAATCTTTTGTGCCATTTCAATTGTAATGCAAAATGGAAATAAAGTCACTATGATAGAATTTCTACGCCCTGAAAACAACTGTTTATGACTAAAATTGTCGACGCAATAATGAATTGTTTCATGTCTGCTGCGTTTTTTGTTCAGTTTCTTATATGTGGTTTTTAGCTTAGTATTATACTGTACTGACGAAACCATGAAAGCAGAAACGCGTATACAGTTAATAAAAAACTACTACGTTACTGTTGTGTTTTTAGCCCAGCAAAAGTAAAAATATCCAAAAACTAAATGAAGAGTGTTTCAACACCTGCAATTTTCGAATTTTCGTTTCAACACAAAAACATTCAGCAACGGTTATATGAATAAAGAACGGTAAACTTGATGTTCGAGTTCAGTTTTTAAAGTTTTGTTCCGCACACAAGGATGAAGGAAATCCACAAAGCACTTTCTTCTTCCATCTGCTTTAGTCCAGACAGACGGTATGTGTTTTTAGGATTGTTTGTGCCATTGCGATAAACAAGCAGGTTGGAAATAAAGATACCGAGATAGAACTCATATGCTTTGAAGACAACTGTTTATGACTAAAATTGATGACGTCATAATGAATTGTTTCATATCTGCTGCACTTTTTGTTCAGTTTCCAATTAGTGGTTGTTAGTTTATTAGTATGCTGTACTGACGAAACCATGAAAGCAGAAACGCGTATACAGTTAATAAAAAACTACTACATTACTGTTATGTGTGTAGCCCAGTAAAAGTAATTAATAATCCGAAAACCAAGTGAAGAGTGATTCAACACTTGCAATCTTCGATTACTCGCTTCAACACAAAAACATTCAGCAACGGTTCTATGCATAAAACACAGTAAACTTGGTGTTCGAGTTCAGCTTTCAAAGTTCTGTTCCGCACACAAGGATGAAGGAAATCCACAAATTACCTTCTTCTTCCATCTATTTTAATCCAGGCAAACGGTATGTGTTCCTAAAACTTTTTGTGCCATTTCGATGGATTTGCAGATTGGAAAGAAGGATACCGGGATAGAGTTCATATGCCCTGAAAACAACTGTTTATCATTAAAAATGATGACCATTTAATGAATTCTTTCATATTTGCTGTATTTTTTGTTCAGTTTCCATTATGTGGTTATTAGCCTAGTAGTATACTGTACTGACGAAGCCATGAAAGCAAAAACGCGTATACAGTTATTAAAACGCTACTACGTTACTGTTGTGTTTTTAGCCCAGTAAAAGCAGTAAAATAACCGAAAACCAAGTGAAGAGTGATTCAACACCTGCAATTTTCGATTACTTGCTTCAACACAAAAACATTCAGCAACGGTTATATGTATAAAAAACATTAAACTTGGTGTTCGAGTTCAGGTTTTAAAGTTCTGTTCCGCACACAAGAATGAAAGAAATCCACAAAGCTTTTTTTTTTTCCATCTGCTTTAGTCCAGGGAGACGGTATGTGTTCCTAAGACTTTTGACTTTTTGCATTTTTTCGATGGATTTGCAGATTGAAAACAAAGATACCGGGATAGAAGTCATATGCCCTAAAAACAATTGTTCATGACTAAAATTGATAACGTCATAATGATATGTTTCTTATTTGCTGCATTTTTTGTTCAGTTTCCATTATGTGGGTATTAGCTTAGTAGTATACTGTACTGACGAAGCCATTAAAGCAGAAACGCGTATACAGTTAACAAAAAGCTACTACGTTACTGTTGTGTTTTTAGCCCAGTAAAAGTAATAAGATATCCGAAAACCAAGTGAAGAGTGATTCAACTTCTGCAATCTTCGATTACTTGCTTCAACACAAAAACATTCAGCAACGGTTACATGTATAGAAGACTGTAAACTTGGTGTTCGAGTTCAGGTTTTAAAGTTCTGTTCCGCACACAAGGATGAAGGAAATCCACATATTTTTTTCTTTTTCTATTTACTTTAGTCCAGGGAGACGGTATGTGTTCCTAGGACTCTTTGTGCCACTTCGATGGATATGCAGGTTGGAAATAAAGATACCGGGATAGACTTCATATGTTCTAAAAAAAACTGTTTAGAACTACAAATGATGACGTCATAAGGACTTGTTTAATATCTGCTGCCTTTTTTGTTCAGTTTCCATTATGTGGTTATTAGCTTAGTAGTATGCTGTACTGACGAAACCATGAAGGCTGAAACGCGTATACAGTTAATAAAAAGCTACTACGTTACTGTTGTGTTTTTAGCTTAATAAAGATAATAAATGTCCGAGACCAAATGGAAAGTGATTCAACCCAAGCATTGTTTGAATACTTGCTTCAACACAAAAACATTCAGCAACGGTTATAAGTATAGAAGACGGCAATCTTGGTGTTCAAGTTCAGGTTTTAAAGTTCTGTTCCGCACACAAAGATAAAGCAACTCCACAAATTATTTTTTTTCTTATCTGCTTTAGTCCAGGGAAACGGTATGTGTACCTAAGACCCTTTGTGGAAATTTGGTGAATATGCAGATTGGAAACGAAAATATCGAGATAGAATTCATATGCTTGGAACACAACTGTTTTTGACTAAACTTTATGACGTCATACTGAATTGTTTCATCTCTGCTGCATTTTCTGTTCAGTTTCTAATATTTGGTTGACAGCTTAGTCGTATGATTAACTTACGAAGCAATGAAAGCAGAAACGCGTATATAGTTAATAAAAAGCTACTACGTTACTGTTGTGTTTTTAGCCCACTAAAAGTAATAAGATATCCGAAAACCAAGTGAAAAGTGATTCAACACCTGCAATCTTCGATTATTCGCTTTAACACAAAAACATTCAGCAACGGTTATATGTATAAAAGACTGTAAACTTGGTGTTCGAGTTCAACTTTTAAAGTTCTGTTCCACACACAAAAAAAAAGGAAATCCACAAATTACTTTCTTCTTCCATCTACTTTAGTCCAGGGAGACGGTATCTGTTTTTAGGACCTTTTGTGCCATTTCGATGGTTATGCGGTTTGGAGATAAGGATACCGGGATAAAATTCATATGCCCGGAAGACAACTGTTTTTGAATAAAATTGATGACGTCATAATGATTTGTTTCATATCTGCAGCATTTTTTGTTTAGTTTCCATTATGTGGTTGTTAGCTTAGTAGTATACTGTATTGACGAAACCATGAAGGCACAAACGCGTATACAGTTAATAAAGAGCTACTACGTTACTGTTGTGTTTTTAGCCCAGTAAAAAAAATACGATACCCGAAGACCAAGTGAAAAGTGATTCAACACCTGCAATCTTCGATTACTTGCTTCAACACAAACACATTCAGCCACGGTTATACGTATAGAAAATTGTAAACTTGGTGTACGAGTTCAGCTTTTAAAGTTTTGTTCCGCACACAAGGTTGAAAGAAATCCACAAATGATTTTTTTCTTCGATTTACTTTAGTCCAGAAAGACGGTATGTGTTCCTAGGACTCTTGGTGCCATTTCGATGGATGTGCAGAATGAAAACAAGGATACCGGGATAGAAATCATCGGCTCTGAAAACAACTGTTTATGAATAAATTTGATGACGTCATAATGAATTGTTTCATATCTGCTGTATTTCTTGTTCAGTTTCCAAAATGTTGTTATTAGTTTAGTAATATGCTGTACTGACGAAGCCATGAAAACAGAAACGCGTATACCGGTAAAAAAAAGCTACTACGTTACCTGTTGTGTTTTTAGCCCAGTAGAAGTAAAAAGATATCCGAAGACCAAGCAAAGAGTGATTAAACACCTGCAATTTTCGATTACTTGCTTCAACACAAAAACTTTTAGCAACGGTTACATGTATGGAAGATTGTATATTTGGTGTTCGAGTTCGATTTTTTATGTTCTGTTTCGCACACAAAGATGTAGGAACTCCACAACTTACTTTCTTTTTTCATCTACTTTAGTCCAGGGAGACGGTAGGTGTTCCTAGAACTGTTGTGCCATTTTGATGGATATGCAGATTGGAAATAAGAATACCGAGATAGAATTCATATGTTGTGAAGACAACTGTTTATGAATAAAAATGATGACCACGTAAGCAATTGTTTCATATCTGCTGCATTTTTTGTTCAGTTTCCATTATGTGGTTGTTAGTGTAGTAGTATACTGTACTGACGAAGCCATGAAAGCACAAACGCGTATACAGTTAACAAAAAGCTGCTACGTTGCTGTTGTGTTTTTAGCCCAGTGAAATTGATAAAATATCCGAAAACCAAATGGAAAGTGATTCAACACCTGCACTCTTCGATTACTTGCTTCAACACAAAAACATTCAGCAACGGTTACATGTATAGAAGACTGTAAAATTGGTTTTCGAGTTCAGCTTTTCAAGTTCTGTTCCGCACACAAGGATGAAGGAAATCCACAAATTATTTTTTTCTTCCATTTCTTTTAGCCCAGTCAAACGGCGTGTGTTCCTAAGACTTTTTGTGCCATTTCCATGGATATGCAGATTGGAAATAAGGATACCGGGATAGAATTCATATGCCTTGAAAACAATTGTTTATGATTAAATTTGATGACGTCATACTGAATTGTTTCATATATGCTGCATTTTTTGTTCAGTTTCCATTATGTGGTTATTAGCTTAGTAGTATACTGTACTGACGAAACCATGAAAGCAGAAACGCGTATACGGTTATTAAAAAGCTACTACGTTACTGTTGTGTTTTTAGCCCAGTAAAAAAATTAAGATATCCGAAGACCAAGTGAAAAGTGGCTCAACATTTGCAATCTTCGATTATTTGCTTCAACACAAAAACATTCAGCAACGGTTATATGTATAAAAAACTGTAAACTATGTGTTCGAGTTCAAATTTTAAAGTTCTGTTCCGCACACAAAGATGAAGGAAATCCACAAAGCATTTTCTTCTTTAATCTACTTTAGTCCAGGGAGACGGTATGTGTTCTTAGGACCCTTTTTGCCATTTCGATGGATATGCAATAAGGAAACAAAGATACCGGGATAAAAATCATATGCCCTGAAGACAACTGTTTATGATTATAATTTCTGACGTCATAATGAATTGTTTCATATCTGCTGCATTTTTTGTTCAGTTTCCAATATGTGGTTATTAGCCAAGTAGTATACCGTACTGACGAAACCATGAAAGCAAAAACGCGTATACAGTTAATGAAAAGCTATTACGTTACTGTTGTGTTTTTAGCCCAGTAAATGTAATAAGTAGGGCAAGTTTTTGCAACTTTTGCTACTTTTTTTTACAGCTTCCGACAGCTTCGAAAGACTCAGAATTTACGTAATACAATGTTTTAAGCCGTTTCCATAAATTCTATTTTGCAAGTTTTTGCAACTTTTTTCGATTTTTCGTGCAACTTTTTGCTGCAACTTTTATCAATTTTTACGCAAAATGTAAAAGTGTGATTTGAAATATATGATTTGAAACTACAGTATTTCAGTCTAATTTTAATATTCTGTTTGAATTGTATATATAACAAAGGGCTTTGTGGTGGATTGGCTGCGTCTCAAGGTTATATATGATGCAACAGTTGGTTTGCATTCTAGAAGTTCAGCTACAATCCTGGAAGATTTTTTTATGTGTGGCTGCAGCTCAGGTTTCACAAGACAAGGTCGGAGAAGATTTGCTCTAGTTTTAAAGTCAGACCGTTAGAGTCACCGTCTGCGTTTGACAGGGTCAACCATGGCGAAATGAACAGGCCGCCAAACTGCCTGGAGTGGTAATTAAAATTAAAGAATTTTTTGTGCACAATTAGAATGCAGTGAAATTATATGAACACAGTTTTGTCTAGGTTTTCTAGGTCAAGCTCTGTTGAGTTGAATTATATGTGGTTATAAAAATGCATTACCGGTAGTTATTTGGCAAATAAGAAAATATATAAGAGCAGTCAGTAAAGTTTATGATTTTTAGATATATACCATTGGAAAAAGATAGTGTTACCTCAATTTCTTAGTTATAATAAAATTTATACAAGAATGCCGAAAGGAGCCCAATCTTCTCTTTCCAAAGTGCAAGCCTACGTAGCACGCTACCCTACAGAATTCATGGCCACAACTCGTGGAGAGCTATTCTGTACGCTATGCTCTACGATTGTGTCGCATTGTAAAAAATTTTCGATTGATAAACATCGTCAGAGCAAAAAGCATCAAAAAGCCTTGCCGTCAACATCACAGCAACGACAGCAACCGCTAAGCATACCAACAACTAGTTTCGATTGGAATGATTATGTTGGCAAAGTGACAGCTGCTTTCCTTTCAGCTGACATTCCCCTCTACAAACTAAACAACCCTGACCTGCAAGGCCTATTTAAATATGTTGGTCAAAGAGCTCCATCCGAGTCCGCATGCCGAAAGCGAATTGATGACATGGGAAAATGTGAAGTAAATCGAATTTGCAATATTCTCTCAGATAAGGTAATTTTCATGGTCATTGATGAAACTGATGTTTCAGGATGCAAATATATAAACACCCTAGTCGGAGATATAGAACAGCCAGAAACAATTTACTTGTTGCATTGCAAAACTCTTGATGCATCACCAAATCAACAAAGTGTCATACATGCTGTGGATGATGCTATTCGCACCCTCGAAACAGACAGAGACAATTTTGTTTTATTGCTTACCGATGCCGCCAGGTACATGACAGCAGCAGGCCGTGTTGTTAAACAAACATATCCGAGGCTCTTTCATATAACCTGTGTGGCTCACGGTTTGCATAATGCAGCTGAACGAATCCGTGCTAACTATGAGGATGTTGACAAGCTAATTGCTTCAGTGAAAGCTTCAGTAGTGAAAAACAAAGATCGAAAAGCAAAGTTTTCAGCAATCAACAGTCCCCCACAACCCGTAGTCACCCGATGGGGAAGTTGGCTAAAGGCAGCAGAATACTATGCCAAAAAGTTTCCGCAAGTCCGTGGGATAGTAAATGCTTTCGAAAATACGGGGCAGTTAGTGGTGAAAGCAAAGAAAGCGGTAGCGCTTGAAAGTCTTCCTGGAAGCCTAAGAGAAATTTACCAATGTTACCTAAAACTTGTTGATGAAATACAAAGAGCGGAGAGCACAAAATATACTGTTGCTCAAGCCTACGAAAAAGCCTATACATTAGAGTTTGGCAGTGATCCAGCTGGAATAAAATTGTACTTGGGTCGTCGATTCGAAATGAATAGCGACCTTAAAGCAATTGCAGAAATGACCAGGCCAAACATCAGTCCGGAACTTTATGCTAAATTCTTAAATTGCCAAGCAACTTCATGCTCTGTGGAGCGAAGTTTCAGCATGTTACGGAAACTGTTGGCCAAAGACCGCCATTTCACTCCAGACAATGTTTGGAAGTATTTAGCATTATATGTTAATAAATCGCTTGAATAATTGTAGCCTTTTTTCGGTAGCCTTTTTTATTTTTCCGCCCTTTTTCGGTTTAATCCTTTTTTCGCAGCAATTGTAGCCTTTTTTCGCCCTTTTCCGGTTTAACGGCTTTCCATTTCGTTTGCTGGCAACACTTGTATGCATGTTTTTATTTCCGGTTGCATTTGATGGTTGAAAAACGGTTTTCGTTTTGTTCCTTTATTTTGACCAAACAAGGTTATTTGAAAAGTGTAACTCTGTGGTAGCTATAGTGAGTAGGCTAGCTATAAAATCAGCGCTGTTTAAACTCGTTGTGAATAGGCGTAGATCCAACTTTTTAGTGCAACTTTTGTTAAAAATAAATGCAACTTTTTAGCGCAACTTTTGTTAAAATTAAATGCAACTTTTTCAGATTTTTAATGCTACAAAAACTTGCCATAGTAATAAGTAATCCGTAGACCAAGTGAAGAGTGATTCAACCTTTGCAAGTTTCGTTTTTTCGTTTCAACACAAAAACATTCAGCAACGGTTTAATGTACAAAAGGCGATAAACTTGGTGTACGAGTTCAGCTTTTAAAATTCTGTTCCGCACACAAGGAAGAAGGAAGTCCACAAATCACTTTGTTCTTTCATCTACTTTAGTCCAGGGAGACGGTATGTGTTCCTAGGATCTTTTGTGCCATTTCAATGGATATGCAAATTAGAAATAAAGATACCGGGATAGAATTTATACGCTTTGAAGACAACTGTTTATGACTAAAAATGTCGACGCAATAAGGAATTGTTTCATGTCTGCTGCATTTTTTGTTCAGTTTCCATTATGTGGTTCTTAGTTTAGTAGTATACTGTACTGACGAAACCATGAAGGCACAAACGGGTATACATTTAATAAAAAGCTACTACGTTACTGTTGTGTTTTTAGCCCAGTAAAAGTAATAATCATCCGAAGACTAAGTGAAGAGTGATTCAACACCTGCAATTTTCGAATTTTGGTTTCAACTCAAAAACATTCAGCAACGGTTATATGAATAAAGAACGGTAAACTTGGTGTTCGAGTTCAGTTTTTAAAGTTCTGTTTCGCACACAAGCATGAAGGAAATCCACAAATTACTTTCTTCTTCCATCTACTTTAGTCCAGACAGACGGTATGTGTTTTTAGGACTGTTTGTGCCATTGCGATAAATAAGCAGATTGGAAAAAAGGATACCGGGATAAAATTCATATGCCCTGACGACAACTGTTTATGACTAAAAATGATGACTGCAGCACTTTTCGTTCAATTTCCAATTAGGGTTATTAGCCTAGTAGTATACTGTACTGACGAAGCCATGAAGGCAGAAACGCGTTCACAGTAATTAAAAAACTATTACGTTACTGTTGTGTTTTTACCCCAGTAAAAGTAATAAATTATCCGAAAACCAAATGAAGAGTGATTCAACACTTGCAATCTTCGATTACTTGCTTCAACATAAAAACATTCAGCAACGGTGACATGCATAAAACACGGTAAACTTGGTGTTCGAGGTAAGCTTTCAAAGTTTTGTTCTGCAAACAAGGATGAAGGAAATCCACAAATTACTTTCTTCTTCCATCTATTTTAATCCGGGGAAACGGTATGTGTTCCTTAGGACCCTTTGTGCCATTTCAATGATGATGCAGATTGGAAATAAGGATACCGGGATAAACTTCACATGCCCTGAAATTAATTGTTTATGACTAAAATTTATCACGTCATACTGAATTCTTTCATTCTGTTGCATTTTTTTTCAGTTTCCATTAAGTGGTTATTAGCCTAGTAGTATACTGTACTGACAAAACCATGAAAGCAGAAACGCGTATACAGTTAATAAAAAGCTACTACGTTACTGTTGTGTTTTTAGCCCAGTAAAAGTAATAAAATATCCGAAGACCAAATGAACAGTGATTCAACATTTGCAATCTTCGATTACTTGCTTCAACACAAAAACATTCAGCAACGGTTATATGTATAAAAAACTATGAATTTGGTTTTCGAGTTCAGGTTTTAAAAATCTGTTCCGCACACAACGATGAAAGAAATCCACAAAGCATTTTCTTCTTCCATCCGATTTAGTCCAAAGAAACGGTATGTGTTTTTAGGACCTTTTGTATGTTTCGATGATGTTGCAGATTGGAAATAAAAATACCGGGATAGACTTCACATGCCCTGAAGACAACTTTTTATGATTAAAATTGATGACGTCCTACTGAATTGTTTCTCATCTGCTGCATTTTTTGTTCAGTTTCCATTATGTGGTTATTAGCCTAGTAGTATATTGTACTGACGAAGCCATGAAGGCACAAACGCGTATACAGTTAATAAAAAGTTACTACTTTACTGTTGTGTTTTTAGCCCAGTAAAAGTAATAAAATATATGAAAACCAAGTGAAGAGTGATTCAACACCTGCAATTTTCGATTACTTGCTTTAACACAAAAACATTCAGCAACGGTTATATGTATAAAAAACAGTAAATTTGGTGTTCGAGTTTAGTTTTTAACGTTCTGTTCCGCACGCAAGGATGAAGGAAATCCACAAATTATTTTCTTCTTCCATCTACTTTAGTCCAAAAAAACGGTATGTGTTCCCAGGACCTTTTCTGCCATTTCGATGGATAAGCAGTTGGAAATAAGGATACCGGGATAGAATTCATACGCCCTGAAGACAATTGTTTATGATTACAATTTATGACGTCATACTGAATTGTTTCATATCTGCTGCATTTTTTGTTCAGTTTTCATTATGTGGTTATTAGCCTAGTAGTATACTGTACTGACGAAGCCATGAAAGCACAAACGCGTGTACAGTAAATAAAAAGCTATTACGTTGCTGTTGTGTTTTTACCCCAGTGAAAAAATTTAAGATATCCGAAGACCAAGCAAAAAGTGATTCAACACTTGCAATCTTTGATTACTTGCTTCATTACAAAAACATTTAGCAACGGCTATATGTATGGAAGACTGCATACTTGGTGTTCGAGTTCAGCTTTTTATGTTTTGTTTTGCACACAAAGATGTAGGAAATCCACAAATCACTTTCTTTTTCCATCTACTTTAAACCAGGGAAACGGTATGTGTTTCTAGGACCCTTTGTGCCATTTCGATGGCTATGCAGATTGAAAATAAGGATACCGAGTTAAAATTCACATGCCCTGAAAAAAATTGTTTATGACTAAACTTTATGACGTCATAATGATTTGTTTGATGTCTGCTGCATTTTTTGTTCAATTTCTATTATGTGGTTATTAGCCTTGTAACATATTGTACTGACGAAACCATGAAAGCAGAAACGCGTATACAGTTAATAAAAAGCTACTACGTTATTGTTGTGTTTTTAGCCCAGCCAAAAATAATAAGACATCGGAAGACCAAGTGAAGAATGATTCAACAATTGCAATCTTCGTTTTTTTGCTTCAACACAAAAACATTCAGCAACGGTTGATTGTACAGAAGACGGTAAACTTGGTTATCGAGTTCAGGTTTTAAAGTTTTGTTCCGCACACAAGGATGAAAGAAATCCACAAATCATTTTCTTCTTCCATCTATTTTAGTCCAGGGAAACGGTATGTGTTCTTAGGACCCTTTGTGCCATTTCGATGGATATGCAGTTGAAAAAAAAGAATACCGGGATAAAATTTTAATGCTTTGAAAATAACTGTTTATGATTAAACTTGATGACGTCATACTGAATTGTTTTATATCTGCTGCATTTTTGTTCAGTTTCCATTAAGTGGTTATTAGCTTAGTAGTATTCTGTACTGACGAAGCCATGAAAACAAAAAAGCGTATACAATTATTAAAAAGCTACTACGTTACTGTTGTGTTTTTAGCCCAGTAATAGTAACAAGATATTCGAAGACCAATCGAAGAATGATTCAACACTTGGATGTTTCGATTACTTGCTTCAACAAAAAAACAATCAGCAACGGTTTTATGTATAAAAGACGGCAAACTTGGTGTTCGAGTTCAGGTTTTAAAGTTTTGTTTCGCACATAAGGATGAAGGAAATCCACAAATAACTTTCTTCTTTCATCTTCTTTAGTCCAGGGAGACGGTATGTGTTCTTAGGATTCTTGTGCCATTACGATGGATATGCAAAAATGAATAAAGGATACCGGGATAGATTTCATATGCTTTGAAGAACACTGTTTATGATTAAAAATGTTGACGTCATAACGAATTGTTTCATATCTGCTGCATTTTTTGTTCAGTTTCCTTTATGTGGTTATTAGCCTAGTAGTATACTGTACTGACGAAGCCATGAAAGCAGAAACGCGTATACAGTTAATAAAAAGCTACTACGTTACTCTTGTGTTTTTAGCCCAATAAAAGTAATAAGATATCCGAAAACCAAGTGAAAAGTGATTCAACACTTGCAATCTTCGATTACTCGCTTCAACACAAAAACATTCAGCAACGGTTTTATGATGAAAAGACGGTAAACTTGGTGTTCGAGTTTAGCATTTAAAGTTCTGTTCCGCACACAAGGATGAAGGAAATCCACAAATCATTTTCTTCTTCCATCTACTTTAGTCCAGGGAGACGGTATGTGTTCCTAGGACCCTTTGTACCGTTTCGATGATGTTGCAATTTGGAAACAAAGATACCGGGATAGACTTCACATGCCCTGAAGACAACTGTTCATGACTAAAATTGATGACGTCATGCTGATTTGTTTCATTACTGCTGCATTTTTTGTTCAGTTTCCATTATGTGGTTATTAGCCTAGTAGTATACTGTACTGACGAAGGCATGAAAGCAGAAACGCGTATACAGTTAATAAAAAGCTACTACGTTACTGTTGTGTTTTTAGCCCAGTAAAAGTAATAAAATATATGAAAACCAAATGAAGAGTGATTCAACGCCTGCAATTTTCGATTACTTGCTTCAACACAAAAACGTTCAACAACGGTTATAAGTATAGAAGACTGTGAATTTGGTGTTCGAATTTAGTTTTTAAAATTCTGTTCCGCACACAAGGATGAAGGAAATGCACAAATTACTTTCTTCTTCCATCTACTTTAGTCCAGGGAGACGGTATGTGTTTTAAAACTGTTGTGCCATTTCGATGGATATGCAGATTGAAAATAAGGATACCGGGATAGAATTCATATGCCTCGAAGACAACTGTTTATGACTAAATTTTATGACGTCATAATGAATTGTTTTATATCTGCTGCATTTTTTTATCAGTTTTCTTTTAGTGGTTATTAGCTTAGTAGTATACTGTATTGACGAAGCCATGAAAGCACAAACGCGTATACACTTAATAAAAAGCTATTACGTTACTGTTGTGTTTTTAGCCCAGTAAAATTAATAAGATATCCGAAAACCAAGTGAAGAGTGATTCAACACCTGCAATCTTTGATTACTTGCTTCAACACAAAAACATTCAGCCACGGTTATATGTACAAAAGACTGTAAACTTGGTGTTCGAGTTCAGGTTTTAAAGTTCTGTTTTGCACACAAGAATGAAGGAAATCCACAAATTACTTTTTTCTTTCATCTAATTTCGTCCAGGGAAACGGAATGTGTTCCTAGAACTGTTGTGCCATTTTGATAGATATGCAGTTTGAAAATAAAGATACCGGGATAAAATTCATATGCTCTGAAAACATATTTTATGATTAACAATGATGACCACATAAAGAATTGTTTCATATCTGCAACATTTCTTGTTCAGTTTCCATTGTGTGGTTATTAGCATAGTAATATATTGTACTGACGAAACCCTGAAGGCAGAAACGCGTATACAGTCAACAAAAAACTACTACGTTACTGTTGTGTTTTTAGCCCAGTAAAAAGTAATAAGATATCCGAAAATTAAGTGAAGAGTGATTCGACACCTGCAATCTTTGATTACTTGCTTCAACACAAAAACATTCAGCCACGGTTATATGTATGGAAGACGGTAAACTTGGTGTTCGCGTTCAGGTTTTAAAGTTTTGTTCCGCACAAAAAGATAAAGGAAATCCACAAATTATTTTCTTTTTCCATCTACTTTAGTCCAGGGAGACGGTATGTGTTCCTAAGACTTTTTGTTCCATTTCGATGATTATGCAGATTGGAAATAAGGATACCGGGATAGAATTCATATGCCTTGAAAACAATTGTTCATGACTAAAATTGATGACGTCATAATGAGTTGTTTCATATCTGCTGCATTTTTTGTTCAGTTTCCAATATGTGGTTGTTAGCTTAGTAGTATATTGAACTGACGAAGCCATGAAGGCACAAACGCGTATACAATTGATAAAAACCTACTACGTTACTGTTGTGTTTTTAGCCTAGTAAAAGTAATAAGATATCCGAAAACCAAGTGAAGAGTGATTCAACACCTGCAATCTTCGATTACTTGCTTCAACACAAAAACATTCAGCAACGGTTCTATGCATAAAACACGGTAAACTTGGTGTTCGAGTTCTGCTTTTAAAGTTCTGTTCCGCACACAAAGATGAAGGAAATCCACAAATTACTTTCTTCTTCCATCTACTTTAGTCCAGGGAGACGTTATGTGTTCCTAGGACCCTTTGTGCCATTTCGATGGATATGCAAATTGGAAATAAGGATACCGGGATAGAGTTCATATGCCCTGAAGACAACTGTTTATGACTAAACCTGATGACGTCATACTGAATTGTTTCATTTTTGCTGCAATTGTTGTTTAGTTTCCATTATGTGGTTTTTAGCCTAATAGTATGCTGTATTGACGAAGTCATGAAAGGAAAATCGCGTATACAGTTATTAAAAAGTTAATACGTTAATGTTGTGTTTTTAGCCCAGTAAAAGTAATAAGATATCCGAAAACCAAGTGAAGAGTGATTCAACACCTGCAATTTTCGATTATTCGTTTCAACACAAAAGCATTCAGCAACGGTTTAATGTTTAAAAAACGGTAAACTTGCTTATCGAATTAGGCTTTTAAAATTCTGTTCCGCACACAAGGAAGAAGGCAATCCACAATTTCAATTCTTCTTCCATCTACATTAGTCCAGGGAGACGGTATGTGTTCCTAGGACCTTTTGTGCCATTACGATGGATATGCAGATTGGAAATGAGGATACCGGGATAGAATTCACAAGCCCTGATGACAACTGTTCATGACTAAAAATGATGACGTCATAATGAATTGTTTGATATCTGCTGCATTTTTTGTTCAGTTTCCATTATGTGGTTATTAGCTTAGTAGTATACTGTACTGACGAAGCCATGAACGCAGAAACGCGTATACAGTCAAAAAAAGCTACTACGTTAGTGTTGTGTTTTTAGCCCAGTAAAAGTAATAAGATATCCAAAAAGCAAGTGAAAAGTGATTCAACACTTGCAATCTTCGATTACTTGCTTCAACACAAAAACGTTCAGCAACGGTTATATGTCTAAAAGACTGTAAACTTGGTGTGCGAGTTCAGGTTTTAAAGTTTTGTTCCGCACACAAAAATGAAAAAAATCCACAAATTACTTTCTTCTTCCATCTACTTCAGTTCAAGGAAACGGCATGTGTTCCTAGGACCTTTTGTGCCATTTCGATGGATATGCAGATTGGAAATAAATAAGTCGAGATAGAAATCATATGCCTTGAAGACAACTGTTCATGACTAAAATTGATGACGTCATAATGAAGTGTTTCATATATGCTGCATTTTTTGCTCAGTTTCCATTATGTGGTTTTTAGCTTAGTAGTATGTTGTACTGACGAAGCCATGAAGGCAGAAACGCGTATACAGTTAATAAAAAGCTACTACGTTAGTGTTGTGTTTTTAGCTCAGTAAAAGTAATAAGATATCCGAAGACCAAGTGAAGAGTGATTCAACATATGCAGTCGTCGATTACTTGCTTCAACACAAAAACATTCAGCAACGGTTATATGTATGGAAGACGGTAAACTTGGTTATCGAGTTCAGCTTTTAAAGTTTTGTTCCGCACACAAGGATGTAGGAAATCCACAAATTTCTTTCTTCTTCCATCTACTTTAGTCCAGGCAGACGGTATGTGTTCCTAGGACCCTTTGTGCCATTTCGATGGATATGCAGATTGGAAATAAGGATACCGGGATAGAATTCATATGCCCTGAAGACAACTGTTTATGAATAAAATTGATGACCACACAATGAATTGTTTCATCTCTGCTGCATTTTTTGTTCAATTTTCATTATGTGGGTATTAGCTTAATAATATGCTGTATTGACGAAGCCATGAAAACAGAAACGCGTATACAGTTAATAAAAAGCTACTACGTTACTGTTGTGCTTTTAGCCCAGTAAAAATAATAGGATATTCGAAGACCAAATGAAGAGTGATTTAACACCTGCAATCGTCGATTACTTGCTTCAACACAAAAACATTCAGCAACGGTTAAATGTATAAAAGACGGTTTACTTGGTGTTCGTGTTCAGGTTTTAAAATTCTGTTTTGCACACAAGGATGAAGGAAATCCACAAATTACTTTCTTTTTCCATCTATTTTAATCCAAAGTAACAAGTAATGTTCCTAGTTACTTTTGTACCATTTTGATGGTAATGCAAATTGGAAATAAGGATAACGGGATAGAATTCATGTGCCGTGTAGAAAATTGTTCATGATTAAAAAAAGTAACGTCATAATGAATTGTTTCATATTTGCTGCATTTTTGTTCAGTTTCCATTATGTGGTGATTAGCCTAGTAGTATACTCTACTGACGAAACAATGAAAGCAGAAACGCGTATACAATTAATAAAAAGGTACTACGTTATTGTTGTGTTTTTAGCCCAGTAAAAGTAATAACATATCCGAAAACCAAGTGAAGAGCGATTCAACTTTTGCAATCTTCGTTTTTTCGCTTCAACAAAAAAACATTCAGCAACGGTTTTGTATATCGAAGACGGTAAACTTGGTGTTCGAGTTCAGCTTTTAAAATTCTGTTCCGCACACAAGGAAGAAGGCAATCCACAATTTCAATTCTTCTTCCATTTACATTAGTCCAGGGAGACGGTATGTGTTCCTAGGACCTTTTGTGCCATTACGATGGATATGCAGATTGGAAATGAGGATACCGGGATAGAATTCACAAGCCCTGATAACAACTGTTCATGACTAAAAATGATGACGTCATAATGAATTGTTTGATATCTGCTGCATTTTTTGTTCAGTTTCCATTGTGTGGTTATTAGCTTAGTAGTATACTGTACTGACGAAGCCATGAACGCAGAAACGCGTATACAGTCAAAAAAAGCTACTACGTTAGTGTTGTGTTTTTAGCCCAGTAAAAGTAATAAGATATCCAAAAAGCAAGTGAAAAGTGATTCAACACTTGCAATCTTCGATTACTTGCTTCAACACAAAAACGTTCAGCAACGGTTATATGTCTAAAAGACTGTAAACTTGGTGTGCGAGTTCAGGTTTTAAAGTTTTGTTGCGCACACAAAAATGAAAAAAATCCACAAATTACTTTCTTCTTCCATCTACTTCAGTTCAAGGAAACGGCATGTGTTCCTAGGACCTTTTGTGCCATTTCGATGGATATGCAGATTGGAAATAAATAAGTCGAGATAGAAATCATATGCCCTGAAGACAACTGTTCATGACTAAAATTGATGACGTCATAATGAAGTGTTTCATATATGCTGCATTTTTTGCTCAGTTTCCATTATGTGGTTTTTAGCTTAGTAGTATGTTGTACTGACGAAGCCACGAAAGCAGAAACGCGTATACAGTTAATAAAAAGCTACTACGTTACTGTTGTGTTTTTAGCTCAGTAAAAGTAATAAGATATCCGAAGACCAAGTGAAGAGTGATTCAACATATGCAGTCGTCGATTACTTGCTTCAACACAAAAACATTCAGCAACGGTTATATGTATGGAAGACGGTAAACTTGGTTATCGAGTTCAACTTTTAAAGTTTTGTTCCGCACACAAGGATGTAGGAAATCCACAAATTTCTTTCTTCTTCCATCTACTTTAGTCCAGGCAGACGGTATGTGTTCCTAGGACCCTTTGTGCCATTTCGATGGATATGCAGATTGGAAATAAAGATACCGGGATAGAATTCATATGCCCTGAAGACAACTGTTTATGAATAAAATTGATGACCACACAATGAATTGTTTCATCTCTGCTGCATTTTTTGTTCAATTTTCATTATGTGGGTATTAGTTTAATAATATGCTGTATTGACGAAGCCATGAAAACAGAAACGCGTATACAGTTAATAAAAAGGTACTACGTTACTGTTGTGTTTTTAGCCCAGTAAAAGTAATAACATATCCGAAGACCAAGTGAAGAGCGATTCAACTTTTGCAATCTTCGTTTTTTCGCTTCAACAAAAAAACATTCAGCAACGGTTTTATATATAGAAGACGGTAAACTTGGTGTTCGAGTTCAGCTTTTAAAGTTCTGTTCCGCACACAAGGATGAAGGAAATCCACAAATTATTTTTTTTTTCCATCTACATTAGTCCAGGGAGACGGTATGTGTTCCTAGGATCCTTTGTGCCATTTCGATGGATATGCAGATTGAAAATAAGGATAACGGGATAGAGGTCATATGCCCTGAAGACAATTGTTAATGATTAAAATTTCTGACGTCATAATGAATTGTTTCATATCTGTTGCATTTTCTGTTCAGTTTCCATTATGTGGTTATCAGCTTAGTAATATACGGTACTGACGAAGCCATGAAGGCACAAACGCGTATACAGTTAATAAAAAGCTACTACGTTACTGTTGTGTTTTTAGCCCAGTAAAAGTAATAAGATATCCGAAGACCAAGTGAAAAGTGATTCAACCCTTGCAATCTTCGATTACTTGCTTCAACACAAAAACATTCAGCAACGTTTTAAAGTGTAGAAAACTTGTTGTTCGAGTTCAGCTTTTAAAGTTCTGTTCCGCACACAAGGATGAATGCTCCGGATGGCAGATGCTTTTCCGTAGCTTGGAGCGTTACTCTGTTTACGTTATTTAATCTGGCTGACAGAAATTGAAACTGCTTTACCGGCGAGACACCTAACGATGTTCAAGCTGGGCAGCGGCAAACGTCTTTCTCAGGACGGGGCGATGCTCATCTTCGGCGCATCGTCGACAAGTTCCAAAGGCCCAGCATTCTCCAACTGAACATCGAAGGCGTCACTGCAAGCAAGATGAGCGTGTTGCATCATCTTGCGTTACAGTGTGAGGCACTCGTCATCCTGTTACAGGAAACCCATTGCACCTCGGTAGAAAGGTTAGATCTTCCGAGCTACCATTTAGCTGGGTTTTCCTTGAGCAGGAAGCATGGTCTTGCTACGTTTGTCCATGAGCGTCTGAAGTGGATCCTAATCGACCAGTCCCCACCAACATCGGAGATCGAGTGGGTGTGCGTGGATGTTGATAACTATAAAATAGTCAACGTCTACAAACCCCCTCCAACACGGATGTAAGCATCTGATTTTCCAGCATTCCCCCATCCCTGCCTCTATGCTGGCGACATCAACTGCCACCATGTTGACTGGGGCTATAATAATAACGATCCAGATGGTGAATGCCTGGCTGGCTGGGCCAGTGCCAACAACTTCACCCTGCTATATAGCCCCAAGGAGGCCGCCAGTTTCCACTCTGGCCGCTGGAAAACAGACACCAACCCAGATCTTGCATTTGCCACTGTCGATTTGGACAGTCGCTTACCTGACAGACGTATCTTAGGAAAGTTCCCAAGGTCACAACAACGACTCTCGCTTATAAGTCCACCCAAACTTGCTCATCCAAAACCGAGCAAGCCTGTAAAGCGATGGAACTTCCGCAAGGCCAACTGGGACCACTATTCTAACCTAACCAACAAACTGGCCAAGAGTATACCGCCACCTGAATCTCAGAACATCGATCAGGTTTACCAGTGTTTTTGCAAGGCAATAAGCACTGCGGCGAAGAAATGCATCCCTCGTGGTCGACGATCAAACCACATACGTTGCTGGGATGCGGAGTGCGAAGACCTCTATCAGCATTTCCTGCAGTCATCTGGGGGCCCTGATTCGGATAGGGCTGCCACAGCCCTACTCACAAGGCTCGTCGGGAAGCGGAGAAATCGCTTGTCAGAGACGGTCCGCAACATTGACTTTTCGCACTCCAGCCGGCTGGCATGGAATACTATAAACAACTTGACTGGTAGGTCACGACAATCCCCTCGTCAATGTCCCGTTTCAGCTGATGCTATTGCTTCTCAGCTGGTTAAAAACGGGAAATACGAAGGTGTGAATCGACGCTTATCTCGGCTCGTTTTACACGAAGTGTCTGACCTTTGGAGGGCTGATCCATTACATCCTGCGAATGTCTCCGGGAGTTTTTCCCATCGGGAGTTCGCTGCTGCCCTCCAACATTTAAAACCAGGCAAAGCTCCTGGACCTGATTCCATTTGTCCGGAGCTGATAATCCATGCTGGAGCCAACTTAAAATCTTGGCTACGTGGCTTCCTGTCTTCCTGCGTGCACCACCTCAAAATTCCTAAGATCTGGAGAAGAGCGCTAGTAGTAGCGATCCCAAAGCCTTCGAAACCGGTAGAGGACCCAAGAAGCTATCGTCCGATCTCCTTGCTCTGTGTTCCCTACAAGATTCTCGAGCGACTTATCTACGCCCGCGTCGAACCTCTTATTGACCCTCTCCTCCCACAGGAACAGGCGGGTTTTCGACGCGGAAGATCCACCGTGGATCAAGTCACTTTGCTCACGCAAAGCATTGAGAATGCATTCGAAGCGAAAAAGAAGGCCGGTGCCGTCTTTATCGACCTGACAGCTGCCTATGACACTGTCTGGCACCGTGGCCTCACCTGCAAGCTGTTGCGGCTTCTGCCGGACAAGCACATGGTTCGTATGATTATGGGGCTGATCCGCAACAGAAGCTTTACCCTTACAACTGGCGACAGCAAGCCTAGCAGGTTACGACGCTTGAAAAACGGCGTCCTCCAGGGATCGGTCCTGGCCCCCCTCCTTTTCAACATCTATACATATGATATCCCCTCCATAACCTCCAAGAAGTTCGCCTATGCCGACGACCTGGCGATACTTCATACATCTGGAGAATGGAAGGAGTTGGAAAGGACTCTAAGCCAGGACATGACTACACTCTCGGAATATCTCCAGACCTGGCGATTGAAGCTTAGCCACACTAAAACGGTGACGGCGGCCTTTCACCTCCACAATCGAGAGGCTAAGCGTGAGCTTAAGGTCTGTAACATCGGTAAGACCTTACCTTTCTGTCCAGTTCCCACTTATCTTGGAGTCAAACTGGACAAATCGCTCACATATCGTCCTCACCTAAAAGCATTGCGCAAGAAGCTATGTGCTCGCGTCTCACTGTTGAGGCGACTTGCCGGAACAGGTTGGGGTGCTAGCGCTAAGACATTACGCACAGCTGCCCTGTCTCTGGTCTACTCGACTGCCGAGTACTGCGCACCAGTCTGATGCCGCAGCGTGCACATACGGCTTATCGACAGTGTACCAAATGACGCCTTGCGCATTGTCACTGGGTGCCTGCGTCCCACTCCATCGGTCTACCTTCCGGTTCTTTCAGGCATCCAGCCAGCTGAGCTTCGCCGCCAAGGAGCAACACTCTCCCTAGTCAACCGCAGCTCCCTGGACCCTGACCACATTTTACATGGCCAGTTTCATGAGTCACAGGACGTATGTAGGGAGAGATTGAAATCTAGACGCTCATTTGTACCTGCTGCTCGGAAATTACTAGACAGTCTTTCTGAGATGGACGTCCGTGCAGCCGAGTGGACGAACACGAAATGAAACATGGAGTACTCTGCCAACGCATTGTCACTCCACGCTTTCATTCCCAAGGCTAACTCCAGACCCTTGGGTATGGGTCTGCCCAGGGCAGCCTGGGTCAAGCTCAACCGTCTGCGTTCTGGTGTTGGACGTTTCTGTTCGTCCATGTACAAATGGGGTCTCGCTCCTCTAGCGAATTGTGAGTGTGGTGCCAGTGAACAAATCGCAGATCACTACATCTCGCAGTGTCCCATACATCGAGCACCCCGAGGTATGTTTGGTCTAATGGTTTTGGATGGCGAAACAAGATGCTGGCTGAAGTCCCTTACAGTCAGCATCTGACCCAAGCAGTTTGGTGGCCAGGGTGGTAAAAGGATAAACCCTCGGCCTTGGTCCTCCCATCTGTCTTGGAAGAGATGCCCCGTCAAACGACGACGACGACGACAAGGATGAAGGAAATCCACAATATACTTTCTTTTTCCATCTACTTTAATCCAGGGAGACGGTATGTGTTCCTAGGATTGTTGTGCCATTTTGATGGATAGGCATATTGGAAATGAGGATACCGGGATAGAATTCATATGCTCTGAAGACAACTGTTTATGATTAAAATAGATGACTACATACTGAATTGTTTGATATCTGCTGCATTTTTTGTTCAGTTTCCATTATGTGGTTATTAGCTTAGTAGTATACTGTACTGGCAAAACCATGAAGGCAGAAACGCGTATACAGTTCACAAAAAGCTACTACGTTACTGTTGTGTTTTTAGCCCAGTAAAAGTGATAAGATATCCGAAAACCAAGTGAAGAGTGATTCAACACCTGCAATCTTCGATTACTTGCTTCAACACAAAAACATTCAGCAACGGTTATATGTATAAAAGACGGTAAACTTGGTGTACGAGTTCAGGTTTTGAAGTTCTGTTCCGCACACAAGGATGAAGGAAATCCACAAATCACTTTCTTCTCCCATCTACTTTAGTCCAGGGAGACGGTATGTGTTCCTAGGACCCTTTGTGCCATTTCGATGGATATGCAGATTGGAAATAAGGATACCGGGATAGAGTTCATATGCCCTGAAGACAACTGTTCATGACTAAAATTTATGACGTCATACTGAAGTGTTTGATATCTGCTGCATTTTTTGTTAGTTTATATTATGTGGTTATTAGCATAAAGGTAAACTCTACTGACGAAGCCATGAAGGCACAAACGCGTATACAGTTAATAAAAAACTACTACGTTACTGTTGTGTTTTTAGCCCAGTAAAAGTATTAAGATATCCGAAGACCAAGTGAAGAGCGATTCAACCTTTGCAATCTTCGTTCTTTCGTTTCAACACAAAAACATTCAGCAACGGTAATATGCATAAAAGACAGTAAACTTGGTTATCGAGTTCAGCTTTTAAAGTTCTGTTCCGCACGCAAGGATAAAGGAAAACCACAAATTACTTTCTTCTTCGATCTACTTTAGTCCAGGGAGACGGTATGTGTTCCTAGGACCCTTTGTGCCATTTCGATGGATATGCAAATTGGAATCAAGGATACCGAGATAGAATTCATATGCCTTGAAGACAACTGTTTATGACTGAACTTGATGACGTCATAATGAAGTGTTTCATATCTGCTGCATTTTTTGTTCAGTTTCCATTATGTGGTTATTAGCTTAGTAGTATACTGTACTGACGAAGCCATGAACGCAGAAACGCGTTTACAGTTAATAAAAAGCTACTACGTTACTGTTGTGTTTTTAGCCCAGTAAAAGTAATAAGATATCCGAAGACCAAGTTAAGAGTGATTCAATATTTGCAATCTTCGTTTTTTCGTTTCAACACAAAAACATTCAGCAACGGTTAAATGTATAGAAGACGGTAAACTTGGTGTTCCAGTTTAGCTTTTAAAGTTCTGTTCCGCACACAAGCATGAAGGAAATCCACAAATTACTTTCTTTTTCCATCTACTTTAGTCCAGGGAGACGGTATGTGTTCCTAGGACCCTTTGTGCTATTTCGATGGATATGCAGATTGGAAATAAGGATACCGGGATAGAATTCATATGCTTTGAAGACAACTGTTTATGACTAAAATTGATGACGTCATAATGAATTGTTTCATATCTGCTGCATTTTTTGTTCAGTTTCGATTATGTGGTTATCAGTCTAATCGTATACTGTACTGACGAAGCCATGAAGGCAGAAACGCGTATACAGTTATTAAAAAGCTATTACGTTACTGTTGTGTTTTTAGCCCAGTAAAAGTAATAAAATATCAGAAGACCAAGTGAAGAGTGATTTAACATTTGCATTCTTCGATTACTTGCTTCAACACAAAAACATTCAGCAACGTTTTAATGTGTAGAAAACTTGGTGTTCGAGTTCAGGTTTTGAAGTTCTGTTCCGCACACAAGGTTGAAGGAAATCCACAAATTACTTTTTTCTTCGATCTACTTTAGTCCAGGGAGACGGTATGTGTTCCTAGGACCTTTTGTGCTGTTTCGATGGATATGCAGATTGGAAATAAGGATACCGGGTTAAAATTATATGCCCTGAAGACAACTGTTTATGACTAATTATTATGACGTCATACTGAAGTGTTTGATATCTGCTGCATTTTTTGTTCAGTTTCCATTATGTGGTTATTATCCTTGTAGTATTCTGTACTGACGAAAGCATGAAGGCAGAAACGCGTATACAGTTAATAAAAAGCTACTACGTTACTGTTGTGTTTTTAGCCCAGTAAAAGTAATAAGATATCCGAAAACCAAGTGAAGAGTGATTCAACACCTGCAGTCTTCGATTACATGCTTCAACACAATAACATTCAGCAACGGTTATATGTGTAGAAAACTTGGTGTTTGAGTTCAGGTTTTAAAGTTTTGTTCCGCAGACAAGGATGAAGGAAATCCACAAGTCACTTTTTTCTTCCATCTGCATTAGTCCAGGGAGACGGTATGTGTTCCTAGGACCCTTTGTGCCATTTCGATGGATATGCAGATTGGAAATAAGGATACCGGGATAAAATTCATATGCCCTGAAGACAACTGTTTATGATTAAATTTGACGACGTCATAATGAAGTGTTTCATATCTGCTGCATTTTTTGTTCAGTTTCCATTATGTGGTTCTCAGCCTAGTAGTTTACTGTACTGACGAAGCCATGAAAGCACAAACGCGTATACAGTTAATAAAAAGCTACTACGTTACTGTTGTGTTTTTAGCCCAGTAAAAGTAATAAGATATCAGAAGACCAAGTGAAGAGTGATTCAACACCTGCGATCTTCGATTACTTGCTTCATCACAAAAACATTCAGCAACGGTTATATGTGTAGAAGACTGTAAACTTGGTGTTCGAGTTCAGTTTTTAAAGTTCTGAACCATAACAAGGATGAAGGAAATCCACAAATTACTTTTTTTTTCGATCTACTTTAGTCCAGGGAGACGGTATGTGTTCCTAGGACCCTTTGTGCCATTTCGATGGATATGCAGATTGGAAATAAGGATACCGGGATAGAATTCATTTGCCCCAAAAACAATTGTTTAAGATTAAAATTGATGACGTCATAATGAAGTGTTTCATGTCTGCTGCATTTTTTGTTCAGTTTCCATTATGTGGTTATTAGCATAGTAGTGAACTTTATTGACGAAGCCATGATGGCAGAAACGCGTATACAGTTAAGAAAAAGCTACTACGTTACTGTTGTGTTTTTAGCCCAGGTCCGGTACTGCTTACAATTAGCTTATCCAACAAGAATTGGTACCGGTACTTTAATCAGTCAAACACATCCAATTAAAACTTTTACCGATAATACCCATTCTTATTTTTCCTGAAAACAACTAGTAACAACTGAACAAGGCTACCGGTACCGGCATGCGATTTCTAGCTTTCCTGTTTACCCCGCACCCTACTGCCTATAGTTGTACTGATGTATAGCCACACAAATCCAAGCTTTTCTCTTTAGCCTACCTCTTACTACTGCCTAGCCTAGCCACTTAAATTCTACTTTACTGTTTAGGCTAGCCACACAAATCTCTTTTTCCTGCTTAACCAGTAGCCCTCTTCTACCCAGCTACACAAAATGCTGGCTTTTTCTTGGTTTTTAGCCAATAGACAATTCTTAGTCATATATGCGCTAAGACACTTCTACTCAATAGACAATAGATATCTATTTAGTCCATTGTATGGGGCGCCGTAGGGAAAAAAATTATGTCCAAATTTTCCACTTTCTTTTTGGCTTATTTCAAGATCACTTTTTTTGATTTAGGTAAATCAGAAATTTTGTTATATTAGAAATGCTTTTTACTAAATAAGAAACTTTAATTTCATCAATTTTTTCGATTTACTAAATAAGAAACTTTTGTATCATTGATATTTTCAATTTACTAAATAAGAAAATTTCTTTTCCTGTTTGTTGTTTCAATTTACCAAATAAGAAACTCTTGCTTTACTTATTTTTTTTATTTACTAAATAAGAAACTTTTTTCCTATTTATTTTCTGATTTACTAAATAAAAAATTTCTGCTTTCTGATTTAGTAAATAAGAAAAGTTTTTCCTATTTGTTTTTCCTTTTTAATAAATAAGAAACTTTATTCTTTTTCATTTTTCCGATATAGGCTACTGGTACTAAATAAACTTTTTTCTTATTTATTTTTCTGATTATGCAAATCAGAAAGTTGTGCATTATTTTTTTCGATTTAGAAAATAATTTGGAAACACTTGCATGTCATGAACGTGATTTGTGAAAGGCAATGCTGAGTGCTGGCTGTTCACGGGATTGAAATATGCGGTTTGTGGTGGAATGTGAATGGTCAACTTGTAGTTTATTGTAGAGTCAGGGCCTACCGTTTTGGAGCAATGCGACTAGTCGATGCTATGCCGTAAATATTATAGCGCGTCTTTATTCTGACTCCAACGACCACGCTATAAATCCTTTATTGTTGATGCTTAGTCACGTCGAATATAACATTCCTCGGATAGAACAGCGTTGAATCAAAATAAATAATACTCGAACAATTATAACTTCGAGATGAAATTGAATGAATTTTCGAATAACAATCACTTTGACTAAAATCATATGAATATCAATCTTTCATCACACTCTCACTTATATCAAAATCCGATCTGTTTGGCCTTGTGCTGGTAATTTGAATGAATCAGTAGCTATGCCCCACTAGGACCAAAATCCCATGTAACTATAAAATGATTCATAATAAAAAATATGAGAATTAAATTAGAAAAACTGCACCGTGGCCATACAGGTCTAGTTAACAGCTCGCACGCACTAGATTGGAATATGTGTCTGAGTCACCGCCCGTTGTGTAACAGTCAAGTTCGCGCTGGTCTGTTCATTGTTCAGTCTAAGTCATTTCGCAGTCTTGCAGACGTTTGTTCTGCAATTTTTGCACCTGCAATGCCCACACGTCATTCTATAACATAGAACAGGCTATTGCATTGTTTTACTGATCAATTAAAACATTCTATGTTTGACGGAGGCTTTGGCCTGATGCTCAGCAGGTAACTTGGGTACTGGTACTGGGTAGTGTAGGATACACTTTTCACGTTGAGTATTCTTAGTAAACCTCAATCGCTGGCTATCTGAACTAGGCTAAGTTTTACATCTGTCACTTAGCAGTCAGGTTTATAGCCTTACGTTTTGATACAGAACAGAACAGAAGCATTTATTCACATCACACAACACCGCGCATAAAAAAGGACACATCACTAAAGTATTTACATACATTGAAACTGTCTGTGTGATGAAGGGGTAGGAAGGGACATAGTCATTTAATCTCTACCTCTGTTGAAGGCTCTGGATTTGATACTGATGTATATAAGTTGAGACTTTTCAAACAGATTTACTGTAGTTCACCAATTGATGCGGGTATGTCTGAGTTGGCTATGAGGGAAATGATCGAAATAAAAACATCAGTTTGGTGGGTTTGAAATGCGGTGTCGTGAAGGAAAACAAAAAGTAAAGAATTGAATAAAATAAAAATAATAAAAAAAGCAGGAAAGAGAAAAGGTATTTTAGTCACATGAAAAACAAAATAACATAAGCAACTAACAAATGCGTTTGCAGATAAGACGTTTTGATTATCCCTCTCCACAACATGTTTAATTATGAATAGTTATTAATGACCAAAATATGCTTCAAATTTAACATCACGTTTAAGTGTAAATAGTAAAATACAATACATTGATGACTGTAAAAGCATAAAAAACAAACACTTTACGTCGATCACGTCACAAAACCAGTTAGGATCCTGTCACAGACTCAGCATTTCACTTAAGTCAGAGTTTACTACAATTTACTATTAAAGGAATTTTGATTTGCTGCATAAATTAGAGACACAAAATATTCATTACGGAACAACCCAGCGAGTTCACAATCAGTTTGCAATTGTTACTGTACAAACAATTACACAATCAATCTTCCGTGTATATGATCAGTCCAATTTTCATGAGTCATAAAATTACCTTTTTAATCAAACTGTTCTGGATTAATGACATTATAATAGTGTAGTAGGTACTACATAGCATCGCTCAATTATTTACCACTGAAAAAGCGCTATTCTTAATAGATCCATTTATCTATTTTATGCCAGATTTCCAACCAATTTATTTAAAGCACCAGACCAACAAGAAAATTTTTTCAACGCATAAAGAAAATAAAGAATCCAAAATTCATAAAGTAGTATTAGGTTTGCAGCATATCCATTTGTAGATTTTAATTATATCAAATTGTTTTCTAAAGTGGATCAGTTAGGTTTAAGGGGAGAGTACGAATTTAGAAGTTGTTTGAACACTAATTTATTGAACTGTGAAATTCGGGTTTCAGATTTAACATAAGATGGAAGTTGATTCCATACTTTGACACCATCTACTAGTAAGTTATTTGACTTTTGCGAAGTTAGCGTATTAGACACAAAATAATTTTTGTTTTTGGCTTGCCTTGTAATGTAGTTATGTATTGTATTCACAAGCGCAATATTATCAATAAAATTATCACTTGAACTTGTTTTTGAGTAAAGTTTAAACATATATTGTGCCAGAGCATATTTATATAAATCAAATGTCTTTAATGCTCTAGCATTACTATATAGTTTATTGATGGCAGTTTTATAAGACAGTCCTGTGACAGTACGGAGAGCTTTATTGTTCAGTTTGTTCAGCCTATCTAGGGTTGTTTTATTGGCACATCCCCACAGAATGATCCCATATTGTAATTTACTTTTGACAAGAGCATTATAAATCATACGAAGCGTAGGCCTGGACACATATTTGTTAAGCCTGTATAGCACTACTGATGCTTTAGCTAAAGAGGTCATTATCAGTTCAACATGGGGCTTCCACTTCAGGTGTTGATCTATTTGTAAACCTAGGTATTTAGTAACATCCTTCTGAATTAATTGATTATTATCAATTACAAGATTTAAATTAATATCTTTTTTACCAAAAACAATGTGACATGATTTTTTATGTTTAAGGTAAGTTTGTTTTGAATTAGCCACAACTTAACCTTTTCAAGCTCTACATTTACGAATTTTTGTTTTGAATTAGCCACAACTTAACCTTTCCAAGCTCTACATTTACGAATTTTTCCAATTTATCAAAATTCGAATCTGATGCAAAACGGGCTGTGTCATCAGCGAATAGGATCGTTTTTAGGTTGGTGATTTTTGGTAAGTCATTTATATAAAGAAGGAATAATAGTGGGCCAAGTACACTACCTTGTGGCACACCAACAGTTATTAATTTAGGATTGGAATTCACTGAATTTACACAAGTGAATTGGTACCTATTTGTTAAATAATCTGAAAACAGTTTAAGAGTAATCCCGCGTACACCATAATGAGCAAGTTTTTGAAGTAAAATTTGATGATCTACAGTGTCGAATGCTTTTTTTGGGTCAATAAAAACTCCACTAGTTATTTTCTTACAAGCTTGTTGGTTTTGGATATGAAGGCACATATCAGTTAAGGCATCAGTAGTCGACAGTTTTTCTTGAAAGCCAAATTGGCATTTGGAAATAATCTGATGCTTGTTTAGAAATTTTGTTAAATCAGTTTGGAGTATTTTCTCAAAGATTTTGGGAAAATGAGGCAATATAGATATAGGATGATAATTGAAGGAGTGTTTTTCGCCATCTTTGTAAATAGGAATCACTTTGGTTGTTTTTAAAATTGTGGGAAAGGTTCCATGTATTATGCATTGATTAAATAGTTCACTAAGTATAGGGGCAACTACGCTTTTACTTAGTTTTATAATTCTAACTGGAATGTCATATGTATCATTGCATTTGTTATTGTCTAAAAAATCAATTTCTCTTATTACATCATCAGAACATATTGGGCTAATGAACATAGAAACACAGTTTTGACGAGTAGGGACTGACAATTTTGCAGGATTTGGGGGAAAAGCAGTTGCCAAATTAGAACCAACACTTGAGAAGTAATCATTAAAGTAATTGGATAGGTTATTAGGATCATTTAAATGTACATTGTGCCCTGGGTAATTAAATGATGGTATGGGTGATGGTGAAATAGTTTTTCGAATGACTTGATTTATAGTTTTCCAGGTTTGCTTAATGTCACTTTGTGACTGTTGGAACTTTTCTCTAAAATATATTTGCTTCGATAAGTTTTTAACCTTAGCACAATGTTATACCGTTTATACTCATTATAGTAGATACCTGAGTGGGATTTTTTGCAAGAAATTTTATATAGTGCATTCTTTGTTTTAATGCTACGTTTTATGCCTTGAGTCAGCCATGGCTTAAAGTAAAATCTAGCTTGTTTTTTCGAGAGCTTTCGTCTAGGTGCATGGGCGTTCATGCAATTTTGAAAAGCATTCATGAAATCACGAAACTGATCATTAATATCAATGCTGCTATTATTCCAGACATTTTGAGTTATCCTGAGTGTTGAATCAAGATCAATTATGAAATCTTCATTAAAACTAGAAAAATCGCGTTTGTATAGCGGTGGTAGGTGTTGATATTTTTTAATTTTTGTGCTTGCCTTTACTAATGCAAATGTAGGATTATGGTCGCTGATGTCAAAACAAATTGTTCCAGCTACAATGTCATGGTAATTTTTATTACTATAAACATGATTAATCAGGGAGGGCGTTTAACCATGCATAAATCTGGTAGGGCAAGTTATAAAATTTACACACCCTATAGATGCTAGTAATTGTTTATATTGCGTGATATCTGTTGAATTGCTTATGTAATTTATATTAAAGTCACACTAATATATAATATGTTTGGTTAATAGCATTAAAATTCTCTAGTTGCGTTTCTAATGCATTTTGAAACCAAGCAATTAAAGTGTGAAGGTGAAAGCAAACCCCTCCAATGATAAAAGGTTTTGCGTTAGATGTTGAATGAATTTCCACCCAAATATCTTTGACTTGCTCAACCGAAAGAGATAAATCAGGTCTAATTTTATAAGTTAGAGAGAATGTTAAATATAAACCAATACCCCCACTATTTGTTAAAGAGTTTACACAGTGGAAATGATAGTTTGGTAGTGACACTGAATTTTGGTTATGGCTTTTCAGTTTAGTTTCACATATTGCTATAACTTCCGGTGGGTAAGGTAGCATGGCAAGAAAATTTTCAATTTTGTCAACATTTTTGTTAAGACTTCTGACATTCATGTGCATTATTAAAAAAACTTTATGTTCTTGGTTTTGATTTAGAACTTGGGATAATTTTGGTATACTAAAATTTTCTTCACAGCCAACAGATACAGAACCATGATGTGATAAGTCAAACATTAGGGCCTAAAAAGACTCATTTAACCAAAAAACATGTTAGCTGAGATATATACTTCAAATAATGCGGTTGGATACAAAATCATCCGTGTTCGAGATCATGATTGCTTTGCTTTCATCATTCTTTTTCAGAAGAGTTTTGCCATTTTTTGTCCAAATTTGAACTGGTGCTTCTTTTTATACTGTAGACAATTATTGAATATTTGGCGGTTTTCTTTAGTTAAACTCTCATTAATGTAAATTCCATCATTTTTAATTTTATTTTTGTTCTTCATGAAGTTATCGCGAACATTTCTGCTGATAAACTTACAATTATTTTAGGAAGCAAGTCTTGAAGATCATGAAAAGAACTGTGTTCTTCTGCTTGATAATTTAGTCGATGTGAGACACTTATGTCAGCTTTGGTTAGAGTTAGACCCATTTTTTTTGCAACATTTACCACAATCTCATCAGTGCTCTCATTTGCTGTATATTCAATGCCTTTAATTTCCACACAGTCTCTACGACTGTATTGTTCCAAATCATTTATTGCCATTTGCAGCAGCTTGTTGTCTTTTTCTAGGTTGCAGGTCCGTATTGTTAGATCATCGTTTTCTTTCGATAGCTGGGTAATTTTGTTTTCAGCTGTTGCCAGTCTTTCCTTGGCTTCTTCGTATTGATCTGATAGAAATTGTTGACTTTTCCTGATTTCTTTCAATTCTTCAAACATCTTAGCCAAACTGGTTGATGAATTGGTGTTCATACTTTTGAGACTTTGATCCAAATTTTTAACTTCTTTTATCAAATCTTCCGTATTTACAGGAAAAATGGAGCAAAAACACAAATATTATATGCTTATTTCAATCAAATACAGTATCTTATTCAAATAGAATGTAAAATAAATGCGAAACATTAAAAAATCACAAAGCTTAAAAGAATGAATGAAATCTTACCAATAGGCCTACTGTCTTAAGCAGAAAAAAGTCAAAATATTAAACTTTTCATAATGCTGCACTGCTTTGCAAAGTTTGCTGATCTAAAACAACTGAAAAAGCTGCCACAGTGTCAATAAATTAAACTGTTAGGATTGTAAGATCAAATGCCAATAATAATTTGAAGATTTATAAATGAAAAGTGTAATTAGGTTATGTTTCACATTTATCTACGTTTAATGTCCTTTTATCAAAACCTTAGGCTATAAACCTGACTGCTAAGTGACAGATGTGAAACTTAGGCTGCGTTCACTCAGGGGTTTGACAACCAGGTTTCATACCTGGTAGTGAAACCTCTTGCGTTCACAGGTTCACACTTCACACAGAGCAAAAATATGCGTTCACATTTGGCGATTTTTGCAACCAGGAACAAAACCTCCAGCTTGTGTGAACGATGAAAAGTCACCTTTAGAAACCAGTTTTGAAAACCTGGTTTTCTAACCCGTAAAACAGAAGGCTTCGAAACTAAAAATTTGCATTTTTGTTTACATTGATTGCACTGGCATTGGCATATAGACTATACCTGTATGCAATATTAAGCTGTTTAAGTTGAGCAGTACCGGTACAGAATAGCTGAGTAGACTGTACAACTTAAAAATAGAAAGAAATGAATTTTGGGTTTCTTGTGGAAAATCGTGATATCGGTACCAGTAGGCAGGAGTCTACTAGAAATTGCTCAATTTGCAATAGTGTAGCTTGAACCGGCATCGGGCCTGTTTGGCAGTTGAAATGGGAAACCATTCTCAACAATATATATAAGAATATTTTCCATTTAAAAAACATAAGATTGTTTTTCATTTTAAAAACATTAAAAAAACATTCGAAAAAATTACGTTTGACCACCAGTTTTCCGGTTGTGAGCATCTTAGTATCCAAATTAAGCGTCCAAATTCAAACGTTTTTCATGCGATTGGCGCTATTTACCGACATCTCGCCACAAATTCTCAAGATTTCACGGATTTTCTAAACGACATTATTTCAGATTTAAATGATTCCACAGCGTACTACTTTATACTTGGTGACATTAATATCAACACTACTTCTTGCCCTAGTTCCAGATCTGCAGTCAATTACATCGATATACTAAATTCCAACTCAGTAGCATCGATTATCAATGAACCCACCAGAGTAACTGACACATCCTCTACTACTTTAGATCATATTTTAACTAATGAAGACCGTTATTCCCTTGCTCCTTTGTTGTTAAATATCATGTTACAGATCACTTTCCAGTCATGGTAAGTATATCTAATAAAATCAGCCCAGGTCATCATCAGGTTAAGCCAGTCTTGAAAAGATCTTTAGTTACTTTTACAGCTGATGTTTTTAACCACGATTTAGAAAATCGACTTGATGATCTTTTTCAAACAAACAGTGTTACCAATGAAAATAACTTATAGGAATTATTTAACAACTTTCACTCCATATTCACTCAAGTAATTGATATACACGCACCGCTAAAACAGCTTACCAGAAAACAAAAGCGTCTTCAATATAAGCCTTGGATCACCAAGGGGATTCTCATATCTATCAAGCGAAAGCAAAAAATGCACAAAACTCATTACCAAAATGGATCTTCAGCTGAGAAATTCTTATATAAACAATATTCAAACACTCTGACCAGAATTAAAAACCCATCAAAACGTGTTTATTATCATTGTAAAATTAATGAATTTAAAAATAATCTTAAAAATAATCCTAAAAAACCTGGGATATTTTGCAAACTATACTACCGAATAAGCCAAAATCATCTCTATTTAATACTATTATGTTGATGACACGAATATCTCTAATTCCAAAATCATAGCAGAAAAGTTTAACACTCACTTTGCTAACGTAGGAAAACTATTGGCTGCTAGCCTTAATGCTAATGACACTGATTTTCTAACATATCTCAAATCTCCTTGCCTTTCTTCTGTTTATCTTTATCCAACATCCTTTTAAGAAATCATCAGATTAATAAATAGTTTTCATCTTAATAAAGCTTGTGGTTATGATAATATTTCTTCATTTTTGCTAAAAACTGCTGCTCACGTTATTGCTTATTCTCTGTTTATAATGTACCGTAGAGCGAGACAGCGCTGTTTCTGGCTATTAGCCTTCATCAGCCGCCCTCAGGTAAGAAACATTCATCTTCCAGGACGAATGATCTCGCCAGGATCACTCATCCCTTCGGCTAAATATTTCTTAAAGAATCTAACCTTTGTGGTACGCAATCCACTCGCGTGGCTACGTCACCATTCCAGTCAAACTCTTTACGTGGCCAGGGTGAAGAGCAACAACTAAAAAGCAATGTCCTTCTTGGCCTACTGGACGGGAAGTCATGACGACTTCCTCTTGTTGGGTCAGAGGCTATAACAGCACTCCATCACCAACAGTGCAAAGCACTCCAGTAAATCGTCCAGTAGGCCAGGAAAGACATTGTTTTTTAGTTGTTGCTCTGTTTATAATATTAAATCATTGCATCTCGCTTGGCATTTTTCCTAACCAATTAAAAGCAGCAAAAGTTATCCCCATTTACAAGTCTGGTCCTTCTAATGATCTTCAAAATTACCGCCCAATTTCACTTTTTTCGTCTCTTTCTAAAATCTTTAAAAAAATTATTCTGAGAAGATTGGTGTCTTTCTTGGAACGTCATAATTTGATTATACCCTCCCAGTTTGGTTACCGACATAAACACTCTACTATTCATCCAATTTTAGACCTATTAACAGAATGTTATCAAAATATAGAAAAAAAGCGTTTTTCTGCTCTCATTTTTCTTGACATTAGAAAAGCATTTGACTCCGTCTGCCACAAAAAACTTTTTAAAAAACTTGATTACTATGGCATTCGCGGAATAGCCAATAAACTATTGCATTCATACTTACATAACAGAAGACAGTGTGTAGTCATAAATAATACTACGTCAATGCTTGAGCGTATCAACCATGGTGTCCCGCAAGGTTCTATATTAGGTCCTCTATTATTTTTATTGTATATTAACGACCTTCCAGTTTCACTGCAAGCGACACCTAGACTTTTTGCTGGCGACTTTTTGCTGACGACACAGTTTCACTGCAAGCGACACCAGGTCTCTATTAATCGCCGAATCGTCACTCTCTACATTACAGAGTTTAGCTGAGTCTGAGCTGAAGGGTATCTCCAAGTGGATGTTATCAAACAGCTTAGCTCTGCACTCTAATAAAACCGTCGCATTAAATATATCTCCTTCTCGCACACCATCGTCCCTCGAGATTACTCTTGATAATGTTAAGATGAAAACTCAGGAAGTCGCTAAATATCTGGGTATTTTCATCGATGAGAAACTTACATTTAAATCGCATATTACTCACGTTGAATCAAAATTATCGCGATCGCCAGGGTATAATTGCCAGATTAAGATACTATCTACCATTAAGTTAAGTTCTTTGCTAACTTTATATTATGCATTAATACAATCACAGTTGCTTTATGGACTGCCGATCTGGACTTTCACATACCAAACCTACTTAACCAAACTCAGGAAACTTCAAAATAAAGCTGTGAAAATTCTCTCTAAAGCTCATCCTAGGGAAAGAGTTAATCCATGGTATCATAAATTGAATATACTAAAAATAGACAATTTATTTCAATTTGAAATCGCTAAATTGATGTACCAGTACATCCACAACAAACTTCCTCATTGCTTTTGTAATTATTTCGCTAACCTCTCTGATTCACATCACTATACCACTCGGAATTCCTCCAAACACAACTTACAGCTACCACGTTTTTCAACTTTTAAAACTCAAAAATCATTTAGGTTTGTTGGTGCTAAGATTGGGAATAATATTCCTATGACATTAGGAAACTATCTGATGGCAAATTTAAAATCGCCTGTAAGAACATCCTATTAAAACATTACGCTTCACATGAATAAGTTATATTCACTTTGATGATTGCTTGCCCAGAACTCACAGGTTAATGGAATTTTTGTACATGTTTGTTTAATAGTTAAGTACTTACCGTAATAAGCTTTTGTATCTGTTGTAACTAAAGGTTGCTGCTTGACTCGAAGACCACTTGGTGCCTTCGCTGCTGCCTGTTGCTGAATTGATATTTTGTTGCTTGTGTTACTTGGATGTGTATTTTTTCAAAAATGTGCAACAAAAAATAAATTTTGTTGTTGTTGCTGTTTTCCTGATATAAAAAAGATGATCAGATCAGGATGGTACCGGTACATTTTGTGTGCTTACGTTGTAACACTGGTCTTAATTGTGAAATGCTTACACACTGATGTCATTCTCTTTTTGTTGTTTGACATATCGGTACCCTAGATCTGTAGTTTATCAACTGATCAATCTAGTATTGGTACATACTGAGCTGCGAGTACTAAGTAGGCATTTCACATGAGCTTCGTTTACAAAGTTTTTAGGCTGTTTAGGTAGAAAGCAATAAAAAGAAACATAAAAGGCATTGTCTATTTTGTTGTTAACAACAAAACACTGATTGGATAATGTGATTAGCTGTCTATAAGCATGACTGTTGATTGGATTGCGTCTATGTGCAATCGGTTTTGACAAAATTAGCCAATCAGTATTTTGCCATTAGCCACCGGTACAAAATAGACACTTCCAACGAATAATTATCATACCGAGGTTAATGCTCATTGGACACCTGAACATCTAATTGCTTTTGTGAATAGTGTATTCAATCTGGAAGAAAAAAGCATCCAATTAGAGCATTCCTTTCTCCTCACCGATGGAGTTGCCGAACAGCTCAGATGGCCGAGTAATATAGAGCGTCTGTCTCTTGAGCTGTAGACTCGGGTTTGATTCCGAGTCGGGTCAAACCAATGACTTTAAAATTGGTATTCACAGCTTCCCTGCTTGACTCTCAGCAATGAAGGGACAGTGTGAAGAACAAGCCGGCAAGTCTACTTGTTGTGCCGTTGGGAAAAGCGCTTAGGGGGATTCCACCATCTTGGTGTAATAGACAGATGGCTGGCAACTCCTAAGCGACCTCGTACAGCGCATTGATTGCTTTCTCGTGATAGGAGGATAAATATGCAACTAACTAACTAACTAACTAACTCATTGGTCTTGTCTAGAGTAAGCTGTCCGTGTCTTCTGTCGCCCTACACAGACAAGTTATCTAGACGCAGACCGTTTTCTCTACACAAGACTCGTTGTTCATTACCAGTCACCTTTTATTTTTTGTCAATCAATTCAATGTGCAGGGAAAAACAAAAAAAATGCATGCATTGGATGAGGGGGGATTCCCTCAATCCTCCAATTGTACTGGTTGTTAAGTCATGAAATAAAAAGATGGACAACCACTCCGTGAAGAACATTACTTAGGCCTTGTCTACACTAGAGCGACACGAAACGTCACCATGCGCCAACTTTTAGTTGTTTCATTATGACGCAATGAAGCTGCGTCGCGCATCGCATCGCCCCGTGGAGCATGGTGGAGCTGATGCTTCGTGGAGCTTGGAATTGCTTCGTATCGATTCGTGGAGCAAGTAGGGCAAGAATGTTGCTTCACCGTGCTCCATTTTTTTCAGGTCTGGTATAAGCTAGCGTCACAGGGTAAAACAAAATGTTTTTGTGAGATGTATAAAAGCTTTGTAAAACTAATTTTGACAAAATATTAACTTGTTGGTTGGTGACATAAGTGTTAGAAAGTATTTAGAAAAAAATAAAGTGTTAGCAGCGATAACTTTTTGACCACAGTCCCCCAAACTGCAATTTCTTGCCATCAGTTGTAAACTTAATTACTAGAAAGTGTGAGAAAGCAGGGATACTATGAGAATTTATCAGTCAGCCAGTCTAGACTGCTGATAATGGGTAGGTTGCTGGTGTGTATCTCGAATTCTCAGCTAGCTGCACTTGCACAGTGCGCCATTTTCTAAAATGTTTTGCTGAGGTCAGATCGGATGTTTTATTATCGACAGGCTGCTAGATTTTTGAAGTATTACCGTATTATGCAAGCCATAATAAGTTTTTAGTAATTCGGAGGTTCCGGTACCAGTAGTTTATCAATCCAGCAATCATTTTCTGGTTAGGTACTTTCCGGTTATGAAAAGTTAAATAAATGAAAGCTGCATTTCTAGCTCAAAAAAGGTCGGGACTGAAGTTGTTTATTTTCATAATTCTGCTGGTCACTAATGAAGTAAGTTTTCAGTTATAAATTATATGGTAATTACACAGAACAGTGCTTAATTATCGAGACGCATATCGGTAATATAAACTACACTAAAAATATATGGATTTCACTGCTTCAGATGTACTGTGTAAAAAAAATGCATCTTTTCACCACTTTTTTATCAATATCAATTATTAGGTAATTATCTGGTGCACAATTTAATGACTAACTAAACATTAATCACACAGCATACTAGCTGTAATAGATATTTTAAAAACTGACTACAGTGCAATACCGGTAGTGAAAGTGGAAGCCCATCATGATGCTATGCAAAACACACCATATTGTTTCAACTTCTGTGACAAAATTTACAGCAGCGGTCACCAGCTGTTTTTTCTGATAGAGCCTACATTACAATATTGTTTTATGCAATCAGCGAAGTATGCAATCAATATTTTTATCAGATGCATGATTTGCAAGTATTGTGTTGTCTATACAGGGTGTGTCTACTGCTATGATAAAGTTTTGTGCAGATAAGTTTATTTCCACCACATAACCGGTATGAGCTTTGTATTGTAAAACTATATTGACTAGTTAATATGGGCTTACTGGTAGTATGTTACTGTGTTACTGGTGGTAATAATTGGTTTACTAAATACATACATAATATCTTACTTTAGAAAAATACAGGTCATGTTATAATTTTTGCAGATCATAACACTAATTATTTGTCGGCTTATTTAAACCCAATTTTATTTAAATGGTTTGCTGTTAAAATATGCAATTTTGGTTTATGGATTGTGATGAATGCAATATCTTCTGCTCAGTGATAGCAATGAGTGCAGTCGAAGATTGAAGACCTTTCTATCCGCTTAATCAATTTCAAAAGTAAGGCAAAAGTTGTTTTTGCACTACACAAAGTTTTGCTGAACTATCACATATAAAAACTTTTGCAACAAAAAGTAGTACTTTGCATGTATGGTATATTGTGAATAGTCACTGTATAACGAGTTGCACGAAATTCTGCTGCCCACATTAGTGTCTGATATGATGGCACAAGAATTGTTAGTGATTGGTTTTGAAGGTTTGATTTTACTTTGTCAAAGAAGCCTTAACTTCTAATTTTTTTACAAATCATTGCCTAATTAGTTGGTTATGCATTCAGTAGTGATTGGATTACTGCATTTTATTTCGTGATTTATTGTGCCATAAGCTCAGTTTGTGTGCCCCCAGTATACTGCTAATTACTTTAGTGGGGAGAAAGAGGCAGGGCCAAAACTAGGCAATGCGGCCTCCCCCCAAAATCATCTTTTGGGGCCCCCTAAAATTTTTTTCTTGGATGGTGATACAAAAGAGCGAGCCCCGAAGGAGCGATGCCAAGCTAAGTAAGTCTGGGGGCATGTCCCCCTAGAACATTTTGCGGAATTTGACTTTATTTTGGAGGCTTTTTGTGCATTTTGAACTTTTAAAATTCCTCAGTTTTAACAAGGTTTAAAAGTCTGTTTTACTAGGTCTCTTCCAAACCCACTAAAATAATGCTGCAAGCAAACCCTATACTCTAACATTTCGCTACCAATGTGAAGAAAAAACGTTTTCAAGGCTTATTTTTGCGCTTTTTGCATGAGGATGAGGGGCCCTTGGTATGTCACTAAACGTTTGTTTGCTAGTTTTGCGACTGCTATTTTTCGAAAAATTTGCAGTCCCCCCCTTGGCCCAAAGCATAAATATGGTATGAGGAGCCCACATTGCGCGAGTTAAGACAAAAAATATATTGAATCTTAAAATAGGCCCCCTTTTTGTGCGCCCCTCTCCCCCCCGGTTGGGGAGTTCAAGGGGCGCTATTTTTAGCACTGGAAAAGGGATTGCAGTTTTTTTGTTGGGTTGAAGTAGTGAATTGTGCGCAATATTACTTTTATGCAATAGTGAATTGTATAAAAATCTTGCAAAAGATAAAGCTTATGCAAGATTTTCTTTGCTAAAATGTGAATTATGACGCACAAGCACACTGTTTTAATGTGGTAATTGAGAAAAATATTTAACAAAGTCGATATAATGCAGCTTTTTTGTAAACTAAAGTTTTGGTCACTGCTCTGAATATAAGCTATTATAGTTCATCATTTTCACACTGTGAACAATTTTTACGTTTTGAGCTTTCCTTACTATCGTAAAGTGGCATGTTTGCTATAGCTTGCCTGCCGGTGTTAGTCATATGCACTATGCAGGATTCAGACCTGTAGTGTTACTGTGCTATTAGTATTGTTAGCTAACACTGTTTTATTTAGGTGCTGGAGTCTTTTATGACCCTTATCACCTTGGCATTGTTTATGTACAGTTTTGAAAGCAAAATGGAAATTATCTATAAACAACAAGGCATTAAAAGCATTTTTTACAAGTCAGTATTTTTCACTGTTGGTTGCTCTGCTGATTATTGTGTTGTGATATTACAATTGACCTACAAGTTTATTTTATTTTAAAGTGTTACGGTGTTTATACCGATCAGATAGCCAAGTGGGATAGAGCGTCTGGTTCTTGTTCGGTGGACTCGGGGTTCGATTCCGACTCGAACCGATGACTTAAAAATTTGTATTTGCAGCTTCCCTGCTGGACAGTGTGGAGCAAGATGGCTAGTTCGCTTGTTCAGCTGTTGGGAAAGGCACACAACGGGATTCCTACATCTTGGTTTGGTAGACATATGGCCGGCAACTCCAAAGCGAGCTTGTTTTGCTGTGGGGAAAAGCACTTGTATATATGGCCGGCAACTCCAAAGCAAGCTAGTTCAGCGCTCATTAGCTTTCTCGTGATAGGAGGATAAAAATGCGACTAAATAAATAAAACAACGGTTTTGGTTTCTAATCAAACATTGAACTACAATTTGGATTTTTAGTTTCAGATGCAAAGCGTTGAAATGTTTCTCATTCACCATCATGTGAGCTTGCAGAATAAGTTCTTGTGCTGCAGATTGCAGAGCTGCGTTTTCAACAAACCGACTCAGCATGAAGCCAATATCTCAAATCATAAACAATACTTTATACCTATCGTAAACATAATAAGATCATTATTTTGGGTGTAAAATGTTTATTCTGCAGTGTTGTCCAATGTTTACCATGCCAAGATTTTAAGCGTTGCATAGATGTAGCCTACAATTGTTCAAGCGTTTAATTCCAAATTTTGCTATAATGCTTTGATACAATTCGAGCCAAAATTGTGATCAAGAACATAATAAAAAAGATATTTTTTTTTCAACAATTTGCTTTAATCTGCTCTACAAGTCTGAGTAGGGCTCAATCTTCTCTGGTAGAGTGCTCAATAACTATGGCTAGCTAGAGCTTGTATTGTACTTTAAAAACCGTAAAGCATCTTCTCTTTGAATGAGATACAGTATGCCCCCGGAAGAGCCGACAACGGCGAAACAGGCTGTAGTGGCTTCACGATTTTACAGTGATTTTATTCAGATGTAATCTGTTCTACAGACATTTATTGCAACATACGTATTTTTATGTCCATAACAAGATGCCGATGTAATTTTAAATGATGTGCTGTATTATATTGAAAAACTACTACCGTACTGTTGACCTGAATAAATTATGTGCTTCTCACCATAGCATTTGTGTTATTTTTTTTTAGATGTGCTTTTGATGTGTACCGTTGCTAAGTTTTATTTTTACTTCAGCCTACACAATACGTAGTTCTGTTGATGGAAAACTTCTAGGCCTATCCTTTTAACAACTGCCACTAAAAACTCTCTTTAAACGCTGTAGAATTGCATCAAGTGCTTTTTTGAGGCCGCTAACAGGCAGACTACTGATCATGCATCTAGTGTCTATTTGCAGAAAATACCAAATTTTGCGAGGAAATAATTGCAAAAACCCTTGAACAAAAAATTTTTGCATTGAATTTAGTCGTGTTGACCCGAATAGTTTGGTGAGAGGTAGCGAGAAATGACAATTAGAGCACCTGGATTTATGAGAAAAAATAACAAAAGATAAGAATTTGCGTAGTTTCACGGACGAATCGGCTGAGGTTTTACCAAAAAGTAGCTTCGAGTGCATGAATCTTCGTTAATCATTCTGAGACAGAAAAATAGTTTAACGGAACTATAAAAACCATCACGCTAAGTTACGATTTTTACAGGGCTAAAATTTGCTTCACGAATAAAAATTGGTTCTTGCTGGTGTAAAAGAGTGTTTTTGGGTTAATACGATTAATTTAATACGACTTGAATTCGGTTCTTATTCTTGTGACCGGTGCCTACGGGATTACTGCGAAATAGTGCCCACAGGGTTACTGCGAAACAATGCGGCATTATGTCTTGTAATTTCAGCCGTAAAATTCATTTTAAGCACCCACTCCAAAAATAATTTCGGCGTCCCTACATAAAATGTTGGCTAAGTTCTGGCAAAAAAGTATCAATTTCACAAGCCTACTGGTAACCCGCAGACAGAAATACAAACTCCTACCGTAAATCAAAAGCTTTTATGCTCTTGACTGATTCTCCATAGAAGACAGGACATCTGAGGGCGTGTAGACTTTTTTTTGCTCTTCCAATCACTACTGCCCTCGGCTTCAATTTTTTTTTAAATGTGACTTTTCGTGTGAAAAGTTTGCCAACTCCTGATCTATGAGGTTGCAGTTTTGTGCGAGAATACGCCCTGTAGCTGCTCATGCATTCACCTGCCAGGCTACCACATAGCGTACTGTAGGTAATAGGGCCTACGCTAATAATATGTTTTTTAAATATGTTTTGTCTCGCAAATTTAAATAAAATTGGACAAGCAAAAATTTTATTGCATCAGCTGAATGGGATATTTTGACTTTTAAAAATGATCCTGTTAAGTGTTAACCAGACTGCAAATTTAACCAATGATCTATTATGTAAGTTTTTTTGCTGTTTTTATTTTGAATAAAAGTGAGATGAAAAAGATGCATGAGCTGAAAAGGTCATTTTGTCGAAATTAATTCATTTTGCAAACCTGGGTGCGAATCGAACGCGAAAAATTTTGCTACTTTCTACGTCACTTCAACGCAAAGCCTCGCTCAACGGCGCAAGTAAAAACATAGTGTAGACAGAGACGCTTTGGGCAGCAGCGCGTCGCATCGCGTCGCTTAGATTGGCGTCGCTCTAGTGTAGACCTTAGAGCTTTAGAGTTTGTCAATAAATGTGGCTTACGTTAAGCATATGTGTACGGTACCACTTCTGGCAATACACATTATGCAGTTCTTGTAAAGTTATGCATCATCAGATAAAATAATTTTTTGCACATTGTTTCAACAGAGTTTTTTATAGAGGTTAGCAAACTCTTTCTCATTTTTGTTTCTTTATTTAACCGACACGCTTTAATGGAGTGAAGCAAAATTCGATATGCAGTGAGGTAGTTGTGGCTGAAGTATGCTGCAAAGCTGCGTTTAGACTGGTTAGTTTGTCTATAGTTCTTTTTTGATCTGTATAAAAGCACTGTTTCTTGAAGCAGAAATACATCTACTTTTAGTCATGTCATTAGTCTGTTACAAGATGATTTCCTATTAAGCTGTAAAGCTTTAGGCTTGACATCTTAAAGTAACCGGTCCACCACAATCAAAGTCTGCTTGTAACAGTCTGAATGAAGGAGCATAGAAACGTTTACCACCTGGTTAAGGAGCATAGAAACATTTACCCACATTTACCACCTAGAAACATTTACCACCTGGTAAATGTTTTTTCATCTGACCGTCGTTTTTTTTCTGCACTGTATGTGGGTGTGTGTGCTCCTTTTATTTGATAAATGTCTGTCGTGGGGTGTTGTAGCCATGCTTCTTATGTTACTTTTTTTGATACCATTCTCCTCTTGCATGTTTTCAACTTTCATCGTTTTGTTGCTTCTTCCCTTTTCTTGTGCTGTCCAATTATACTGCATATTATTTATGTGTATTATTCTTGTGTTAACGGTACGGAAATAAAAAACACTAACTAACTGACTAAATGGCTCTTACGTCAATCAGAACTATACTATTAAATAAATAAAGTAAAACTCTTATATCTTTATTATTTTAGAAAAGTGGAAAATTATTACTTCAACAACTTGTTTGCAAATGATTAGACAAGAACAGAATATTCTCATTCCCAGATTTAAGCAAAGCTGTTACATTTATGTGGTAATGATACTGGCTCCAAGGTTTGATACAATTATTCTATCAAAGTTTTCTTTTTGATTGGTTTCCTGGTGTTCAGTATGATCCCATGTTGAACGTCAAGTTACTGCGATTTCATGGAGTAATGAAAAGACTGCACATTCTCGTTTCAAGGTTACTTTCAACACAGATGTCATCATTGAAACATTTGAAGTATATGGTTGGCGTGTGCAGTTTTCAGCTCTGCAATTCACTACATTGCATGCCACCACATTACATGATTTCTTAAGTAAGTTGGTTTAGCATGTTCTTGTTTTTGCCAGTTAGATATGTTTTGTGGTAGAAAGATTTTATTGATTAAAGTGAACAGTAGAAAAAAGCTACGTTGAAGGTCATTAAGTAGAAGTTTTTATGCAGTCCTAATTTGTATACTTCATGTTTAGGTAAGTTAGAAAATTTACCAATCTGCAATGGAGTTGCCATCAATGATATTCCACAAAGCGTCTCTCACCCCATTTTATTGCGGGAAAGTTCTAAAGTGGTTGTTCGTAATACTTTCCATTCGTTGAGTTGTACGATATGTAAGTATTTTTTACGTACATATATTTAAGTATATCTGCAGTTACTGCTTTATTACGTCCATGAAAATTTATTTTCCATTCGCTGTAGATTGTGAAGATCGCGAATGAAGTCAGTGCAGTCTTTGTGCTGAATTGGAACAATCACTGCCTATTGACGTTCTTCACAGTCCTTTCTATGATCAAAAGGTAAATATATTAGGCTGTTGGGAATATAGCGTTATCAAAACCGCTTTGTTAAATCAATATTTGCTTATTGTTTTGCATTGACCAGTTGTGAGACGTTTTTGAGCTGTTTAGTTTAGGTCAGAACACTGTCGATTGTATCGGCGGAAGGTCAGATAATTCGCATTTTGTTGTAGATTTGTAATCACAGTACTGTAGCAGAAGATGATGAGCAAATGCCAACTATGTTAAATGAGAAGTGCAATCAAAAAAGTTATACCGAAACAGTATGTGTTATTAGTCTTCACAGTTCTTTTAAGATTGTTGTTGCATTTGAATAGTGTATACTTCAAAGTTTGTTCTGAATATCTGCTTTAACTTATACCAGTGTGTGTTTGAAGTTTGTACATCTATTTATTTAAAATTTATGTTGGAATGAAAATTCATTCAACACTTTTCAGGTGCAGTTTGTATTAGATTACATCATTGATGTTGCTATTTCTTGGGCAGACTGTGACTGTTTTTTGTGACGACGATGATTTGTTGAATTCCTGGAAGAAGCTGTTTCTTTAAGAGCAAAGAAAACATGCAAACATGCCACCTCGTGGACGCAGGTAAAACATTTATTACAGATTTTATAATGCATATTAAGCAACAATTATTTATTCACATTAGTAGTCTCTTCATTTTTTGTTTGTGCTAGTAGTTGCAAAGTTGCATATTTTCTTCTACAGAAAGTACCGCATACCAAACGGAATCGCAGCAAATAAAAACGTTTTTTCAGATATCATCCAGATTTATTGCGGTGGTGCATTGAATTATACAGTCGATCATCTGCTGCTTACCAGCAATTGACCACCAGTGGTGTGCTTGCTTTGCCAACACGTTAAACAATAGACAGGTATAGGTAAATTAAAAAATTTATGACTAACAATAACGTTACTATGAAAGGTTACCATCGGAAGTTTGGGCAGCTAGTTATACTTTTGTTAGCTTTATTTTCTGTTGCTGTTGATTAAACCATAGTAAAATTCCGTCAATAGATGTTTATTGCAATGTTTCAGGAAAGGTATCTCACCGCAGGCGGGGTTGAATCCAAGTGCTCTAGAGGAAATATCCCGAGTAACCAGCAGATGCAACGACAAAAAGCTGCAATGTTACTTGACTTTAGATGAGATAAAAAGTTTATGAGCAGAAAGTCTATTAGCATCAGATATTAGCTTTCATGAAAATATTTAATCTAACAGTTGAAGTCTTCCAGCAAGAAATGCTTCCAAAGAAGTTACTATACTTGTATACCACTATCTTGCAGTGCAAGCGTGTAGAGTTAATACAAACGAAACTATTTCGTGGTCCTTTTAAAATGCAAGACGTTATACTATAGCAAGCAACCATGATATTTTGAAATTTCTTTTTGTTTTTTTGTATATACATTTCTCAATAATTGCTGTTGTTTTTATCAGCTTTTGCATACAATTAATTTAAAAGAATTTCTAAGCATGTATTACTGTTTTTGTTTAGGTTACAGTACTTATTGTTTCTAATACAGACTACACATTTTTAGTAAAAAAAAACCTAGTTATTAAAAATGGAAAATTGGTTGGGTTTGTAGATTATTGCGATGGAGCCGACACTGCTGCCACTCTTGCTACACACATTCTGGGTAAGTCAATTAGGTTTGGAATATATTGAAAATCAGTTGAACGACTCTGTTTTTTGCAGTATTTTACTTGCGATCTTCAAATCACAAAATTTCGATTTTCATTTCGTGGTACTCTACTTCGAGTACTCCTTTTTACCGCATATCTCTTCGCTTTTGGGAAGCTGTTCGCGAATGCGAAATTGGAGGGGCGTCGATTTTAGCGATTATATATGATGGCCATCCGAGTAATCGCTAATTCATGAAGCTAATTAGTGCCGGTAACAATGGAAATATTTTGTATAACCGTTACACTGCTCCTAATCCATTTGCTGAAGATCGTGAAATTCTTCTATGCTCGGATACATCACATCTTCTCAAGGTGATTTCATTGATGTGCCTATGTAGTACTTTTTTCAGCCGTCTTTAGTCGCTACTAAGTTTCACATATAAAAAGTACTTTTCCTCTTTCGTTTTTGGTTGGTTGGTCATCACCATTTCATAAATAATAAGTTGTTTAGAAGTTAATTTAGCACCTGTAAGCAGCTTGTTATTACAGACTGCCAGAAATTCCCTGTATTCTTCAAAACCGGGAGGAGCAAAATATTTGCACAAAAACGGCAGAGGTATATTGTGGTCTGATATTACCCAGTTTTTTACGAGCCAGCAAAACTCAATGTTTGTGCAGCAGTGTCGGCTACCAGTCGACAGTGTATTTTTGAATAGCTACTCAAAAAAGAGCTTTTACATTACTAATGTAAATCAAAAGCACTGTAAGCCCAAAATGGGCATTTTTTGTCTTAAAACCAGCTGTGTAGCATATTACATTATACTGTTTCGTTTCAAGTATTATCACTTTTGGCATTTTGCTGCACATAGCCTGTAAGCAGCTATCTTTTGATTGGCAAAAAAAGTAGAGCATTCATTTGTCGGTGGTGAATTTCTAAGCTGCGATAATTGCCTTCTTTATTTGTAGCAAAAGAGGTTTTGCGCTGGGGTGTTGGAAAATGTTTGGAATTGGTACCAACGTCTCAAGGAACTGCCGAATACGTTTTACGATTTGCAAGCTATTATACACGACATGGAGAATGCTTAGGAGTAAAGGTACGTTTACACTGCCACAGTTGAGATGAAAAAGCTAGTTTGTTTCATTATGTTGAAATCGCGGGCGTATCAAATACTAAATCATTTAATATACTGTACTTTGCACAGCAGGCCTAATGAATTGCCTATTTTTTCATTGTGCGAAATTGAAAACTTCCACAAACAAGAATCGAAGCGTATAATTCCTTTGCCTACACTTGAGGGTTTGGTCTTTACTTCAAGAAATTATGTGCGCTTGGCAAAGTACCTCTTATGCAATGGTGCTTTCAAGATTTGCTTCAAAACTTTCAGCCAAGATGTGCTGGAAACGTTTTTGGAAATGTGGTAAGACTATAGTGCTTAACAACTTAATGTACTTTGATGCAATTTTGTGCCTTTCCTACCGTTAACATTAGTGCGGTTGAGTGCCGGTATTTCTTGAGGTGCCGGTACTAGCATGACTATTGGCTTAAGCATATCTGGGTTTGGTTTACAAAATGTCCATCTAAATATCACAATAGGCCGAGTGATAAAAGCGTCCGCCTCGGGAGCTGTAGACTTGGGTTTGATTCTAAAATTGGTATTCGTAGCTTCCCTGCTTGACGCTCAACATTAAAAGGCAGAGTGGAGAACAAGCCGGCAAGTTTACTTGTTCCGTTGGGAAAGGCACTTAGCGGGATTCCCCCATCTTGGTGTGGTAGACAGATGGCTGGCAACTCCTAAGCGAGCTCGTATAGCGCATTGATCGCTTTCTCGTGATAGGAGAATAAATATGCAACAAAATACAAATCGCAAAAATCAAAACATCTTGGGGGATTGCCGAGTAGAAGCATTTCTTTAGATAAAAGTATCCTTAGCGAAAGAGGTTTTGCGCTGGGGTGTTGGAAAATGTTTGGAATTGGTACCAACGTCTCAAGGAACTGCCGAATACGTTTTACGATTTGCAAGCTATTATACATGACATGGAGAATGCTTAGGAGTAAAGGTCAAAACATCTTGAGGGAATGCTTAGGAGATCGAATTAATGATATTGAGAGCTTGAAGCTGTAGTACATAACTGTAAGTTAAACAATCTTCTCGTATTTGCTCTGGCGTGGCTACAATGCTCATTTACTGTACGAAATATTATGATAACACGTATGCGTTGCAAAGGAGTTCAGGCAGACGATCCACAAATCGAAACATTTTTCAAACGGCATATGCAGTTGACCATATAACCAATCGCAAAGTTATCAAAATGGTCAAAGGCGGAAATGCTACGTACGAAAAAAAAAATCCATGGACAGAAGTGTGCGAAAAGCCACTGTCTAAGCGAAAACGATGAAATGAAGGTTGAGTATTCTCACCCGCCGTTTCGCTAAATATATTTCTAGCTTTTACTTCAAGTCGAAAAATGGGCTTTCTTTGCGCGTTAAATGCTTTTTGCAAAAGCCGGCAGACAAGTTTATGTAGTGCAGATAACTTTGCTGTTGTTTCACTCCACACAAAGCCTGTTGTTTCGTGCACCCATGTGTTAGGCTATTGGTTAACTTTTCCAGTCCAACAGACATGTGACAAATTAATCTTCAAGCCACTTCAAATTATTTTTTTGTTTATCGTTTTTGATGATATAAACGTTTGTCGTAATTTATCGTCATGACTTAATTTGTCGTTTTTTGCTTCCTGAACATTTTTCTATTTGCACATCAACATCTTGCGAAGTTATGAATGAATTGGTTTTGAATAAAGACCTGGTTATGTTGTGAGACATTTTGCTTAATCAGGAGCGGATTACAGTAGGCCTATGCGAGGTTCTTTCCGCGCATTTCGGTAATAGATGTTCACTCCGGTATAGGACGTGCAGAGCGGCTGTGAAGTTTAGACGCTGCATCACGTCATAACGCATGCAGGAATTAAATCGTTCGAGTGACTCGCTTTCAGAATGCCAGCTTAGCTTGTTCAGTAATTATGTGCGGTAATGCAACTTCAAAAAAATATTGTGTTTCGGCTTACAAGGAGCTTCGAAAGCACCAAAAGCTTTGAGCAATAGTAGTGACTCCCCATGGTTGATATTTTTCTTATCAAGTGACTCGGGTACATTGCACAAGTGGCTACACCGCCATGATCCTTTTTGCTGTCTGTAGTGCTCACAAGACTAGCATTTACCACACCTTAACGCATCCGACGTCGCCATTCATGCGATATTTGTTATGCTTGAGCGCCCTATCGCTGCAGACATAAACACCACGACGAGAACTGAGTCCAGAAATAAGTCAGTACTGTTTTTCTCAGCAACGCATTATGACCAAGATTGTTCATCAACTCCTAACCAAGCTTCGTTGTTTGGTCCCAGGATAACATGTCTTACGAAAATAACTATTTTTGCTTTGCAGTTCCTAACAAACTACTGATTGTATCGGACCTTGCGCTCGTTCGCTGAAGTGGAACACACGTCGCACGGTTTTCAAATGTTATTGATAACGCGGAGATCGGAGAAATAACGGTTTTCAGCATAAACATAAAAATACCCCAAAAACTGCATTCACAACCCCATTAAAAGATTGCAAGTACAACTTTAAGAAACATTAAATTACTAACATTGCGAAGACTCTCAAATATCAATTACAGCAGCCAAATTATTATCGTACCTATACCGTAGTACAATTAGCGCAATCCAAGATATTGCATTGTAACAATTCATTAGGAAGGCACAATTTTCGTTCTTGCAATCGAGAATATCTTAGCTACAGATGAAATGTAGGAATAATAGTCTTATGTTACTAAGCACGTTTGCAGCATTTTTACACAACCGGTAGGCTACTTCGTTTAAGGTAGATCTTATTATCCCAATAGTGATAAGTAGTGGGTGAAACTGAGAAATAACAATGACAATTTGAATGCAGATTTTTTTAAAAAACGTAAACTATTTTTAAACTTTTGTCACAGGCTGTACAGTACAATACTTCTGATGGTAACTGAAGGTTTCGACAACATAGATTCAGCTCTCATCATCATCAGTGTACGATAGGAATTACAAATAGGAAGTACAAAACTGTAATTTTAACAGCTCAGATGGCCGAGTGGTATGGAGCGTCTGTCTCTTGAGCTGTAGACTCGGGTTTGATTCCGAGCCGGGTCCAAACCAATGACTTTAAAATTGGTATTCACAGCTTCCCTGCTTGACGTTCAGCATTGAAGGGACAGTGTGGAGAACAAGCCGGCAAGTTTACTTGTTGTGCCGTTGGGAAAGGCACTTAGCGGGATTCCCCCATCTTGGTGTGGTAGACAGATGGCTGGCAACTCCTAAGCGAGCTCGTATAGCGCATTGATCGCGTTCTCGTGATAGGAGGATAAACATGCAACTGAATAAAAATAAATAAAATAATAAACTGGATTTACAGTACTGTATAAAATTCTAATAAAGACTAAACAACAACCCAGGCAATCAGCAAAAATAAGTTAAACGATTATTACGTAATAAAAAATTATCAAGCTAAATGCAAAGTAAAATTAGCAAACAAGCAGAAGTGGCGTGGAGTCACTTCTAAAAAGAGGCTTAAGTTGTTGAATAAAATGTGATTCCAAGATATGCAATCTTATTAAAATGCTTTGGCTTTATTTTTTCTTTTTAAACATCATTTTTATTGTTTGAAACAGCAAGAGCTGGAACCAAGTTCTGAAATTTTACTAGTTGCAATTAAAACGTATCTGTCGAAAATAGACTCCCAAATTAGACAAAATATGATATTCGAGAAGGGATGAACTTCTGAAGACATTGATCGTTGATGGTACCGCACATTAGCAGGAATGCATTGAAAATTGAAAGCAGACACCTGCAAATTGCCAAGCATTGCTCTGTATTTGTTTCTGTCTTTATAGATACATCTATCGGCTGGTGTTGCAGCCATGTCTGCTCCCAAAATTATCTGAATCTCACTTGTTTCTTGCATGTTGCAATGTTTATCATTTCGTTGCTTTTTCCTTTTCTCGAGTTGTCTGATTATACTGCATCTAATTATTCTGTTTTGTGATAGCTTTGAGAAAAGCTGTTTTTGCAGAGGGCTTTTACAAACATATGAACTATTGTATACGGTAGTTCTGAAAAAGTATATATTTTTTTCTCCCGGAAGCTTTTCGTGGTGCCCTCTTCGGTGGAAAACACTTCAAATTTAGTAGTGTTAAACCGAAAAGCAAGACCAATTATAGAGATTTCGGACTTTTTATAGTTTTTTATAGATGGTACGGAAATAAAAGACGCTACTACTATACAAAACTCCAAAAGATGAGACGAAAAAAAACTGAAGAACTAACTTTTTGATGTGGAAGCTTGTAGAGACTGACAAAAACTTTTGGAATTTTTGGTTGATTGTTGAAAAAAGTTATGAAACAGACGTTTTGCAAAGGTATAAGAGAGCATCTTCACGAAAAGCTTAACAACATCTTCTATAACTTCTTCAACAGCATTTTCCAAAAGTGTATGACCTTCATGACAAGAAATTTTTTCCAAATATGAATTATAATAAGCATGAGAAAGAATTGCAGAAACTACATTGAAAAAATCTATTTTATTCCCTGGCCTGAATGTTTCACGACTACATTTAAGATACACAGTGTTAAGCAACAAAACAAAACTCTCATTTCGATAGTAAAGTCAACTTTTTTTTTTTTTCAAGTGCTTTAACCAGTTTTTCTGTTGGTGTGGGTTTCGTCATAATCTTAACAATAGAAGATGCAAAGGCAAACTTTGATTTTGCTTTGTACAACACAAAACCTCCCAAATACTCGATTGCATCAGCTTCAAACTGAGTTATTGCAGCAATGCAGTTCTCATCAGCATCATTTAAATTCCAGTTGCAAATTACATTTATTATATCTAACAATTTGCTAGAGGCTTCTGCTTTTGTGATACTACTACCATCATCAAAAAATGACTTTGAATCACAACTCTGGGTAAAAAAATTTACAACATTAGCTATATTATATGTCACAGCAAATGCTTGAACGAACTTCTGCAATTTAAATAATTCCACTTTCACTTAGAAATTATCTATCCAAAATAGACTTCCAAATTTGCGCAAACATGCTGTTCGAGGAGGGGATTTGTTCTTTCAGCTGCATTGTGTATTGTTTCAGATTAGCTGTAATATATATATTTTTAAATCCAATGTCATATAATTTTTTTCTTGCTAATAAATCAGTAATCAAGCTCTCACTGCAAATTATCGAGTTCTTTAGTGGGATATTTCATTCTTCTACAATTCACTGTTATACTTCCAAATTTTTCTTTCTAATTTCTTGAAATTTTTGAATACATCGAAATGCTTGGCATTACACAAGTGTCTGATTTTGATTTCCAATGCATTCTTGTTAATATTTCACAAGCTCTACTGACATTAGAAATTGATTCTGATCCAACTACTAATATACCATCAACGTCTTCAGGAGTTCTACAATGTAATTTATGAGATTGCCTTTGGGTGTTGCAAGAAGAATTGTCGTCAGTGAAATATGTAACCGGATTTATTTAAATCGATTGCGAGTTATCTTTTATTACAGTTTAAAAACATGTTAGTAACATAACTGATGCAATTAATTTTGTTTTCATATGAATTGTAGCATTAGCTAAGCAGCTAGACAGTTTCTAGGTATCGCCATCTGCCAGTCAAAGTTGTAATGATTGCAACTACGTACATAATATTGCGCTTAGAAACGAATGTAGTACAATAACCAAACTGACTTAGGTTCCAAGCTATATAATCTGCTTAACCAGTCATAAGAAGTATATACCGATACAGCAGAAATTGCATTTGAGAAAAAAGTGCTCAAGAACTCTTCTGCAGATTATTGGTGCCTATATTTGCAGTAGGAATTGATTGCAGAAGAATTACAAGTTACGCATTATAGGGTGAGGGAGAGGTGACTGTAAGTTATCCACAACCTCTTATTAAAAACATTAACCAAGATAGTTTAGGCTATTCACCTTGCCTGTTACTCAGTTACCGATACCGGTGTGCGTTAACTAACAACAAGGAACATATCGACTAGGCAGTAAGCTAAAACAGCAGGCCTAGGCCTAATAATGTACCACATGTACGCTACCTGGTAGCAACACAGTAAATAGGTACAATTCAACTCAGCTTCGTCGTGATTTTTGTGTAAATCAGCTTAAATCTTAAAGCATCATTGACTGCTGTTACCGCATCTTTGCTCTGTGTAGTTGCGCCATACAGGCTGATTTATTTGCACTAAGCTAGATTTATACAGCGCACATGCACATTAACTAAGTCATATTTATTGTATGTGCAAACTAGTTAACACCTCTGCTTGCTCAATAAATAGGCTAATCTCAGCAAAAGTACAATTTGTTTTACAGACCAGTAAATTATGTGCAGAACTGCACTATATCAACAGTATCCGCTTCAATCCTGAGTCGCCTCAGTCAAGCGTGACGGAGAAGTCACGTCATGTAGTTTGCTAACCCCTATAGAAAACTCTGGTTTCAAACATGTTGTTTCTTAAGCTGTGTGATATTTACGGTGTACTGGTTCATCATATTACGGTATGCATTCAATTATGGCAAAATGCAATAATGTATTAATGAAGTATGCGAATCTTAAAAACAAGAAGAAGCGGCCAATAGATTAATACAGTGCACTTGAGCTACGAGCTGTTAATGGAAAAAAACTGTTTAATTCTTCAAACCATTCCATTCCTATTGTTTTGTTTTAATCAAGCCTTGCATGGAGTTTTCTAGTAATGTGGGCTAGTTAGGCTACCGGTAACTTAGTTGTGGGTTAGTGGTTATAGGCTCTTTCATTGGGTATTGTTGTTTGGGGCCAGTCGCTTGCCAAAAATAGGGTACAATCTAGAAAAGAGATGAAGTCGAGATGTACAGGTAAAGCAATGCAAAAAAGTCTTTACAGTCTGGAATGAGTTAAGCCTGGATTGGCTGTGCGTGGCAAGGCTAACGAGACTTTGGTTATATGATTTAAGTTGTGAATACGGACTGTCATTTTTTATATGTTACCTATATAGTGAAACAAGTTCTTATTTGATTCTCCACAGTGAAAGTGATTCTTGTTTTTATTTTATTTGGTCACTTGGAGTCACCAAAAATGTTTCTGTTGTTACTGAAATCACTTTAGAGCTTGTTCAGGTTCACACAGGTAATTTCTGGATGGAAGTTTATATAAATTGTAAAAAATCGTTCTGATTATAGAAGTTTTGCTTGAGTCCTCAGACTCTTATTTCGCTTCTGTTTAAAATTATGATTTCTTTTATCTTTGCAATTGGGTAGCCTAATATGTTGACTTTTTCGCAATAGGTTAACATTCTTCTGTATCACTGAGAAACTTCGGTCAAGTGTAGAAGAAAAAAAAGTATACGCTGGCGCATGCCTACATCTGTTGGTTGTTGATTGGCTATTGCACTGTGGCGACTTGTTGGAGAGGTTGATTATCGTTCAACAATTTGGTTTGAAAAAATCAACTGTTCATGAGGTAAACAGCTGTGCAAACATGCTTAACGCTTTTTTCAACTTAGTTGATGTTATTACAATTGTTTCGTTTTTTTCATCATTATCTTTATAAGTGAAGTGGGGTAGACACACGTCAAAAATAATAAAACTATACAGCGAAACTGCCTAATTTCACAATGGTTTATGTAGCCGCTCTGTAGGAGTGGGCATCTATATTTCTCAAAAATGTTTTGCAGAAATTTAATTTTTGTTAAAAAACACTTTAAACTCAAATTGAGAATAAATAAACCAAACTTTTGATGTAAAAATAAGCTCCCTAAAAAATAGGCTACCTTGCATTTTTCAGGTGACAACAGAAGTTTGCCAGGCAGTTGTGGAAATTCTTATAAGATTGTTTGCAGATTTATTGTGGTTCCCATGGGTTGGCTCGGAAAAGTTCATGATGCGAGAGTTTTTCGCATTTCCAGACTATTTTTTTTAGCCGAAACAAATCAACTTTTTCCAAAGGTAAATAATTTTTTGATTTTGGTTGTTTTTTTTTGTTTGATTTTGCTTTTCAAATCAATATACACTGACAGACTTCTGAGATTCTGTTACTAAGCAAGCTAAAAGCCAAGTTTCAAGGCCCGGTGCATTTAAGCTAAATTTAGGTATTTGAAAATGTAGTTACGAGTGAAGTGCAGAACCAGTGGCATAGCCCCTCTTTTTGACAACAGTGTTTTAAAGTTTTTGGCCTATTGTGTTTTGCCTCCCCCTCCTAAAAACATTCTGAGAACTTAAACCCTGGGCCGTATCATGTGGACACTGACCAGCGAAAAAGTTAAGCAAAAGATCAAAAGATCAAAAGTTAAGCAAACAATCAAATTTTTTTATGCAACCGGCCGTTAGCATATTTGCTTAGCGCACACGCTTATCGCGCTATCAGTGCAGGAGGTCTCGGGTTCAAATCCCAGGCCGGTTAAATCGGCACAGTGTGGTCAACAACTTGCCACCGCTGCTATGTTTCTTCGGAGCGGTGTAGCCCAAGCGTTTAGCCGCGGAAATGGACCCCGTACTCGTTACACGCTTCGGCGTAATACCGCGAGTTTATTGAATATGTGATTTGATTTTTTTTAGTCTTTTTTCAATTGGCGGTATTACGCCAAAGCGTGTATAGAGTGACGTGGTCCATTTCCGCGGCTTAGCGTTTGGGCAACATAGCTTTGAACTCCGAAAAACCATCGCAACAGTGGCGAGTCATTGGCGACACGGTGTCCGATTTGACGCTCTCGAGAATTAAACTCCAGGCTTCCCGCACCGATAGCGATGTCTCTTACCACTACGCCAACAGAGTCGGTTGTTAAAGTTGTTTGTTCAGTGAACCCGAATATAACCGTTTTATATAAGGTTAAATTCGATTCTTGATACCGGTACGCCGGGCAACGGAGTTAATTTATTTACTGTAGTAGTAGTACTAGTAACGTCGGTTAAAGAGCATGGCCGCGTCATTGTCGGGAATTAACTTCCAAACTTTGGTTGCAAAAGTTTAATGACGGTTGATTTTAATTTACAGTATTTCAATTTTTTTCGTCATCTTTAGAGAGTGCATATTATCATTGTGCTTTTTCTACAGATTCGTGGGAGCCTGAACACGACTTTTCCGTTCTTACATAATAAGTGATATAATAGTGCGTTTCCAAAGCGCTCTTGGTTGATGAGATGATACATTAGAAGGAGCTACTGCTAGTGAAATACTTTTTAACAAATTAGGCCTGGCAAGCTTTAAAGCGTGTAGTGCAAGGGTTTGATGGTTTAGTGCATATGCTCTAATTCAAAGGTTTTTGACCGGGGGTTAATTTGCCCCTTGATGAATCTTACCCAACAAGGGGTAAGTTTACTGAATTGTGAACTAAAGCAAACCTCAATTTTTAGCATTAAAAATTGAAAAAATGATGGTGTTGCACTGGTGGTAAATTAATCATTTTTCTTTCATTTCGCAAAAGGTAATCAAGACGAAAAGAAGCTAAGTACCTATGCTCTAACCGGATCATCTTTCATTTTTGTTTGCATGATTCCTGTTAGCAGCATAGTTAGTACCTCACTAACCTAAATACAAGGCTGTACTATCTCACAGGCTGCGAAAACGGGTTTATATAAGCCCACTGACGCTTGAGAGTCTTTGCTAACTAGCTTTGAGAGTGTTGTCACGACCACGGACGTTATGATAGTTTTTTACTTAATGTTTGCCATTCAAGCTTTTGAATGGATCTAGAAACTACTCGTACTATTATATTGCAGAAACTAAATTTGGCCCGACAGGTGGTGGAGTAAGCTTGTGGAAGACAAGCATCGCTGCTTATTAAAACGATGTGACGCTGGCGTAGAAAATGCAGTTAACATAATTGGTGCGTGTGTGACACTGCATATTGCACAACGTGTGTGAATGTCGAGGTGACTTTTTTGTGGAAGATATCCTGACCGGTGAAGGACCATCTTGCAACCCATGGTCAACAGGGTGTCCAACTTGACGAGGACGACTCGAACGATGAGGCTGAAATACGAGCAAAAAATCTGTCACACAGTTTCTCTCTTTATAGCATGCTTAAACTTGGCTTGTGTTTTTTTTTTTCTGGTTAATAAATTGTTTTGAGCACCGACAACTTTGATTGATTGATACCGTTGTTCACAAAGCTTGTATCAGACGTTGAGGATAGTGTAAAGAAGTTGTTGAAACACAATGGAGGTGTGTGTTTATGTATGTTTGAATGCTCCACACGTGGTAGTTTCGGTTTATGTTTGAATGCTCCACACGTGGTGGTTTCGGTTTTTGTATATCAAAAGGTAACGAAAAGCTGCATACAAGAAACCTATTAACATCAAATCAACGCAGAAAAATCAGCAAAGATCAAAGCAATCAAGGCAATAATGCCAGTTCCTGCAAATGTGTTGAAACTTTTCGACACAAAGTTTCGCAGTTTTTCGTGACTTTTTTCACGTTTCCAGATTTGATTCGATAAATTGTCTTTTTTGGAACGTGAATGATGATTTATATATCTCTTTCAAAGGGCTACCAAAGAAGACATAGGAGTTGTGTATTTGCGATTGACGACGACAGCTGTCTTCAGCTTCTCTGGTATTCCTGTGCGTAAAACGTAGTTACGGGTACTACCTACCACGACTGCGAACTTGAACTCGCTTAAACTTGATCGTTTTTGTCACACTCGAACTTGAACTCGAAAAATAACAATCGAGTTCACTAATTGAGTGCTTTAATTTTATTAACATTAAAAAGGTTGCCTAGGAATCTACTCCAAATTGACTTGAAGGTAGCATATATCGATGGTGAAAATGCAAAACCTCGTATGTGATTTTTCACTGTTTGGAGAAAACTAAAAAAACTTTTCAGTTTTTTAATTTATTGAGATAAAAGCTGGATACTATCAAAAATGCTAGTTCATAAAATTGTCGATTTAACTATGCAAGCAAAAAAATTCTAACCCTTCTCGTTTTAGAGTAATATCGCATACGAGGTTTTGCATTGATTGCAAAGAAAAAACTGCAAAGACATGTTATTTTGACTTGCAATACGAGGTTTTGCATTTTACCATTGTAAAGTAAAACTATTATTTCAGTGCTTAAGAAATGTTGTTGACCTCGACAATGACTTCAAAAAAGCAAAAAAACATGACTTCATGCTGAAAATGACGTCATTACGTTTTATGATGTCAGAGAAACATCATAATTTACAAACTTAAAATAAAACAAAGGATGATTTCGAAGTTTAAAAATTAAGTATTTTTCAAAATACTGCACGAGTAGGCTATGCTTCAAAAAATTGCGAAAATTATTTTCAAGTGCTATGCTGTAACAAACAGATTACTGCAAGAAATTCAATTGTAAGGGTTGCTGAATGAGGATAACACGCAGTGACGCTGCTGCATTTAACGAATAACTTTATTGCTTGTTTGAGATGTGAGATACAAATTTGGTGAAAAATTACGTCAAAAAAAATCAAAGCTTTTTAATTTGTTGCGAAAGTACAGTGGCGGCACATTATTACTGAATTGATGCGAAAGAGTACGTTATAAATATAAGCCAACCCACCCAGGGAAGTCCAGCTGGCACTTCCAACTTCCTTACTTTCAATCAACAAAGATAAAAAAGAAATCGTGACCCACTGTGGTAACATAGAATGTTTCACCACTAACTTCTCACACCTGAAGTTTGAAGGTGTTGCTGCACCCTTACCTTATTTCGCATGTGACTTACTGATTATGGCAATATATACATATTTATTTAAACTAAACATCTCATAATCACGTAAACAAACAGTTATTAGCATGTCAAGTCAGACGAAGTGAACAACTTGCGTTTGACGTGCCACTTATAGTTTGCTCCTCCCACTCTGCTCCACGTGTAAACACAATTAGTTCTTTCATATTATCTTTTTCAAAAATGAAACTTTCCCTAATCCAAAAATTATTGTTTGTCTTGGTTTAGCGTCACTTTGAACTTCATTATCACAATTAACAGGAAGTAAAGGTTCAGATGATTTCTATCAAAACAATATAGGCCTACGTATCTTTTATCATCAAATTCTTCTTGCAGGGGGTTTTGATTTTCCATTATTATGTCATAATTGCATCGAAAATTCAGAATTTTTGTAATTATTTACATCTGCTCCCGAAGGGAATACATTATCATAAAAAATTGTCGCCGTAATCAAAGTTTTGATAAAATAAGAGGTTTTGCACTTTCAAAAATGTCAAAAGTTGAATACGAGGTTTCGCATTTTGGGCGATGACGTCATTTCGAAAGCGAAATGTCTCAAAAAAAGTTTTTCAGTAACTGAAGAATGAAAAAATAAGCAACTTAAGCGAATAAAAAAATTTTCAAAAATTTGCACATACGAGGTTTTGCATTTTCACCATCAATATGATACTACTTGTTGGCATATAAGATCCTACCTTCAAGTCAATTTGAAATAGATTCCTAGACAACCATTCCAATGTTATTTTAAGCATTTGACATCTTTTGAGTGATCGATTCTATTGAGTTCTTGATCTTCAATAAAGCGGTGTCATTGTTAAATTTTTCTTTAATTTTATTGATTCAAATCTCTCTAAACGCAGTTTAGCCTACTTTTGATTTTTTGTTATACTGTACATTGAATAATTGCAAAATTGGCATTGCAATTTTGGTATCAATACTGCACTTGCATTTCATTTTGCGCTGTTTCATTGAAACTTATTTATTGCATCATAAACGGTGTTCCGAGAGATTTTAATGAAAACACAGCTGCACTGGCAGCAACAGGTACCTGTTGTTTGTGCGGTGCTGCAATCTCTGTTTCAACTGTTACTAAGTGGGTCAGGGGCGGATCCAAGGGTGGGGGACCATTTTCAACAGTGCTTCTGATGAATACAATTTTTCCATAATTTTGAACCTCTTCGACAACAATTCCTACGCTTTACACCGGTACACAGAATCGAAAACGTGCAAAAAATCGCATCATACTGGTATTTGGTGAAGACCTCAAAATTAAGGGCAAAAATTTCAAATACATCTGCCTGAAAACTTGTTCAAGAAAAACTAAAATGGCCATCATAGAATGCAAATTTACAAAAAATTTTTGGGAGAGCATGCCCCCGAACCCCCCTAAAACCGTTACTGTTCTCATTTAGCTTCAAACCAACTCAGCCGGAAAACCTACGCTCAAAAATGTCAAACCTTGGTGCCCAGCTCCCTGTAAAAAAATTCTGGTTACGTTCCTGGCATAAAAACATTAATTTTAAATAGCTTAAACGCGCTTTCTCGGATCCAAACGTGTTTGTAATTAGCTAACATTCAAACTAAATCAAAACTGCATCCCCCACTAAAATTTTCTGGATCCGCTCCTGGTTAAGGTTTGTTTGTTTAACAGATATTTTGAACAGGACTGTGAATTCGATTATTTTTGCCGAACTCGAAAAATAAAATCTTTGAACTTAACCTTGCAACTGTCTCTTGAACTCGATTAAAAATCAATTGAGTTCGCAGCCCTGCTACCTACATGCAAATCTTAAACTTGAGCGTTTCTACGAACTGCTGCTGATTTTCCAAAAATCTTTTACATAACGCAAACCTGATAAACAAGAATTATTTGACCAAAAAATTTGTTTAAGCTGTCAGTTCTTTCCCGGAGCATATATACCATTGCCAAAAAAACGAAATAAATGACATGTTTAATCATGATATTGCTCCATTGAAGAATTCAATAGAAAGATGTCAAATGCTTAAAATAACATTAAAAAGGTTGCCTTAGGTATCTACTCCGAATTGATTTGAAGGTAGGATCGTATATGCCAACTTCCAAGTTACTTAGTCTGCTAAAAGGCTCACATCTAAAGTTACTCAGGTTGACATGATTTGAGCAAACGACTTGGAGAAAAGCCACAATTAAATTAAAATACAACTGGATAAATAGTAGGTCTTAAAGACTTACTAAAAAAACGTTGTAAAAACCAATTCTACGACTAGTTTCACGGTTTGACCGCTCATCAAGTAGACTCAGGTTTTGAACCCAGGACCTTGTGATTGAGAGTTTTTCCTCTGTACACCTTTGCGATTGAAAGTTTTACCTCTCCACCACTCGGCTACCGAGCTGAAAGGTTTTCAATGCAATTTTCAGCTATGCAAACCGCGAAACTAGTCGTAAAACCGTGAAACTAGTCGTAGAATTGGTTTTTACAGCGTTTATTTAGTAAGTCTTCAAGGCCCACCATTTATCCAGTTGTATTTCATTTATATAAACTTACATCGGCTCCTCTTCATTCATTACTTGTAAAATCAGGCCTGCCATTGCCGACCCATGCCAACTAGGCTAACTGCTCAATGCTAAGCCTGCAGTTGCAGGGGCTTGAGTATGTATAGCTGTGAAAATTGCATTGAAAACGTGGTCAGACCGGAGGTCGAGTGGTTGGAGAGGTAAAACTCTTAATCACAAGGTCCTGGGTTCAAAACCTGAGTCTACTTGATGAGCGGTCAAACTGTGAAACTAGTCGTTGAATTGGTTTTTACAACGTTTATTTAGTAAGTCTTCAAGGCCTACTATTTATCCAGTTGTATTTCGTATATATAGACTTACATCGGCTCTTCTTTATTCATTACAAATGAACTGGTTAGAGAATCATTTTGCCTAGGCTAGGTCAAAAATACGGTATTCCACTCAAGCAACCCCCACTTCTAGCACTAAGGCCATCTACCCAAATGCAGCTGCAGACGCGTTTCGACCTTTTTACCGACCTATAAGTTTACTTTCTTGCATATCAAAAATTCTGGAAAAAATAATGTACAGAAGATTAACTCGGTTTTTAATCTATCAAACTTTCTTCTATGATTTGCAGTTTGGATTTCGAAAGAACTACTCCACCTCTGACGCTATTACCTTTATGATAGATAAAATATCTAAGGCGTTTGACAAAAAGGAAATGACGTTGGTGATATTTCTAGACTTGTCCAAAGCTTTTGATTCAATAAATCATTCAATCTTGCTACAAAAGCTAAGCCATTTTGGGATAAAAGGCTCTGCCCTTGACTGGTTTAAAAGTTATTTAGACAATAGGTTTCAAAAAGTTGTCTGCTCATGAGTAGTATCCACTAATGCCAATAAAATTTTAATGGGGGTGCCCCAGGGCCCAATTTTAGGCCCCTTGCTATTTTTAATTTTTGTAAACGACTTTCATAATAAACTTAGTCTACTACGTAGTCGTAACGACCGACGCAACGGTAACGGCTTCGATGTGAAGCCCGCTTTAGGAGCTAAGAGATTATAACTTAGACCAGTAGCTGAGAGGGGGTGAGCATACCTTTTTTAGGTAGGTAACCTACCAATAACCAAGTAGCCTATATTGCGACCTACTATTTATTTTATCTTTTATTTAGTTGCATATTTATCCTCCTATCACGAGAAAGCGATCAATGCGCTATACGAGCTCGCTTAGGAGTTGCCAGCCATCTGTCTACCACACCAAGATGGGGGAATCTTGCTAAGTGCCTTTCCCAACGGCCCAACAAGTGAACTTGCCGGCTTGTTCTCCTCACTGTCCCTTCAATGCTGAGCGTCGAGCAGGGAAACTGTGAATACCAATTTTAAAGTCATCGGTTTGACCCGACTTGAAATCAAACCCGAGACTATCTGCAGCTCAAGAAACGGACGCTCTATACTTAGAGCATTCCTTTTTCCTCACCGCTCATGGGTTTTGTCTAGAGTAAGCCGTCCGTGTCTTCTGTCGCTTTACACAGACAATATACTCTAGACGTAGACGACTTTCTCTAGACGTGACCCGTTGTTCATTACCAGTTACCTTTTATTATTCGTCAATCAGTTCAATCTGCAAAGAAAAACAAAAAAATGCATGCAGTGGGTGAGGGGAGATTCCCCCAATTTTTCAAATGTATACTGGTAGTTAAGGCATGAAATAAAAAGGTGGACAAACACTCCATGAAAAACATTACTCGAGTTTATCAATGAGCGTGGCTTACGTTAAGCATCTGTGTGCGGTACCACTTCTGGCAATACACATTACGCAGTTATTGGTGCTTGCTCAGTAAGTTATCCATAATCAGATAAAATAATTTTTTGCACAATATTACCAACATGTTATTTCTTAGGCTGTACGGTATTTACAGTGCAAGCCTACTGGTTCATCATATTACGGTATGCATTTAATTATGGCAAAATGCAATAATGCTGTATTAATGAAGTATGTGAATCTTAAAAGCAAGAAGAAGCGGCTAATCAATTAATACAGTACACTTGAGCTACAAGCTGTTAATGGAAGAAAACTGTTTGATTCTTCAAACCATTCCATTCCTATTGTTTTGCTTTTTAAATAAGCCTTGCACCATGAAAGACTTCTTTGAATTAAAAAGAAACCAAATTTTGGGACAGAGTGCTATTGGACTGGCAACCAGAGGATTACTGATATCAAGTGCTTTTATGATCAAAAAATGAAAATTTGTGGATACTATAAAGCCACTTAAGCATGTTTTGGTGACCAAGCAAATATGGGTTTTTAAAAAAATTAAAATGAAAAAAGTTTTGCCTATGTGCTGGCATTGTGTACAGATGCATCACTACAAATATCTCTGCTTGGTGGAATCTAACAAGCAGCAAATTGAAGAAGTCAGAAGCAAACTCAACCGGAAAATTCGGAAACAAAGTGCAACTTTTACGCGAGTCTGGATTCGTCCTATGAATAGCGCCTCCGTTGCTTTCTCGTGACAGGAGGATAAAAATGAAGAAACCAACCAATTGAATTACTAAATCTTGTTTAAATATTTTGCATGAGACTATTAGGGAACATCTAGATTCTAAAAATTCAGAGTTATATCATGTTTCCTGACCATTAAAAAACAAATTATTTTTACGTTTACCAAACTGATAAACCTTTGTTCTATTTTCATGTTACTTTTTACAAATTTTGTGACATTTTATTGCGACGATTTTATAGTAGCAAAGGCAAAAAAGGAATCTATATCCCTCTCTAGCCTAAAACTTGACTGAAATTGGCAATGTTGGAAGTAACTTTGGAGGCAATGTCTATTTTGCTGCTTGAATTGCCACCACAAGATTTGCGGCACCAAGGCAATTTGCCGCAAGGTTTGAATTCGGTTTGCCTTTAAGAATTTAAACAATTAGGCTAAACTGGCTCATGTTCCAATTCACAGCTAAAGTTACAGTTTATTTAGGCAGGGTCTTACAAATTACACAGTTTTTTTTTTTTAACTGCTTTTTGAATGCATCAACCCAAAACTAAGCTTAAGTAGAGTACTATCACTTTAACCCCTAATGCGTCAGTGATTCGTATGGTTATTGATGTTGTGTGTGATTTGTGAGCAACGAATAAACTTCTGTTTTGTACTCTGACCAAGGATTTTGACATTTAAAGTTACTGCTGATGACGCCACACCGATATGACAGTGTGATGTTGGTGTCGTTTATAGTTTAAAGAACAAAAGTAATTAGTGATCAGGTGCAACAGCATTTTGTTTTGTTTTTTGTTTTCTTTTGTTGCATATTTATCCTCCTATCACGAGATAGCGATCAATGCATTATAATGAGCTTGCTTAGGAGTTGCCGGCCATATGTCTACCACACCAAGATGGGGGAATCCCGCTAAGTGCCTTTCTTAACGGCACAACAAGTAAACTTGCCGGCTTGTTCTCCACACTGTCCCTTTAATGCTGAGCGTCAAGCAGGGAAGTTGTGAATACCAATTTCAAAGTGATTGATTTGACTCGACTTGAAATCAAACGCAAGTCTACAGCTCAAGAGACAGACGCTCTTGCCACTCGGCCATCTGAGCTGTTTAAAAAAGTAAGATTTTCACAAAAAAACCGGTACGGTGCTCTGGACATTGTCTCTTCAGCTTGTTTACCGGTACCTTGGCAGCATAAAATTGTCAACATAATTATATATCCCAAGTCAGAGGTTTACCGGTTAACTTACCGGTAGGTCGATCGATACCACCACCACTTCGTATTTAGTTCTCATTTATGCAAGCATAACTTCTTAGGAAAACTTAGTTTTGCAAACGTCCTATTTTACTTATTGCAAAAACAATTTGGAAAATAATAACTACCAGCAAGATTACGAACTTACAAACTTCTTTGCTGTTCAGCTTTTATCCCAAAGTAACTAACTATAAATGGCGCGAAAGCAATAAAAATTCTAAATCGTTCCGCACGAGTGACTCTACATTCATTTTATATTTGTTGAGGAAACCAAAAATGTGATCTCATACTATCAGTTAATTTTTCTTCATAAATTTTTTTGGTAATGTACGTAACGGCACACATTTGGGGGTGTTTGGTGTAACTAAGTGGTGCAACTCTTTTTGTGACATCCAGAGCAAAATGTATTGTCTCGCGCAGGACTTACTGAGTTTGAAAGCGCGCGTTTTTTATCCATTCATACTGCTTAACTATCAGAGAGTTGAAACGTTTTTAACAGCTGCAATACGTCTAAGCAATAACCTGACAGTTTAGCTCATTGAATATCGGGTTGTGTATACTTTAAAATACCAATTTTGTCTGTAAATGATCTCTGTCTAAGAATTACCCGATCGGATTGGAGAATGAATAAAGCGTCGGCTTCTGGGTCGGTAGGCTCGGGGTTTGATTCCGAGATCCAAAGCTGGCGCAAGCAGTCGACTTAGGGGGCCAAGCTTTTATCAGGGAGGGCTAAACTTTGAAATTAAGCACTAAAGCCGCTGTCTTCAAAAAGGTAAGATTAATAATATGTTTGGAGGGGGCTAGGCTCCATGGCAACCTTTAAAGCAGGCCCTGAACCAATGACTTAAAAATTGGTATTCACAGGTTTCCTGTTGACGTTCAGCATTAGGCCTTGTCTACACTTGGCGTAAAATCGTTAGCGTAGCGTAAAATTTTTTGTTTATTTAAGTTAGTTGAAAAAACGCTAGCGCGGATGTGCTAGCACGCTCAACGCGGAATCTTTAGCGTAAAAACTTTGCCTTTTTAACAAAGTATTTTCCAAACGCTCAGCGTCTAGCATGCTCTGATCCTGAAGTAACTGTCAAGTCTTAGCCTAGGCTAGTTGAAAAATAGTGTTTTGGGACTCCTGCGTTTTTTGCTTGAACACGATTCCATGTTTATGGAAAAGACTAGGTCTAGACTTGGCGTTAGAACCTCAGTTATTTTAAGTTTTAAGCATATTTCGCTTGGAAAATGCAGATAAATATAACCTAGGCTTGTAGGCAAACAGTGTTTTGGGGCCCTTTTGTCTTTTTTGCATGAACAAGTCAGAGGCTTTCATATTTTTTACATTTTTTGAAAAGACTATAAGCTAGATGCTTGCTGATTCAATTTGCATGGCGTAATAAGCTAAAAACAGAGGTAGACCTAGGTTTATGAGCATATCAGTGCCAAGTCATATGTAACCCTATCGATTCCAGGTTAATCTACAGTGCCATACAAAGCCAGAAAACTCTTTTCAATTCTTTAGGCTAATGTATGATTCATTGGTAAATGCAGGGTCTCAGCCCCTCTAAATTTTAATTATGATGATGCCGTTACATGCCGGTAGTCTACAGTAGTAAGCTATGGGCAGATAAATAGGCTTAACTGGATGATGGTTAAATATTCTTGGTATGTAGCCCTGTCCAGTAAATTACAGTGCCAATTCTACTGTAAGCGACCAGATAGTTCTTTTAAAAATTGATTTTTGATTGAAATATGTGTATTAATAGATTTATAGTAAATCAGTACGGGTACTGTAGCTTAAAACCGATTGGTTTATATTTTGCAGTTTGGTATCAGTAGGTTTTTAAGCAGTTTGTCTGCAGATAAAAATAGACAAGTCAGAAAATTTTGACAGAAACCATACCCTTGGAATGAGACTTAAAGCTTACTGATAGCAGTTTAACAATATTCTACCCAATTCTATGGAGTTTATCCAATGCTAGTTACCAGCAGCCTCAACACAAATTTTTAAAAATATGCTTGGAGGAACGTTGCTGAGAAACAAGGATCAGAGAATAGTAAGTATATATTTACCAATCTGCTTTCAGTAATCCAAAGCTTTTCCTCATTATGTCTCATAGTTAAGTTTTCAAGCTTGTCTCTACGTGACTTACAGTTACACAGCAAATTGGTAAGCTAGCATAATGATGCACCGGTATGTAAATTTTGACACAGGTTCCGCAGTATTGAGCCAGCAGCTCTGAAACTGCTTTGAGAGTTTATCAATGATATTTTGGGAATATTGCAGTTTTGCTAGCAAAGTTTTATGTGTTTGTTTTTAGATGAGATTATGCAAGATGCTGTGGAAAAACTTTAACAGTTTAAGGAACAGAGAATCTGAAAACATGAGTACCAAGTCATTTTGCAAAACTGGTTGATGATATTTAACACCAAGCTGCTATTTAAATGATCAAACAACTGATTTGTTGTTTAATTTGCAATATACGCTTTTGTAATATAAACATGCAGAGTAGTGTTGCTGTTGTATTCCAAGACTGGTACAGCAGTAGGATGAGCACAATGTTTCAAAAGTGTGTAAATTTTTGAGAAAGGTTGATCAGCACTGGTCTAGTCTACGGCTTAAAACGTTGATATATAGAAGCATTGGCTTTCAAAATTGCAACATAGAAGCGTTTTAGTTTGTTTTTTTTTTTTGGTAGGCCCAAGTGTTGCATTTGGTTGGTTATTTAGTTTTTATGATTCCATAAACAAGATTTTTATTGCGAAGTTTGCATGGAATGATTTATCTCTTGAATTGGGAAGGTCACTCCTGGTCATTCATTACGGTAGTAGTAGTAGCGCATAAAAGACTCAGTGATGTCATGATAACCAAGCAGGTCAGAAAATAAAAACAGCGTGAAAATGACGTAGGCTACGCCGACTGCTTTTTGCAAGTGTAGACAGATTTTACGCTGAGCGATCAACGTAGAAATTATTTTACGCCAAGTGTAGACGAGGCTTTAAAGGGACAATGTGAAGCAAGCCGGCAGATTTGCTTGTTGTGCCGTTCGGGAAGGTGTCGGTATTTAACGGGATTCCCTCATCTAAGACTTCGTGGTTGATAGATAGATGTCCGGCAACTCCTAACTGAGCTCGTATAGCACCCCATCGCTTTCTTCTAATAGGAGGATAAAAATGCAAATAAATAAATGTAAAATTAATTGATCTAATTAGGCCTGTAAAGACAACAGTAATTATTACGTAAAAATAAAATTTTTGAAATTATAATAAACATGACATGCATATTAAATAAATTATCGCTCGAAAATTCAATACACTTTCATGAATTAATCTGTTTTAAGAGAATAAATTATAAGAGTGCATCGAAAGATCTGGGACTGATCTGACATAAGTGTTATCTCGGCAAGTTGATTTACTCCAGATCTACGCCAGATCCAGCAACAACAGCAATAAACACCATATTAAAGCAGAACTGGACCAGATCTGTTTTAGATCTGGTAGGGGTGGAAAAATGCATGCCAGAGCATGCACCATCAAATCCAGATCTGAGCCAGATGAACTGCCTGTTTGAGAGCGTTGATAAAAATAATAACAAAGTTAGGCAATCCGTAGGCAAAACTTCACAATCAAAACACCTGGGCAGCATCAGCGGTTGTTTAAATCACAATAACAGACAAGTAGATCACATCATTTAAGTCAAACAACACAACAGGTATAAAACTTAAGCCTACGCAAAATGACGCATTTCATCAGCTTATTAACCAACGCTAATCAAAAACACACGTATTGGTAAAATCAGATAGGCCTACACAATAAAAATTAAGGACTAAATCACTCTTCTTCTTTACAGTCCTGTACACTTCCTTCCAGCAAGCAGATTTTTTGGATACCACGAATTAAATTCTGCGCATCAGCAGTTCGAACTCGTACTCGTCTAACAAGACCGTTCGCATCTGGGTAAACTTCTTAAACAATGACTTTTGGCCAATGACTCCTCGTGGTGAATTCATCAACTACAAGCTCAAGATCTCCGGATTTTATGTTCGAAGAAGCATTAAACCATTTTCTTCTTGACTGAAGCATAGGAACGTATTGGGACAACCAACTTTTTCAGAACTTGTCGGATAAGTATTGAGTTTTTCGCCACGAACGTCTGCATCCGTCACTTCTCATAAAAACATCTGGGGGAATGGAGTTACCAATCGAACCAGAGTTTATCATGGAAGGAGTAATCGCTGAAAGATCATCTGGACTGGACGGCAAGGCAATAATGAGCCTATCATTTATTGTTTGCTTTATTTCCGTTGCAGGAGTTAGCAGGTCATATTCATCCAGAGTTGCTTCTTCAACAATCGAGCGCACAAGTTTTTGCACCAGTCGGAAAAATGCTTCATAAAATCCTCCTTGATGTTGAGCATCTTGGCGGATTAAAATGCCAGGTTGTTTGTTGTTTCAGACTTGAATGATGAAATTGTTTATTCTTCAAGTTTTTCAATCCTTCACGCTGCTCTTTATCTGCGGCGACAAAATTTTCACCGTTGTCGCTATATATGTCTGTAGGCCGAACATTTCTTCTATTGCAGAAACGAGTAAAACCTTGAATAAATGCACTTGTTTCCAATGATTGAACCACCCCGAAGTGCACCGCACGACCTGCCAAACAATTAAATATACATATGTATCCTTTAACACTGCTTCTTCCACATTTAATGATCAGTGGTTCCATCAAGTCGGTTCCAATCGCCTTAAACGGTGTGGTTTTATTGACACAATTAAAGGGTAAATCTCCCATTTGTTGCGCTTTAGGTTTTGTTTTCTAAAAACGACAATTAACACATGTTTGCAGTATTCTGTTTAGAGCAGAACGTTCATTTACAATCCAGTATTCCTTATTCAACCAAGCCAAAACATGAGAAGTACCCATATGACCTTGGTCTTCGTGATACCTCATGATCACAAGTTCAGTTACCGGATGGCGGTCTGGCAAAATAATGGGATATTTCGAATTCTTAGCAAGAGAAGAGTTTTGCAAACGGCCCTCAACACGCAACAACCCATTTTCTACAAAGGGGTAAGTGTTTGTATAACTCTCTAATCTTCATTCTGTTGCAAATCTTTGGCTTTAATACCTTTTGTCAAATTTGAGCTATTTCGGCCTGATTACAAAGCATATATTTGGGAAAAGGCTTTTCTTTGCACGCATCTCATGATTGCCAAGCGTGCTTGATCAAGTTCTTCCACTGTAAGAAATCCTACGTTAGTAGATGCGTGGTTTTCAAACAACTTGTTACACAGAAATTTTTTGTATCGAAGTAACCACGATACCGTTCGCAACAAATTTTGAAAGTTCGAGTCTAGCCGAAACAGTCTATGCAACGAATCATTGGGTTTCTTTAATTGAGCCAAACAATATTCATTTTTTATTTCAAGTTAATTGCACACTACATCACGCAAAAAGTCCGGTTGATTAGACCAATCGTTACACAAAAACGCAGGCCCGTAAAACCACACATCACACGTATCAATTTTATCAGGCCAAACAGCCCTGCTGGCAAGGTGTGCAGGATTTTGTTTCGATGGTAGGTAATGCCATTGCTTGCAATTAGTGAGTAAATGTAAATCTCTAATTGATTTGCGATAAACGTGGTAAATCTCACAGAAGTATAATTACTGTAGCGCAACACATATGTAGAATCAGTTAATAGAAAAAATTTAGAAAACGTAATATCTAACTCATTAATGAGAAAGTTGGCCACTTTAGCAGCAAGCACGGCGGCAGGTAATTTAAGACGTGGCACACTTACAAACTTAATAGGAGCTACTCTTGCTTCACCCAAAAGGAAGCAAACCGCTGATGCTTGCGTCTGAAAAGGTATGTAATTCCATCCCAGCTATCTCTTTTTTAGGCAAGGTTAAACTACGTTTTATAGAGACCTTTTCCAGCTATGGCAATGCAAGTAACCATTTTTTCCAGTGCATGCCCAGTACTGGCAAATTCAAAAGGTCATCATCCCAACGAAGTGATCTTTTACAAGCCTTTCGCAGCAATTGCTTTGCAGGCAGACTAAACGGTTAAGTTAAATCAGAAGAATTGTAAGTTTGCGCTATCATAGATACAAACCTCTGCGCGTGCACGGACGCCGTTTCACATCAGCTTTCACCATCAATCGATCCGAGATGCATTCCAGTACACACCGAGGGCCTTCTGCGCAGATAGACAATTGCGATCTAGGTCAATGCTTTCGGCTAAATCTTTCTGTGGAATAGAACTCAATACCTTCTGGTTATTAGAAAAAAATTTAGTTAAATGAAATCCACCACTCTTTAACAGCTTACTCAATTAATCAGTCAAATCAATAGCTGAATTAGTAGATTTACGTGAACAACATACATCATCAACATAAACATTTCTAAACACAGTTCTTACCGTAGTCTCGCTTGCCTTCGTCAGATTGTCTTAAGCAGTCGCTCGCAAAGCATATGCAGCACAGCAACGAAGATGATTTTGCTCCAAACACATGAGTCCGCATTCTGTAGTCAACCGGTTCACGAGTAAGATCGTTATCTGGATACCAGACAAATCTAAAAACATCACAATCCGCCCCATCGACGAACACCTGTAAAAGCATTGCCTTAATGTCTCCGACTGCAGCTATCGGATGCTCTTTAAAACGAAGTAAAACGCCTGTAAAACGCCTAACAAAAAACACGTTGAATCTGGTCCGACAAGTAACCTATCATTCAACGATTTGTTCTGAAATTTAGCGCTGCAGTCAAATACTACTTAAACTTGAATGCTGTTGAAACACAGTCATGAGGAATAACATATATTTGTTTCTTCACAGCCGAATCTGATCGTGGAACCAACATTGTTTATCCGCAGTCAACGCACTCTTGTATTTTCTCGTTGTATTTTTTGAACAATTGCGGATTTCTTTTAAATCTTTTTTTCATCCCTTGTAGTATTTGTAGAGTCATATCTCGGTTGTTGGGCAACTGTGGATTTCTTTCTTTCCATAACAAACTTACGGTGTAGTGATCCCAACCTTTTTTACAGTTTTGTTCAAGATCTCCGTGGCCCTCTTGCCTTCAATGGATACGGTTTTTCTGGAAGGCCAAGATCTTGGAGGTCACTAGATAGTATGTCTAACAACTGGTTACAAGATTGTTCTGGGCCTTCTTCAACATCTACAAAATTAACAATCACGCGTGGAGTGGCTGATATCTTTCGATTTTCGTTGTCAGTTCCATATATAGTCCAACTTAAGAACATGCGCAGACCGGACGGATCTCCTGGAGTTCCCAAACGAATAACCTAGAGCTGAAAGGCTTGATGCAGCTCACTTCCCAACAGAAGTTCAACCCATTTATTGTCAAGCTGAGGAAAGTTGATATCTTTCAGGTGAGGATAAGACTTAGGTCTGAAGATGGTATACTCGAGCTCACATCTACTATTTCGATCATGATTAGAGCGTCATCAATCTGAAACGCTGAGACTTTTTCAATTTCTTTCACGGCTAATCTTTGCACCATACTGTTAACCGTGGTAACCGCGTTAGTTGTATGAAGTTCCACATTACTTTGATCGATTGAAACTCCCAATCGATTTGCCAAATCTCTAGCGCGCAAACTCACACTTGAGCCTTTATCTATAAATGCGTAAATGCATATATGCCCAGCGGGATTGTTGAGCCACACCTTCACTGGTACTACCTTGAATATAGTACGCCTTGTCGAATCAACCACGCTTTTTGAATTGTTAATACCCGCACTTGCAGAAACAACTTTCTCGGGACCTTTTGACTGACTCTCGGAGGAAGAAGATGCACTTGAGCTTGCCCCATCCGCTTTTTCAATAGCCTTTGCATGCAACAAGGTAAGGTGACGTTTTCCACAATCCTTACAGGAATTGAAGGAAACTTTATGCCCTTTACGCAAACAATTTTAACACAGCCTACGTTCCCAGACAACTCGCTTCCTTTCAACAGGCAGTTTGGAAAGAAAAGTAGGATGCTCAAACAAATCATGCAAACCCTTGCAAACGAAACACGGTGATGGCGCGTTGGTTTGACGCTGTCCAGCACAAACCCTAGACGACATTCCACTGGAGGAAGGGCTAGGTATAGCATTACTACCATTAACCACACAAAAGAATGTCGCATTGGGAGAAAGGCGCAGCTATCAGTATTCTCTGTTCAAGGCGAAGAGAAAATAAAGCTCGCTAATGTTTACTGTGTTTCAAGTTTACCAATTCTGCCTAATCCTTCTCTGTGAGAGTGAATGCAATTATGCAACTGTAGATAATCAAACATTGGAAAGAGATTTGTAGTTGCAATGAGAATGTAATGAGCATGTCAAGAAATGCTGTTAGCCCTCTAATGTTTGTAGTTTAAATTGTCTTGCATCTTGGTTAACACTTTTTCACCGTTAAAGGTTAAACAATGCATTCAATGCTTTAACAAGCTTTTCAAGGTCGTTTGTTGAAATGTCAAGAAACGTTGTTAGTCCAACAGTGTTTATAATTTAAAGCGGCTTGCATATTGGATAACCTAATTGTGTTATTAATTTAAATTTACCGCAGAGCGGGACAAGGCTGGTACGGGCTTTTAGCCCTCATCAGCCGCCCTCAGGTAAGATACATTCATCTACCAGAACGAATGATTTTGCCAGGATCACTCATCCCTTCGGATAAATATATCTTAAAGAATTTAACCTTTGTCATACGTATCCAGTCATGTGGTTTCGTCATCGCGCTGGTTAAATCTTTTACGTGGCCAGAGCGAAGAGCAACAACTAAACAAGCAATGTCTTGTTGGGTCGCAGGCTAAGCCTCCGAACCAACTTGTCTGGTTGATGATAGTAATGAGGAAGTTGTTCGCCTTCGACCCAACAAGAGGAAGTCGTCATGGCTTTCCGCCAGTAAGACAGGAAGGACATTGCTTTTTTAGTTATTAGTTTACATTGTCATGAAATGTTATGGGACTGCTATTTCGACACCAGGATGCAAATCATACAACGCAAATAGGTTTTTGGGGTTGATTTTTGAACTTCAGACAATGTTATTAGCCAGTCAATCAGCAGCTTCAGTAAAAAACCTCACATCATTGATTTTCTATGCGCAAAGCTCAAAGCGCATTCTGTTTTTGTCGGATTTTTATTGTTGCTTTCGTCGCCTATTTCATTGTTATCAAATCATCAAAACAGTTTTTTTTATTATCAGCGTTAAGAATTAACAATGCATTTAAAGGCTTTTCCGTGCTGTTTTTAACCCCAACTTATTTAAAAAAAAAAAACAGCCTGTTATGATCCACAATGCTTTATCCATTTCAACCGATTGCAAATCACTGAAGCAGAACCCCTTAAGTCACAACCACAATCAGTTTATAGCTCTATGCTGCCACCTTCCGGAAATCATGTTTAAAGGTGCTTTGAGGATACCCGCAACAAACTTCGGCTCGAAACATTGTCTAATAAAACGAAAGGCACATCCGCATTTTGTTTCGGCAAATAAAAGGTTAAACAGTTTGCTGAGAAATTCAGCAATGGAAACTTTTGCTAGTTAAAAGAATTTGGTTCTGTAATCATTGTTACAGCACCAATTTTGATAATTTGTCTTGCTTCTGGCTTCAAACTTGGTTGTGATAATCCGATTCTATGGTTTAATATAGGAACGATTGACATTTTACAACTGTTAAAATTTATAGTGTACTTCCTCAAAGCTGTCGCGCTAATTGGTTTGTTACTTTGCGTTTCTGCACTGCCTTTGTTTCCACACTACCTAATTATTGATTAGTACTTCACATTTCGGCACTGCTTTTTTTGCTCTACGTGCTGTTTATAACACCAAACACTTTTATTTGAAGTTCCTTTTACGCGGAGTAAGCGGGTGGACCTATGTTTTATTCTGAGAAGTTTTTATGCCCAACATCATTTTCTAGTTCTTTAATTTCGAGTAAACATTCAGTTATATTTTGCCGTTTTCCGTTGCTGGTTTTCTGTTCAAGAAGCAATATATTCTTTTAATTTAATCAAGTTATAGTTTCGAAAAAGACAGTGTCGGAGCGGTGAAGGCCGGGGAGCTCCTCTCTAGGCAACAATATTAAAACAAAATTGTTTTGCGGAGTGAGTCTGTAACAATCATATTTTCTGATTGCTTTTTTATCTTAAGTGACTGATGAGATAACAGTGATTAGTTCGTCAGGGGTAGAAAAAGTGACAAAAACAAAGAGTTCTCGACATTACGATAGTGTAAAAATTTTTTGAAGGAATATGAGCTTGGGGTATTTGAATTTGCTATATTGGGATTTATGTCTGTAAAACATTGGTTTAAAGTATTTGCAATTATTTCGGGATTCGAAGTTACATGACCCGACTTAGTTTTTAACTTCATTGAGGGACTAGACTTTTTTTATCAGGATTAACTATTTCATACACCTATTCCACATAGCTTTTTGATCGCTGCTGTTTTTACAACAAAGTTTATTGTAGTAGATGCATTAAGCATTAGCAATCGCCCTGTTTAACGTATTGCGATAAGCTTTGTAGTTCGTGTAAGATTCGGAATCAATTTGAGGTAATTTTATGTTTTTTAAACTACTGGTTTTTTGGTTGTATTGATTTAACTAAAAAAAAGGAAAGCCACGTTTTTTTTCCATCTTGTCTGTTTCCGCAAAGCTTTTTTTAATAGAGCAAATTTGTTAATTGCTTTTCCAACTATTTGATTAAACTCATTAAATTTTTCATTAATATCGCAATTGTCAGGAAGCATAAGGTTATTTATTTCAAAGTGCATTTCTTCTGCAAAAATTTTAGGATCAAAGTTTGTTATGTCACGAAAATGATGGTCGTTATTCAGTTTTGATTTTTTTATTTTTGATGACTTAATCGCAAATGCAGGTAAGTGATCAGTTATGTCAGAGAGCACATTTCCGCCTAGAACATGTTACGGTGCGTCATTAGTACATCCAGAAGGGTTTTGGAGGATTCAGTTACTCTAGTTGGCGCATCAATAAGACACTTACAAGAGCAGCTTATGAAGTCATTTGCATGCTTTTTGTTGCTATTGTTGGTGCAAACTTTTATCAGATCAAAGATAAAGTCCCCAACCACTTAAGCTTTTGACACTATTGATCATAAAATATTGTTACGGAAATTAATGCATTACGGGATAAGAGGTCTACCTTTAGAATGGTTTTTTAGTTATCTGAATGACCGCGCTCAACAAGTAGTATGCAACAACCAATTATCTGATGCTTTAAAAATTAAGTGTGGTGTCCCCCAAGGTTTCATTTTTGGACCTTTGCTGTTTTTAATATGATGAAAATGACTTTTGCAGAATGATGCATAACAAAAGGTAAGACTATAATGTTTGCTGATGACACAAATTTATTTTTCAGTGAAAGTTGTTATGAGAAAGTATTCCAAGTGGCTAATCGTCGTCGTCGTTGTCGTTTAGCGGGGCATCTCTTCCAAGACAGATGGAAGGACCAAGGCCGAGGGTTTATCCTTTTACCACCCTGGCCACCAAACTTCTTGGGTCAGATGCTGACTGTAAGGGACTTCAGCCAGCATCTTGTTTCGTCATCCAAAACCATTAGACCAAACATACCTCGGGGTGCTCGATGTATGGGACACTGTGAGATGATGTGATCTGCGGTTTGTTCACTGGCACCACAGTCACAATTCGTTAGAGGAGCGAGACCCCATTTGTATATGGACGAACAGGAACGTCCAACACCAGAACGCAGACGGTTGAGCTTGACCCAGGCTGCCCTCGGCAGACCCATACCCAAGGGTCTGGAGCTAGCCTTGGGAATGAAAGCGTGGAGTGACAATGCGTTGGCAGAGTACTCCATGTCCCATTTTGTGTTCGTCCACTGGGCTGCACGGACGTCCATCTCAGAAAGACTGTCTAGTAATTTCCGAGCAGCAGGTACAAATGAGCGTCTAGATTTCAATCTCTCCCTACATACGTCCTGTGACTCATGAAACTGGCCATGTAAAATGTGGTCAGGGTCCAGGGAGCTGCGGTTGGCTAGGGAGAGTGTCGCTCCTTGGCGGCGAAGCTCAGCTGGCTGGATGCCTGAAAGAACCGGAAGGTAGACCGATGGAGTGGGACGCAGGCACCCAGTGACAATGCGCAAGGCGTCATTTAATACACTGTCGATAAGCCGTATGTGCACGCTGCGGCACCAGACTGGTGCGCAGTACTCGGCAGTCGAGTAGACCAGAGACAGGGCAGCTGTGCGTAATGTCTTGCCGCTAGCACCCCAACCTGTTCCAGCAAGTCGCCTCAACAGTGAGACGCGAGCACATAGCTTCTTGCGCAATGCTTCCAGGTGAGGACGATATGTGAGCGATCTGTCCAGTTTGACTCCAAGATAAGTGGGAACTGGACAGAAAGGTAAGGTCTTACCGATGTTACAGACCTTAAGCTCACGCTTAGCCTCTCGATTGTGGAGGTGAAAGGCCGCCGTCACCGTTTTAGTGTGGCTAAGCTTCAATCGCCAGGTCTGGAGATATTCCGAGAGTGTAGTCATGTCCTGGCTTAGAGTCCTTTCCAACTCCTTCCATTCTCCAGATGTATGAAGTATCGCCAGGTCGTCGGCATAGGCGAACTTCTTGGAGGTTATGGAGGGGATATCATATGTATAGATGTTGAAAAGGAGGGGGGCCAGGACCGATCCCTGGGGAACGCCATTTCTCAGGCGTCGTAACCTGCTAGGCTTGCTGTCGCCAGTTGTAAGGGTGAAGCTTCTGTTGCGGATCAGCTCCATAATCATACGAACCATGTGCTTGTCCGGCAGAAGCCGCAACAGCTTGCAGGTGAGGCCACGGTGCCAGACAGTGTCAGGTCGAATAAAGCAATAAAGCAGACAGACAGAATAAAGCAATGCAGCTGTCAGGTCGATAAAGACGGCACCGGCCTTCTTTTTCGCTTCGAATGCATTCTCAATGCTTTGCGTGAGCAAAGTGACTTGATCCACTGTGGATCTTCCGCGTCGAAAACCCGCCTGTTCCCGTGGGAGCAGAGGGTCAATAAGAGGTTCAACGCGGGCGTAGATAAGTCGCTCGAGAATCTTGTAGGGAACACAGAGCAAGTAGATCGGACGATAGCTCCTTGGGTCCTCTACCGGTTTCGAAGGCTTTGGGACCGCTACTACTAGCGCTCTTCTCCAGATCTTAGGAATTTTGAGGTGGTGCACGCAGGAAGATAAGAAGCCACGTAGCCAAGATTTTAAGCCGACTCCAGCATGAATTATTAGCTCCGGACAAATGGAATCAGGTCCAGGAGCTTTGCCTGGTTTTAAATGTTGGAGGGCAGCAGCGAACTCCCGATGGGAAAAACTCCCGGAGACATTCGCAGGATGTAATGGCTCAGCCCTCCAAAGGTCAGACACTTCCTGTAAAACGAGCCGAGATGAGCGTCGATTCACACCCTCGTATTTCCCGTTTTTAACCAGCTGAGAAGCAATAGCATCAGCTGAAACGGGACATTGACGAGGGGATTGTCGTGACCTACCAGTCAAGTTGTTTATAGTATTCCATGCCAGCCGGCTGGAGTGCGAAAAGTCAATGTTGCGAACCGTCTCTGACCAGCGATTTCTCCGCTTCCCGTCGAGCCTTGTGAGTAGGGCTGTGGCAGCCCTATCCGAATCAGGGCCCCCAGGTGACTGCAGGAAATGCTGATAAAGTTCTTTACACTCTGCATCCCAGCAAGGTATGTGGTTTGATCGTCGACCACGAGGGATGGATTTCTTCGCCGCAGTGCTTATTACCTTGCAAAAGCACTAGTAAACCTGATCGATGTTCTGAGATTCAGGTGGCGGTATACTCTTGGCCAATTTGTTGGTTAGGTTAGAATAGTGGTCCCAGTTGGCCTTGCGGAAGTTCCATCGCTTTACAGGCTTGCTCGGTTTTGGATGAGCAAGTTTGGGTGGACTTATAAGCGAAGGTCGGTGTTGTGACCTTGGGAACTTTCATAAGATACGTCTGTCAGGTAAGCGACTGTCCAAATCGACACTGGCAAATGCAAGATCTGGGTTGGTGTCTGTTTTCCAGCGGCCAGAGTGGAAACTGGCGGCCTCCTTGGGGCTATATAGCAAGGTGAAGTTGTTGGCACTGGCCCAACCAGCCAGGCATTCACCATCTGGATTGTTATCATCATAGCCCCAGTCAACATGGTGGCAGTTGAAGTCGCCAGCATAGAGGCAGGGATGGGGAAATGCTGGAAGATCAGATGCTTGCATCCGTGTTGGAGGGGGTTTGTAGACGTTGACTATTTTATAGCTATCAACATCCACGCACATCCACTCGATCTCCGATGTTGGTGGGGACTGGTCGATTAGGATCCACTTCAGACACTCATGGACAAACGTAGCAAGACCATGTTTCCTGCTCAAGGAAAACCCAGCTAGATGGTAGCTCGGAAGATCTAATCTTTCTACCGAGGTGCAATGGGTTTCCTGTAAGAGGATGACGAGTGCCTCACACTGTAACGCAAGATGATGCAACACGCTCATCTTGCTTGCAGTGAGGCCTTCGATGTTCAGTTGGAGAATGCTGGGCCTTTGGAACTTGTTGACGATGCGCCGAAGATGCGCATCGCCCCGTTCTGAAAAGGACGTTTGCCACTGCCCAGCTTGAACATCGTTAGGTGTCCCGCCGTTAAGGCAAATTCGGTTTCTGTCAGTCAGATTTGAATAGCGTAGACAGAGTAACGCTCCGGGCTACGGGAAAGCATCTGCCATCAGGAGCAATGAAGGAACAAAGTGGCTAATGAAGAGTTAAAAAATGTTGATAATTGGCTCACAGCAAATAAACTATCTCTTAACGTAAATAAAACTAATTACATTGTGTTCCGCACTCCAAATAGTAAGCTTCCTGGTCACTATGCTCTCTAGTTAAGGAACAAAGAAATTAAAAGAGTCGTTTCTGTTAAATTTTTGGGCGTTTATGCTACATGAACATTTGTCTTGGAAACCTCATATAAAAGTGCTCTTGAGTAAAATTAGAATTACGTGCAGTATTGTTTGCAAAATTTGCAATCATTTGAACCAGCGCATCTTACTTTTGCTGTATAACTTTATGGTAAAAAGCCATCTCCAATATTGCATTATAACTTGGTGCAATGGAAATAAAGACCATGGTCAAAAAACTTCAAAGTTCTGTTAACAAGTTTATTAGAGTAAATTTAAGCTTAATCATAAAGAGAGTGTAAAAACTCTGATGCAACAAGATGGTATTTTGGCGATTCATCAATTAAAAGAATTAGAAACTGCTAGCTTTATGCATAAATATTTGCACGATGACTTGCCAATCACTTTTCGGAATCTCCTTGACAACAACCAGTTAGCTTGTTGTATCTCTCGTCAGACTAGAAGTCAATCTAATCTATTCCCACAATTTTGTAGAATTGAATTGACTAAGCAATCTTTGAAATATCAAGGTCCATTGACTTGGAATTCTATTCCAATAACCATTCGGCAAAACAAATCGCACAATTTTTTCAAAAAAAAACGTAATAAAAAACCTAATAAAAAACCGATTACAAAAAACGTCTTTGTACATAAAAAAACAATTATAAAAACCGATTGAAATAAAAAAGATTATAAAAATAACAAACCTATTATAAAAAACGTCTTTGTACTTCTACGCTTGTTAATTCATTCCATTTAATAGTTATTGTCCTTATGACGCAACAGTTCGCAATATTTCTATCATACTTTTTGCTTTACCATAATCAGTTCAGTTTAAGAAGTGCTACTATTTTGCTGTTCTCTGCCAGGGCTGGATTTTCCAATCTGGCACCTGTTTTTCTGAAGAAGCTCGGCGTGAATCACTGAGCGAAACGTCAATAAAATAGTTGGGAGTTTTTGCGTTAGCCTCCGTCTTTGATTATTACCGGAAGAACAAATTTTCTAAAATAGTTAGCCTAGCCTGCTATGCCCGGTAAACAAACTTCCCTAAAAAACGTTTCCTACTATGCAGTGTATAAAAAACGTGCAGAACTTTGCTTACCATTTCAGTAACTTGTAAATTCATTGTGAAAAGTTCATACCGAAATTGTATTTTGTACCTACATTTAATTGATTTAAAGAACAAAAACAGATATGTGCTGTTAGTTTTTTTTTGCAGATTTTAAATTCTTCATCCATCTCCCAATTGATGAGCATTTTAAATTTTTTGGTTTTCCACCTTCCATTCCCAACAATCTTTTGCTGTATCAAACAATTCTTTAATTTGTATCAGTTTTGTTGCGTATTCAACTGTGACTGAAACAAAATAAAGTTAACTGATGAAAGTTGATAGTTATTATTTTTTAACTACTACCGGTACCGTATTTAAAACTGAAATTATAATTGGCTCACAGCTAGACTCTCGTTCAAGTAAATTTTGCTTTGCTTTTCTCCATTTTTTATGTTAGGTCATTACTCTTTGCGTGGCGTATTGTTTTGTTTGTTTTTTATTGAAGTACAGCAAATTAAATCCTAAGGCCTGGTCTACACTAGAGCGACGCTAAGCTAAGCAATGCGATGCGACCCGCTGCTGCCCAAAGCGTCTCTGTCTACACTATGTTTTTACTTGCGCCGCTTGAGCGAGGTTTTGCGTTAAAGTGACGTAGAAAGTAGCAAAATTTTTCGCGTTCGATTCGCACCCAGGTTTGCAAAATGAATTAATTTCGACAAAATGACCTTTTCAGCTCATGCATCTTTTTCATCTCACTTTTATTCAAAATAAAAACAGCAAAAAAACTTACATAATAGATCATTGGTTAAATTTGCAGTCTGGTTAACACTTAACAGGATCATTTTTAAAAGTCAAAATATCCCATTCAGCTGATGCAATAAAATTTTTGCTTGTCCAATTTTATTTAAATTTGCGAGACAAAACATATTTAAAAAACATATTATTAGCGTAGGCCCTATTACCTACAGTACGCTATGAGGTAGCCTGGCAAGTGAATGCATCAGCAGCTACAGGGCGTATTCTCGCACAAAACTGCAACCTCATTAATCACGAGTTGGCAAACTTTTTATACGAAAAGTCACATTTAAAAAAAAATTGAAGCCGAGGGCAGTAGTGATTGGAAGAGCAAAAAAAAGTCTACACGCCCTCAGATGTCCTGTCTTCTACCGAGAATCAGTCAAGAGCATAAAAGCTTTTGATTTACGGTAGGAGTTTGTATTTCTGTCTGCGGACCGCATAAAATGGTCTAGCGGGCTGTAGTTTGCCCTGCTCTGAACTCACTGAAGTTTCGCCTTTTTGGAATTAGTTACCGGTAGGCTTGTGAAATTGATACGTTTTTGCCAGAACTTAGCCAACATTTTATGTAGGAACGCCGAAATTATTTTTGGAGTGGGTGCTTAAAATGAATTTCACGGCTGAAATTACAGGACATAATGTCACATTATTTTGCAGTAACCCTGTGGGCACTATTTCGCAGTAAACCCGTAGGCACCGGTCATAAGAATAAGAACCGAATTCAAGTCGTATTAAATTAATCGTACTAACCTGACTAAAAACACTCTTTTACACTGGCAAGAACCAATTTTTATGCGTGAAGCAAATTTTAGCCCTGTAAAAATCGTAACTTAGCGTGATGGTTTTTATAGTTCCGTTAAACTATTTTTTTGTCTCAGAATGATTAACGGAGATTCATGCACTCGAAGCTACTTTTTGGTAAAACCTCAGCCGATTCGTCCGTGAAACTACGCAAATTCTTATCTTTTGTTATTTTTTCTCTAGATCCAGGTGCTCTAATTGTCATGTCTTGCTATGTCTCACCAAACTATTCGGGTCAACACGACTACATTCAATGCAAAAATTTTTTGTTCAAGGGTTTTCGCCATTATTTCCTCGCAAAATTTGGTATTTTTTGCAAATAGAAACTAGATGCATGATCAGTAGTCTGCCTTTTAGCGGCCTCAAAAAAGCACTTGATGCAATTCTACAGCGTTTAAAGAGAGTTTCTAGTGGCAGTTGTTAAAAGGATAGGCCTAGAAGTTTTCCATCAACAGAACTACGTATTGTGTAGGCTGAAGTAAAAATAAAACTTAGCAACGGTACACATCAAAAGCACATCTAAAAAAAAATAACACAAATGCTATGGCGAGAAGCACATAATTTATTCAGGTCAACAGTACGGTAGTAGTTTTTCAATATAATACAGCACATCATTTAAAATTACATCGGCATCTTGTTATGGACATAAAAATACGTATGTTGCAATAAATGTCTGTAGAACAGATTACATCTGAATAAAATCACTGTAAAATCGTGAAGCCACTACAGCCTGTTTCGTCGTTGTCGGCTTTTCCGGGGGCATAATGTATCTCATTCAAAGAGAAGATGCTTTACGATTTTTATTCAAGTACAATACATGCTCTAGCTAGCCATAGTTATTGAGCACTCTACCAGAGAAGATTGGGCCCTACTCAGACTAGTAGAGCAGATTAAAGCAAATTGTTGAAAAAAAAATATCTTTTTTATTATGTTCTTGATCACAATTTTGGCTCGAATTGTATGGAATCATTTTAGCAAAATTTGAAATTAAACGCTTGAACAATTGTAGGCTACATCTATGCAACGCTTAAAATCTTGGCATGGTAAACATTGGACAACACTGCAGAATAAACATTTTACATCCAAAATAATGATCTTATTATGTTCACGATAGGTACAAAGTATTGTTTATGATTTGAGATATTGGCTTCATGTTGAGTCGGTTTGTCGAAAACGCAGCTCTGGAATCTGCAGCACAAGAACTTATCCTGCAAGCTCACATGATGGTGAATGAGAAACATTTCAACGCTTTGCATCTGAAACTAAAAATCCAAATTGTAGTTCAATGTTTGATTAGAAACCAAAACCGTTGTTTTATTTATTTAGTTGCGTTTTTATCCTCCTATCACGAAAAAGCTAATGAGCGCTGAACTAGCTTGCTTTGGAGTTGCCGGCCATATATGCAAGTGCTTTTTCCCACAGCAAAACAAGCTCGCTTTGGAGTTGCCGGCCATATGTCTATCACACCAAGATGAAGGAATCCCGTTGTGTGCCTTTCCCAACAGCTGAACAAGCGAACTAGCCATCTTGCTCCACACTGTCCAGCAGGAAAGCTGCAAATACAAATTTTTAAGTCATCGGTTCGACTCGGAATCGAACCCCGAGTACACCGAACAAGAACCAGACGCTCTATCCCACTTGGCCATCTGATCGGTATAAACACCGTAACACTTTAAAATAAAATAAACTTGTAGGTCAATTGTAATATCACAGCACAATAATCAGCAGAGCAACCAACAGTGAAAAATACTGACTTGTAAAAAATGCCTTTAATGTCTTGCTGTTCATAGATAATTTCCATTTCGCTTTCAAAACTGGACATAAACAATGCCAAGGTGATAAGGGTCATAAAAGACTCCAGCACCTAAATAAAACAGTGTCAGCTAACAATACTAATAGCACAGTAACACTACAGGTCTGAATCCTGCATAGTGCATATGACTAACACCGGCAGGCAACCTATAGCAAACATGCCACTTTACGATAGTAAGGAAAGCTCAAAACGTAAAAATTGTTCACAGTGTGAAAATGATGAACTATAATAGCTTATATTCAGAACAGTGACCAAAACTTTAGTTTACAAAAAAGCTGCATTATATCAACTTTGTTAACTATTTTTCTCAATTACCACATTAAAACAGAGTGCTTGTGCGTCATAATTCACATTTTAGCAAAAAAAATCTTGTATAAGCTTTATCTTTTGCAAGATTTTTATACAATTCACTATTGCATGAAAGCAATATTGCGCACAATTCACTACTTCAACCCAACAAAAAAACTGCAATCCCCTTTCCAGTGCCGAAACTAGCGCCCCTTGAACTCCCCAATTGGGGGTGGGGGGGAAGGCGCACAAAACGAAGGCCCAAGTAAATAGTTAGTACGTAGTACTATTAATTCAACGCATGATAAAGGTTTCTCAAATAGGCCTATTTTAAGATTCAATATATTTTTTGTCTTAACTCGCGCAATGTGGGTCCCCCATACAAAATTTATGCTTTTGGCCATGGAGGAGGGCCTGCAAATTTTTCGAAAAATAGCAGTCGCAAAACTAGCAAACAAACGTTTAGTGACATACCGAGGGCCCCTCATCCTCATGCGAAAAGCGCAAAAATAAGCCTTGAAAACGTTTTTTCTTCGCATTGGTAGCGAAATGTTAGAGTATAGGGTTTGCTTGCAGCATTATTTTAGTGGGTTTGGAAGGGACTTAGTAAAACAGACTTTTAAACCTTGTTAAAACTGACGAATTTTAAAAGTTCAAAACGCACAAAAAGCCTCCAAAATAAAGTCAAATTCCGCAAAATTTTCTGGGGGAACATGCCCTCAGACTTACCTAGCTTGGCATCGCCCCTTCGGGGCTCGCTCTTTTGTGTCAATATCCAAGAAAAAATTTTTAGGGGGCCCTGAAAGATGATTTTGGGGGGAGGCCGCATTGCCTAGTTTTGGCCCTGCCTCTTTCTCCCCACTAAAGTAATTAGCAGTATACTGGGGGCACACAAACTGAGCTTATAGCACAATAAATCACGAAATAAAATGCAGTAATCCAATCACTACTGAATGCATAACCAACTAATTAGGCAATGATTTGTAAAAAAATTAACTGTTTGAAGTTAAGGCTTGTTTGACAAAGTAAAATCAAACCTTAAAAACCAATCACTAACAATTCTTGTGCCATCATATCAAACACTAATGTGGACAGCAAAATTTCATGCAACTCGTTATACAGTGACTATTCACAATATACCATACATGCAAAGTACTACTTTTTGTTGCAAAAGTTTTTATATGTGGTAGTTCAGCAAAACTTTGTGTAGTGCAAAAACAACTTTTGCCTTACTTTTGAAATTGATTAAGCGGATAGAAAAGTCTTCATTCTTCGACTGCACTCATTGCTATCACTGAGCGGAATATATTGCATTCATCACAATCCATAAACCAAAATTGCATATTTTAACAGTAAACTGTTAAAAATGATGACACTCTTTGACTAACATTTATTTATTTATAGGCACGAGCTTTCGCCAGTGTAACGCTGGCTTCGTCAGGTGGCTGCAAAACATATAAGCACTAACGATAGTAAGCAAAAATCCTAAGCTAAAAAAAGTCTAATGTCTATGAAGCGGGCTAAAAATAAAAATAAAGTACTAACCTCGTAGGTTGGGAAAAGCAGGGAACAGTGAGCCTCGTGGAAGTGTGAGAGGTTAAGAGTCCATCTGTCTATCTTCCTGTCTAACGAGGAAATGATGGCGACCAGAGCAAATCAAAAATGGAAGGGCGGAAATATAACTATTTAGCTCTGCCTGTCTGCCTATCCTGTAATCTTAGTTTCTTTACTCCACTCAAGAGAAAATAATTAGAAGCTCATACTATCAGCTGCTAGATGATAAGCTAATACACTCGCTGCCGTTAAGAGGAACTAGAAATAGTGATTTAAAATTAAAAACAAAACTGGGGTGATTATAGTAAAAATGAACATTGTGATGTCATAAGCGTGAATGTAAATATAGCAAAGTTCAAGATAAGGTGACAGTTACAATACATAAGTAGTGGGAAGTCTATGAATAAATAAAGAGAGAACGTAATGGATTAGATCTATACAAAAATTTCACTTTTATAGTTTGCCATAAATGCTAGGTCTCTATTTAATCCTAAATTAACACAGTCAAACATAAAAATGAACTTTTGTTCTTGTATTAACCTGTCCTGTTTGCTGTTAGATGTTGAGTACTTCAAAACCATAACTTTGAGGTTATCCAGGTCATGATTGTCCGAATTGAAATGTTCAGCCACTGGTTTGTTGCGGTTGTGCACGTAATCATTCCTGTGTCCATTTATGCGTTTCCGTAGTGTTTGCATGGTTTCTCCAATATACACTGCTTTTGGACATTGTGTGCAAGTGATAGCATAGATGATGTTAGTGGATGTGCATGAAAAGCTGTCTGTGATGTGGTAAGTGTAACCGTTAGGTCCAGTGAGTGTGTCATTAGTGTTAATGTGGGGACATAATTTGCATCTGGGTTGTTGGCAAGGTTGAGTGCCCATGATGAGATCGTTGTTGATTCGAAGTTGGCTGCTGGTGAGGATGTGTTTTAGGCTAGGAAATTGCCTATAGGTTATCATAGGGACTGACGAAAAACTTTTTTTCAAGGTAGGGTCATTTTCGAGAATGGGTTATAGATCTTTGGCTATGGTTTTTAGTCTGTTCAGGTGTTTATTGTAAGTGGTTAGGATGCGGGGTCTGTCGTTCTGTTCTGACGTATTGCTACTAAGTATTGGGTCCTTGGTCTGTTGAAATCGATCTCTGGCACGTGATATTTGTTGATTGATCATTTCTGCGTCATAGTCTAGGGCATGAAAGGTGACTACTTAATAAGTCTACTTAAATTAATAAGTCTATTCAATAAGTCTACTTAGATAAGACTACTTAAATCGAACAAAAATATAGTCATCAAACCTGCCGACAAAGGAGGAGCGGTTGTTGTGTGGAGTTTGGATAATTACATCACAGAAGTAAACCGGCAATTATTAGACACTAACTACTACATCAGACTTATTAATGATCCCACATCTTCATACAGGAAAGAACTAAAACAGCTAATCAAATCCTTTCCTTTACAATTTGAACAAGATAACTACCTGATACCAGAAAATGCAAAGCCGGGGACCTTTTACATGCTACCTAAAATTCATAAGCCCAATATCCCCGGACGCCCCATTGTTTCCAACATTGGCTGCTTAACTGAACACATCTCTGGTTTTGTGGAGGAAATTCTTAAACCTTATGCTCAAAGCGCTCCCAGCTTCATCCTTGATACCACTGATTTTCTATCCAAGCTTAAGTTTCTACAAACAGTTCCAGAAAAAAGCATCTTAGTGACTATGGACGTTCGATCATTGTACACCAATATCACGCATGAAGATGGACTACGGGCGTTACGTAACAGACTACCTAATAATGAGTTAACTACATGTATTATCGGTCTTACTAAATTCATCCTAGAACACAACTATTTCAGATTTAACCAAGACATGTTTTTACAAATTAAAGGAACTGCAATGGGTACCAAAATGGCTCCTCAATATGCAAATTTATTTATGGCAGACTTGGAAGAAAAGATCCTGGATAAGTTCCCAAATAAACTCATAATTTATCTGTGGTATATTGATGACATCTTTTTAATTTGGACACACGGAGAAAAAAGCCTTAAGCAATTTTATTCTGCTTTTAATTCGGAAAACCCCAGCATCAAACTCACAATGGATTATTCAATGGAACACATCCACTTTTTAGACAGTACTGTCATTATCCAAAACGGCCACATCAATACGTCTATATACAAAAAACCTACAGATACCTACACGTATTTGCACCCCACAAGTTCGCACCCACCACACATCACCAAATCTATAGTATTCAGTCAAGCCCTACGTTACTGCAGACTATGTTCTGAGCCAAGAGATCGAAACATGCAGTTGGAAAAACTAAGCAGCACCTTTGATGCCTTAGACTATGACGCAGAAATGATCAATCAACAAATATCACGTGCCAGAGATCGATTTCAACAGACCAAGGACCCAATACTTAGTTGCAATACGTCAGAACAGAACGACAGACCCCGCATCCTAACCACTTACAATAAACACCTGAACAGACTAAAAACCATAGCCAAAGATCTACAACCCATTCTCCAAAATGACCCTACCTTGAAAAAAAGTTTTTCGTCAGTCCCTATGATAACCTATAGGCAATTTCCTAGCCTAAAACACATCCTCACCAGCAGCCAACTTCGAATCAACAACGATCTCATCATGGGCACTCAACCTTGCCAACAACCCAGATGCAAATTATGTCCCCACATTAACACTAATGACACACTCACTGGACCTAACGGTTACACTTACCACATCACAGACAGCTTTTCATGCACATCCACTAACATCATCTATGCTATCACTTGCACACAATGTCCAAAAGCAGTGTATATTGGAGAAACCATACAAACACTACGGAAACGCATAAATGGACACAGGAATGATTACGTGCACAACCGCAACAAACCAGTGGCTGAACATTTCAATTTGGACAATCATGACCTGGATAACCTCAAAGTTATGGTTTTGAAGTACTCAACATCTAACAGCAAACAGGACCGGTTAATACAAGAACAAAAGTTCATTTTTATGTTTGACTGTGTTAATTTAGGATTAAATAGAGACCTAGCATTTATGGCAAACTATAAAAGTGAAATTTTTGTATAGATCTAATCCATTACGTTCTCTCTTTATTTATTTATAGACTTCCCACTACTTACGTATTGTAACTGTCACCTTATCTTGAACTTTGCTATATTTACATTCACGCCTATGACATCACAATGTTCATTTTTACTATAATCACCCCAGTTTTGTTTTTAATTTTAAATCACTATTTCTAGTTCCTCTTAACGGCAGCGAGTGTATTAGCTTATCATCTAGCAGCTGATAGTATGAGCTTCTAATTATTTTCTCTTGAGTGGAGTAAAGAAACTAAGATTACAGGATAGGCAGACAGGCAGAGCTAAATAGTTATATTTCCGCCGTTCCATTTTTGATTTGCTTTGGTCGCCATCATTTCCTCGTTAGACAGGAAGATAGACAGATGGGCTCTTAACCTCTCACACTTCCACGAGGCTCACTGTTCCCTGCTTTTCCCAACCTACGAGGTTAGTACTTTATTTTGATTTTTAGCCCGCTTCATAGACATTAGACTTTTTTTAGCTTAGGATTTTTGCTTACTATCGTTAGTGCTTATATGTTTTGCAGCCACCTGATGAAGCCAGCGTTACACTGGCGAAAGCTCGTGCCTATAAATAAATAAATGTTAGTCAAAGAGTGTCATCATTTTTAACAGTTTACCATTAATTATGACTAACACGGCTAACTCCCCTGTTGATTTGAATTATATTTTAACAGCAAACCTATGGGGCGCCGTTTGGAAAAATATTATTTATTTTGTTACACCTCTTTTTTGAGCTAATTTACGATGAAATTTGACCGATATACATATACGATCAAATACAGTTCTAAGTTGAAAATAAAATAAGTTCGAAATATCCAAAATATATATTCGATATATAGTACGATAAATTCGAAATAAAATAAGTCGAAAATATACCACGTATAAATTGGATATATATACGACCAAATACAGCTCTAAAATAAGTTCGAAATATTCGAAATATGTATTCGATATATAGTACGATAAATTGGAAATAAAATGAGTCGAAAATATACCATGTATAAATTGGATATATATATACGACCAAATACAGCCCTAAAATAAGTTCGAAATATTCGAAATATGTATTCGATATATAGTACGATAAATTGGAAATAAAATAAGTCGAAAATATTATTCGTACTTCATTATGAGCTAACTCATCGCGTGAATTTCGTGATGCCCATTGCCCAACGGTTGCACGACGCACGTGGCTAGTCAAGAAGCGACGCTGAGAGAAAGATTTAGTTTTTAGTTTTGTACACGGCCTACTAGGCTGTGGTTTGGAAAAATATTATGGTTTGGAAAAATATTTTGTTGGTAGGGTGAAAAATGTAATTGTTCAGGATAGAGTTTGAGGTTAAAATTATAACTTTAGCGATTGCTTTCTAAACTAGTTTCCAGGCTGCTGAAGGAAGAAAGGTAAGAAGGTTAAAGAACAGCTTCTTCTGAACATGAGGAACCAGCAATCGCTAAAGTTATCATTTTAACCTCAAACTCTATCCTGAACAATTACATTTTTCACCCAATCCTACAAAACCACGGCCTAGTAGGCCGTGTACAAAACTAAAGCGGGCTTCACACAGAATCCGGTTAACGTTACGGTACGGTTACGGAAACGGCAACAATACGGTAACGGCACGCGTCTACGTTGCGGAATTTACGGCGAGCGTTCTCACAGAAAATGAACGGAAATGTAACCGTAGGCTAGGCTAGAAAACAAAGAAACTGAATCAAGAAATAGGTAACAAAATAAAATGTTAATTAGCGGTAGATAAAAGCAGCATGTAGCGCTTCAAATTGGCAAAATAGATAGACTTATTTGCTGTTTATGTCAAAGTTTAAAATAAAAATTATAAAAGACGCCCAGGTATTTGGGTTCAGATAGACCATATAGAGCAAGATACCATTATCTTACAGCCATATATCTTCTTATATTTCTCGTTCTGTTTATTTTCGAAGCGTAGATCGAATTACTGTATAACGTTTTTCAACGTATAACGTTTTGTCGCTGTTTCCTTATTTTTAACCAAGCTGTTTTTTGTGTTGATGATGACGTTGTTTTATGGTTAAAAATAAAAAAAATCCTACTACCTACTACTACTACTGTAATAAGTAGCATAGGTGCAAATGGAATTGGCCGAAGTCGCTTTGTCACTTTTGAAGGAGCAGGAGCAACCGCTTTCCATGCTATAGTTTTCGGTTATTCTGAATTTGGCCGAGTGCTAACACAAAGCTTGGACTTTCCTCCACTCGAAGATCTGGGAACAGGCGACGTTGTTCCCTTTTGTATTGTAGCCGACGCCGCATTTCCGATGAAACTGAACATCAAAGGCCTTATCCTGGCAAAAATTTACCAGAAAACAAGAGAATCTTCAACTATCGTCTATCTCGTACCAGGAGAGTAATCGAAAAAACATTCGGAATTGTGTCTAGCCGATGGCGTATATTCAAAAGGCCGATAATTGGTACACCGGAGAAAGCAGCGTCGGTAACAAAGGCCGCATGTTGTTTGCGTAATTTTTTACAAATGAAAAATAGATCGCTACAACCTCAACATCACAGTACTACTGCTCTCCTGGCTTTAGAGATAATGAAGTTTGAAGAGAAAACACAGCATCAGAAAATTGGCGTTCCAGCATTGATGCTAATATTTCAGGTCTTCGCCAGATTAGTCGCGCTGAAACTAATACTTATACCAAAGAAGCTACGATGATTAAGGAGAAGTGTAAAAGCTATTTTATGTCGAGGCAGGGCCGATTGCCCTAGCAGAACGATGTTATTAACCGCTCATAAGCAAAACATTATATTTGCCTTTCTTTTAAAACATCAGAATTTGTGCGCCGTTGCTTTACAGTAGGCCTATGGACTATCAAACTTCGTATATTCAGCAATAAATTCAATCAATACCACATTCTATTGGCATCTCATCTCCTGTCACCAGAAGGCGACTGAAGCGTTGTGCATGTCAATAGGAGTTCCCGGCTGCATCTTTTGTAATGGTTTTACAGAACGTTTTTGGTTTATTCTATTACCACCACTCTACCCCATCCCGAAATAGACATAAGAAAGAGCATGAAATCATAACCTAGAGCAGCGTCGAATTCCAACCCCATGCGTCGCAGTCCATCACAGTGACCGATACACCACGCCGCCGTTGCGAAAATCGGTGCAATTTTTCTATTCATACTCATTTCGATCGAGCTCTATCTTTTTCTGTAGAATCATTCCGAAATATGCGTCCCGGCTGTCTACTATTCAAAAACGGGGAAGTTTCATTAAGTGCACTTCCCAACGGCGGGATTACCTATACTACACGCCAAGTGGACAGTGAACGCTCTACTTAGCTCCGCAAAATAAAAGATATTATCACGTTTCATACAGCGCTGGGCTGGGTTTCGGTTCTCTTGCCAGTCTTAATTTCATACGAGTATTTGAAAATTAATGCCGATAGTGGTATTACCAGTAACTCACATGACAAAGAAATAACATGCTGAAAATTTTGAGGTCCTATGAAATGCACAAAACATTCAGGCCTATTACTGTGTCTAGGCTATATCCTCAACAGCTCAGATAGTCTAGTGGTAAGAGCAGAATCAGTTTTGTTTACGACGCAAAAACACAATGTTGATAGAACAACAATTGGCCTGCGACAACATCCAGAGCGTCCGCTTCTGGAGCTGTATACACTTTGGTTTGATTTAGTCTAGTCAAAATATAACCGTAAAACTGGTATGCACAGCTTTCCTGCTTGATGCGCAACATTTGAGGGACAGTGTAAAGAACAAGCCGGCAAGTTTATTTGTGTCGTTAGGGAAAAGCAATCAGCGGGATTCCCCATGTTGGTGAGGTAGACAGATAGCTAGCAACTTTTAAGCGAGCGCGTTACGCTACATCGCTTTCTTGTGGCAGGAGCATATGAAATACCGGTATGCTACTAATTACAAATATAATATAGGCTATATTCGGGCCCAGTCAGCACTGAGCGGTGGCATAAGTAACTAAGTATCCATCACTGCATTTCGAATATCAAAAGAGGAGGCAGTAAATTGCCTTCATTTCAATACCCTATAACATGAAATACCAGACAACTTAAACAGAAAAATTTAATGTTGAACGAATATGAAAAGCGCGGATCGGATTTGTAACAAATACGCACCAAACAAACATGTTTAATAACATGAAAGCTAAAGCAAAGCCAAAAATATTAAACACCTTGAAATAATACGGCGCTTATCCTAGCCATTACATTTTTTGCTTTTTCTGCCGGCATAGCTTGAAGCCTGGCTGCTACCATCTGGCCAAACGCCTGGCATTGCGTCATTTCTCTTCTGGATAGCATACCTGCTATCGCCTCGCTGCTCCTCCCAACTTCAGCCACTGTTTTCAATATGTTATCCTAATAGAAATAGCATATTTCACTTTCAACTCATACGAAAATAATTTCCGTGTCCTAAATTGGTGAGCAATATCTGTAGAATCTCTTCGTTAACAGCAAAATGGCAATTCGGCGTACTTACAGACTCGACATCATTTTGTTAAATGAAGATTTGATTTTTTTTTTTTTGGCTAGCTAATAGCAATGTGGCTGAAACTTCTCTGCCACAGCGGACTAGTCTTACTATAATGCAATTTTATAATCACTACACCCAAAGCATACATGTTACATTTAAACTCTGAAGGAGCACTTAAAATGAAGCTATTCTGATGCTCAAGTATATACTTTCTCAAAATTACTGACGCAATGTAAACAATATAAATTACACTCAAACTTCTACATTTTATGTTAACAGAATCGTTATTCTCACTTTAAGATCTCCCATCGACTGTTTCTTTCGCTTTATGGTGGGCGTATCTGAACATACAAACGACTTTTTATGCACTGACAACCAGCAGTCATCATTAAATGTTGTGTCACCTGAACCTGAAGCACATAAGTTTAGTACACTGGTGCTCGCGCTGCAAACATCGGGCGAGGGTTCGATAACTGATGACGATGATGACTGGCCATCATTTTGTTCCTGAACGCTCTCGCTGTCATCTATTTCCACATGGATAATTGCACCTTCTGGAGGAGAAAAGTTTGTTGAAGTGCTGTAACACAAAATATACAGTAAAACAAACAAAAATTATAAGCAAAGTATTGCTGTAGCTTAGCACGTTGAGGCGGCGTAGAGCACTACCGCAGGTTACACTTTTACCTTAGCGTGCTAACGTTTTTCGCGACCTTTACGATAAAGGAAAGTGCGGGATTTCAAAGGAGGAAGACATGTGCAGTGCGCTGTTGTTTTAAAAAAAGAGAGGAAGAACCAGGGTTGGCAATCGATACCCAAAAAAGTAAAGAAATAATTGATATTCGAGAGTTCACCAAAAAGTAAAGAAATGCTCGATTTCGATGGTAGTTTAAAAGAGTAAAGAATATTGTAATCGATATTACACTGAGCATTTAGCGATGTACGCCAAGCATTTTTACGATGTTATCACATTCTCGCGGTAACTTACAGACAATCGACGGACATAGTATATACGAAGCAACTTTACTGTAAAATTTTTTTTTTTTTTGAAAAAAAAATTATCACCAAAAACAAGGTAATGACATACCGACGATCATTTTAAATTTGCTTAAGTGAGACAAAGTAACCTGGACGAAAAGAATCGATAATGGAATATCGAATTGCGACGAAAAAAAGTAAAGACAAGGCCATAATCGCTACTCATTCAAAAAGTCAAAGCTCCAGTGCATTCGATGAACAAAAAGTAAAGAATATCGCAATCGAACATCGATTACAATCGATTTTTCCCAACCCTGGAAAGAACATTGTAGAAATTAGCATTGCCATTCCACAAGCAATTTTACATACAAGCCATTCGTAGTAATACAAAACTGGGCTAAACACTGTTGATCACAATAGCTCACATTCGATGTTTAATGTGGTCTTTTAAAAACTCCATCGACTGGAAGTGCTCCCAATAAGAATAACGAGTAGCACCAGATCCACTCCAAACCGACTCCATCTTTCTCTTTTCTTTTGCAAAGCGATCTCTCAAAATGATCCATCGCTTCATACAAAATTCCACTGTAATGTTGAAGAGCAAACAGTTGAACCTATCATATCGCGTATTCATTTGCATGAATTTTAGATGTGCTTATACTGATTGCAGCAAAATTGAAACTATTAAATTAATGAGTCTAATGTGCAACCAATGACATCATATTTATTAGCAATTATCAGGCACTAAACTGTGAAAAGTCACAAGAGGATAAATTCGAATTCAACGTGGTAATAAAGATACTCGCAAATCAATATCTTAAAGCAAATAGCTCAGTTGCTACGCGCACGCTCTCGGTGCGGGAGATTTGGGGTTCGATTCCCAGATCGGTCAATCGGCACAGTGTCGCCAACGACTCGCCATCGTTGCGACGTTTCTTCGGAGCTGTGTAGCCTAGACGCTAAACCGCAGAGATGGGCCCGCCACTCGTTACACGCTTCAGCGTACTACCGCGAGTATAATGAAGATTCGATTTTTATTTAAAGGCATATGTGCTTTGTAGAAATTGAGGATACTCCCTCCTTTTCTGTTGTCTCGTAACTTATATAATCTAATGTCAATTTTTCATCTTAAATCCATGCAACTACTCTGCATTCCAGTGCCGTTTGCAATTACACAAATCTGTAACAAGTAAGGGCAGTAAGTCGGCTGATATCTAGTAAATTAATCAATCGTGGAGTAAAGAATGGCGCCACATACTAGCATGGGAGGTTCAATGGTAACACAAACCAAGGTACCATAGAGTGCGACAGCGCTGTTTCGGGCTGTTAGCCGTCATCATCCACACTCAGGTGAAGATACAATCATTCTTCGGATTTACTGACTCTATGTGAGACAATCACCCCTGTGAAAAATTCAATCTTTGTGGTATGTCGCAGAGCCACGCAGCATTTCAAGAAAATTTTCCATGTGGCCAAGGTACAAACCGTAAAACGACCAAAGTCCTTCCTGGAGAGCTAAATGGCTGTCCCATGTGCCACAAAGGTTAAACTTTTGTGGGTAAATAAATCGAGATAGGTGATTGTCATAGGCGCGGGAATTAGAGTGCCAGGGAGGGCTAAAGCCCCCTGGACTTTTTTAGCCCCCCATGACAATTGAACGAATAATGCACCCAGTGCCACGAGATTAATGCTCGCAACGTACATACCTAATGAAGCAAATGTTTTTATAGCGTTTTTAACCAACGAAGAATCACCATTTTCTCAAAAATCACTCAGTTATTATTCACTAGGACAACGTAAAATTTTCAGTGTTTGAAGTTCATTTTTAACAGTGTTTTACAACAGCGTTCACAAACCTTTACAGCAGTCATGGACGATGGACCAGTAAAAGTATAATGGCTGCCAATTCTTGTAACTGCCAAACACTTCAGGCAAAACTACTCTGAATGCTCATGAAAGTCGCTACTGATCATGGGAATCACGCAAATCGTAAACGAAAATGCGGTGAAGTACAAAAAACGGTCCTCAATTCTTCAGATGTTCTGAATTCCACCACAATTCATGCAAGGAGCTAAAAAAAGGTTTTCACGGCCCAGACGCGTTACATGAACTGGAAATGTTGGTGGCCAACCTGATGTGTGTACATGCCAAATCGGCCCGCAATCGATAGCTAAGCATCCAAAGATCGACTGGTTGGGCATTCTATTTGAATAAGTTTCAGATGGTTAGGCTGTAGGCTATCTTTGTTTTAGCAGTAATTCGGTAAATTTAAAAAATAGTAGAAGTTGTGCTTATTAAACCTAGAATCTATAATTGAAACAAAAAAGAGGATGGCATCAAAAGATCAAGTGTCTCAGCTGCTTCAACGTTTGGAAGAAATATCAGCTAAACAGGATGAGTATCAAAAATTATTTTTAGCTAGGCCTATGTCTAAAATAGCTGATGCTGCCTCTGAATCTGTTTCTGTTGTAGATTCAGTTAACATCCAAGGAAAACATTTGGAGGAGATGGCAAACATGATTTCTTCAGTGCAAGTTGCTGTTGAGCAGTTGGCAGATCGGGTATATCACAACGAGAGGAGAATGGATGATTTAGAACAATATAGCAGAAGCAATTGCCTGATCCTTCATGGATGTCAAAATCTTCCTCCAAAATCTTCTGACAATGAGGTATTTGAAAATTTTGTTTTAAATACTCTAAATGACAAATTACAAATTGAACCTCAATTAAGTAACCATGACATTGATGTATGTCATGCCCTTCCTTCAAGGAAAGGTAAAAACCCAATTATTATAAAATTTGTCAGGAGGACCGTGAGAAATAAGGTGTTTGCTGCAAAGTCCAAGCTGAAATCTGCTGGTGAATCGAACCCTAGGCTTGCGCTTACTGAGTCATTAACAAAACGACGGCTCAGATTAGTAGAGGAAGCCAGAAAGATTTTTGAATTCAGAAATGTATGGACTCAGAAGGGTTTGGTATACTGCGAATTTATGGGCCAGAGGCATTACATAGATGATTTCAGTGACATTCCGAGAATTCGTTTCCCTGGTAATAAGTAAGGAGTCACTGTTTGGGTCTGTGTCTTCCAGCTAATATAATGTGATTCGTGTCTAATACTGTAGGCCTAAGCTGCATGTTGATAGTATAAATGGGAAGGTTTTAACATTCATTGTTAATTAATACAAATCTATATAACACTTGAAGCATATCTTAGTTAGAATATTACATTTCGTTATACCATAGGTTGGGTAACTTAAACAGCCGTACATGTTGTGGGGTCTCGTCTAGAGTAGGCCGTCTGCGTCTAAAATAACCCGTCTGCGTAAAGCTTTGGAAGACGCGGACGGCTTGTTCTAGGTGAGACATTATATTTTGTGCAACTCATTTGGTTTTGTCATTAAACCGAGACTGCTGAAACTAATTCTGCCGGGCCCTACTTTTAGCTGACCTCCAAGACCAGATTTGTGTTTTGTTGTATGTACATACATTTTCTATTTTGCCTTTTTATTTCCTCACTTTTGTGTTTAAGTGTTACTTACCATTTTTATGCCAAAAACAAAAGCAATTGAATGCAATGCGTGCCAAAAGAACATACAAACTTGCCAGCTGTCATCTGTAACTGATAAAATGTATTGTCAACCTGCATATTGTAATGACTGTAAACCTACTAAGAAAATGAATAAAGTTAGAACATTTTCAAAACTATGCCCTAAGGATCACGTTCTTGTCGCGAGTAGTGCTAGTAACAGTACTTCAAATGTAGCTTTAAATGCTATTGATTTTAACTTATTTTTTAATCGTGAAAATAAGCGATTTAGTATTCCTGATTGTGATATTGACAACCTCTCCAACCTTACAGAATATGTTGAGTCCCACAAGTTGCAAACTATTACTTCCAACAACAGCTTTAAGAATACATTTACAGTATTGTCCCTTAACATAAGATCCATTGTTAACTCACTTAATTATAGCAAACTTGAGGCCTTACTTTCAAATATGAACTGCAAACCTGATGTAATTTCACTTACAGAAACATGGATACAACCATCATCCTCTGGCCCATATAAAAACTTAATTGGCTATAATTTCGTATCAAATTGTCGTAACAGTTGTAAAGGAGGTGGAGTTGCATTCTATGTAAAAGATAAATTCCACTTTAATATTTGTGATGAATTAGTGGAAATGGATGAAAAAATTTTTGAATCACTTTTTATAAATTTGAAAATGGAGGGTGAATCATTTTTATGCGGAACCATTTATCGATCACCAGCTAATGATGCTATGTCTAATGAAAAATTTAGGATTAAACTTCAAAATTGTCTTAGCAAAATAGATGTAAAAGAAAAATGTTACATATTTGGTGACTTTAACTATGATCTAGCCCAAACTACTGAAAATACCCATGTTTATGAGTTTACAGAAATAATGCTAAATCACTCATTTTTCTCAGTGATTAATAAACCAACTCGAATTACCGATACAACTGCAACTGTATTAGACCAATTATGGGCAAACTCCTTTTGTTATGCTGTGAAATCTAATATTCTTCTGCATCCCATATCCGACCACCTTCCTATATTTATGTGTATTAATTTATGTATGAATAATTCTTCTGCTTGCACCACAGTTAGGTGCTTCAATGATAATAATATGTCTAAATTTTATCATGAGCTAGAAAACATAGATGAACTCCCGATCTTAAATAAAAGTGACGTTAATGAGTCATTCACGTGCTTCATGAAAGAGTATAACCGAGTCTTTGAAAATTGTTTTCCTTTGACTGCTGTTAAAAATTATGCTAAAAACAAAACTTGGTTTGATAAAGATTTGCAAATACTTCTACAAGAAAAGGAGACATTGTTTAAAAAATATCTTAAGAAGAAAACTCTCATTGCTAAAGTTAACTACAACAAAGCGAGGAACAGTTATTTCCGCACTCTGAAGATAAAAAAGGACAGTTATTATTCATCACTTTTCGCGCAACATAAAAGCAACCTAAAACAAACATGGAAAGCTATAAACAATCTTCTCGGGAAAGTGAAAACCGGATCCTGCACTTCACTTAAAATTGGTAATGAGGTGACCAGTGATGCTCAATCCATTGCTAATCACTTTAATCTTCACTTTGTTGAAGTAGGCAGCAAGCTGGTCAAAAAATTACCTTCTACCCCAAACCATTTCGGAGATTATTTACCTCCAGCTACCCCAAATTCAATGTACTTTTACCCCACAACCCCACGAGAAGTAAAGAATATTATATCTGAATTGCAATCTAAAACAAGCAGTGGTATGGATGGGATTCCAACAAAAGTTCTGAAATCAACACCCGATAATGTTATATATATTCTAACTCACATATTTAACCTTTCCTTAAGGAGCGGTATATTTTTGAATAAATTCAAGCTTGCAAAAGTTGTACCTATTTTCAAAAAAGGAGCAAGGCATGACGTGAACAATTATAGACCTATTAGTTTGCTCCCAGTTTTCTCAAAAATCTTAGAAAAGTTAGTATATCGGCGCCTTTTAAGTTTCTTAACCAGACAAAATTTTTTTCATGAAAATCAGTTTGGCTTTCGAAAAAATTATTCTACCAGCCACGCAGCCACGTTACTAGTTGAAAATATTACTAATGCATTTGAAGAAAAGAAAAAAGTTATTGGTGTATTCCTAGATTTGTCTAAAGCCTTTGATACCATAGATCATAATATTTTACTTCGTAAACTACAACATTATGGTGTAAGAGGTCTGCCCTTAGACTGGTTTTCCAGCTATTTAAGTAATCGCTTTCAACAAGTTTTGTGTAATGATCATCTATCTGACAAATTATTATTAAATTGTGGTGTTCCTCAAGGTTCTATTTTAGGACCACTACTTTTCTTGATATACGTTAATGACTTTTCTAGGTGTATTTCAACTGGTAAAACTATAATGTTCGCAGATGATACTAACTTATTTTTTAGTGATAATTGTTATAACCAGCTGTTTCGAGTGGCCAATGAGGAACTAATTAATGTAGATCACTGGCTTACGGCTAATAAGTTGTCACTAAATATCAGCAAAACGAATTACATTGTGTTTCGTACTCTGAATAGCAAACTGCCTAGAAATCTTCCGAGTTTAAAATTGCGTAATAATAATTTAAAGAGAGTGAGTAACGTTAGGTTTTTGGGTATTATACTTCATGAGCATCTATCATGGAAACCGCATATGGAAGTGTTATTGCAAAAAATTAGATTAACGACCAGCGTTGTAAATAAAATTAAGAGCCTTTTGAACAAGCAGATTCTGTTTACACTATACAATTCGTTGATCAAAAGTCACATTCAGTATTGTATATTAATTTGGTGCAATGGAAATAAGACAATGGTGCAAAGACTTCAAAGTGCGGCGAATAAATTCGTCCGGTTAATTTTCAAACTAGATTTAAGAGAGAGCGTTAAAGATTCAATGCAGCAACTCGGCATTCTGACTATAAATCAATTGGCTGAACTAGAAACCGCTAATTTCATGTACAAGTATTTGCATAATAAACTGCCAATAGTTTTTAACGGATTGTTAGATAAAAACACAATCAGTGAAAAAACACATGATACGAGAAGCCAATCAAAGCTATTTCCCCTATACCGACGCATAGAGTTAACCAAGCAATCAATGAAATATAGAGGTCCACGTACTTGGAATGCTATCCCGATATCGGTTAGAGAAAGTAAATCACTCAAATCTTTCAACAAGCTGACTAAAGCTCATTTAATGTCTCTTAAGTAGCGACTATTGTTTCTAAAGCTCATGATACGTATGCAATCAAGGCCTCTCTCTGCTCTTTGCTTTTGTATACTGCAGATTAAGAAATTTCTGAAGGGTTGAAGAGCAGTGTCGAAGAAATCGGAACGTGATCAAAGTGTGAAGTATTCCAAATTGACGAAGCTACAATCTTAAAAGGAATGAAGCAAATCAACTGACTTTTTCCACAAAAATCTGTTACACACTAGGCCTAATTGCATTGCGTTTGCAGTTTCTTGTTAGAGTAAAACGTGAATTATGAAATTTTGAAGTGCTGGCAGTTTGGCCTAGCCCATCCTCGCTTGGGAAATGTGTAAATTTGTCTCAAATGCTTGGCACGTGTTGCTTGCTTTCTCCAAATTTGTCTTTATTACACAATTTTGTTTGATTTCTTTTTGGCTCATAAGCTATATTATGCTTTAGGTGCAGTGACCATGCTTCTTTTAGTTTTTAAATTTATTGTAGGGTTGTATATTGCATGCTTTAACGGTTCGCGTTTTGTCGCTGTTACCTTTTTTTCGGCCGAATGTCGTGATATGCGTTGTTTCTATGTACTTTGATGGTCGTTGAATAAAACACACTACTACTACTACTACTAACTCTGATCAAGCTTTTATGAGTTAGTGCAAGTTCTCTTTTCTGGTGGAGTTATTTACTGGTTTTGAATTTTTTCTACCTACTTAATGAAGCGACGAAATTACTATTAAAGTGGCACCGTTGATTGTTACTAAAATTAAGCTAGTACGCCTGCCTAAATACGTATATCTACACGTTTCATTATGTTAAAAAATGGTTCAGTGCTTTATTTTGATGGTGTGTGCTTTGTTATTTTCAAACCTTAGTGTAGTGGGGCATTGTTTGTTAGCCATGTAACTCTGATCAGTAAAGCAAAAGTTAGATCAGACAAATTTTGTTTGCCTACTTTTCGGATTTGTGATTGAGGTATTTACATTTTACAAATATATACAGCATGGATTACATGCACTGACAAACTGCTTAGTACTACTTCCTGCATATATAGTTAGAAAAGCCAAATGGCAGTAAGCAATCTTGTTTTCCATGATAAAAAATTAGTCCTGAAAAAATTCCGGTCACTTGAGTGAGCATGCAATTGAGCGTCTATCAAGACAGGTCTGCTGTGCGTACTGTTCCTAAAAACGTAGATTCGAGGGAAGGGGGGAAAAGCTCCCCAGACGTTGACACGATCTTACTATTTTGAGCCCCACCCCCCATCCAAAAAATGTTTATGCGCCACTGGTGATTGTCTCGCATAGGGTCAATCATTCTGAAGGATGAATGCACTTTTTACCAGAGTGCGACTGATGAGAGCTGATAGCCAAAACAGCAATGTCTGTCCTCTCTATGGCACCCTATTGCTGGAGTTGCTTTGGAAGAGTTGGTGATGGAGGATGACAAATCCTCTAACCCAGCTTGTGGAAGTCAAATTGACATCCCTTTCAGCAGACCAGAAAGGACTTGTTATGAAGTTGAATAAGCAGATTAAGACAATAATTAAAAGTGCAAGTTATATTAAAACAAAAATATAAAATTAAAATGTTACTGATCGTGGCACATAAGCACAATGTTTAACATATCTGTGCATAATTTGGAAGATTCACATCACTACAAAAACTTAGTTCAACCACACAAGCCCAAAAGTCATGCAAGAAATACTGACATATGATATGGTGTTGGTTTGAAGCCCAAAACATTACATATTTGTATGGCATATGCTGCAAGTTGCCAACAAATGGATTAAAGAAACTGGCAGTGTCTATTTTGCTGTTGACGGCAAAATAGTTTCTACGTTTATTTTTCCTGCAGTAGCTAAAATCAGCATCTACCTCCACAAAATAGATTTAGAAGCTATTTTGCCGGCACTCAAAAACAGTCATGAGTATCCACACAAATGGATTGCACTATATCCAGCAAAATAGACTTATGTAAACTAGTTTGTCGTTAGTGGCAAAAAAGACACTTCCAAAGACATATTTATAAACTTTGTTGTGAAATGCATTGCAAACCAATTTTGTGAGGCATCGTGAACATCAACGATGTATAGACATTCATGTTTTTGCATCAATGCAAAAAATAGCACGCAAAATGCAATCAAAGATAGAACATCTAAATTATCACAGCATGAAAAGAAAGGCATTCATGACCTACAACTAACCTGGTTGATTCAGTTTAGAAGAAATATCCTTCCATGAATTCTCTTTTCTTAGTTTGTCTCTATAATCCTTAATTTGCGAATTGTATAGGCAGGGGTGCTCTTTTACCATATCTATTAGAAGTTCGTTAAAAGCCATCACCAGATATTTGCAAACTGACTGTGACTAAGCAAACTAGTGATCAAATGTAAATATTAACTAAACTGCGAATACAGCAAATCAGCACATGGGGTGCCACAGTGAAAAATTATTAAAAATAAAAAAACAAAAATACCAATCACAAAATACATAACCACACCACCATAATTATTATTACCTTATTACCGCTGTACCGTACATTAGTAACATCACCCAACAATATTCGGGGCTTGTGTGAATTAAACCGTGGTTCAGAGTTTGGTTAGGGGGTTGTCCTTGTGCACGTGATATCGGTATATGTTATAAGATGCGACTCAATTGAAACAAGTTCCCAATATCCATCAAGCAAGAGAAGTTATCCATACTGGTATATGCACTTGTTCAAAAAAATATATAGACCAAAGAAAAATATCAGTATGTTGACCTAGCCTACAGGTATCAGTATGCAGTGAAATATATACCGGTATGGTACGGTACACACCTACTGGTATATCACTGGTGAGCTATAGGAAGTGGTGGGATTCAAATTTTTTTGTCAAACGATTCAGTGACAAAAACCAAATTTTCAGCAGGTTCTGTTTCAACTAATGGTTAGATGGTACTGGTATACCGGTACGAGCATAAACAGCAATGCTGGCTGGTTCTGTTTCAACTAATGGCATTAGTATAGCCTAAACAGCAACGCGGGCCAATTCACTAATCTCATAAAATTTCACAAAACACAAGATGCAAGATCTAAAAGTCTATAGAACCGGTACAAACTTGCTGACTTCCACCACTGGCTACATCTGTGTATAGGTTCATCTTTACCAGTATATATACTTAATAGTTGTTAAGAAAATTTAACTGCCCTGTACCACAGTACCGTACCACACCTACCGTACTTTATAGGCTACCAGTACCATATCTTGGTACCGAGTCAGGATTATGCACTCATACGTCTAGACTAAGCATTAGCTGGTTAAGTGGATCAGTGGATTACAGTTGCCCTTCATCATAGGCTAGACCTACCAACACAACCGCACATAACTGACCCAGGCCTATCTTCCAACCAAAGTCTAGACTACACTAGTCTCGACTCATGGTAGCTGCTACATATACTTAGCCAAAATGATTCAAATTCCAAAATTCCTGCCAATGCCATGCTTTTTTCATTAAAACAGCATCTGCCACAACTTCCAGTATCATGCACTGTGCTTCTTCGATGAACAGCGTTCTTACGGCAATCCGGAAAAGATAAATTTATTTTATCTTTGCCGTAACGCCGTAAGCACCGGAAAAATCGCTTACGCTACGGTAGGCGTTGGACTGTGGGAAAGCTCACGCATCCGTAACGGAGTCGTAACCGGTCCGTAACCGTAAACCGGATTCTGTGTGAAGTCCGCTTTAATCTTTCTCTCAGCGTCGCTTCTGGACTAGCCACGTGCGTCGTGCAACCGTTGGGCAATGGGCATCACGAAATTCACGCGATGAGTTAGCTCATAATGAAGTACGAATAATATTTTCGACTTATTTTATTTCCAATTTATCGTACTATATATCGAATACATATTTCGAATATTTCGAACTTATTTTAGGGCTGTATTTGGTCGTATATATATATCCAATTTATACATGATATATTTTCGACTTATTTTATTTCCAATTTATCGTACTATATATCGAATATATATTTCGAATATTTCGAACTTATTTTAGGGCTGTATTTGGTCGTATATATATATCCAATTTATACGTGGTATATTTTCGACTTATTTTATTTCGAATTTATCGTACTATATATCGAATATATATTTCGAATATTTCGAACTTATTTTAGGGCTGTATTTGGTCGTATATATATATCCAATTTATACGTGGTATATTTTCGACTTATTTTATTTCCAATTTATCGTACTATATATCGAATATATATTTTGGATATTTCGAACTTATTTTATTTTCAACTTAGAACTGTACTTGGTCGTATATGTATATCGGTCAAATTTCATCGTAAATTAGCTCAAAAAAGAGGTGTAACAAAATAAATAATATTTTTCCAAATGGCGCCCCATAAAATTGGATTTAGCCCCATTTAAATAAAATTGGGTTTAAATAAGCCGACAAATAATTAATGTTATGATCTGCAAAATTTATAACATGACCTGTATTTTTCTAAAGTACCGTAAGATATTGTGTATGTATTTAGTAAACCAATTATTACCAACAGTAACACAGTAACATACTACCGGTAGGCCCATATTAACTAGTCAATATGGTTTTACAATACAAAGCTCATACCGGTTATGAGGTGGAAATAAACTTATCTGCACAAAACTTTATCATAGCAGCAGACACATCCTGTATAGACAACACAATACTAGCAAATCATGCATCTTATAAAAATATTGATTGCATACTTCGCTGATTGCATAAAACAATCCCTTAATGTAGACTCTACCAGAAAAAAACTGATGGTGACCACTGCTGTAACTTTTGTCACAGAAGTTGAAACAATATGGTGTGTTTTGCATAGCATCATAATGGGCTTCCACTTTCACTACCGGTATTGCACTGTAGTCAGTTTTTATAATATCTACTACAGCTAGTATGCTGTATGATTAATGTTTAGTTAGTCATTAAATTGTGCACCAGATAATTACCTAATAATTGATAAAAAAGTGGTGAAAAGATGCATTTTTTTTACACAGTACATCTGAAGCAGTGAAATCCATATATTTTTAGTGTAGTTTATGCGTCTCGATAATTACACACTGTTCTGTGTAATTACCATATAATTTACAACTGAAAACTTACTTCATTAGTGACCAGCAGAATCATGAAAATAAACAACTTCAGTCCAGACCTTTTTTGAGCTAAAAATGCAGCTTTCATTCATTTAACTTTTTATAACCGGAAAGTACCTAACCAGAAAATGATTGCTGGATTGATAAACTACTGGTAGCGGTACCTCTGAATTACTAGAAACTTATTATGGCTTGCATAATACGGTAATACTTCAAAAATCTAGCAGCCTGTTGATGATAAAACATCCGATTTGACCTCAGCAAAACATTTTAGAACATGGCGCACTGTGCAAGTGCAGCTAACTGAGAATCCGAGATACACACCAGCAACCTACCCATTACCAGCAGTCTAGACTGGCTGACTGATACAATCTCATAGTAGCCTTGATGCAGGCTAGACTTTTAGTGGTAGTCTACTTTCTCACACTTTCTAGTTACTAAGTTTACAACTGATGGCAAGAAACTGCCTTGGGGGACCGTGGTCAAAAGTTATCGCTGCTAACATTTTATTTTTTTTAAATAATTTCTAACACTTATGTGACCAACAAAGAAAGTAATATTTTGTCAAAATTAGTTTTACAAAGCTTTTATACATCTTACAAAAACATTTTGTTTTACCCTGTGACGCTAGCCTACACGAGACCTGAAAAAAATAGAGCACGGTGGAGCAACATTCTTGCGCTACTTGCTCCACGAATCGATGCGAAGCAATACCAAGCTCCACGAAACATCAGCTCCACCATGCTCCACGGGGCGATGCGATGCGCGACGCAGTTTCAATGCGTCATAATGAAACAACTAAAAGTTGGCGCATGGCGACGCTTCATGTCGCTTTAGTGTAGACAAGGCCCAAGGTGCAGCGACCGTGCATTTTTTTTTAAGTTGTGTTCATTTATTAATTCTTGCACGTTTCAACGTATATCGTTTTGTTGCTGTAACCTATTTTTCGGCAATTGTTTTTGTTCCTTGTTTTTGTTCGGTGTTTTTCTGGTCGTTAAATAAAGTAAACTACTACTACTACCTCTATGTTAGAATACTTTTTATGATTAATATTGTGGAGAATATCACTCATTACATTAAAAAAATTTTCAATGTCCTCAACGTAAGATACTAGGTGTCTGTAAACGACGCCGATCATGAGAGGGCCATTTTTGGTCTGAGTTTCAATCGAAATATTTTTTACATAGTTTAACTCGCAATTGATTTTGAAATTGAGTTTTAATCCAAATATTTTCCACATACACTGCAAAAATAGTTGAGTACTTTTTACCCAAAATGCTTGGGTACTGATTTTGGGTACTAAGGTTGAGAAAGCCAATTTTTGATAATGGGTACTAAATACCCAAAGCTATAATTCAGTTTGAATCTGGTTTGTTGATCCCTCATTATCGTTTCAGCAATTGTGTCGATCATGTGTTCAAAATTTCGAAAATAAAAATTATGTAAGCTCTGTACTTTTCCATGTTTTGAGAAAGTTATGATGTTGGACCAGTATTTTGAAAGAAACTCCCGCAATTCTGGGTCCTCTTCATCCAAGTGTTCATTTTCTAAAACCTCAAACTCCTTCCGGTTCTTTGCTCGAAGATCGCCGGTGTAATTCGGTTTTCGATACATGGTCCTTGCTTTTTTAGTTGGTGTTTTTTCGTTTTCAGCTTGCTTTCTTTTGCAAGAATGTTTTGCAAAATCTGTCAGCGAATCAAATTGTGCTCCACATCTTTTACATTTCCCGCACTTTTGCTGGTGACGTTTTAAATGATGCATCTCCTTGAAGTTTTTCTGACATTTCATACATGCAAAGTCTTCTTTCTTTTCATGTATTGTTTTCACATGTCGGTTCAAATTGGACTTCTTCATAAACTTTTTATGACAGATATCACAAATTATTTCAGCGTCCAGGACGTTTCCGAGTCAATATAAACAAACTTACACACTATTGCGCAATATACACTAGCTTCCATGAAAGTCAAATACCTGTTTTCCTTTATATTTTTTGTTAGTAAAAAACGTTAGTGCGTATTTTGCTCAAATTTAAATAGATAACATGATTTTATACTTGTGGTATGTAACAACGTAACTGCTGACAGCAACTCAGAAACCACATCTAGTCTTTTGTTTGCGACCAAGTCAGCGACTCCGTGTGGTGGTATGTTTGTGATCAAGTCAACTCAGCAACCCTCGATATTTTTTGCACAAAACCATAACAAAAGCGTAACTTTTAATAACTGAAATTCGATACAATAACAAAAAATTGTAGAAATAATTAAATTTTTACACGATTTATTTCATAATAAAAATACTCTCAAAAAAAAATTAATATATTAAAGGAAGATAACAATAATTCCCTGAATTATTGAACTGGTAAATAATACTATTAACGTAAAAGTTTTTAAAATACGAGAAAAGAAATAATGTAACAACAACTTTAGATTGATCAAAATAACTAAAGTATAAATTCTATCGCATATGTAAAACTAAAATGCAGCAATAATTTTAACCAAGAAGTATGAAATCGATATTTCTTTCATCATAAAATAAAAATTAAAAGAAAAACTATTAAATTTTTAATTGCAATACTGTAACAAAATATTTCTTTCATCACAAAATAAAAATTAAAAAAAACTATTAAATTTTTAATTGCAATACTGTAACAAAAATAATTCTTTTGCTATAAAAGAAAAATTAAAAGAAAAACTATTAAATTTTTAATTGCAATACTGTAACAAAATATTTCTTTTGTTATAAAATAAAAATTAAAAAAAAAACTATTAAATTTTTAATTGCAATACTGCAACAAAATATTTCTTTTGTTATAAAATAAAACTTAAAAAAAAACTATTAAATTTTTAATTGAAATATTGTAACAAAAATTTTAGAAGTAATTAAATCTTAATGTAATTTATTTTATAATAAAAATATTTACAAAATAAAAAAAACTATTAAGTTTTAATTGCAATACTGTAACAAAAATATTTTTTTCATCATAAGATAAAAATTAAAAAAACTATTAAATTTTAATTGCAATATTGTAACAAAAATATTTCTTTCATCATAAAATGAAAATTAAAAAACTATTAAATTTTTAATTGAAATACTGCAGCAAAAATTTTAGAAGTAATTAAATCTTCACATAACTTATTTCATAATAAAAAACTTTTTTAAATAAAACAAAATAATAAAAAAATTAACACGTGAAAAGAATTCGTGTTGAAAATTAATGAATAGTTTGGGTTTAAATGCAAACTTGCAATTTCCAAACTTAAAAACGTTAAAGATAAAAGCAGTTTACATAACTTACCATAGATAAAATCAAATTATGTCAATTAGTAAACAAGCAATTATGTCAATGCAATTAAATTAGCAAGTACGTTGTCAACTAAACTAAATATTTCATATTGCCACGAATTACTGAACGTAATCTCTAAAAGAACGGAAATATTTTGCTTTTTGGGAGGTTCATAGATCATCGTGACGCGTAGGTTGCTTACAACGTATGACGTCATTTTCTGGCTCACCAATTGCTCACCATTGTCTGTTCGAAATGGCTCCACTATAACTACTCTTGCATGCAGTGATAGACATGGTATCGCAGGTAAGTGCGACGACAGACTTTTTTACTTTCGTGTCGACTGTGCAGTAGGGACTTTGTCTTTCACTGTCAAGGTTCCCGTTGCTCATCTCGTCAGATTACATCTGAGATGTAGTAGTAGAAGAACAACTAAACGATTAACGTTACGGCATGCATGCAGTAGAAGAGGAGTCAAAGAATACAAGAGTAGGCATAATTGCAAGTTTGCAACATCCAGTAACGTAAAGCGTACTTTAATAAATCAAATCTTCATTATACTCGCCGTATTACACCGAAGCGTGTAACGAGTGGCGGGACCCATCTCCGCGGCTTAGCGCCTGGACAACACAGCTTCGAAAAAACGTCGCAGCGGTGGCGAGCCGTTGGCGACACTGTGTCAATTTGATCGGCATGAGAATCGAACCTCAGACCTCCCGCACCGATAACGTGTGCGCTAAGCAACTGAGCTAACGGCCGGTCTAAAGCGTACTTTTATGCACCAAAATCCATCTGCTAATACTGCTTAATTTATCAGTAAAAGTGGACTTCAAACGAATATATCAATGGTAACAGCAATTCTTACAAACAAAAATTTTTCAAGAACAACTTGTTTCATGGACACACCAAAGTATCGTCCTTTTATATTATTTCAGTAAGTAGTCCTATAATATTTAAGCTTCAAAACTATCAAAAACTTTAACTCCTTATACATGAGAAAAAATTACAAAAAATTTATCGTAACCAAGCTGCAGGCAAAAATTCTCTGTGGAGAACTGTCATTAATCCAGCGAGAAACTTGTCTGATCGCCATCTCATGTGGTACTGCTTCAGAGTTCTGTTCTGTCTCTCTACTCCATTGTTCGTATTGATACGAATTCGAAGCTTGTTGCGGTAAAGTTGCAACCACCGCCGTATTACAAACGAAATTTTGTCAAAGGTTTCTATTCTGATTATGCGCGTTATTTCGCTTTTTTTTGCTTTTGGGGATCGCGACACACCAACAGAACCAGGCTTTCGAATCATCATTGTCCACAACGAGGCAAGATACGTACAGATTTATTATTGCGTGGTTTGCAATTGGTTTCTTGCACTAAACGCATTATATTAATAAAAAAAAAAAAAATTAAAAGAAAACGATAACATACAGCTTCTAACAGCTGTCGAGCTGACTGTTTACCTCCTTTTGTGACAGCCGAGTATTGTCCAAATAATTTCTTATTGCGCATCCATAAATCGCTTTCTTTGAGATGTCGTAGCGCTTTATTGTAACTTTCCTAATCTGCAGCTTTTGCTACGTTCCGCTTAAGAGTCAGCAAGCGTGCTCTATCATCTCCTACACCGTATTCTGATTTTTTTGCCCAAGGTTCCCACGCTTGCTCCCGATGAAATTTGCAGATTAAAACTCAGCATTCTGCACGTAATTATTCCAGTCATCCAATAACAATAATTTATTGCTAAAAAGCTATAAATGTAGCAAGAACTTTCGCTTGTCTGTCCTAACATATCAAGTTGTTAGTAACTAATAAATTACTCATTACTTTTCAGGCAAAGCTGCCACTGGAATGCCAGTTCAAATCAAGTTTTGTGAGTGAGCTTCATGTGGCATTCATCGGTAAGCGAGGTTGTGTAGCATATATGTGTAGCATAGGTCGCTTAGCTAAAAAGTATGATTAGAATTGTAGTTTTATGCTTGGTTGAAGTATCAGGCGATACGCCTTGGTTTGATAGTGTTTGCGGCTATGCAAAAAAGTCTTTCCTTAATTACTTCATTATAGTTTACATTGTAGACCAAACTTCTGTAAACTTGTGCATTGTGTAAACTACGTAGTGATTGTGTTTGTAGCACCGGTACCTATAATAAAATATATTACATTAGTAAAGGTAAAGGTGGGGGACAGCGGGTGCTAAGCACACATTGTGTAGGCCATTCTCATTTGGCGGCCCATTACAAATATAATCATGAATGATTGAACACTGTTAAAATACATACAAAACGAACAACACACATACACAAAACCCTTCGCACTTCCGCTTGTGCCGGGCGCCTGGCGGGAAGCTGCAGATACTACTTTTAAAGTCTTTAGTATGACCCGACCGGAAATAAAACCCCAGTCTTCCGGCTACCAAGTGGACGCTCCTAACCGATACACGTACACCAAGCGGCGGTTATTGCATCATTAAACTCGCATTGTAATACCTGCTAATGAATTTTCAATGGCATGAATTTCAGCTTCGCAGCAATTCGTAACAAAAAATGAAGGCTTCCATTCTGGATTTCACGACTTGATTATTTGCAATGCTTCTTCGATGTCTTTGCGCGTTTCATTTTGGATGATGAAAGTGGCCACTACCGCATATAGCCGAATTTTGTTTTGACACAAAGAAAAAAAAAAAGAGACAGTGCGTATTTGCACGTTTTATACGTGGCATTCAAAAGGCAAATGTCTTGTCCATAACGTAATAAAAGCCGTTTTTGCCAAGACATTTGGTGCAAAACCAGCAACGTTTGCGCGTCGGAACCAGACGATTTTTCTTCACATGCTTTTGAACCGCCAGCTTCATTCCCAAATTTTTTTGCAGCAACGTAAGATCTAAACAAGAACTTGTCTTGGGAATCTACGGAAGCTTTCCATTCGTCAACAAGGAGTTTGAGATGGTCCTGATCCTTCTTTGCAAGTATTCGTTCGGCGATGGCCAGGCGGAAGTGGTTCCGGATATCTTTTTTACAAGGATAAAAACGTCGATTCGAGAATTCTGGCTTATCTTCATTGTTGAACAATTCGTAGTAAACATACCGCATTAGATTGCGTTCGATTCGCTTTCGCGATTTCAAAATGCCTATTATTTGCTAAAACTTTTCCAAGACTGCGCCCTGTAAAGGTGGGGTTCGGTGCAAAACAATACGCTAGGATTAGTTTTGCTATGCCTTGAATTACTCAATAGCTTTGGTCGGATGTTAAAATTTGATTTCGCTAAGAAGTTATTGGCAAAACAAAGTAAAAAAAATACTGGCTTTTGATTGGCCAGTTTCTTTCGTGACGTCATTGGAGGGCAAGCAGATACATTTTTTTCAATCAGCAGTCTAGGCTTTACCACTTGTTGATGATTGCATTGCCCTGGCTGAGTTTTAGAAAAATAAATGGTTGGTTTTTGCATGGCTCCTGGATGCAGCAACAGATTTACATATAAGCTATATGGTATTTTTTGTGCGGAAAATGTACAGATGGCAGTTAGCATAGAATCGATGTTTGAAGTTGTTATTTGTGATATCGGTAACAAACAATGCAAAGAGCTGAATTTTTGTGGTGTGGTAGAGATATGTTTTTAATGGGTAGATTGAAAGTAGAAGTAAGATCCTTTTTACTTCTGTTTGGAGAATTCAGTGAAATAGGCTACTTAACCAAGTTTCATGTTAATCTGTTTAGTGATCTAATAAATATCAGGTCATGCTTTTGCTTTTGTGTGTGTATTTATGTAGATTCACCAGTGGTGTAAAAAGTAGGCTACTTTGAAATTGTGCTTAGGTAAAAGTATTGTTACTGACAGGGAAGGCGGGCAGGGAAGTAGAAAGTACCCGGGGCCAGTCATGTTTTGAGGAATTCGTCACAGGTTTTGAGGGGCCCCGCTCTTAAAAACTTTTTTCTTTAGAGCGAGACACACACGAAGAAATGTTGGAGAAATTACGTCTTCGCTATGAGACCTTTTTTTGGATACAAACGAAAAAATAAGAATTAAATTTTGGTACCGGGGGAAGAGATGGAAACCAGTTGGGTCAACCGGCACCGGTCGGGTCGAAATTCTTCAACCGCCCGGTCAAAAAACCGGTCAAATTCCCTTTTCTTGCAGCTAAAATACACCTAAACACCAAGCGAAGTATAGCCTACATACCGATATGTGTTTTTTAAATAGTTTGTAAAAAACATTTTCGCAGCTAGAGCGTTAACAAACCACACCTTCTGAAAACAAAAGTTTGTTTTCTTTATTAAAATACTCTTTTTTTTAGATAGAATTTCAACCAAAAGAAATTATTACCGCTTAGACGGCCGAATCGATAGAACGTCTGCTTCTAGAACGGTAGATTCGGGGTTCGGTTTAGAGGAGGATTAAACCCATGACTTAATAGTTGGTATTCATAGCTTTTCTGCATGACGCTTAGCATCAAAGGTGACAGCGTGAAGATATATTATTGTAATTGTAACGTGAACCGAACCCGAGATTTGCAATTTATCAATTCAATTGATGATCGCGGGTGCAATCGCTGTACTTTGAGCGTCTGCGCGCGCGATTGCGAGATACCGCTTGGTAACTTGTGAAGTGTGCTTTGTTGATTTGATTTTTTAGCATAGCTTGCTCGTAGTGTTACTTAGGATTGCATCTATGCAGTGCAGCTGTGATTTTGGACTGGGGTCGATAATTTGGTTCGCCTGATGTCGCTGCAGATGCTCCTTTTTCATTTTTAAAGTTTGAGTTTTCCTCTCAATTATTTATTACTACTGACGTCTCGTATTACTACTGTATTAACATTTCCTTACTACTATGAGTCCAGGCGCAAAAAAAAACTATGCTGTTAATGTGCCTTTATTGTTTTTATTCACGCACATAATAAACAAACAAAAAATGTAAGTAGTGCTGTGTCAGCAGAGAAGAGAATAAACCATACACAGTAAATTAGAAGAGAAATAACCATACACAGTAAATTATAGTGTGTTAGATTTTAGGTGCAACGAGGGATTTCAAGTGAGACTAGTAACTTGAAGTCTACTTTGTGTAAAATAAAAACTACCAAAGTAGTGTTACTTTCTACTAAAAGTACTTGAGTAAACGAAAAAATAGCCAAAAAACTACTCAAAAAAGTACTCGTTACCGAAGAAAACTACTTAGGTAATCTATGTACTACAGTAAAAATATTTCGTTACTTTACACCACTGAGATTTACAAAGATATTGAGAAAGAAATTGCTGCTGAACATGTGATGGTTCAAACAAAATTCCTTCCCTTTGTTTACCTTCCATATGTACCGTAATGTGTTTGTTTCGTTTGACCAGAATACGCAGTCGAGACACGTTCTACAACCAACCTATGCGTGCTGCAGCTATGGAGCTTGCCCTCCAATGACGTCATTTTTGTGTAGCGCCACCTATCGGTATATTTTAAATAGCCTAATAAGCTTTTAACAAAACCTTTTTCAGTTCGGCAATATTGACAAAAGAATTGAGTGTAAAAAATCCTTTCATATAAGTTTTTGTTTGTTGGTACCGAACCTTCCCTTTAAATCTTGAGATCACTAAGTACCAGGATTAAAAAATTATTATTTATTATTTTTTATTGTAATTTATTTTTTTTCGCTAATGCACGCTAACATACTGTACAAAAATAGCATCAAGAATAGCACGAGAATGTAACATGCGCCAACAGGGAAAAGTGACAAAATCCAGAGGGTTTAAAACGTGCATCAAGTTATATAAACACTAAACAAATCATTAGTAGATGTTCTGCACGGCCGCAAAACCTAATCAAGACTCAGCAAATTTACGTTTAAGAAAACAACTTACAATATAGAGCCCAAAATTTTTCTCTACCAAAAACACAGAAAAAAACAAAAAAATATATGTACAATTTATACAACTATGTACCAGCAGTGTGTATAAGGACTGTTTCATAAGTCATTCTCATGAGTGACGATCAAAGTAAATATAGAGGTGCAGACTAATTTCGTTTGCTTAGGTGCTGTTTCAATTTAGATGAAAATAGCGATTTAGATTGTTATGACTTAATGTCATTCGGGAGAGCATTCCACACCTTAACCCCACTGTATTCTATTGATTGCTGAGTGGATCTTTTAGAATAAAATGGGTAGTGATAGGCGTTGTTATTTCGTGTTGAAATGGAGTGAACTATGTTGTTAAATTTAAATAAGGGATTGAATAAACTATGTTGTTAAATTTAAATAGGGGACTGAATATTTTTGGCAATTGATTATGATTTAGTTTGTACATGAATATACCTGTTTCTAATGTGAATATGTCATTGATACCAAGTAGATTTAATGCTTCGATATGCTTGTTCTCTTGTATGTATGTGATAAATTTATTGCATATTCGCTGCAATTTTTGAACGATGGTTTGATTTCCATACAGTTATACCATATCGAAGGTGACTAACAATCATCGAATAATAGACATTAAGTAAGTTTGTTTTGTTTAAGTAAAACGTCAGTTTATACATAATGGCGATATTCCTTCTGAGTTTTTTGATCAAGGCTAACATATGCGGTTTCCACGAGAGATTTTCGTTAAGATGTAACCCTAAAAATAACATATTTTTAACTTGTTCCATAGACTTCTTTTTAAAATATAAAGATTGACGTTTATTGTTATTTATCTTTTTGCGGTTTGAGTCGAACAATATGTATTTAGTCTTATTTGTATTCAGTGATAGTTTGTTTGCCGATAGCCAATATGCTACGTTGTGCAATTCCTGCTGCGCAAGCGAAAAAACTTTTTCTGGGCATTTATTGCTGATAAAGAGATTAGTATCATCGGCATACATAATTGCATGTGCATGATTAAGGGAATGGTGGAAATCGTTTACATATATTAAAAATAAAAGAGGACCAAGTATTGACCCCTGTGGGACCCCGTGCTTTATGTTACATGAAATTGAGAATTGGTTGTGAAACTCTACTGTTTTCGATTAGTGAGGTAACTTTAAAACCACTTCTGTGCATTGCCTCTAATACCATAATGATAAAGTTTTGGGAGTAGGATGACATGATTTATGGTATCGAAAGCCTTGGATAGATCAATAAAAATACCCATGGTTAGCTCATTGCATTCTATTGCATGGGTTATTTTCGAAACCAGGTATGTTGCAGCTAATTCAGTAGAATGTTTTCTCTAAAACCAAACTGGTATGGATAGAAAAAATTATTTTTCTCGAAAAAATTACACATGCGACTGTGGGTGATTTTTTCTAGTATCTTGGAGAAACACGGCAGAAGGCTGATAGGTCGATAATTAGCAATGCTTTTGGGATCACCCTTTTTGAAAATTGGTACCACTTTAGCAGTCTTGAAGCGATTGATGTATACTCCTTGGGAATATGAAAGGTTGAAAATGTATGCCAAAACCTCTAGTATATTGGGTGGAATATATTTAATTACTTTGAGGGGAATATTGTCATAACCACAACTTAATTTTGGTTTAAGAGTGGCAATGATTTGCACAATTTCTTGAGGAGAGGTTGATTTCAAGAAAATAGAGTTTTTAAAAGAATTACCTAGATAGTATGAGAAGTGGGTGAGACTTTTCGGGATCTTTTTCACCAAATTATCAGCGATGGATGAGAAGTAGTTATTAAACTCATTAGCTATTTCTCTTTCGTCTGTTAGTAATGCCCCATTCATTATAACAGAATTAGTCGTACTTTTTTTCTTTTTACCTATTAGTTGATTAATTATTCCCCAAGTAGCTCTAAGATTATTTCTATTTTGTTCTAGCATTAACTTGATATAATTTTATTTTGCACCAGACGGGATACGTTTCGACTATTAAATTAAGTCTCTTCAGTGGTGCTATGAGCTTCAAATCCATGAAGTACATCCATCAACCTACAATGCATTCTTCCAGATAACCTTTATTCTACTTAATACCTATAAAGGTTAATTCGCGTTTCTTGTTTCTCGATTTCATTGGGAGACATGATGTTAATGGTCCTGCATGGCAATGACGGTGTGCATACACACAACAGAGGTAGCAAAGACATATTAGGTGCTACTACACACTACACCCCTGTGATGACTATTAAGTATGGGACTGCTCTCAAGTATAAGACTGACTATAAGCTTAATCTGATGGCTAGGACTGACTAGGCCTGATTATGAATCTAAAGTCTAGGACTAAAGTTTAAAGTCTAGGACTGACTATAAGCTTGATCTGATGGCCTATGGCAGGGGTGGCCAACCTATGGCGCATGCGCCAAACTTGGCGCATTGCATGATTAAAGGTGGCGCACTACATCTTTAAGATGAAAATAAATGAAGTTTAAATACTGATACTAAAGGCCTGTTGTCACAATATTACGCCTAGCTTTACTTGTTAATCGTACCTTATTGTTAAAAACAGCATAGCCTTTATTACTTAATATAACTAAGACAGAATACGTTTTCTCCTACTTTCAGGAAGGCTGTAGTTTTTACTAGAAGTATGACGTCACAATGTTCCCTGTTTCATAATCAATCATAATCTGTTGATCGAAACGTGCTCGAATTTTTCCATGGATACGAGAATTTTCTTTGAGTTAACTATGTATATGCGGCTGTCATTGAAATTTTTTCATTCAGTGTTTAATTTAGTGATTCCGGTAACTCTCTAAATGAGTGGTTTTCTGTGGATTTATGTATTTGCAACACAAAGTGGACATTAGGTGTGGAGATACAAAAGATTAATGGCGCATCCGAAACATTATGTTAAAAACGTGGCGCATGGTATGTGAAAGGTTGGCCACCCCTGGCCTATGGTCAAACTTAGAAAATGAAATTACTCCGCGGGGAAATAGCAACTCCACGCCATGAAAACCCTTTTGACCCAACTTATAGCTAATCTCCCAACCAGTTTCTGTACTTTAACTAACCCATTTTTTGCAGCTGCAGACGCGTTTCGACCTTATTAGATCTCATCAGTGCAGCATAACATAGAGGTTTAAAGCTGGAGATTTAGCGATTATTCTGAGTTTTATTTAGGGGGTGGGGTATGCTATGCTGCACTGATGAGACCTAATAAGGTCGAAACGCGTCTGCAGCTGCAAAAAATGGGTTAGCTAAAGTAAAGAAACTGGTTGGAAGATTAGCTATAGGTTGGGTCAAAAGGGTTTTCATGGCGTGGAGTTGCTATTTTCCCGCGGAGTAATTTCATTTTCTAAGTTTGACCATAGGCCATCAGATCAAGCTTATAGTCAGTCCTAGCCATCAGATTAAGCTTATAGTCAGTCTTAAACTTGAGAGCAGTCCCATACTTAATAGTCATCACAGGGGTGTAGTGTGTAGTAGCACCTAATATGTCTCTGCTACCTCTGTTGTGTGTATGCACACCGTCATTGCCATGCAGGACCATTAACATCATGTCTCCCAATGAAATCGAGAAACAAGAAACGCGAATTAACCTTTATAGGTATTAGGTAGAATAAAGGTTATCTGGAAGAATGCATTGTAGGTTGATGGATGTACTTCATGGATTTGAAGCTCATAGCACCACTAAAGAGACTTGATATAATTTTGTTTCTTTGCTTTTGTCATTCGTCGTACATGTTTCTTATTTTGCAATAGTTTCTCCGATTATTTTCAGTAGGTTTTCTTAGAAATTTCTTATATTGCAATTGCTTTTTTCGATAGACATTCTTTAACTCTGTGTCATACCATTTTGTCTCTTTCTTCTTAAACTTCGAAAAATGTTTTAAAGGAAAACTTTCATTAAATATTGAAGAAAAATTGTGAATAAATTCATCGTATGCATTCTTAACGCCAGAGCATTGAAATACCGATTTAGTATCGTAGTTTTCTAATGTCACCATAAATTTAGCAATGTTTGAATTGTTAAAACACCACTGTGCTGTAGGAGATTCGTTAACATGCGGAGAATTCAGCTGAACGCAAAGTATTATTGGTAAATGGTCAGCTATGCAATCTGTTAAAATGCCACTGTCAGTGTGGAGATTAAATATGTTCGTTCAGATATGATCTATTAGGGTGGCACTTGTGGTTGTGATTCTAGTTGGTTTTGTTATCAAAGAATAATAGTTATTGTCACATATGGTGTCAATAAATGTATTTACATAATTATTTTCATATTCTAAAAGATTGTGATTTAGGTCTCCCATAATAATGCTATTTGTTTTTGAAGTGGTGATGGTATGCAATAGTGGTGAAATAGTGTCAAGAAACCCTGTGTGGGATTGCTTAGAATTACAAGGAGACCTGTATATAGTTCCAACAGTTAAGACTTCTGTTTTACTAAAATAGACATCTATAAATAAGGATTCAAATAATTTTTCTTTCATTAGCGTTAATTCTTCTCGAATACAAAAAGATAAACTGCTCTGGATGTATAGAGCTATGCCCCCATCTTTACGCTCTTTTCGACAGTTAGTAACCAGTATATAGTCAAATAAAGAATTGAAAATGAAAATGTGTAACCTCCTACTTCAATTACTTGAATTGTGTAAGTACTGTAGGTACAATTGCGCAAACAGTTCAGGCTGCCGTCTGCGTTTACTTTACGGCTTGTTGTTAAAGGTGTAGTAATACCACTGTAGTAATACTGGAAGAATAAACTGCTGGTACGTACTTTGTAATGAGGGAATTTAGGCACTTCCTCGATTGTAAGACTCACTTCGCAACCAAGCTTCTTCAAATTTTGGACGAGCAGTTTTCTCTTGGGCACTATGTGATCTTGCAGCTGTATATCAATAAATCATACGTAAAACAAACTATATCTCTTAAAACAATCAAAACATTGTTCGATGATGTCGTTGGTGCAACGCAAAGTAGTTTTGTAGACTGCTAGACCGAATTAGAATGGCACATGCCGCATGTGACTGTGCATTTTAATAAGTGATGCCATAGTGTTTGTTTACTGTTATTAGTTTAGATCAGTGGTGGGCAGTAACCAGTGATGGGCACGATAAACCTTTCTGAACTAAAGCGATAATCAATAATTTCAAAAAGTTCTGGGCGATACCGAGAATCGACAAACCTCAATTTTTGAAACGATATCAGTAGGCCTAATCGATAAATTATCGCCGATAAATTTTTCCGATAAATGTTGCGTTAAGTTTGCAATGCGTTTTCTATAAATCAAATTGTAAAAACGTTTTTCCAGATTTTTCAAGAAAATAGACCAATCGACGGACTTTGCCGTAGCTTTCCTAAAGTAAAATATTTTTTAAGTTGTAACAAACCTAAATGTGAATCGTGATCTGCGTCGTTTCCCGCGCAATTCATTAGTTTAAAGATACACCATGTTTATTTGTTTGTGGAATTTATTGATAGACTTTTGTATCCTCAAAACTTGTTAAATGAACAGCTGAGAATTAGCATAAGCCCTCACAGATCAGAAGTGTAGACAACCGAAAAATGTTAACCTTGTTTTGCGTGGGGAGACAAAAGATGAACGTGAAATTTTTAAAGTTTTAATGCGCTAAAACTACAAGGCATATCGTTTTCAAATTTTACAAGTTTTTCTGTTTCGGCGTTTGGCATAATTTCAAAAGCTTTTGTCTAAAAGTTCCCAGTAATGCAACATGTTGTTCGCTCCGTACGGAAATTGCACCGAAGAAGGACCATTTCATCGCTGGGAACAATCTCCATTGAGAGGATTTTTTTTACCATAACCATAATGCCGGTGTGCGCAAAGCAGGGCACGCCATAAGCGTGAGCATGGTACGCGAACGGTTTGGTAAAAAGTAATCCTTCTATTTACGATCAATCACTGTTTTTTCCTTGAAGACAAATATTTCAAGTTTTGGTCCATCGAAAACGTCTTGAAAGCAGTAGGTTTTCATGACAGTAACTTCTTTCGGTAGGCAAGCTAGTTATTCGTGATCGCAAGTATTTATTGAAGTTTGTACTTGTGTGTTTTACGGAAGTTCGTTTTCAATACCAACGAATATGTAAAGTGGCGAAGCACGCGGCAAGGTTATTTTTAACATTTTGGCCCGTGTGGTCATTTGAGTTGTGCAGACGCGCTCTATGGGTTTCTTCAACAACAGGAGTGGTAATTCATTCATTTTCATTTTATTCGCTTCAAACAATAATGAGTGTGTGGTGATCGTGAAAACCACAAACAGTACAGCTACGAAGATATAAACCGATGCATTAGTACTAAAGCAATGCCGGTGCGTTGATTACATTTTAGGATTTTAACAAAAATAAAATACGGTCTGTAACGGCAAAGTGCAAATTGATTAACCGCAACGGTTACAACACATCAAAACAGAGATAAGAAAACAAGAAATTGGCTTTATTTACCAACCTACATCTGAGGCTTTTATTCTTTTTCTTGAATGTGCATAGATACACATACATTTCAGATTTAATGGTACCTCGCTCTCACAACAGTAAAGCACGCGTAAAATGGTAACATGCATCGATTTCAGGAGACTTTAAGGAGCCAACCATGAACAAAACAGGAAAACAGAGCACATGACACAGCATACAAATAAAGTATACACAACATGCACGGGAAAAAACGAACACTATAAAACTGCAGCGGTGTTTAAGCGGTTTATGCCGAATAAGAATTCCAACAACACGTACTTTTAGAAACTTTCTATCTGGAAAAACTTTTCATGTAAGAAATTTATCTTTATTTTAACGCTACAAACGTTGGCCTTCAAATAAAAAACACAATTGTTTCCTTTTTTGAATTCTCTTCGTATTCACGCTTCCATAAAACCTGTAGTAAGTCGTACCTGTACTTCGTATTACAAATGGACACGGAGCCGGATCCGGAGTGGAGCCGGAGCCCGGCTTTATTTTTTGGATTCGGAGCCGGATCCGACTTCGGGTTTTTGAATTAAAGCCGGATTCGGATCCGGATTTTAGCCTGAACCTGAAATCCAAAAATTATATTTCGCTATTACTTAGCATGATAAAGAAACGTAATATTTAGGTTAAGGCACATGTTCAAATCCGGATCCATAGCGGATTCGGATTCTAAAATTTTTCGAGAAACTGGAGTCCAAGTCTTTGGAACCGGAGCGGATCCGGAGTCAGTTTTTTGTGACTCCGCCCATCTCTGCTTTGTATACACCGCTGCACTAAACTTGTTAAACGCGTATACGAAACAAACAAAAACAACATCGACATTGAATGGAGAATGAATATTCAGTAATTTACAGATTGTAAATTAATTCTGCTAATGTAGATGGATAGTACTCGCATTGTTTTCATTTTTTTTCTTGTTTTTCATGCGTATTGTATTATATTTTCATGTGTAACATGCTGGCTCAATTCAGCGTTAGAAATGAAGTTGAAGGAACATGCATGAGTAATTAAGTATACATGCAATTAGCCATGCTATGTTTAATGAATCTTCCCTTTGAGACGTCCGGCTATTCGCCAATTTCGTGCCCAAAAGTACGTGCATGCTCACCGCAGCACCCTTACATTACAGAGTGTTTAAAGAGGCTATTGGGAGAAAATTCCAGATCAAGTGATTCACTGACAGTAGTTTTTCATAGTCAGTTTATAAGTTGGGTGCAACCAGGCAAATTAAAATTGATTTCACGTTCTTGAAGTGCAGTATTGATGGACATGACACATTCCGCCAGAAAAAAAAAAAAAAAAAGACAAAAAGACACCGATTAGTAAGTTTTAGTACAAAACAAATTTGTTTTTGAACCATGCTGTAACTCAACGCACCCAAGCCCCCCACCAAGGCAACTCTGGTGGCATAGCAAAAAAAGTAAAAATGAGGGGGCGCATGGCACAACCCTAGCTAAATACCCTCCTGAATGTTGGCTTACTTGTTATGCCCTTCTTAAGGGGTGACTTCATCTTACAGCAGTAGAATAGTGGTGTTGCAAGTACTCGCTTTTATGAGACGGTGAGAAGCAGTGTAGCCTATTGAAATTCAGAAGAGGTAGGCTACCTACCGGTAAGAGTGGATTCCCAGCATACCCATGATCAAGCCGTGTTTACTCAGCAAAAGTTCCAACGCTACTTCTAAGATGCACTGCTGTATACGTGATCTCGCGCGACACCCTTTTCCGTCTTCCGTTCTTCAGAGTGCTGCCGATGGACGAGGACGCTTGAAGTTATTCCTTACACCGTTACAGAGTAGACCTACTGGTACCGCAGCTGTTTTCTGATAGCGATGATAACCTTTCCATTTTCTTTCAACCCTCTATGGTCTACAAACTTCGTACTCTATAACCGATTAATTCATATTTCATGTAGCCGTAAGCCTGCAAGGCTATAATTTCTTAAATTATAGTGGTTCTGCCTAAATCTGTTGTTTTGAAAGCCTATTTTTGCCTCGTAACTACTGTAGTAGACTAAGAGGGTCCGAACACACATTTTCAAAAATTGTTGCTGTTCCATTCTACCAGATTTCACTCCCCAACCTTGTGCCTGTGAAATTTGATTGTTTTACGACTGTGACGCAATAAGAAAACCTGCCAGCCAATCAGCGCATTTTGGAAACAGTTGTTTGAGTTGCAATTTAGACTCTACCTACCACTGCTACCAGCAGTTTTGCCTAGCCTTTTGATTGTTTTCTATTATCGCGTTAAACGTTTTTGTTTAGATACAAAATAAGACCGCTTTAAGCGAGACTTTTCAACGGGATCGGGTGAATGCTTCCACACGGGAAGCCGTTAGCGGTTGCTTGCTACTGCAGCATAGTTCAAAATTGTTTTGTTATGGTTTTTGATGATGCCTTTCATGTTCGGCAAACAACTAGCTGAATTTCAAGTTTCTTCTGGTGAAAATTTTATGACATTTATGGACAGGTGGAAAATGCATAATGACCAAATTCAAAAAAATTTTACTAACTTAATCCAATGGCGAGACACTCTATCTGTTGCATAATGATACAACGATGTTCCAGACAAGAAAAAGTGCAAATTCATCCAATTTGACATTGTTTATCCTTCTATATCTAAGAATTTACTTCTGCAAGCTATTGAATTCCAAGTGTTATCAATGTCATTTCACACTGTAGAAAATCATTTCTCTTTGAATATGGTAACTATTGGATTAAGAAAGATGAATCTGAACTTGATGTAGCTATGGGAAGTTATAATAGTGCAGAAATTTGTGAATTGGTTTGGTCTTTATATTTCGCATCTACTTGAAAAAGAATTTGGCACTGGCTGTTTTGGATTACAGAGATGATGGTCTAGGTTGCCTCAAAAATCTGTCTAGCTCAGAACAAAAAATCTACAGGATTGATAAAGATTGAAAAAAAAAAAAAAAAAAAAATCCAAAAATCACTTCTAACACAAATCTTTCTTGCACGGATTTTCTTGATCTCACTAGTAAGAAGTCAATGATCTCACCATTTCCGAAAACCTAACAATTCTTTCTACATAATCAAGAGCTCTAGTCACTCTCTTTCCGTTCTAAAACAAATGCTAGTAATGATACAAAAGAGAGTAGGCTTCCGCTATCTTCTTTAAACCTGATTATGAAAGGGCATTGCACAACAGCGGTTTCAAACCTAACCCAACCACACTCCCAGTGACGGTGAAAATATCTTTCGCAAACCAAACCGCGGATGTTTGAGTAGTAAATCGGGTGAGGAATGCATTTTTTAATAGGAAATTGAGTAGTTTGAACTAATATTGAACGTATAATCCAATCACAATGGTATAATGAAAAAATGAAGATCAGTTTATTCCTGCAGTGGTTTGCTACGAGGGTGCTGGGGCTCCCACTACACGAGCCGCCACTGTCCCAAGATGAACAGGCCTTCAGACGCACGAGAGAGCATTTTATACCTCCCCCTCGCCAAAATACGTATTTCTACCATCATTATATTAAGTAACAGCGAACTTGCTACGCTGTTGAGGTTAATAACTACTGGGTTACTTAATTTCAACTATTTTAGTGATGAAATGGCCAGTGATGGAGTCGAGTACTCAACTTACGAGCACAAATACCGCAAAAAACTTCAAGTACAGATATTGAAAAATGTAAGCCTACTCGAATAAGAGTACCGTAAAAAACTTCGAGTATGAGTACGGTACTCTTACAAATTTAACAAAAGAACAATTTTAAGTTGTAACAGCACGAAGTTTGTCCCAAAAACACAAACCATGGGTCTTCAACCTTTTTTGCAAAATCGCCCCTTTTTGGAAAATGCGGGACGAAATCGCCCCCTGAGCGCATTGATGTATTTTTTCCACTGAAATCAGGCGAAGAGCAAAAAAAGGTCTGCACCAGTAGCGCCCCCAGGCAAAGAGGAGGCTACAACCGGGGGTGTGGGGATGAAACTCCCAGCAGTCGGGGATCAAGGGGTAACGAATTTTTATCTATATAACAAGGGGTAACGAATTTTTATCAACCGCTAACGAATTTTTACCGTTTTTAAATAAAAAATACACTAATTTTAACACACTTTTTTACCGAAAAAGAGCTTGCAATGAGTGCAGTCACTATGGACATTGCAAAAATATTTTCGCAGCTCATGTCTACAAGCAGAAACTGAGCAAAAATAAATGAAAGTAGGCTGCAACCATCATTAGTTTGAGAAATTATAGACTGAAAGTTAGCTTTTAGCACCTTATTACGGGGCCAAGGGGGAAGGCATGGCACTGAGCCCCCCCTGTGTGTGCCTGTGGTCTTCTCGTCCGCAGAGTTCCATTTTTCTACTAAAATTTGAAGAACATCCGCAAGGTTCTTTTGGAGGTTCATTGCATATGTTGTTGGCAATTCTAAAATCGACCAAATAACAAGCAAAATTGCCCCCCGATCGCATTAGTTTATTTTCGGGTTTTACTGGCTGTAGTTTGCTGCTGAAAGTTCATTTTGTTTGTTACTTCTAGCGAAAGCCACATGTAGGCCTACTCGTGTACTCCGCGCTTTTTTTGACCGAGCACATTGACCTTCGAGTACGAGTAGGGGAAAGCGGACACCTCCATCTTATCACAAAACCAAAAGTCAAGAATTCTTTTTTTGTGCCTGGCAGCTACAATTAACTGCAAGAGCGTTTGACAAAAAAATAACTTTTGACAATAGTTGGTTGTAACTACTTAACAAGCGCAACTACTCATCGCTTAAGGAGAGTATGCTTTAACTAAATGGCTGTGGTTCAACCAAAGTCTTAAAACAACTCTGCCGCAGTAACCAAACCGTCTGCTCCGCATCTCTCGTCCTCTTGCAGCTGAGAAAGTTCCGCGATTATAGCAAACATTTGATCTTCTCTGCTTCATATTTTCCACTGCGTTTGTCATCTTCAACTCGCATTCAAACTCATTCACAATATAAGGGGTGTGCCAGAAACTGCACTACACACTATCTATTCGACACAACCAAAAACTACAAGAAAATAAGTTTGACCTAATAGAAAATGCATCGTGGTGTAAGCAGTATCCGTTCCGTTAAAACTCGGAAAACCACAGCAACAAAAACATTGTAAACGACGATGGAATAAACCGCATGGACAAAAAATTCGATTTCAAGGAAAATAAATCAATATCTATGAAACGCTATCTTTACTCGGGAAGTTTGTAATGCCACGGGACAGCACAGAGCAGCTGGCGAGTTCGATTTTTATTTGTGGCGTGATTTTGTTTTGGTCATACCCTAACAAAACAACACGAAAGAATTCTTTTCGCAACATTGCTGTATCTTTCGGTATTCAAGGAATGAAAATGTTTTGAATGGTACGCAATCACTAAAAGGTTAACGCAAACCACTAAGATCAAATCCGTTTGTTAATGTTTAAAATAGTGCGTTACTGAATGCGATTACTACCATGGTTCATGTTAGCGGTAAGCTAGAAAACATAGGAGAGACAAAAAACACTACAGCATTAGTTCAGAAGAGCAGAACGTCACAATATCAAAATACAAGCTCATGATTGCGTCCGACAAAGTAGGTGCAGTGAACCAATTCTATATGCAATAGGTCCCCTAGCACCATCCATCAATTTTTTCGTCTCTTTTTCGCTTTATTTCCGGACTGCCTGTATGTATCAAGTCGAGAATCTTCAATCTTCGATTCAAAGAATGCTTTGAGATTAGCGGCAGTTTTTGCGATATTAGATCGGGGATCGTTATAAGTGTGGCAGTTTTCGAATATCAAATCCACATCTTCCACAAATTCAGCTACAAAAAGAAAGCTTCATGGCATCTCACAAGTTACACCAACTCGAACACTAATATACGAACGTCGCGGGGAAAAAATCGACTGCTCTGTTCAGCATATCTACTTCGAAGCAAACCAGCTTCAAGGTGCTTTTGGTGCCACAACTTTTGGGCTGCACATTTCGGGGGACGGTCTATGAGACAAAGGTGTGAATAAGGACACACAGGGTGAGCACCAGCAGTAAGCTACTTACAAGGACTTGTATACTGAACGTTCTTCAACTTCTTCAGCACAGTACCAAGATCCATAGGTTTTGTGATGATGCTGTAATAATCCGGCACCTGCGCATGAAACCACATATTAGGCGAATAAAACGGACAGTTGACTGAGCAAAAGCATTACATTCACAACACATCGCATCTGTAAGTAGCATACTCAGCAGTCATGAGAAAACGCGCGACCCCGCTACCTATCCCAAGTACACTACGACCTAGAGTGCGCGATATAGGGTAACCGGTCGAAATAAATGTTAACCGGTTACCCTTTATCGTGCACTCTAGGTCGTAGTGTACTTGGGATAGGTAGCGGGGTTGCGCGTTTTCTCATGACTGCTGAGTATGCTACTTACAGATACTTGCGATGTGTTGTGAATGTAATATTAGGCGAAGAAAGGAACGGCGACTGCATGCTCGTGATTGCGTAATGAATATCAATTAATCCCCAGGTTCAAGATGCGACTGATTATGTGTTTTCAAGGTCAGTAGGCGATCCACTCATTCCAGAGAAAAAAGATAAGGTTCGATCGAGGTAACAACAAAAAAAAAAAAAAAATGAGCTGGCTGGCGTGACTAGGTTGCCCTGTGCTATCATCGTAGTTATCCTATGCAAAAACAATTGAGTAGAAACATTTTTGTTAAAATACACCCAGCAAGGTACATCACTACAAGCTGAAATATCTATGTGCAATTGTACATCCACAGACCAAAATAAGCTTGAGTGGCCTCTTAAGGCATCGCGCCCACCATAACTCAATAAGCACCATAAAATAAGCAATGCGCCGACAAATTAACAATGTAAAAGAGTGCGGGCTCACAAACAGCTTTGCCATTCAACACAGTGAACACCATTACAATTCATGAATGACCTACCAGTTTCTTACTGACAGGATCTACAAATGGCCAACTATCTTTATGCTTGATCATCTCTGAAAGAATATCTTCACAGGCAGCAAGATCTTTCCATATTCCAGCACTGCGGCGTTTGCTTGAGCCTATATCAACTTTACCAGTGTCTGGAAACAAAAAAGTATTGGTCCCTGACTAACAAAATACTAAATCATTCGATTTTTATTAGAGAAATGCTTGAATTTTTTCACTTCCAAAAACATCAGCATTTAATTGAAACTGTTAGTAAGCTTTAACAGTCGTCGATAAGCTGCACCACATTCCGCACCGTCAACACGATGAAGAATACGTCAAGATTAAGGAAATAAAACGAGGTACAAGAAAAGAGGCAACAAAACGATTAGCGTTATGCAGGTAAAAGAGGAGTTAAAAAAACAAGAGTGGGCATGGTTGCAACACCCAGAAGTAGGCCTACAAAAAATCGAATGTTGACACACGCTCACCTGATCTCCTGCTCCGTTTCCCATTCATTTTGTGCGTCTTGGAGCGATATGAATTTTTATAATCAAGTGGTTTCTTCACCGGTTCTTCAGCTTCCTCCGAGCTAAACCACATGATGTTATAACAAACCTACGCAATATTTTACGTCTATTGAGATTTGGTAGATTTGACTCGCGGTCGCATTTTTAAGTGGTTCTCAAACTCTTTTGCTGTGCGGGTAAACTACGTGTTGTAAAATATTGTAACAACTCACCCATAACTGTAACAAGACAACACTGGTAAAATCTTTTAATACGTGGCACACAATCCGCAGCCAGTATTTCAAACAAACCACAGTATCGGGTGAAACTTTTCGGACACCCTGTATTAAACTGCGTTGTCACTTTCAGTAATGCAAGCGAATGTCGAAAAAAACCGGTGAGCATAAGCGAACAGTGAAACAAGCAACGTTTGAGACTCCCGCACCATCAAACGTGACAATTTTACGCAGTATGCTAGCACTGGGGACATCTTGGTGCGAAACGTGCATTATGCTAGCAAATCATTCAATTTGAGCTAAAATAAACGATTCGATTTTGTTTCATGGTGTTAAGATTTGGCGAATTCAGTGTTAATATCCCAGTGCAAACATTATAATTCTGAGCATCAACAGCAATGGGGGCTGAAATCAGAGCAAGTGATAGCAGACAATCAGAACAAAGCATAACAATCACACAGAAATGCAGACAGTGAACACTGTTTCGACCTATCCGATCTCATCAGTGCAGTTGGTGTGACCGACGTTTACTCAAGGCGATGTAGACGTCAGCGACATGGCCTAGCGGTACCGTGAGAAGGTTACATATACTACGCGATGGGTTTGATTCACAACTGGAGCCGATCGCATTTGACTTAAATACGGGGTGGCTGCTGACTCAAAGAGTGCAAGCTTACTTCGCGCTCTCCCTCAATTACGGTTGAATTTCTAGTTCAATACAATATTTGAAAATAACCTGCGAAGGAATTTTTTGCTTGTAATTAATCATGAAGTAGCTTCAACAGTTTGTCGGTGATAAGGATTAGTTGTTTGTAGACGAAGACAAGAACATGGCTGATAAAGCACTCACACTGACTTGAGACGATCAAGCACTTAAGTGTCCGTAACATTACGAGGAAGCTTGATCGTGACATCACTAACACGTTCAGTTACCGCTGCTTAGCATTTTCTTTAGAAAATGTTTGAAAATCTTAGGTGCAGCGATCGAGATAATTTTTTTTAACGCTTTTGTTCTGTATTTTCATCTTGAGCATTTTCAACGTATATCGTTTTTTCGCTGTTTCCTTATTTTTAACCCTGTTGTTACTTGTGTTGATGATGGCCTTATTTTATGATTAGAAATACAAAAATACCACTACTACCATTACCACTGAAATGAAGAAAGTGCGACGCTACCATATCGCGTGGTTCTTCCCAGACATCTTTACTGCGTATCTACGTTTCATCACTACTTCCGATTTCAAATTGATCCTGGAGTCGCTTAGCTGACGAAATAACTAGTGTCACTTGTCCTTGTTTTGCGTATACGCCATTCTTTCGCTTTTTGGTTTTTAAAAGAAGTAGCGTCTTCTTACTTTTCGCGTTAATCAAAAATCCTTTTTTTTAACAATTAACACTTTTTTTTTAACATTCTTTAACAATTAACGCATCAAGAGATACAATGTCCCACCAATTTATGCTGAAACAATTGTTTTTCCAACGGGACCTTTCTTCCAATATGATTTCGCTTTAACTTATACATTGTATTCCCATTGTTTTAATTCTTGCCACTGCCCAAACGCAAAATGCTTGTTCTGCTGCATGAGATACGCCTAATTGCATAGAATGAGAAGCGGCGGACATTTTTATCATCTGGCAATTTGCATTGACCACGTTAAGAAGCAATCAGCTGATAAAATAATGTCAATATGCCAAAACGCATTAGACATGGACCAACAAATAATAAAGAGGCAAGCTCAATTAGCAAGCAACGCTGCGTTCTTTTTAATAGATGCAGTCATTGAAAGTAATTCATATTAAAATTTAACAGATCAATACTGATGTCACGCATAACAACGGTATGATTTTACACAGTTAACTTGAAAGAAGAAATCCTAAATGACGTAACATGTAACTTGAAAGTACAAGAAATTCGTTAAAAACGTTCCACCATCACATACAATCAAGTAGAAGCACAAACCCACAAATCCCAGCAATTAAGTCGCGAAATTTTAAGAGAAAATATTTGTGAATTAGTTCCAACAAAGTCAGCCCAAAAATTTGAGAATTTCTTTGAATAAAAAAATAATGTTTCTATTACGGAACATTGGGAAGTCGTCATCACACTTTTTTCAAATTTTCGGAAGCATAAGAACACTGTTTATTAGCCAATAATGAGCAAAATAATACGAAAATTCAACAGATAAACTATTACATCATTATGTTGCTATACAAAAATATAACAAATGAACTATTATACACGATTTTCCAAAATCAATATTTACCGCACAGTCAAATAGCGACAAAACGAAAGGTCTAACGGGTTATACCTCCACTGATAGCTACAAAGTTAATGTCAAACCATCACATGTCGCCATTTTATTTTAGGGAATATGAAAAGTATGTGAAATCTGATCGGTTAAAAAATCTGACAGCGTGGCACGACAGTAACCATTTGAAACTAGCACGTTAATGTGCGACCAGATTGTAGGCAAGGGTGGAAACCTGGTTATTGGGCGTTAGGGTCAGTTTCGTTGTGGCGAAAAGTAGATGCAGCGTTTCAGTTTTGGTTTCACGGCTGTCGAAAAATAAATTCCAGTTTTGGCTTAAGTTTCATCCAAGAAAACTGTTTTACTTTGAATACATATGTAAGTGCTCCACTTGTTGGCCTTTTTGCTTTATTGCAATGAGATGGCCGAGTGACGGGAGCAATTGCTTCAGAAATAATCGACTTGGGTTTAATTCTGAGTCCGGAAAAACTAAATTATCAGCTTCTCTACTTGACGCTCAGCAACAAAGGAACTGTGCTGTTAATGATGGTGATGACAATTTTTAAAATCTAAAACCGTGGAAAATTATGAACAGGTTTTGGTTTAGACGTTTGAAGAAAAAAAAAAGGTCTTGGTTTAAGTTTAGGTTTTCAAAAATTTGACTTCACAGGTTTCAGTTTGGATTTCCATCCACAGATCATCTACGGAAAGACAGAATAATTGGTTGGCGGTACAGAACTTGAGAATAGCTTTGAAAAAGCTGTTTTCGCGTTAGGCTTCAAGAAAAGTTGTTGTCCCAGAAGCTTTTCGTAACGCACTCTTCAGTGGGTAATCGCGTCAAAGTGGAAACGAGAGAGCAAGATCTGGCGATTCATAAATATCAGTTTCGGACGGCAGCGAAGCGGTAGTTACATCAACGAATCCAATCGAGCGCGGGAAAGTCACGCACAGTTCTGATTGGACAAGTCGTGCGAACCTAAATTCTATTTGAACAGTTTAAGAGTATAGACAAACTCTTTCTGTTTGCACAATCTATAGAACGTACGTTCGCACGACTTGTCCAATCAGAACTGTGCGTAACTTTCCCGCGCTCAATTGGATTCGTTGATGTAATTACCGCTTCGCTGCCGTCCGAAACTAATATTTATGAATCGCCAGACCTTGCTCTCTCGTTTCCACTTTGAAGCAGAGTTGCCAGATTGGACTACTTTTAATCATGATTGGCGACTGAAATTTTAGATTGGCGACTTGCGACTTTTTGGGCTACTTGCGACCAAGTTTTGGCGATTTTTTTAATTATTGGCTACTTTTAAAAAAATGTTTTTAAAAGAAAACTGCGATGAGTGGTAAGAGAAGTGTTTAATTTTGCAACACTGCGTATGAGGTGTTCGTACCACTAGTTCGTTATTAGGTGACGATGGGACGGGATAATTGGATGCTTTTTCGCATGCTGCTGAGGTCACGTGAGGTTTTTGAGCCAATCAGCCTACTCTTGCCAGCGCATTAGATGACTAAGAATGATTCTTGGTTGTTATACGGTATTAAAGTGTAACGGTAGACAATAGTTAGTTATACCGTAATAATGATTTTCAGTCTGTTGTAATAGGGGCTTTTCAGTCTGTTGTAATAGTACGAAACTTTTTTATAGGTAGCAAATTGGAAAATTAGTTTAATAGTGAATCTTTTATTCTTTTTTGTTTAAGCTGTGGCACTACTTGATTAGAGCAATTCAAAGAAAAACACAATTTAAAATATTTTGTATTTAACACGTTAAACTTAGACTAGATTAATACTAAAACTACTGTTTTATTTTTAACTTGCATGAATAAACGGTGTGCTGCATAGGCTACCGGTACCCAGTTACACATCCTTTTGCTTTGATCAGTTTCTCATTGTTACTCCCAGTGGCGTAGCCACAAGGGGGGTTGGGGGTCACAACCTCCCATTGAACCTCAAATGACGTCATACTTACTTCTTTTTCTGGTATTTATTTCGAAGTGCTACAAGATAAGACCTGAGCCATTTCGAAGTGCTAGATAGTTTGTCATTGATAATCTGATTTTGTAATTGTCATAATAACAAAAATTGCGTAGCGTTGTTTCCTGAATCTTGTTTTTTACCCTTATGCTTATGAAGCAGTGATGCAAATTTATGAGCAGGACAGTGTCGCTCCTGTACACGCAACTGCCCTCGGCCCCTCAGACCTTCCGCAGAAAAAAGGCTAAACGATTTCAAGCAAAATTGATCTACGTAGCTCAAAAAAGAACTCAATCGCTAACATTTGAATATCGTTTTACCAGTTCCATAAGAAAGCATTCCTTTGACTTCCTTACAACAATCGTATCTTAACTGCCTTCGGTATTTTTACTTTAAAACATATCTCTTAAATTTGAGGCCATTTTTTGTTATTATACAACCAGTGGCGGATCCAGGGGGGATGTGGCGTAGGCTTATGCTGCGTATGCATCCCCCCTCCTCACCAGCCATTTTCAACAATGTTTTGGATGAATAAAATTTTTCCATAATTTTGAACTCCTTCGTAACAATATGCCTTAGTCGCCTTAAGCACGCATAATCGAAACTCAGCGAACAAAATGCATCATTGGTGAAGCATTCAAAGTTAAAGGCATGGTCAGATTTTGTCATTGTAAAATCTATTGTACGTGGAGTAGGACGCAGGGGCGAATTAAGAGATCGCGGGGCCCGGGGCTCCTAAATTATTAAGAGGCGAAAACAACTAATAAACCTATCCTTTGGAAATCAAATTTTTTTGACACCACAATCAACCGAAAATTTTATCAAATTATTTAAACTCAAGTTTGGGTCGTCGCGCTCAAAAAGATATTAATGTTGACAAAACTTTTTATTTTGATGTTATTAATTTAGATCAAAGAGGTGGAGTCTAATTGTTATTTTGATTTATCAAAGAAAGTAAATTGTTTTGGTTTTGTTTAAACTTTACCTTAATATTAATTTCGAAAGGTCGAAACATCGAACAAAATTCTCGCACTGTTTCATTAACCTTTTATTGACCGAAAAACGTTTTTCTGCGTCAAAGTTGACTTGAATGTGACGTTTACTTATCTGATAACAAATTTAAAAATGCAATGTTATTCGATCTATAATCAGATTTTTTTGGGTGTTTTACTAGTGAAACAATCTGTTGACAATATCATCAAGATTTCATTACTGGTATCGACTTCTCTGATGCTAATATCCGTGAACATACGCCACAATTCTTTCTATTTTAAATTGAAAAGGCATCAGAAACAGCGAAAAAATTTTACCTTGGTAAACCACTAGTTTCAAATCAACAGCTTCAATCATAAATTAGTACCTGCATGGATATCAGTGATATGAATGATTCAACAAGGCGGCTACCAAATAGGCCTACATACTGCAGTTCAATAAAATACTTAACATATACGTGCAAGAAAATTTGGGAGATTCAAATGGGGAATCTTCTTCAGAGTATTCAAGCAAGATCTTACTTTATTTGTTGGAGTGTTTATCCTCCTATCCAGTACTCGAGTTGAGGGGGAATGCCACCCCCCCCGGAAAACAACACCATCCCCCATAAAATAATTTAGCGTATACTATTCCCATACAAGTATCATGACCACTCCTCCTTGCGTCCGCCTAAAAAGTTGCACCATCCCCCCTTAAGTGTTTTAACAACTAGAGCACTGTTCCTATCACGAGAAAGCGACTGTGCGCTGTAAGAGCTCGCTAATGGATCATTGCGTAACTGTATTTTTGGGAAGAACCTTCACGCCTATTTCCCAAATACAGTATGTGGGTATGTGGCCAAATTGTGATTTACTGTCGTGCCCAGGATAAAAAGGTTTGAAGAGTAAACACTAGCAGAAAAAAAAACTTGGAAAAATTATTTACAGTATAATAGATACAGACATGGTGAAATACACCATTTCAAAAAATTAAAAATTTAATCACTGACACTATGCTATATCAGGACGAAAATCGATGACACGTTGATGAACTGTGACAAAATAGTTCAACTAATAAGTTAGTAACTACACCCTTGTGCAAATTAATTGAAACAAACCTCTAAACTTTCGTATATCCTCATTCTTTGCTGAAACCAGCGTAAATTGAGTACATATGCTATTATTATCAAAATCACCAGGATCACTCTTTTCATTATTCAGTTTACAAGAAATACATTTCGTTCTAAGTGGACATAAGTCAGTTTATAAGAAATAAATTTATAAGAAATATAGTCCTAAGTGGACATCATCAGTCTTATTCAATAAGAATGAGACATCATCAGTCTTATTCAATAATCAGTCTTACTCAATAAGACTGATGATGTCCGCTTAGGACGAAATATATTTCTTATAAACTCTCTCTACAACCACATCATGCAAGGCATTGGGGCAGATTGCCAAAGAACTAATCCACAATAGGGTGGAGTGAAAAAAACGTTTTGTTTAAATCGATTTTTCCGTGGTCAAAAAAGTGGGCATTTGGTCTGAAAACATGTTTAAAAGTGGTTTTGCATAGTTGCACGCAAAAATTTCCGTGCTACCTCCCTCTAGTGGTTTGTCAAACCCAAATTTTGCAAAATTTATCATAACTTCTTAATTTCAAACAGTAGAAAGGTGAAAGTTACATCAAAAGTTGCAGAACACTCTAGTTTATATCTGCTCTAAGAGGACTTTTGCTTCAATTTTGCTCAGAAAAAGCGTTATCAGCAAAAAACACAATTTCATCAAATTTTTTCTTTTCAAACAGATATTATGCAGTTGCTAACTTGTTATGATGGTAATTAAACAAATATTTTTGTCTTTGACCTTCCAGATGAGTCAGAAACCATCTTGTTATGATTGAAAAAGACTTTCCGATTTCGTAGCATACCCGTATTGCTTCCAGCTAACTTTTCACCTTCACCAAAAGTGAGGCCACAAAATACTGTCGTAGCGCATGTCACTTCTATTTTGTTTTCGCAAAACGTAGTAACAAAAAAGTTCTTTTTGTATGCACTGATTACGAAATTGTATTATGATATATCTACCATAATTCGTATTATGAAAATGAAGATAGGAACAGGGTCTGTTAACCGGTGTGTTAAAAGCAAAAAATTAAACCGGCCTTGAGGAGTGCCAAAACCCTTCCAGTCCTGGATAGCTTTTTCGTTTTATGCACCAGTAGTTATATTTTGGGTAACAGACCCTGTACCTTTCTTCATTTTCATAATACGATTTACGGTAGATATACTGACACCTACAATCTTTAACATCTCCATGTAGGTCTTTTTTGAGTTTTCACGTAAAGTTAAGATACTTGTACGCTTTCTAGGGCTAACATCCATCGTTTAAAACAACTATATACTATTATAACCTCTAGTTACAAATTCTACGTAAACAGCAATTTTTTAGAGCAATGATTATGTATACATTAATGACGTCATATCATAATCGGATACATTACGTCATTAATATTTTATTTTAATAAAAAGTAATCTTATAAACATTTTCTCCGAAAAAGTCAACACATGTAATCAATTTACGCTTGTTTCAGCTAAGAATGAGGATATATATGCTTCAATTAATTCGCACAAGGATGTAATAAAATACGAAAATTATAGAAACTAGCTCATATATTTTTGCTTGGCATTAGGATTTTGTGAACTCAATCTACTTAATAATACACTTAATCGGGTAACAATGATTGTTTCAAAAATGTGGTAATCGCTTTCGAAAGAAAAACCAGAAAGGCGAAAAGTCATTGCTCAAAATTGCTTGTGAGCGAGAATAGCGTTTATCTAAAAAGTTCACTTTTTGCACATTGTTCCACTAGAACATGCTGCAAAAGCGCGTTAGTTGGACCATAAAAACAGAAAGTATTATTTTATTACGAAAGTATGATACAGTTCTTCTTACACCGTGGCACAGCAATTTTACGGCTAAAATTGGCATACGACTACGTCAAAATCGTAAATCGACGGCAGTGGTTGCAAATAATTTTTTTTCGCAAATGTTTAATGTTAATAGAAGACAGTGTTAAAGTAGTAAATGGTGTTAACACTTTCCTAAACAAAAATATGGTTTGATGAAAGGAGAAATGGTAGTGAAATAAATCTACGATAAAGCCATACTTGCGTATATTCTAAAAACTTTAAAACAAAAATATGTTCCATTAATGGAACTATAGGCAAAAAAAGGTTGAAAGGGCAAATATAAACCACACAGAAAATATAGTAAACAACACAGAGAGTGAAACACAAAAAAAGCTAAGGCAAATCGTTCGGCTGTACTCTCAAGATTCATAGCTTTTACGGCTTTACTATCATAGTTTAAAGCAGGGTGTCCAACTCGTGGCCCGCGGAAAGTTTTCGAGTGGCCAGGGGGATTTTTCCGAAATTACCAATATTATCAACGTAATTGCTACGTAATTTATGAGCTTACATTCCGAGAAATTGTTACTTAATGTTTGCTTTCTTGTAAGTTAATTTTATTGCATCACAATGGAAATTGTTTCTCATCACATTTTCGATATCGTTACGTTCATATCCTTTTCACACAACCGTGTTGGTGCTTCAAAAGTAGTCAGTAATGAACTAGGTTGGACCGGCCGTTAGCTCAACTGCTTAGCGCACACGCTATCGGTGCGGGAGATCTAGGGTTCAAATCCTGGCTCGGTCAAATTGGCACAGTGTTGCCAACGGCTCGCCATCGCTACGACGTTCCTTCGGAGCTGTGTAGCCCAGGCGCTGAGCCGCGGAGATGGATCCGGCGAACTTGTTACACGCTTCGGCGTAATACCACGAGTATAACGAAGATTTGATTTTGATTTGGTCGCGATCCGAATTTATACCATAGGCGCACGCAGGGGGAGCACGGTGCCATGCCCCCCCCCCCTTTCACTCTATAATAAGGCGCTAAAACCTAACTTTCAGTCTATAATTTTTCAAACTGATAATGGTTGCAGCCTCCTTTCACCTATTTTGGCCATGCTTCTGCTTTTAGACATACCGTAAGCTGCGAAAATATTTTTGTATTGTCACAAGTAACTGCACTCACTACATGCCCTTTTTCGTTGAAAAAGTGTGCTAAAATGAGTGTATCCCCCACACCCTCGGTTGTGCCCCCCTCCTTTGCCGAATCCTAGGTGCCCCCTCCTTTGCCGAATTATGCAGAGAGTTTAATTTTCATTTGGAAAATTGCACTGGAGATGCTAACAAATTTTTCATTATAGTTAACATGCATGGCTTTGACCCTCTGCCGGACTTTCAGTTTCAACCCACTTATGACAAGAGTGGTGTACTTGATGCTTTTACCTTGGTGGAATTCTGAAAGTCAAAATGCTTGCAGGAAAAGAAGGGCTGCAGAGAAAGCTTTTAGAAAAATTAAATCTTCACAAAACAAGCTGAAGTATTATGAAGCATGTAGCCTAGCCCAAAAAATTTACTTGACCCAGAGAAAAGAATATTATAAAGGTAAACTTATTGATCACAAGGGAGATGCTAAAGCTCCTTACAATTAATCAATTACTGGACAAATGGTCTGAAAAGTGCAATATGTCTCTTTCTAACCACATTCAAGTTAATCAATTTGCTCATTTCTTTGACAACAAAATTAAACAAATTTATGCTGAAATACACACTGAAAGGGGTAGTTTAGTTTAGTTGCATATTTATCCTCCTATCACGAGAAAGCGATCAATGCGCTATGCGAGCTCGCTTAAAAGTTGCTAGCCATCTGTCTACCACACCAAGATGGGGGAATCCCGCCAAGTGCCTTTCCCAACGGCACAACAAGTAAACTTGCCAGCTTGTTCTTCACACTGTCCCTTTAATGCTGAGCGTCAAGCAGGGAAGCTGTGAAGACCAATTTTAAAGTCATTGGTTTGACCCGACTCGGAATCAAACCCGAGTCTACAGCTCAAGAGACAGAGACTCTATACCACTCGGCCATCTGAGAGCTGTTCAGATTCTGAGTTTGGTAATAATGTTCACCTTCTTTTGCAATGGTAGAGGTAACAGCAGTCTAAATTGCAGCGAATTCAGCTATTGGTCTAAATCGGATTAAACTTCAAAGGGTAAAAGATTAGTTGGTCTACGTCAGTAAGCTGCTGCAATATTTACTGTAGCTCAAAAATAAATCTTGAGAAGAAAATTGATCTTGTACTGCAAAAATTGAGTTCAATTGAAAAAAGAATGGACAGCTTCGACCAAAAATTCAGTGACTTAAGCCTAAGATTGAAAGAATTAGAAGGCAAATGCGACAACAGAAACGATGAAGTTGAAAATTTGCTGTCAGCTAAAGTTGATTTGACAACCTTTCAGCAGCTGAAAGATAAACTTACGGTCCTCGAAAACTTTAAATCTAACTATGAAAAGGCGCAGATTATGCAAGAGACATATGACAAAAGGCTAAACATACTCATTCATGGAATGAAAGAAAACAGCGATAGCCCTTGGGAAAAACACGAAAAATCATTGGACAAATTTCACGATTTTTTGAAAAATGGCTTGCAAATTGAAAACCCCGATGCAGTTGAAGTAGTCGACATTCATAGATTGCCTCAGCACCCGGTACAAAGATTTGGAAGAAACGTTGTTGGACCAATAATCGTAAGATAAAACCTTAATATTCAATTCTGCGAAACACCTAAAAGCCTGCAACAGCAAACGCATAAGCGAAGACGTCACTTCACCACACATCTTCATCACAGAGCATTTGCCAAAGAAATTCCAAGAACAACGCAAACGCCTCCTACCGGTTTTCAAAGACGCGAAACGTAAACAACAAAAGACATATTGGTAGGCTATAGACGGAAATTATGTGCTTTTTGTGAACGGCAAGAAAGTTGAAGCTTCTGAATAATGTAAGGTTGCCTACTTAAGCATTATTGACTTTTTTTTTTCTTCTTCTTCTTTATAGACTTCACTTTTACATGATTTCCTGAGCTGATTAGTTGATCTCAAACCGGTTCAAATTTACCACAAACGGTAATGGATATATTATAAATGGATGGTTACATATGAATAAGTACCCGGTATCGATTGGTTTTAGTGGACTACGATAGCTTAAATCTACGTCCTTAATCGATAATAACTTAGCGCTTTCGCAGAATCTCGTTATTTCTGCCGTTTTTTCTCGGAAGGTAACAGCTACAATTGTTATGTTTTTGAGATAATCGAGGTTTTGTGTTTTTCACAATTGCGCAAAATCCTGATTATCAATTTTTTTATGACGTTTTAAGAAACCATGAGTAATCTCTTTTGTGATTTTGCGGTATCAAAAAAAGACATGATAATTACAATGGTGGCAGAGTTCTCTATAAGGGTTAGCAAACTCTTTCTCATTTTTGTTTCTTTATTCAACCGACACGCTTCAATGAGGTGACTCAAAATTCGTTACGCGGAGTACTCAGGTGCAACTGCACTGCAAGCAATAGACAATTTTTAAGGGGAGACATGGGGGAGGAGTGGGGAATAGTGTTTGGATGTGGGGAAGTGTGAGGGAAGGGGAAGGGAAGTGAGGGTGGGTGGGAAAGTGTGGAAAAGTGTGTTGGGGTAAGGGAAAATGAGGGGGGATATGGTATAGGCATAGGAAAGTGTGTTAGGATGTGGGGAAGGTGTGAGAGAGTGTATGGGTTAAGCGTGGGAAGTATGTTGGGGCGTGGGGGGAGGTGAGGAAAGAAGTGGGGAAAGGTATGGGGGGGTGTGGGGTAAGATAAGGGGAGATGTGGGGGTGTAAAGAAGTGTGGGAGAGGGTGGGAAACTGCGTTGGGGTGTGGGGATAGGTGAGGGGAGAGGTATGGGGGGTGTGGGGAAGGGGAGATGGGTAGAGTGAAGAAGTGTTGGGGAGGTATGGGTGAGTGTGGGAAAGTGTGTTGGGGTTTGGGGGAGGTGAGGGGAGAGGTATGGGGGGTGTAGAGAAGGTAAGGAGAGATGGGGTGTGTGAAGAAGTGGGGGGGGGAGGTGTGGGAGAGTGTGTGGGGAAGTGTGTTAGAGTATGGGGGGAGGTGAGGGGAGAGGTATGTGGGGTGTGGGGGAAGGTAAGGGGAGATAGGGGTTTTAAGAAGCGTAGGAGGACGTGTGGGAAATAGTATGGGGGTGAGTGTGGGAAAGTGCGTTGTGGTGTGGAGAGAGGTGAAGGGAGAGGTATGAGAGGTGTGGATAAGGGAAGGGGGGGTGTGAAGAAGTGTGGGGGCGGGTGTGAGAGAGTGTATGGGGTGAGGGCAAAGATATGGGGTGTGTGGGAAGGTAAGGAGAGATGTGGGGGGTGTGAAGAAGTGTGGGGGAATGTGTGGGAGAGTGTATGGGGTGAGTGTGGAGGGTGTAGGAAAGTGTGTTGGGGTGTGGGAGAGTTATGATTGGGGGGGTTGGAGTTGGGGTCAGGAGGTTTGGGGTTAGGTGAGTTGGGGGAGTTAGGAACGGGGGATTGGGATTGGAACAGTTGAAGTTGGGAGGGTTGGGGTTGGGTGAGTTGGGGTCGGGAGAGTTATGGTTGGGGAAGTTGGGGGGTTGGGATTGGGGGAGTTGGGGTTGGAGGGGTTTGGGTTGGGAGGGTTGCGGAAGTTAGGGTTGGGGGGTTGGGGTCAGGAGGTTTGAGGTTGGGAGGATTGGGGTTGGGGTCGAGGGAGTTGGGGTTGGGAGAGTTATGGTTGGAGAGGTTGGGATAGGAAGAGTTGGGATTGAGGAAGTTGGGGTTGGGATTGGGGGAGTTGGGGTCGGGGAAGTTGGGGTCAGGGCGGTTTGATGACCCTCCCAACCCCTCTGACCCCACCCCCGACCTTAACTCTCCCGACCCCACCTCCCCCGACCCCAACCTTCCCAACCCCAACTCCCCCAACCATAACTCTCCTGACCCCAACTCCCTCGACCCCGACTCTCTCAATCCCAACCGTACCAACCCCAAACCTCCCAATTCCAACTACCCCGACCCCAACTTATTCGACTCCAACTCTCCCGACCCCAACTCCCCCGAACCCATCTCTCCTGACCCCAACTCTCTCACTCCCACCTCATCCGACTCCAACCCTCCCCACCCCCCCGACCCCAACCCTCTTGACCCCAACTCCCTCGACCCCAACTCACCCGACTACAACCCTCCCCACCTCAACCCCCCGACCCCAACTCTCACACACCTCTCCCCACACTTCTTTACACCCCCCACATCTCTCCTCACCTCCCCCCACGCCCCAACATACTTTCCCACACTCATCCCATACACTCTCCCACATCTCAATACACTTCCCTGCACCTATCCCCACACTTCCCCCCTCACCTACCCTCACACTTCCCCGCTCTCCCTCCACACTTCCCCTTAAAAATTGTCTATTGCTTACAGCTGGGACTCTGCATCAACAGATATATGCTTCAATTCTGAGTCGCCCCAGTCAAGCGTGACGGAGCAGTCACATGATGGTGTTTGCTAACCATATTAGAGAACTATGATGGTGGTTATTACCAGCAAAAAAATTTTTCGCAAAAACATAGCGAAAGATTTTTTTGCGTGTAGTTATTACCCCTTAATCATTACGAAAGTAAATAAGGTATGAGTTTGACTTTACACAGATGATGAAACATCAATTTTTGAGTCGAAAACTGTAAAAAAACATTTTTGAAAAATTTGTGGTTGTTGCCTTTTGAGAGGGAACGGCAGATTTGTACATAGGCCTAAGTAGCAAAATAATAGCTGTAGGCTAGTCACCTCATGAGAATCGTCCTGCTACATTAGTGTACCCTTACAAGCAGCAGTCGCGGGTACGTATTCAATTAAACACCCAAAATGAACTAGAAGTGGTGGATCGTGTCTGGTACTTGCCACCTACTATTTTGCAATTTTATGCGATCAACTCGGTTTATTTACTGCTCATTCCTTCCTAGTGATACAGCAGTATATGATTCTAAGGTGCTGACACAAACAAGGGCCACCGTTCAAATACGATTCTTCTTAAACTTCCTCTTCGTACAATAATGCTAGCACATTGCCAATGTCATTCATTACTGTATAACTGCCTGTTGTTTTACTTTTATTTATCTACCTTATTTACGTGAAGGCATGATCCGCCCATGTTCTTGTTTTTTTTTTTGTTCATGCACTTGTTACGTATTTTTACTGGTTTGTGATGTGTTAACTGCTAGTTTTGGCCTTGATTCAATACGTTCTTAAGTTCTATATGCATTCGGGCTTATGGAACTCTGCAAAAAGCTGTGAACCTGATGTGATACCCACCGTTCTGCGCTTACTTTTTTGTTCTCTTAGACGCTTCACAAAATGTTTTCTGTCTTTGCACGATTACATCCGCATACCTTCTAATTGATCTTAACTACGTTTGCATGTTTTTTGTGACCCACTATGCACAAATTGATCATCGTCTTTAAAGCAGACCTAATAACTGATTTGCTGTATTTTTCTTCTGCCTTCGTTAGACTGTAATTTAGCTTGCACGCAGAATATGGCGCCTGTCTCTGGCAAGGAGTTAGATGAATTCCTTGGTGCTAGTCAAGCTGCCGCCCTGCGATCGAATGATTACTGTACCAGAGAACTGTGTGACAACTTACTTAATTCAATCACAACAAACATTAAAATTTGCAAATATACCGACCCAACCGCTAGCTCTTTAAATTTTGATGATAATCGCTCCTTGATCCTTTTGCATGTTAACATTCGCTCACTCCATAAAAATCTTGATTCACTGTACGAGTTTTTAGTCACTTTATCTTTTAGTCCGGACATAATCTGTCTAACCGAAACTCGACTTAAAGGCGAAGCATTAATTAATATCGATCTTCCCCTTTACAAGTTTATTCACGTTGATAGCGCAACTGCGGCTGGTGGTGTGGCGATATACGTTTCAAACAAGCTTCAATTCGAGGTTTGTCTCAATCAACATGTATTAAATTCGTCCAAATGCTTGTGGCTCGAACTCTCCGAAAGCAACAGTAACAACAGTAAATCGAAATTTATAGTTGGCGTGGTTTATCGTCATCCCGACCAAACCAAAGTTGACGACTTTTTAGCTAGTTTTTCTACCTGCCTCACAAATCTCTCCAACTCAAAAAAAGTTTATTATATTTTAGGTGACTTTAATATTAACATTCTACAAGATAACCAGTCAAACTCTGCCAGTGAATGCATCAACCTTATTGTAAGTCATGGCGCCGTGCCAGTAATAACCATTCCGACAAGAGTAACTTCAAATTCGTCCACTCTAATTGATCACATCATCACTAATAACACCGAGCTTGATCTAAATCCCGCGGTGATTGAAGCAGATACATCGGACCATTTCCCTGTCCTTTGTATAATTATTAAACCCCGACCACAACAACCTACGAATCGAAAAAAATGAGACAAATCTTCTTTTCGCGTAGATTCCTTCTGTGAAAATCTTGAAGCTAATTTAATCAATGTATTTTCACAACAGCCTGAATTAAATAACGACAACTTCAACGAAATGTTTGAACTTTTTTCTACCACGGTCCTAAGTACCATCAATGCACATGCCCCTTTAAAACCTTTGTCAAGAAAACAAAAAAAAACTTTTGAGTAAGCCCTAGCTAACTAAAGGACTATTAACTTCTATCAAAAATGAAAGATCAATGTTTAAAACTCATTTTTTGAGCGATGATGATGATAAAATAATCTTTTATAAAAAATATGTTAATAAGTTGACTAAGCTCAAAGTGCTATCCAAAAAAGGTTACTTTTCTTCAGCAATAAATGATACCCAAAAAGAACCCCGTAAAATATGGAACGTCATTCGTTCTGTACTTCCTGCCTCCCAAGACTGTGCTTCTGCCATTCCGCTTTCTTTGAAAATAAATGGGCATACCATTACTAATGATCAAGCAATATCTGAGCATTTCAATGAATTTTTTTGTTCCATTGGTGCTAGCTTAGCCGACAAGTTTAACCAATCTGCACCATATTCATTACCCAATATCTTGAACAACGTGTCTCTCCATCAATTTATTTAGATGTCCCCAATCTTTTTGAAATCATTAACGCAATACAAGCACTTAGTCTGAACAAATCGATAGGACATGACAATATTCGACCTTACTATCTTCGCATTGCCTCATCCATCCTCGCCCCCTACCTCAGATTTTTATCGATTTCTGTTTCACCAAAGGCGTCTTTCCTGAAACATGCACAATTGCTAAAATTGTACCAATATTCAAAAAAGGTGAACGTGAGAACCCTTCCAACTACCGCCCCATTTCTATTATAACATGTTTCTCTAAGATCCTTGAACGAATAATACATGAACGTTTGATTAGCTTTTTTGATAAGCATGGCATTATTCAACACACTCAGTATGGCTTCCAACGTAATGTATCGACCAACCACGCTCTTGTAGATGTAGTCACTCAATCATTTGAAAATGTTAATAACAACATGTATACTGGTTTAATCTTCCTTGACCTCACAAAAGCATTTAACACTGTCAATCATTAAATACTACTCCACAAATTAGACCACTATGGTATCCGATGCCAATCAAACAATCTTCTGCGTGCATTTTTAAAAAGAAAACAATACGTCAGTATCAACGGCAGTAACTCCTCCCTACTAACCAACGACCATGGGGTCGCCCAAAGTTCTACTCTGGGGCCTCTTTTGTTCTTGATCTACATTCACGATTTGCCACATTCCGTTAACTGCATTCCCAGGTTATTCGCAGATGATACATGCTTAGTTTTCTCGGCTCCTACCCCAACCCAATTAAGTGCAATTATGAACAAAGACCTTGACAATATTTCAAAGTGGCTCTATTCAAACAAATTTACTGTAAACCCCTCCAAATCTAATGTTCTAATTATTCCTCCCAAACTTAATAAACCCCCACCCATGATTGATCTCTCATTGAACAACTCATCTATTCTTCGAAGTAACAGCGCCAAGCATTTGGGCGTGACTATAGACAGCCTTCTAAAGTTTGACAAACACATCTCCTCCATTGAACATAAAATTTCTAGAGCAGTAGGTATTATCTCCAAACTGCGCCATTTCTTACCCACTAATGCCCTTTTAAATGTTTACTACGCTTTTCTACACCCTCACCTTTTATATGGTTTGCCGATTTGGGGTTCATCTTTTCCTTCACACTTAAAAAAGCTAACCGTTCTTCAAAACAAAGCAATTAAACTAATCGGTGGTGGCTTACCAAGAGACAGGGCTACACCCTTTTATTATAACTAAATATACTTAAACTATCCGACTTATTCAAACTTGAAATAGGGAAATTTGTCCACGCGCACTTTAATAATAAATTACCGTTCACTCTATCCGGCTATTTTTCCTTAACCAGCGAGGTGTCTCAAAAAAACACAAGATCTACTCTATCCCGAACCAACTGTTTATATATTCCTCGCTTCCGGACCAACCGTTTACAAAAATGCATAAGGTACCAAGGAGTGAAAATTTGGAATGATATACCCCCAGAAATCCACACCACCTCGCCTATTTTAATCAAAAAACGATACAAAAAACACTTGATTGAACTTTACGTTTAAAACGACCAATAAGTTTATGGTGTACTGTTAGATTTTTTTTTAATCATTAATTTATCATCCAGCTCTGGTTGATCAAGAATCCATTCAAAATTTTTCAAATAAAGACTTTAGGGTGGCAGCTGACTAGATGACCGGAAGGTCCACTCGCCGTCTCCCTGCGGTCTTATACTTTTTCTTTTTGTCTTCGTATTTCTTACGTTTGTGTTTTGATGTTACCGCAAATAAATATCGATTGGTTGATTGACTAATAAAAACGATAGTGGTGACGCAGAAGTAGGCAAGATGTCATGCATTACAACTTTTAGAAACTTTCAGCCACTAACACTATCTGGTATGAAAGCCATAATTAATTCCATGCCTTCCAAAACATGTGAACTTGACCCTTTCCCTACTTCTTTGATGAAACAATGCAGTGACGTATTGATACCGGCCATACTGCACATAATAAATCTTTTCTTGATTAATGGTATTTTTCCTGAAGTTTTTAAACAAGCCTGTGTGATCCCGTTGTTAAAAAGTGAAGTGCTAGATGTTGATGATGTTTGTAATTATAGACCAGTCAGTAAGCTGCCCCCAAGGTAATTGAAAAATGTGTGCATGTTCAAACTGATACGTATTGGTGAGAAAATTTTCTTTATGGTGAGTTTCAATCCGCTTACAGATCTGGTTTCAGCTGCGAAAAAGCTCTTGGTATCAAGAAATGACAAAATATCATTATTGATTTTAACAAGAGCTTTTTCGCAATGCTATGCTACTTATGTTTGATCTTACTGCTGCTTTTGACACTGTAAACCACGACTTGCTACTAGCTAAATTATTTGAGGATTTTGGTTTTGCTGATAGTGCGTTAAAATGGTTTTCAACATATCTTGAAAATAGAAGTTATTATGTTAAAGGTGCTAATGATTCAGTGTTGCATATTGTTAAAGTAACATCCGGGGTTCCTCAAGGTTCAATTTGAGGACCGGTTCTGTTCAATCTGTACTTTAAAGATGCAGAAATGATTGCAAAATCTCATAGTTTTTTTTGTACATTCATATGTTGATGATATGCAATATTATTTTGAGCTTGGAAAAAATATCTCTATTGATTTTGTGTCTAATAAAATTACTTCTTTCTACTAGATCTTGAAAACTAGATGACTCGCAATTATCTCAAATTAAAAACAAGACCAAAGTAATAGAATTGTTGCCTGACTACCAAAGTAGTCATAATGTTAATGCCGGATTAGTCACTGACTTGTGCAATGATTCGAGCTGTGCTTTGACTTTGCCTACTTCTTTTGTTAAAAACCTTGGAGTTATTTTTGATGTTCAACTTAATATGGAAAAACATGTGCTTAAGGTAGTTAGTACATGTTATGCCAATTTACGAAATCTCGGTAGAATTGCATCCAAGCTCTCTACTGACTTAAAAATTCAACTGTACACTCCATGATTTTGTCGCACATTGGCTACTGCAACCCTCTTTTTTACAATTTGCCGGAAATTTTGCTGAAAAACTTGACTACAGTTTTGTATACTGGTGTTAAATTTATTTTTGGACTCCATGGCACTGCTTCACGCTTGCACATACTTCCTTTTTCGAAACGTCTTCATATCTTGCCTATAAAATTCCGAATTGAATTTAAGATAGCTTTATTAACTCACAAATGTTTACATGAAAATGCTCCAGTATATTTAAGAAAATTGATATGTCTTTGATTTGTGTCCTGTCGTTATTGCCTGCGTGTAAATAATGATGAATGGTTGCTTCAAACTATGCCACATCCTAGCTTGGTCAAATCTAAATCTATGTTTTCCTTTGCTGCTCCTAAAATTTGGAATTCGTTGCCTTTATCACTGCATGAAACTTGCAGTGTTTTGCTTTTCAAAGCGCATTTGAAATCTTACTTTTTTAATATTGCTTTTGAGGATGTTGCCAATGCTCAATAACTGTGTTATGTTTTCTGTAGTAGTATTGCCAATGTTGAACAACTGTGCTATGTTTTTTTGTAGTAGTATTTATTTATTTTTGATAGTGTTGGTAGTCATTTTTAGTGTTAATTTAATTCTGGGCAACCCCTTAGTCAGATTCATTGAATTGTCGATGAAATCTAAAGAGGGGTACAAATTGCATGTTATTATTATTATTATTAGGTTAAAATTTTTTTTTTTGATTTACCGATTACCATTATTGCTTTTGTGCCAATTCTTGCTATAATCGATACATTGTCAAATAAATGATACTATGTACAAAATGTTTAAAATCTCTGATTTAGCATTATAGAATCGACATTCTTGTCTATTCGTTTTATACTGGATGCAGTTTATTGTAACAGCGCAGTAAGCCCTTGCATGCTGCAATGATTCCGCATTTCAAGCAAACTTTTTTCCTAAATCTAAGCAAAAATTGTGTTGTATAGCTCAAAATTGTGGTCGTAGTGACACAAACACACACTATATTTAAAGCAAAAACAGAAAGTCTATGGCCAAAAATCCACATCTGCAAAATCGAAGGGGCACTCACAGACACAACAATAAGCCACTAACTACAAGTTTTATTCAACGTTTCAAAAAATTTGTTGAACTGTAAGGGTAAAAACATGAAACTCTAGGTAGGCAATCTTTCGTTATAAATACGTGAAGGGGTCTCTGATCTCAATTGCTAAAACAAAAATAATCATCAATCATTACAAGAATCTACTGATCACTCCACTGCTTACTCTAACAGTCAATTATCCAATTCACAAAAACTCCTTCTTACTCTGCTCACGCTTCTCTCTGGACGATTCACAAAAATGTCTTACTTCAAAGTCAGCACAGCATCAAGGGCAAGCAACAAGCAATTTCGTTTTAAAACAGTAGGATTAAAAAATGAAACTAACTCAAATGAAGAATTTAACTATGTCACTAGAAAGTAATGCAGGTTTTGAAGCACAAGTGTTCAGTTGATGCACCCCAGACTTCAAAAACAAAAAAATGGAAGTAAGCGCCATGAAAAACAAAGCTACCTGTTATCGTAGATGGAATCTTCCTGCATGGTCACATCCTCATCAGATGACTCCTCTTCCGAACTATCATCCTGAACACATCATCATCATCAAAGAAACATTATTTGATTTTTTCTTGTCATGCATATGGTATGATCAGCTGCAATAACGCAGCCAACCAGCAGTTCCATGGCATGCTCGCAGTATCATCGCAGAGCACAGCACTGTGCATTTCCAACCAACTCATCTAAATTTCCGCAGATCCCAATTGAAAGTTAAGGTAAAAATTATTAACTAAAGTCTCCACAAACTGACTATTGAAACAGCAATATTATGATTATGATGCTGTCAATAGGTTAAGCCTTAGCTATTTCAAAGCTCCATCATGTTTTCAACACAAAAGTATTTTTGCCTTCAGCTGTGTGATCAGAGTCGCATCCAGCCTCCACAGCACTGAATTACTAATGGTCTACATTAGCGGCTCCCAACCTTTTTGCCAATGCGGACTGGTAAAAACAAAGAAAAGAGTTCACGAACCAGCAACAAAAAAAATCACAACAAACAGCACAGTTATTTACGATCTTGGATGCGCAGATATTTTGCCAACTAAAAGAAGTCGTTGCCAAACTAACATTTATTTTAGCTTGGCTACGTGCAAGTATGTAGTTAGAAGCAAACCATTAAATCAAACAAACTGAGAAATTCAAAAATAAAAATTAGTTATCTCATTAGGCTTCAAAGAAATGCTCCGTCATTACTCTTTTGCGGGGCTTTCAAAAAAGCTGTTTGTTCCAGAAGCTTTTCATGATGCACTCGTCAATGGGTAATAAAGTGAGAAAGAGAAGCAAAATCTGGTGCTTGATGAATAACATTTTCTAATGTCTGCAAAGCGTTGGTAATAGACAAACTTTTTCTTTTTTCATGGATTATATTAGGTCGCTCATGGCCTACTCAAGCCATGGGTCGCCGTAATCTGATGTAGCTGACAGGAAGGAAATAGGAAATGGCATTACTTCGCTGACAGGAAGATTGATAAGAATTGTATGACAAACCATAGGAATTAATTCGTTCTTAGATCTGACCTCACGAAAAAACCAAGACCTTCTTGATGGTAGAATACTTCCGCTCTGCAGATGTCAGCTTCTTGCTTCCGTATGCGATTGGAAAAAATCTTCCTTCGTGTTCCGGCATAAGCGCAGCCCCAAGTCCACAGTTCGACGCAGCGGTATGCAAAATAAAACTCTTGTTGTGATCTGGCAGACGCAGAATGGGTCTAGGCACCAGGCTTTCGCGTAGGGTCACAAATGATTTTTCTTGAGCATCTTCCCATCTCACGCTTTCCAGCAGTCCCTTTTTTGTCAAGTCACTTAGTGGCGCCACAATTGTCGCGAATGATGACATGTGGTCGTGGTAGTAGTTGGTAAAACACAAGAACGATCGAACCTCCTTTTTTGTTATGGGTCTCTTCGCACTGCAAATCTTCTCCAAGTTCTCCTCGTTGATGGAAATGCAATATTCTCCGATGGAATGTCTTAAAAACTCGACAGATTTCGAGCCAAATACACACTTAGCAGGTCGAATAAGCAACCCTGCTTGTCTTAGTTTTTCCAAAAGTTTATCAAGCACCTGCAGATGAGTAGCCCAGTCCTTTGTGTAGACAATCAGATCGTATTACATAGCACTCGACATTGTCCATGTCTTGAATTAGCTTCTTCATGCCACGAACCAACGTGCTCCAGAGTTCTTCACTCCAAACGGCATATGTAGAAACTTATAACAGTCATCAGGGGTCACGAACGCGATCTTGTATATATCCTCCTTAGCAACCGGTATTTGCCAATATCCTTTACTCAGATCTATTGTTGAATAATATTGGCACTTTCCTAACTTACCAAACAAGTCCTCGGCCGTAGTGATTGGCTCTGGATCTGCGACCGTAACTAGATTGAGCTTTCGACAGTCGACACACATCCTGGTAGAACCATCTTTCTTCTTAACAACAACCAGCGGAGAAGCATAAGACGAGCTTGATTCCTTCACGATTCCGGTATCCATTATGTTCTTTATCTCCTCTCGAATCTCACCTCTCTTGGCATAAGGCAAAGGACAAGGCTTGCACCTAATCGGACGATCGTCAGTAAGATCAATCTTATGTGCAATCACGCTGGCCTTTCCTGGGATTTCCTCATACTTTCTTAGAACTTCCATAACTTTGTTCCGCTGCTCACCATTTAACTCCGCCCCAACGCACACATCTTGGATGCCTTCCTTCAATTGGAACGTCACCAGCCCCACCAAGTCCTCCTCATTAACACTGATCTCCTCAGCGACATCCCTCTTTACTCCTACCAAATTGTCCCTACTTGCCCAACTGCAGCCGCCAGATAATGGCCCCCCTGGACACATCCGCAGCCCACCTAGATTTCCCCCAAAGGCTCCCCTGGGATATTCCTCTGCCCAAGCGTTGCAGTCTCTGCAATCCTACCTCTCTCCACATAAAGCTTCAACATGTTGATGAGGTACGTCTTCACCTTCTTGTTGATTTCGACCTGGTAATTGTTTCCCCATTGGGTTCCTTGCGTAAGAAGCTTGTTTTGGTCAGTGGGAAGTAACACCAAGACTCTATCTCCCACCCTCTTACCGTCCTTCCATACAGTAGCTCAAAAGGTGAGAACCCAGTGGCTTCTTGCCGTGCCTCTCTATAAGAAATTGGTCCGAATTCGATCCTCTGTCTTCTTCACCCCCAAGTGTCCCCCAAAAAGAAAGTCATGAGCCACTTCCATTACTCTTTCTCTTAAAGATTTCGGAACTAAGACCTGCTTACGGGGGTCTCCGACGTCATCCTTCCTTTGATGTATCCAGTACCAAGTTCTTCCTCGCTTCTCATATCAGAGCACATATCCCTTCCTGGTCTCAGTTCCTTTCAATTGTTTTAACTTCTGCAAGGTGGGGGTCTTCCTCCTGCATCTTGATTACATCTTTCTTATTAATCGACATCTTATCCGTCACTTCTTTCATCTTAAGTGATTTGGGGTCCTTACCACTCCGTGCTTGAGCTCTTGTAGCAACCGCCATCACCACTCCCCATTCTGGATTTGGATCGTCGGACGTTCTAGCTCCAGGCACGTTCCCAATGATTAAGGTAAAGAAGGGGCCCTGCAAGCACAAGGCTTCAACAGTTCCAACGTAGAATGGTGTGTCCACTTCTACTTTAGCCATGGTAGCTCCCTTAATCGTGCGATCCACCGTCATGATATGTCCCATCTCTCTGGTAAAATCCGCTTCTTCCACCAACTCTCTTCTAATAATTACTCCACTGCATCCAGTATCTCGCAACACCTCCAACTTTCTTACCTCCGACCTTGCCCGACAACACAAGTTATTTTTAATTTCCGCCATACACGCACCATTAAGCACCTTCACCTTTTCTCCAGACTTTACTTCTAGCGCCTCCATTCCCATTTCAGCTTCATTTTCGTCACTTCTCCGTGCCACTTGCATCGCGCATGCAACTCGTTGAGCTTGGGTCGGATTCCCCCTGGAACCACGCCCCCCTTCCCCCCCCGCTCTGGATCCAGGTTGAGAGCTCTGTAATGCTGTTTTGCACTCATGAGCTTCATGTCCCATTGCCCCACATTTAAAACAATAAGACCGGCAGCCATGACCAAACAGCTCATTCCGTGACGTTGATGCTTTGCTTGGGCACTCCACTGCTCTATGGCCTCTGCCATCACACACGTAACATCTCGTTGCGTCTTAATGAGTTCTAGGTAAACTGGTCTTCACATCCTGCTTTGTCACCGGCTCTTTCGTGGATAACTTCTTCCTGTGGGCATTTAGGTACTGCTCCGCCAGCTCTGCCAACTCCTCCAAATCCTAAGGACTCCTCTCCTTCAAGAACACCGACACAACTTTAGGGCAGGAGTTTGTAAACTGCTCCCTCTCCATCAACTCCGACACCCCCTTAAAAGTTTTGTCACCACCGGCTAGTTCGAATCACTTATGGAAGTAGTTGAAGATTCTTGCAATGAACTGACTAGGAGATTACTGTCCCTCCGGCTTAGCTTCTTGGAATTTTTCACGGTAACCCTGTTCCATGAAGTCATACCTCTGTAGAAGAGCCTTCTGTAGCTTATCATAATCCTTTGCTTGTTCGTCTGACAATCCGGAGTAGACATCCAATGCTCGGCTAGAAGTAATGGGCTTAGATGAGTAGCCCAGTCAGATCGTTCCCAGCCTGCAACAGTGGCATATTGTTCAAAGCGCAGCGAGCAGCCATTCAGATTATCCTCTCCGTCCACAAAACCAGGAAGCACCGGGGCTTTAGTTCTTGTAACTGCGTTCTGATAGGGAGGGGGGGGATAAGTACTTTTTTTTCAACCCCCCTCGTAAAATATGCTATCCCATAACAGAATCATGATGCAAAAAAATTTTTTTTGTCTGGGATGATCCTAACCCCCCGTCCATACCCCTGAAAATTTGCAAACTCCCCTATATTTCAAAATTGCATATTTTGGTTGTTTTTTGAGATAAATGTGACCATTCATTTTTGATAGTTTTTAACCAGGAGTACGTTTATGCGCTTAAATAACCTTTTGATAAAAATTAAATGTCACCCCTTTTCCTAGTTTATAGTAAACTGACTTTTTGATGAATTTCCAGCAAAGGTTTATTGCATGCTTTTTTACCAATAAGCAATCTAATCCTAATGACAGTTTAATCAAACTGAACGTGGAATTCTAACGCTACTTTTGCTGGTACTGGTAGTAATTTAACCTGCCGAATAAAAACTAACAGTGAATATTACAGTATTTGAAAACTTGTTTTGTTCTATGGACTCTTAGCAATGACTTGGTAGTTAGCTCAGATCATGCACCAGGTAAAGCGCTTCGTTCCACTCGTTCAGTGTTGATGCTTGACAAACAAATCACTAACGCTTATGCAGCGATTGAACTAGCAATTTGAAAAGACAAGTTGCACACCCAATTTAAGATAAATGCCCAACTGCCCATGCCACAACCATCAGATGACCTAGTCGATAGAGCGTTTGTTTTTGGATCGGTAGACTCGAAGTTTGATTCTGATTTGCGTCATTTAAAAATTGGTATTCACAGTTTCCCTGCTTGATGTTAAGGGATAGTGCGGAGCCTGCCGGAAAGTTTGTTTGTTATGCCATTGGGAAAGGCACTTAACGAGACTCCCCCATATTGTTGTGAGATATAGATAGCTGGCAGCCACTAAGCGAGCTCGTATAGCCGCTTTTTCATGATAGGCGGATAAAATTCAAATACATGAAAATAAAAAAAACAAGTGACACTGTTACAAAAGAATTTCTAGGCATCGTGATACGATTTTATCAGTAAGAACTTTCATCAAAAGCCTTATTGCTCCTATAAAAAAATAAAGCAGTTTAATAAAGAATAATGCATAGATTTGTCTATGCGTGTGCATGTGGCGATGTGGCGTTTACCACACTGAATACTTTAGGTGTTTTTGAATGAGTATGGGCATGTCACAAACAATCTTTCATGTGTTTTGCGTACTTTTCAAAATATACTGCAGATTGTTTGGTCACACTCCCATCCTCGACATTCATGTGGTTCAACCTTTACTTGCTTTGAAATACAAGAACAACACATCATACCAAAAGCTAATACTTTTTATGCAAAAACACGCAACGCTTGCTTGGCTAACAGCCTCAATTCGCAACACAATTTCACTGCTTCAAGCTCTTTACGCGAAATCACCCAATTAATTTGATGCGTTAGGGCTAACTTGGACTTTCCCAAAACAAAATTTATCATGGGTTTCTCTTCCACCAAACAACGCAAATTCACCACACAACAAAACGCCGAATTCCAAGCGTCACAAAATACATGCAGTTGATAAGCAGCTGCATGCTTACTACAATTATCGGGTAGGCAATTTCGAGGTATATAAAACTCTTTAAACAACTCGGAGTGCTTTAGCCATTTTTTCCAGCAATCCTGAATGTCTCCTGAGATAACCTCGTCCCACTCTGCACCCGAAGTGGCCACTTGCTGCAAGATAAGTTTGCCCTCAAGCAGGCAAGGCGAAACTATACCTAAGGGGTCGAGCTGACTAGCCATTTTGCGCCTCGTAGTCGCCTTCGAAAATTCTTTGCAAGTAACACATAAAATATCATTTTGAAGGTCCCATGCTATGCCAAGTGTTTTAGAGTTAGGTAAGAGCTCAGATCCAATGTCAACATTAGTCAGACTCGTAGCCAAATCACAATGCGGGACATTTTTCAAAATCTGTGCACAATGATAATTTGCTACCCACTTGCGCAATTTAAAGCCACGGCTACCAAAAAGCTCAATTCCTTCCGAAGCAATTACACGTAAATCCCTGAAGGACGAACTGGCAAACTACATGTCATCCATGTATCCGTTGTTTAACACCGCATGTAACGTTGCTTCACATGCATTAGTCAGGTTTTCATCAATTAAGCGTTTGATGGCCAGTAGGGCAACAAAGTGACTGGAATTTATGCCCCAAACATTGATGTAACTACCGCTTGGATGGCAACAAAGCGACTGGAATGTATGCCCCAAACATTGAAAACATTGATGTCGATTGGATTCGTTGATGTAACTACCGCTTCGCTGCCGTCCGAAACTGATATTTATGAATCGCCAGATTTTGCTTTCTCGTTTCCACTTTGACGTGATTACTCGCAAAAGAGTGCGTCACCAAAAGCTTCTGGGACAACAGCTTTTCTCGAAGCTCTCAAAGAGTTATGAAGTTATGACAGAGGGTTTCTTGAAGCCTAACGCGAAAACAGCTTTTTTCAAAGCTATTCTCAAGTTCTGTACCGCCAACCAATTATTCAAAGATTGTTTTACATAATATAACATATTCAGAGGCATAATTGTCTACCTGATGAAAAATCATTAAAAATGAATGGTCACACCTAGTATTTTGACAATAAAATAAGCAAGATATGTTAATTTTGCTACTTGGGGGAACTCACAAACTTCAAGGGGTGTGTACAGGGGGGTTAGCAAGACAAATGATCAAAAAAATTTTTGTACCATCATTCGGTCATAGGATAGCATATTTTAAGGGGGGGTTTATAAGCGATATTCAAAATTTTTCATTTATTTCCCCCCTAGTTCTGAGAAGCTTGGCTTCATGCCGCCTGTTGGTCTTCCGATGAAGCACTCCTTTGTTCATTCAATCTCTCGCTTTCTAATTGCAACTTTTCCATCTCCAGCTTGTGTTTTCTCTTCGCTTCCCGTTCCACAGCCTCGGCAGCCAATTTCTTTTCCTCGGCTTCTGCCTCCAATTTTAATTTCTGTTCCTCGGCTTCGGCAGCCAATTTCCTTTCCTTGGCTTCTGCCGCCAATTTCAATTTCCGTACTTTGTTCTCTTGTACCACTTTTCATCCCTGGGTCAAGAACTTCGCCTTCTTCTTTCCTTCAAGACCGATTTCTTCTGCCTGCCGTTTTAGATCTTCCAACGTGATAAACCCACTTTCAGTTGCCATGACAATTCGCTAACTATCAACCGAACAAAGAAAAATGATATCCTGGACGAGCCCCCAAAATGTCGCGAAATAAGAAATGGTATTACTTTGCTGACAGGAAGATTGATAAGAATTGTATGACAAACCATAGGAATTAATTCGTTCTTAGATCTGACCTCACGAAAAAACCAAGACCTTCTTTACCAAACGAATATAATAATCGACCCAACTTAACTCACTTAGCCACGGTACTCACCTTACTACTTTTCAATAAACACAAGCACCACTGCTCGCTTCAGTAACACTATACAGCAAGGGCTATACCCTTCAGCATACAACAAAATTGCTTGCTCTACGCACACTATATCTACACTCGAATACCTATGCTCAAAAATTCATGCCTATTTAGTGCAACTATCAGTGCATTTATAATGAACATTTTTATTGCAGAACTAAACGTTTTCGGCCTTTCATGTGGCCCTCGTCAGAGAAATATAATAAAAGCATATATTAACTCGAAAATCAGAACGAAATGAAAATTTAAAAAAAAAATCAGAGAGCAGTTAATGCATCAGCGTAATAATAACACAAATAATGACATGACAATTCAGGTATTATATATGCATACAGTTTATAAACAATAAAACAATATAAATTAATGGTTACGATGACAGAATACATTTAAAGCACATTCAACAAAATCAACGAACCTCCTCCATAAAGTTGGGCATTTAGCTTAGGGTTGTGTTTTTTTATCAGTAGAGCTTCTTGAACTTTGTTTCGTACTTGGTAGTACATTGCCGGAACAAAAATTCAAGAAGCTCTACTGATAAAAAAACACGATCCGAAGCTAAATGCCCAACTTTATGGAGGAGGTTCGTCGATTCTGTTGAATGTGTTTTAAATGTATTCCGTCATCGTAACCATTAATTTATATTGTTTTATTGTTTATAAACTGTATGCATAAATACTGAAGACCTATGATCGTTAATATATGCTTTTATTTTATTTCTCTGACGAGGGCCACATGAAAGGCCGAAAACGTTTAGTTTTGCAATAAAAATGTTCATTATAAATGCACTGACAGTTGCACTATTGTGGCTACTTAAAGCAAAGTCTCTCCCGAAGCTCTATCATGCCTATTTATACTCTAAACTTAGGTTCGAGAACGTTATATAACATTATTAAAAAGAAACAAGAAGAGAAACCATACGACATGCAAAAATTCACACCAAACTATAGTAAACACAATTGTGACGTCGAAGAGAAATCATATGACATGCAAAAAAAAATTCACACCAAACTATGGTAAATACAATTGTGACATCACAAGCACAAATTTCGATCCAGTGAAACTGCGCAATGGAGAGATCTGTCCAGAATATTCACGAAAAAAATCGTCAGTAAAAGATGATGACTTCATAATGCAACCTTACGAAACAATCCCACGAACAAAACTTCGGAAAACAACGTATCGGTCTAGAACAGTGGTTTGTAACCTTTTATATTCAGCTACCCACTTTGCAATCTGACATAACCAAATTACCCACTTCCAATATTACGAGTCATTAAACACACATAAATGAGTTGTGCATCAGGTGAAGAGCAAAAAAACGTAAAAGATGTCCAAATTTCCGCCCAAAATCAAGGTCATTACGTCTGTAGATGTCCAAATCTCCGCCCAAAATCAAGTGAAAAGCAAAAAAAAAAAGTCATCACGTCCGCAGATGTCCAAATATTTTCACCCAAAATCAAGTGAAGAGAGAAAAAAAAAAGGTCATAGATGATTAAATCGCGACCCCCCAGGTTGAGAACCACTGGTTTATCGTGAACTGTTGTGTTACAAGACTTCAAATTACCCACCTAAAATCCTCAAATTCCCCACTAGTGGGTTATTACCCACAGGTTAAGAATCTTTGTTCTAGAACCTTCTACAGTAGACAAAGCATTTAGAACAAAAACACATTAAACAGTTATATCGTTACACTGGCTTTCAGCTAGCTGCGATAAAAACGACTGCGTGCCGTGACCAGAATAGAAAATTGATCTTGATTGTAACTGGCAGCACATTGGTCATTTTTTAATAAGTGCTGTCGAATCGCTAAATCACATTTTAAAGTGGGTTGTTTTCGCTTGCAATCTTGGTCAGGTTGCAATCGCTGGGAGCCTGTGCGTTGTCTCAGCCATTTCAGAACATGCTGCTTGATACGATCTTGACGTCATGGGAATGTTCCTCCTACAAATGGACTGTCACAAAGGCACTTTTACTTATAAATGACGGAATTTGGAATGACAGGTCGAACATCTTTCCGACTTGCAGGCAGCAGTTGTCTGGAAACAAATACTGTCTGTACAACCATGGATACGGAGCAGCTTTTGACGATCTGGATGTTCTTTTCTAGTGTAAGTGCCACCTTTTCATTGCAGGTGACCCGAAGGTAGACTAGACGCTTGTCAGGGACAAACCGATGGGGTGAGAAAGCTGCATCATATTTTTGGATACTTGTTTAAGAACAAAACATTGTCCAACAAGATTTCCTTTATCTGGTTATCTTCTTTCAGTCTGCTTTAGGAGTAGATCCTCAAGGCATGATGAACAAGCCTTAGCACTAAACTGGCTTTGCGTTATATCGGTGTAAAGCAGTGGTCTTCAACCTGGGGGTCATCAGGCACTTTTTTAGGAGTCACAAGAGGTATTTAGTATTTGTTAGAAACCCCTTTGTCGCAGACTCAGACGTTGTTAACGTGCTCAACGAAAATGATGCAACTTCAGAGCAATTTATAGCCCTGAAAAATGACTGGACTGCGGAGGATACCTTCAAAGAGATGTCTTTGTCTGCATATTGATCAGCCATAATAGCTTCGTATTCTAGAGTGGTAAGCACAGCGATTCAACTTTTGCTGCCTTTTTCATCAACCTGGCTGTGTGAGGCATGCTTCTCAGCATTATTCGAAATAAAGAACAAGGTCAGAAATAAACTAATAGCAGAGCTAGACTGCTAGATCAGAGATGCGCTCTATCCACTACCAAGCCACGCATTGACAAGCTTTGTCACCAAAATGCAACAACAACCATTTCATTAGTGCAGCTGCCATGATGTGTATAAATTCATTGAGTTTTCTTTTAACAGGGTGATTCTACAACTAAAAAGCAAGTCCTTCCTGGCCTACCGGACGGTGATACTACAATACTTACAATAGTCATTTCCATTGCTGCTATGCATGCGCAACTGCTTTACGTGTGTTTAATAACTCATAATTTTGGAAGGGGGTCGTTTGGTTATGTCGGATTGCAAAGTGGGTCACTGAATAAAAAAGGTTGAAAACCACTGGTGTAGAAGATTCCCAGTGTAGGTACTGGCCAGTGAAGACAAGTTTATGGTAAACTTTGGTTTCGTAGCTGACTTTTGTGTGTTCTGCGTGGACATAGAAGAATGCAAGGGAGTTGTTCTTCTCCACCTCAAAAGTAGACTGGAGAGAGAAATGTAAACTGTTAAGTCTGATCAAAAATTCCTCAAGACTCTTTTTTATTTTAAAAGATGACAAAAGTGTCCTCAGCCTTCTCTGAAATACACCGCAGGTTTGGATATTTCAGAAAGTAGCTTTTCTTTATAAGATGCTCTACTTTATTAATTTTCCTATCGTGAACTATTTTTTCGTTTCAGCTATGAAGAGAAGCTAGAGAGGATGCATGGAGAAGAGACTTTTCAGTGGTTGTCATCTTTTTTACTTGTTTTTTTTCACTGCTTATCTCGGAGCGTAGTCGTTTTAAGTATTCAAGTGGCTTACTTGCAAGATGGCTGTGCGTTTGGAAGTGTCGGAAAACTATTTGAAACAGACACCACTCAGTTTCAATGTCGTCTGGGGAGGTCGCAAGTTCTTTGAACTTGATTGCAATGTTGTCGGCAAATGCAAGTCGTACCTTTTTGACAGCCAATGATTCAAACTTGATTTAATGGGTTTTTCGCGGTAGAACCGATTTTGCTTTCTCAAGGATTTCAAAGGGCAAACAACTACATGGTGATCACTTTGGGAAGGATTTAGCCCCTCTTTTAACATGAACATCAGACACTGAGCATTTAGCTTCCAGCGATCTTCAAAATCACTAACCAGTTTCTCAAACCAAACCTTACAAAACTTTGGATAGTCTGAAACAAAACTCTGAAACCTTACAAAAGTGGATAGCGAAAAATAAGGAGTTGAATTTCGAACAGAGTCAAGAAAAATAAAAATTGGCATTCAAAGCTTCAAAAAATTTATTGTTGACACATTTGACAAGAGAATCTGCATCTTCGAATAAGTTACAGTTGCAGTACTGCAACACTACGTCACTTAATTGTCGCAACGTCAAACTCAAATGAAGTATAACAATTTACAAGACCTTCTTTACATGAGCATAAAACGCATTGCACATTGTAACTGCTTTGCACTTGCTTTGTCATGAACAGGTAATCGCGCAAATGTTTGAAAACAATACAAAACAGCGTTTGTTATAAGTAACGGTATCAAGAATTAATTACCGTATTGCAAGTTGGAAGCTTTGCAAACCCCAGGTTGAGAACCCATGGCCAAGATTAAGCCTGCAATTTGCCAAAAATGGCATGGCACATCCACACATGACTTACTTGCGCAAAGCTTTTTGTACGAACCACTTTGCGTGGGCTGACCTTTGCTGATCGAGGTTTACAATCTGGACAGTACCAATTGCCTGCAGGAACACTCTAAAAACCAAATATTATCAACGAAATGAATCCCCGCAATTGATGCCTTTAAGTGTGCAACAATCTACTAAAGCAAGTTGCAGATGAAAGAAACCTATGTTCATCACACACTTCCATTCGTCCCTTTTGCCCGTCTGTTTTCGATAATGGGGGTGCAACTTAATTTTTAACTAGTCGTCAGCAGATTGCACTGACAGCAAGTGTATTACAAGAGCTTCAACATCTTTCAAAGTAGACAAAAACCTTTTTCCTCTGTCAACACTTATGCTTAAAAAAGAAAAACTCAGAAACCAAGCAATGATTTCATTCGTTCCACCAAACGATGGCCGAGTGGTAAGAGCTCAGATGGCCGAGCGATAAGAACGTTCGACTCGGGAGCTGTAAACTTGGGTTTGATTCCGAGTTACCAATGACTTTAAAATTGGTATTCACAGCTTCCCTGCTTGACACTCAGCATTATAAAGGGACAGCGTGGAGAACAAGCCGGCAAGTTTACTTGTTGCGCCGTTGAGAAAGGCACTTCGCGGGATTCCCCCATCTTGGTGTGATAGACAGATGGTTGGCAACTCCTAAGCGAGCTCGTATAATGCATAGATCGCTTTCTCGTGATAGGAGGATAAATAGGCAACAAAATACTAACAAAAAATACTAAAAGTAGAAAGCAACAGCTGTTCACGCTTTACCCATGTTAATAGAATGTAAGCATAAAAATCTTTGAAAGTGACATCATTGTTTGCAAGCCCTAACCCGATTTGATAATTTGACATGTCTTCCTAACCTTAATGACAGGCCGAAGGCAGTACATGTGGTGGCCCCGATCACATGAATCACACAACAACATTTTCTCCCCATCTCCCTTTCTACGACAAATCCGACACTTTGCGTTGAGGATTGATCTTGACCATGTGATGCTGCGCTCCAAGGTGGAGAGATGGAGAAAAATCTAAGAAAAATGCAATTAAAACTGTGCAGGTTACAATTCAATCATATTAAAAACCTTTTATTTGTCACCTCACCTGTGACAACGATGTGCAGGATAGCAAAGAAAGTTCCCAACGTTGAAGAAGAAGGGAAGCTTTTTTCTTAGCTTCTTCATCCACATTTTCAGTACACGAGCGAATCCGAGATCCCTTACGTGTGTCCACTGCCCAACCTACATCGCACAATAGAAGTAGATAGTGGTAATCAGTCAACGAAGATTGTTTGGACCTGTAACGTTTATCAGCAAAGTTGTTGGGAATGACATAAACTTCCCATGAAGCAGGTTTGATCAGGTAATTTCATGAAGTTTAAAAATGGAGTTTCCAGTGTTCCATACTCTCAGACAAGAAGCACAAACAAAAACAAACAGAGAGACAGACAGAAAAACCTTTACTTGTCAACACAAAGCAACGCAAAAACACAATGGGATATCAAAATTAATTCACGGAAAAATTATTCATAAATAATGTTACACCAGTGTGTAGTGTAGGCGTGGAGTAGCAAAGTGACCAAGAAGGTTTTTGGAGTTAAACAGCTTCATGAAGAATAAAATTGAATGATATAGAATGTTGGCTGCACAAATAAACACACAACAATTCAAGCAAAAAGAGAAAAATGGAATAAAACGAAATGAGCATATCAAGGAACAACAAAACTATTCATCGATCAATTTGTTTTTATAAGCACTTCGAAATTTAGGAAAAGATAATCTCTTAATGGTTTTGTTAAAAGCATTTCAAAATTTCACTTCAGTATATTTCATTAGCGCTCCATTTCAGTTCTACCTTGTCTCTCAAAAGTTTTAGAAAAATTAATATACTATAAATCGGTATCATTTTCCCAAGAGAATAATTTACTACAACCTTACCTGGTTGGCTAATGGCTATAGACAACACATTTTTCATCTCGTGCGCTCATAGCTATGAATGACAAAAAGCTTACTGGATTAATGATGATCGATTTGTCATAAAGTATTATTAAATAGCAGAACTATGGTGTTAGGGGCGTTGTTGTGAGCTAATAAATACTGGTAGCTAACATTTTTGCGATAGAAAGCAATATGTGATTGTTGATGGTAACGCGTCGAATCTTTGCAGACTTGAACTGGGGTGCCATAAGGCTTGATACTTGAACCACCGCTATGCAAAATCTACGTTAACGATCTTCCGATAGCTTGCTCACCCAGCCTTTACCGCAGATGGCATCCGCCTTGTTTTGCGTGACAATAACGTCAGCCAATTAGAACAAAAAATCAATTCAGAACTGGAAACTTGAAAATTTGAAAAAAAAATCTCCTGGCATGCTATTGCTAATTCAACCCACCGTTAAACTTAGATCTTTTCAATTGAATATTTTATTATGAGATGAACAAATGATATTAGTCGATTTTTATAAATAGTTAGGTATTTATTTGGATAAAAAACTTTGTTTTCTAGAGCATATTCACATGATTCAAAATAAAATAGTCAGCGGTATTGGGATTTTATGGAAACTCCGTCCAATATCAATTGAAAAAACCTTACGTTTACGTAACTTTTTCTTAGTTCATCCATTTTTTTCTTATGGCTTGGTAATCTAGGGATCTATCTTTTGTTAAACATTATAATTTTTTGTATATATGCCTTTATTTTCATTTTTTCCAATAAGGAGAATGTAGACTCAAAGACTTCCAAGTCGCTTTGCAGCCTCCTGTCTACAAAATTACCTTGTGAATTCCTTTGTTACTTTAGCATAAATGCTTGCTACTTACGGGACGTAACTTTGTTGAACGAAAATAAGTTTGGTTGAAAGATTTCTGAAGTCTAACCAAACGAAACTTAGGATAATAGTAATTACCTCTGGTTGAACATTTATGAACATTACAAGGTTTAGTAAATTTGTTATTAAAGGTAGATGGAAGATCAAATTTTTAAAACACATGCATTAAACTTGTAATTTTCTACTTTGCAAAGGGCATGAAGTTTTCAAAATGCCAAGATCTCGATAACATAAGGAAATTGCACTTTCTTTTTGCAGTAATTACCCTAAAAGCGGTATTTGAATCAGTCGTAAGTCTTGGGCTTTAGGAGAATGTAGTACTACTAACAGATACACCAAAAAGGAGATGTGGCTGCAAGCATGGTACAAATTTTTCTTACTACAAGTATTTCGGATGCTCTTGCAATATGTTTTTCAGTTTTATCAACGTGATATTTGAATTCAGATGTTGGTTAAATAAGATTCCAAGATTATAATGAAACTGTATTATTAGAAGAATTATCAGGAATAACGTTAAGCAGGGTTCTTACACCAAAGTTGTTAAATTATATTATGATTTTATGCTCCAACGTACCTGTTTTTTGCTTTTTTATGGTATTTTTTCAAATTTGATGGCTTTTTTATGCTCAGCGCAAAATAGATTGACAATTACACTATCATATATTTAAAACACTTCACTAAAAAAATCCGCTGCTTCGCTAATTCAGCAGCACAGGCAACAAGAAATTTTTACACAGAACAGAACAGATTTATTTCGTCGCAAAAACATACCTTTAGTCAGTTTATATGGTAAAAGCAACTTAATACAACACAAAGTACAGGGTATGGCGACCGGGAAGTTGCGAATGGACCCTGCGGTCATCGAGTCAAGCAACCACCCAGTGTCAGTAATATATAAAAAAGAATTTTGCTTTATTTATGAATCTCAGAAGTTTGTTCAAATGCGTGTGCGACCACGTCAGACGTAAAATGGAGACGCGAGCAGCGCCGATAACATAAGTGCTACGTTACAATCAAGTCGTTGGATGCGACAATGTGTCTTACAAATTGCATTAACAAACTCGATTAGTGTTAATCACCATTATAGTTTGAAATTATTAATTTTTTCAAACGGGTTTTGAAAGCTTTAAACTCTAGAGATTTCAATTCTTTTGGAATGGAGTGCCAAACCTTGACTCCCTGATACTTTATGCATCTCTGTAATCTATTAGTTCGATATCGTGGAATATATAAATTTAAGTTATCAATTGAATGTCTCGTGGTTCTATAAGCAACGTCGTTAATATTCAAAAAGTAGTTAGAAAAAGGCTTTGGAGCTTGTTTCGAAACGCAGGAGAAAACAAATTTGGCGGTTTCATATCCAAATAAATCCTCTATTTGCAATATTTTGAGATTCTTATAGATGGGGATAGCGTCATCTAGATAGTTACATCCAGAGATGATTCTCATTGCTTTGTTTTGCAATGTTTTTATTTTCTTTAGATATGAAGGATAAGTCGCCCCCCAGATTAGAATTCCATATGCTAAGATTGGATGTATAAGCGCATGGTACAGCTGTAGTAATTTTTTTTTTGGGAAAACATGTTTTAACTTGAACATGATGCTTATAGACCGAGCCACTTTGCTTTCCACTGTTTTGATATGGTCCTTAAAATTTAGCTGGTGATCTACAAACACTCCTAGGTATTTAACGCTATTTACTATATCAATTGGGATGTTGTTACTTACTATATGTCTCGGCTGCAAGTTGATGTTACTGTTTAATTTTGGTGGCACTATAAGAATAGAGGTTTTGGAAAGATTTATGGTTAATTTATTCACTGAACATCATATATGGAGCCTCTGCAACTCAGCAATTATTTTGTTTTGCATACTTGGTAAATTATCAGCAGAAATCATTAGACAGGTATCGTCTGCAAATAATCGTGGTTTACTTTCTAAGGCATTAGTCAAATCATTAATATAAATGAGAAAGAACAGTGGACCTAGTGAGGTCCCCTGTGGAACCCCGAATGTTACGTTTTCAAGCTTAGATCGAGTTTTGTTGAGAGGAGACAAATTGTTTTCTGTTTAACAGATAAGATTGTATCAAATTGTACGCCACATCACGAACACCATAATTATTTAATTTCGCTAAAAGTGTGCTATGGGATACCGTGTCGAACGCTTTCTTAAGGTCAATCAGTACTAATCCGGTAAATTGATTACTGCTAATATTATCATATGAAGTTGTTACTACATCCAGCAGGGCATGTACCGTAGAAATCTTGCTTTGAAAACCATACTGATTTTCATAGATAACTTTTTTTTTCTTAAAAAATTCCATAAGGCGAGTATAAATAAGTTTTTCTATAATTTTGGAGAAACAGTTCAATATGGAAATAGGTCGATAGTTATTGGTTTCGTCTTTCGCTCCATTTTTAAATATGGGGGTTATTCTAGCGATTTTACAGCTGCTAGGGAAGTAGCCTTCAGAAAACATATAGTCAATAAATAATTGCAGAAATGGGGTAATCACGTGCTTGGCCGATTTTAGAAAAAGCGAGGGAATATTATCGTACCCGACTGCTTTGTCTCTAAGAGCCATAATTTGATCATATACTTCTGTAAGCTTTGGTGGTTCAAGATACATCGAATCGTAAACGCTTTTGTCGTAGAAATCATCGGGCCGTTGGTTCGGGATTTCTTCAATTTTGTCAGCTAAATTTGATCCAATAGTACAAAAGAAGTTATTAAATTCATTAGCAATAGTCATTGGATCTTCCGAGGTTGTACCATTAACTTTAAGGGAACAAGGGGGCTCACGTTTCGATTTATTAGGCAATACCGATCTAATGATCTCCCAGGTTTTACGTGCATTCGTCTTATTTTTTGCGAATTCGGTATAAAAATGTTGCTTCTTTGAGAGAGCTTTAATTTTGGTTAGAATATTGGAATAACGACGAAAAAGGTATTTTTCGATAGTATTTCCGTTGATAAAATGAGTTTTAAACATAAAATTCTTTTTTTTAATTGAGATTAAGATTCCTTTAGTTATCCAGGGTTTTCTCGCAAGTTTGGCCTGCTTTCGGCTCAAGCGTTTCTGCAGTGCATGTCTGTCAATCGTGCCAGCAATAGTTTCAACAAACTGATCAAATACGGCGTCGAAATTCTCGCGGGTAAGAGGTAAGTTACAGGACATCAGGTTTTCCAATTTACTAAATAAATCTTCTGAAAAATCTTCGCTACAGAATTTACTTTTATCCCTGTAAACAGGCATATTAAAATGTTTACGAGAAACTGGAATCTTTGAGAGTTTACAAGTGATCGGATAGTGATCTGTCATTGAATTACAGATGACACGGGGCACTACGATATCATGACTAACATCATTGGTAATGATATGATCAATTGTGGTTGCCGAATTATCTGTGACTCGTGTAGGTTTGGTAATTAGGGAAACAGCTCCGCTACTAATTATTGCGTGTGTGTATTTTTTTACTAGCAGTGCTTCCTTGGAACTTTCGTTGATATTAATGTTAATATCTCCTAAGATGTAGAAGGTGGTATCTTCACTTGCTAATTTTTCTAAACATTCGGAAAAATCTTCAATGAAATTATTCATATTTTCCTTAGGGTGTCTATAAATCGTACCAATTAATAAAGATTTGTTGTTTTTTAAAAGCCGAAGTTTTATCCAAATTGTTTCTGAACCACAAAAGTCAAAATATTGCACTTGAGAAAATTTTATTTGCACGTTTATGTAAACGACAACCCCACCCGCTCGTCCGTATTTTGACTTAACATGGACGAAATCATACCCTTCTATATCAATATTTACGCTGGGTTGGTTAATACGTGACTCGGAAAGTGAGATGATATCAGGTTTAAAAGGTAAGGAGGCTATGAATGTATGCAAATCGTCAGAGTATTTACTCAAGCTTCTTATATTGAGATGCATAAGGATCAGGGAATCGAGTTCATTGGTAAAAATAACATCGTCATTACTTAGATCGGCATATTCACATTTGTTTACGTTACTAGTGATTTCATTAAAAACGTGGTCGCACAATTCGTTTGGATGGTCACTGGGTTCGGCTGCTTGACTCGAATGCTGGGATCCTGACAACTCCCCATCACACGAATGATCAGGCGCCATGGAAAAAAACAAAGAGCAAAATTAAATGCAGCTAAACAAAAACGAGGTTCCTAAGACGTAGAAAAGCTGTTTCATATAGCTTTGCAAAGTAACTGGAGCTGCGGCAGTTCTAATGCACATATATAAACACTCGCACAGCCCTAGATGCTCGAATATTACAAAGGGGTGATGGACACTGAGAATAAGAAGTTACGTTTCACAGCTTGCGATTGGTTATGGATGGTCTAGTTAGCACACGTTCAACGTTAGCGATTGTATACGCTTATTATTATTCATATCATTATCACATTATCAAGTCTATGTAGCACCACATGGAGCTAGAATATAAGCAATAGCGCAGTTACACTGATCGGTTAATAATAATAGCGTTCGCCATCCGTTGATGTTAGTTACTTTCGGAGTCAGATGAACTTCCCGCCGCCTCGTGTTCATTAAGAGGTTGATCATATTTGACATTGTCAATATAAAGGCAGTAGGAAGAGTGCTCGATCTTAAATACGGCTCTCTTACCTTGTGACTTGGCTTTTTTAAATGCCGGAAGAAGCCGTTTTTTTTGGAATTGAAGTTCTCGTGGCAAATGCTCTGTCACGTATACGTAGCTCATTCTATCTCCAAATTCATCTTTTCGGGATTGATTGAACGATTTCAGATTTTTCAAGGATTTCATAATCAAATTTTTGTCCACGTAGCTTGTTAGTTTTGCTATAATCGGTCGCGTAATTCGACGGCCATGTTTTGAAACCGAGTGCTGAGGCAACCGGTGCACATCTGCTACAACGATTTCGTGTGAGTTCGGGATCTTCAGGGCGTTTGTCAAGAAGCTTCGAAACTTATCTTCGCTTTTGCACTTCGTCTCCCATGCATTTTCTTTGTTCTCTTCGATACCATGAACTAGTATGTTGAATCTTTTACTATAAATTTCGTTAGCCAGTAGTTCTTGCTCAGTTTCGTGTTTAAGCATTTGGAGCTTCGTCTTGAGTACATTACATTCATCAGTAAGTTTTTCAAGGTCGTCAGTTTTTTTATCGATAGAAGCTTGCATGAAGTCAAATTTCTTCTCTAAGGCCTCAATTCGTTCACACTTCACAGAACTTTCTTCAATATTATCGCATCTTTTGGTTAACTTGAGGTCAAGTTCGCTCACTCTTTCAGTATTAGAAGCAAGTCTACTTTCAATTGAATTTATTCTTTCCGTTAGATTCGTCAAGGTGTCCAGAATTTTATCAAGCTTGCTATTAATTCCTTCCATTCTGTATGATTGATTTTACAGTAGTACAGCGCTGCTTATGAAATTGACTTCAGTGTTAGCTTGCAAACAAAATCCTTAAAGCGCGGTTGTTGCTCTGCTTTCTTAGGTTTTTTAGATTGCGCAGCTGCAGTTTCCTCGCTCGTCTACACACGTCCGCTCGCTAGCATGCTTTTTTGTAGTGTTGCTGTATAATATCAATGCTATGTCAACACTTCAAAATCACAGTGCAACACAGCAATATTTGAAGTCACTACTTAATGCTTTCCCAAAGCGATAAAAACAACTGACTGAAAAAAACTGCTTTCGCATGTACAGTACGTGGCTTTGGGTCTTTATCAGAGGTTTCAATGCAGCTATTTTATAACAAATGACCACTCACATTTTAAGCAAATACGAAAACATAAAAAAAAAAGCGATACATAAAAAACGAAATGGAGAACACTGAAAAGGAAGAAACACTTTATAAACAACATTTACACTGTAATACACCCAGCAAGGTGCATCACCACAAGCTGAAATATCTGTGTGCATCCAAAGACCTAAATATGCCCAGTCTTATTTTTTTTCGAGTAGCCTTTTAGGGCACCACGTCCACCATCAGACACGTCTGTCAGAAACCACAACCTTGATCCAAATATTTACTCAGTAACATTGCCAAGGTTATCACAATCCACGAACCGGTTTTCGTTGTTATTGCAACTCAGTTATTTTTCATAAAAAGTTTCCTACATTAAAGCAATCAGTTTAGTTTGGCTGCTCTAACGCAGGAAAGTCTTTCTGCAGTTGGATTTCCAAATATGATCACTGTGAGAGATCAAAAATATTTGCATTGTCTACTGGTTACCATCCCTTTAATTCTTTGAAAAGTACTACAGCTTGTGTGATACCAGACCCAAATTTCACTTTCACCTGTTTCGGGCTAATTTGTAATAAGGTTCTCACTACATTCACCTGATGAGCTGCAATAACAGCGGAAACCGGTTAGTGGATTAAGATAACCTTGGCAATGTTACTGAGTAAATATTTGGATCAAGATTGTGGTTTCTTACAGACGTGTCTGATGGTGGGTATGATGTCCTAAGAGGCTACTTGAAAAAAATAAGATTGGGCATATTTAGGTCTTTGGATGCACACAGATATTTCAGCTTGTGGTGATGCACCTTGCTGGGTGTAATCCAATGAAAATGCTTCTGGTCAGTTATGAAGAAATCCTAAATGACGTAACAAATTTACAGAATAATGATAAATTTTTAGATGCTTTGCCACAATCATTCCAAATAGAGCAAGTATAAGACCTACACCGAAACTTTCGCTTTCTTCAGTTTAAGGCAGCTAATTCTTTATCGCACTGATGTTTTCCATCTAAATCAATGCTAATCTTGGTCCGAGCAGAGCGAGGGAACATTTTTATTCAGGGTTGTACTAGAAAGAGCATCGCACAGCTTGGCATTTCCTCGTTTAATTGTTTCTTCAGCTGTCTTCAGTCCAATTTCACATCTTTCAATATCTTCACTTAGTTCTCAGCATGAGACTGTTTTTGTGTTTTGTGATGGCCAGTATCTGCTTGCTCTTGACGATTTCTTCTCTCTTGTTCTTGCAATAGTTTTTTTTTTCTTCCAAAAAAGTCATGTAATTGGTTTGACCCTCTTTTGCTTGCTGCCGAAGTTCTTTTGTGACTGGAAACTTCAAAGTGCCCCCATACTCATTGATCCAATCTTTAACAATTCGTAAAGATACAACAGTGTCTTCCTGAATAGTGTAGCCATGGCTATCAAGTAAAGCTTTATTGATAGAGAAACCTCTTTCAGGATCAGCATTTCTGTGGCTTACTTAGTGAACAAACGGTAAGAGCCAGATTAGCAAGTTGTGAGTACTTTTTGCTTCCATTTTTGTAAACCAGTTCATCAATTTTTTCCAATAATGGTCATTCCGTTGGTAGCATGACGAAGAATTTACATATTCACCAACTTCCAACAGACCACATCTTTCCAAGACCTCTTGCCAATAAAAAGCTAGTGAACTCTTTGATGTAGTAGGCTTACCATCGATACTTTTCTTAATCCAGCCATCCTTGACATCTTCATACTGGTACCTCAACCACTGGTCCCTAACTTTGTCGCAAACTTCATCCACTGTTGATGATGTAGGCAATTCAAAAACAACGGAGTGACGCCCTCATCACACTTGCCACTCTGAAAACTAAGTTCGAGACGGCATTAGTAGCACCATAGGTGCATTTGGTGTTTCTGAATAAAGATACTGAGCATATTGCAATATTGGCCTATTTAAGGGTAAGTGATCAATGAGGCATTTCGTTGATTTTTTGTAAAAATCCATTCAGCCATTTCTGAATTTCATTTGATCTGCTTTAGAATTGTAGGGTCTGATAACAATTGTTTTCCTTTGGTACCAACGTCAATTAAACTTACAGATTTCAAGTCTCCAGTTTTTTCCAAATCAATTGCAATATTTTTAGTAGCGTCACTGGAGAGAACTTTCTTGCTTACAAACTTGTGCATAATGCTCGCTATAAGGTCACACATAACAGGGTACATCAAGTGAATTTTCAGTTCGTTGCTTTGAAAAGGCTTTAAAAAAACTCAAAATCATTGACAATATAACTGCAAAAGGACAAGGTTGCTTCAACTAACGGATCATTTAAATACTAGCATATTCGTTCGTATCTGTCGGTTTTTTCAACGGTGCTTCTAAAATTTTTTTCCTTGGGAAATTTCAGAAAATATTCCTTGACGAGGATATTGATCCAACACACGAACAGCCACATATTTCATTGCAATCCATCTGGTTTCCGAAGGTTGTTTTAAAAAGTGAACAGTTACATTTGTTAAATCCTGCATAGCTGAAAAGTCCTTCCTTCTTGCACTAGAATACTTGAAAAAATAAGTGGAAGTCTTTTAAAAAATCAACATCGTAGGTTAATTCTGATACTCCTTTTCGAAACGTATCAAATTCCTCTTTCAATTGATTTACCAGCTTTTGATGAAAGCTCTTGTTAACATTTGGTCCATCCATGCCAATATGAAGTAACAATTTGCAGTGCAATGATAGATCTTTAACAAAATAATGAAAATGCTCAAGCAACTGTTTGCTACCACAATGGCCAACAAAGATTGAGCCACAATATAGGTTGGTTACTTGCATGAAGGTAGGTGACACATATCGCAAATACCCATCATATTGTTTTTTTATTTGTCTTGTTGTTGTTTCACATCATAAATAAATTTTTCTTTTAGATAGGGTGCAATACCAAATTGAATTGCAAGACCTAATTTAAATCTGCATCCCCCCCACCAAAAGATTCGCTTGTGCTGTTGGGTAAGATTTTTTAAACTTTAGCCCTCTCCAATTAAAAATCCTGGCTACGCCTATGTTCTACGATACACGCCATAAGCCTTTATTGCTTAGTACTTCAACGTGAAAAAATTCCTTCCTCCCTCTTGAAAATTTCTGCATACGCCCCTGCTAAGCATATTTGATATTTTGAGATCAACAAAATTCCTCATCATTATTTCGTGTGTTTGGAATTGGTAATACTGCACAGTATCATGGAACAGTTTTTCTGCAAGTGTTTCTTTACATTCAACAATTCTCATATTATCTGCAGCACTATTATACGTAAGTACCACCGCATGAACAGGATACTGAAACCAAAGTGTTCGACCAAAGTGCTTAATGCGCTCGCACACGGATGCATGCACCATCATATAAATTAACCTGCACACGCTAAAATGCATTTACGTAGGCTTCTGAGTTGTAATTTTTATGCGCAAGTAAGTGTTTGAACGGTACGCCTTCTGACGCTGATACGTAAGAACGAATGTAAAATGCTCCTTCAAATATCAGGTTAATTTCAATTTACACAAACACCCGATTTTAGACTTTAATATTTTATGAACAAGGTATCACTCTTTAACGTACAAATGGGAAAGATTCTTACGGGGAGGTTTCTCACCATGCTGAAAGCTACTACAAGGTTAAACCTCCCCGTAAGTTGGTACCAGTGCTTGTAATTCAAATGAGACAACATTGCGACGATAAATTAGGGCTATATATCGTATTTCTCCATTCTACCTATAAAATCATCAATAGCTTACAAACTAAGATAATCAAAATACAAATAATAGCAAAATGATGCCCCATCTAACATGGGGCTAGAACTTAAAATAAGCTAAAAAGCTAAGGAGGGCGAGGGGGTGTGCTGCCATAAAAACCGACTCTGGGCACAAACAAACCTTGAAAAAAAAATTAATGAATAACGGTAGTACAAAAACACGTTTTAATACACTGTTATAGGACTCTAGTAACATCTTTCAAATAACAGCATCGCAACAGCTGGGGCCGGCCTAATCAGCCAATGTGGTAACCAGGCAGTTGCTCCAGGTCCAAATTTTTCCTGTGGTACTGTGCCTCCTCCAAAATAGACAGGGTCTCCTCTTAATTTTCTTTTGAAAAATAACAACAGGCCTTGTTTTGGGGGGATGTCACATCACAAAATTTTGAACAATGGTGAGATCTTGTATTTTATTTTTAAACTTTTGTTGCTTATTTATCCTCCTACCACGAGAAAACGATCAAAGCACTATAACAAGCTCACTTAGGAGTTACCGGTCATCTGTCTATCACACCAAGATGGGGGAATCCCGCTACATACCTTTCCCAACGGCACAACAAGTAAACTTGCCGGCTTGTTCTCCACACAGACCCTTTAATGCTGAGCATCAAGCAGGAAGCTGTGAATACCAATTTTAAAGTCATTGGTTTGACCCAACTAGGAATAAAACTTTGAGTCTACAGCTCCAAAGGCAGACGCTCTATAATTCAGCCATGGCCATCAGTGCTATCATCATATATCAGATCATTTAACCTTTTCCACTCGCACACCTTTTAAATTATAGATCGGAATATATGATCATTCAGCTAATCTATTCATTAAGCTAGCACTCTTCTTTTTATCCTAAATCCCACAATAACTTCACAAGCAGTAAAAACACAATCAAAAATCGCCACAACATGTGATCTGTTCCCTAATCTTGTTTACAAAAGGACAAGAAAATTACCTAGAGGATGTTTGAGATACTTTCTGTCCACGGCTCGTTCCACAATCAGCAAGGCTGAGGCAAGATCCTTCAATTTCTTCACATCACCTGCTCATCCAAGTATAATATTATGCAATACCGTATCAATAAACCATCAAGATCTTACCTTTGCTCATGTCCTGTCTGGAAGCTGACAGAGGAAATACGATTCTCGGGGCGCACAATTGTTCGTTGGTATCTAAATATATACTGCTGTAAATATGACACGCATGAAAGCAGCTCCATACTCATCTCAAATCAATGGCAAAAACAAGATTCAAAATTGAGGCACAGCATTTGTGCAGGTAAAACGACTCGGAAGCAGAACAAAACAATAAAATTTTTGGTCAGAGACTGCTCACTTGGAAACAGCTACAGCTCCTGTTTACTGCATAATTAATCCCCTGCCCACACAAAAACCATTACAAAACTTACTTTTGCAGATAGCCTATTTTCTGAAATATCCAAACCTTCCATGTATTTGAGATATGCTGATGACGCTTGTGTCATCTTTCAAAATGAAAAAGTCTGAGGAATTTTTAATCAGACTTAACGATCTACATTCCTTAACTAAAAACGCAATGTCCGTCCTATCCTACTGGACGGGAAAATCTTCAGCAATGCACTTGCTTCTTTTAGGAATATGTTGCTATTTATTCACTTCGCGACGTAAAGTATGTTGATGAAAAAAAACAAAACAAAACATGCTAGCATATTTATACTCTTAAGTGTCGTCCTGGCCACTGTGTTAGTGCTGCAGGAAAGCTTGAGTTTATCCAGCAGTCTTTAAACCAGTGGCGTGTACTGCAGGAGGGGCGCTGGGTCAGCACAATGTAAACTTTAATTTTTTACAAAAATACGTTTTATCTGGTATAAAAGTACTCTGCCCTTCAAGTACCAGCGATCAATGCGTGGGAAGATAAGGCGAAAAGCAAATACCAGTTTCTTGTTGATCGTTCTGGTTAATTTTGATAACTTGAACCGCCGGAGGTTGCTGCAAGAAGTTTAGTCCATTTTTTTTTTAACCGCTCCTAACTCACTTTGTGCCGTAAGTTTTTGTTTGAAATATTTGTTATCTGTTATAACTTGCAAATGAACTTTTCCAAAATCGAACCACTTTAATATTAACAAGTCTACGACAAGCACACATAATTCAAAAATGTGGCCAGCAGAAATGCTACACATTTGGTGCAGATAGCCAGAAGCAGAGGTTTCATATTTCCCGAAGCTTTTCGTCTGACACTTGTCAAGGGAATCGTCAGAATAAAGAATGTAGAGCTGAGACCGCTTATAAAAGCGCGAGAGAGAAAAGAGAAGTCGTTTCTGATTGGACGAAAAGTGTTGACCAATCAAAAACAGAAGCGCTAGTGAGAGATTTTCAGCGTGTAGACAAACTCCTTTTGCCGGCACAGGATTGGTCGAGAAACTTTGATGTAAGTGGCTTCTAAGGCAGATAGATGGAAAGCCGAGCGACCTTTTGAAAGGATCGAGAATCTGTCATCGCTGTAGTGTAAGGCACAAGATTGATTGGTCAGCAGATGTTGTCCAATTGCCGAGTCGCAACGGCTGCAGGACAGAATTAAGCAACACGTTCAATAATCTGTGAGAACTGGTCAAGTTTCTCAAGATCGCAAGGCCTTCAATCGCTCGTGCAAATTGACCAATCACGAACCTATCTGCGACTCGGCAATTGGACAACATCTGCTGACCAATCAATCTTGTGCCTTACACTACAGCGATGACAGATTCTCGATCCTTTCAAAAGGTCGCTCGGCTTTCCATCTATCTGCCTTAGAAGCCACTTACATCAAAGTTTCTCGACCAATCCTGTGCCGGCAAAAGGAGTTTGTCTACACGCTGAAAATCTCTCACTAGCGCTTCTGTTTTTGATTGGTCGACACTTTTCGTCCAATCAGAAACGACTTCTCTTTTCTCTCTCGCGCTTTTATAAGCGGTCTCAGCTCTACATTCTTTATTCTGACGATTCCTTGACAAGTGTCAGACGAAAAGCTTCGGGAAATATGAAACCTCTGCTTCTGGCTATCTTCAAGTTCTGTACCACCAACCAACTGTTTACATTTGGTGAAGGTTCAAAAATTGATCTATGGCTACAGAAAAACAAACTGTCTTTGAATTACTCTAAATCAAACTACATGATTGTCAATGGCAATCCAAAGAAAACTGTTGATGATAACTTTAAGCTGATCCTAAATAATTCTGCGCTGATCAGAGCTTCGTCGGTTAAGTACCTCGGCTTGCACATTGATGAAAATCTAAACTGGTCTGTTCATTGAAACATCTCTCAAATCAATTGGCAAGATAATCCGGAATTTCTTACAGGCTTCGTGATTTTGTTAACGTGGAAACTCTATGCATGCTATACTACAGCTTTATCTACAACAGAATACAATATGGCATAATTGTATGGGGCACGGCTACCAAAAATTATCTAAGTGAAATCAGTGTCAGATTATATTATATAATTCGGACTATTACCCGTAGCAACCGTTATATGTCAATGACTTCGCTGCATAAAAAACTTAAATTTTTAAAACTTCATGACGTATACAATTTTAAACTTGGCAAATTTATGTTTCAATTGTGTAAAGGAAATGTGCTGAAAATATTTCATCATTCGTTCATGAAGACTAATCAAATTCATCATCACAATATAAGATCCACTGAAAAAGCAATTTACTTTTTACCGCATATGAACAAAAGTTTTTCTAAAAAAACTCTTTCGTTCAGAGAAACCAAACTCTGGAAAAAGATTAATAATGATATTATCTAAGTGAAATCAGTGTCAGATTAAATTATACAATTCGGGCTATTACCAAAAATTATCTAAGTGAAATCAGTGTCAGATTAAATTATATAATTCGGACTATTACCCACACTCGGTTTCCTTTAAAAAGGCTTACGAACATTTTTTATTGCAATCGTATTGATGTTTATTGAGTATGCTTTTCTTTGTATAATCTTGTTTAAATGTTTTGAATTTACTTAATTGATTACTCACTGAAAATTTGATTATTGGCACCTAAAAATATTAGTAATCGTTTTTTTTACTCTGTGATTTTCTTTTTCTATGTGTGATGCACTTTCTGCGACTATCAGGAGCATCTTGATTCGAAAACCTTGCGGTTAGCCGATGCTTCCTGACCATTTGTTTACTGGAATTTTTTCCTTTTTTATATTTTGTTATATCGTGTAGTGAATGAATGGCGAAATAAATCTCTCTCTCTCCGAATTAGAAGCAAAAATTTAAACAAAAAATTGCTTGCACCAAGCCTGCAATTACGGCATGCAAATTTTAAAAAATTGTTCAAAGGACATACCCCCTTACTCCCGTAGAGTCGTTTTTCTTCCTCATTTGGCTTTAAATTAGCTTTCTTGTTGTCACACGCCAGAAGAAACCGCGTCTAAAAAATTCTCAAAACTTGGCACCCTCCCGAGAAATTTTTTTGGATATCGCACCGTGTCAAGCGAACTCTATTTCCACTGAAGTGAAACATATCGTATATACGTAATTTGTAAGTCTTGATAAGGTTTACGTTCGTATGGTAATACATAGATTTCATCCCCCCTTACTCAAAGGTACTTCCAACGCCATTGAGAATAATGCTGTTGTGCCGATAACCTGCCATAACGTATTGCCATTGCGTTGAACAGACTGCCCTCAATACTTCATGTTAAACAAACGCAACAAATAATTAAAGATAAGATATTCAATGGAAAAAATTGTCCCCCCTCTTTTTTATTTCTGGCTGCGAAGGTGTTTCCACCCCAACCGATTGGTCTCTGACAAGCGTCCAGTCTACCTCTGAGTCACCGACACTGCAAAGACAAAGACTAGCAAAGAACATACAGATCGTTGTCGAAACCTGCTATGGATCCATGGTTCTACAGACTGTATTTGTTTCCAGACAACTGCAGCCTGTAAGCCAGAAAAATGTTCTACCTGCCATTCCAAAGAATTCCGTCATTTATAAGCATAGGCGTCGATTTCTTCTTGAAAAAAGCAAATAGTAGGGGGGCGAGAATTTTTATACAAACTTTGTTTTCCATGTATCGGGTGCACCAGAAAAAATAAACCACTTTTTGTAAAGTATTTTCTCAGTGATTATAAACTCAAAATTATTGAAATTGCGTACACCAGGAGTGGATAATATTGTTCATACGAAGAGCCACATTCAAAAAAATTTTGAAACCGAGGGCTGCACAGATTGGAAGAGCAAGAAAAAAGATCTCCACGTTCGCAGATGTCCTGTTTTCACCATTGAAGATCGTTGAAGAGCAAAAAAAAAGATCTACGCAGCCGCAGATGTCCCTTTCGTCACTGACATTCAGTGCGGAGCTAAACAAAAAGAAAAAAGGTCTTCGGCTTGATTCACAATAGGAGTTCATATTTCTGTAAGTGCCCATGGGCCGCATAAAATGGTCTTGCGGGCCGCATTTTGCCTACCCCTGCTTTACACAGTAATCCAAGTACAGGTATATTATTTACACTTTTACGTATCTAAAAAATTGGTTGCAAATTTTGTGAGGTTTACCAAATTATAATGATAATTGAAAAAATTCAGTATTACGAGCAAAGAATGATTCACTTCAGTCTATGCTCAATGTGACCTCCATATTCTTCCACAACTAAACCAAGGTGTTTCTTTCAAATAGAAAGGTTCTTGCATCTTTCTTGTAGAGATAGCATGTATGTTTATTTCGAATATCTACAGACTTATGACGTCACAAAACGCATTCAACAAAGCGCTTATTAAACCTTTGCTCACATAAATTTTTCCTGATACTAAATATTTTGAAAATCATTTTCAATTTGGCAATACTAACATAACTTGCAACTAAGTTTTTAAATATTAATATACTTGGATTGCTGTAAATAGAATTTCAGTAATTTTGAGTGTATAATGACCAAAAAAATACTTGACGAAGAGTGGTTCATTTTTTGGGGACATCCGATATAACAAGGTGCAATTAATGCATGAATAAATTAGTCGTGTCATAAAAAATATACAGGCGAAATAAGAGTAAAATTAGAAATATCTGCTTTCCTAAACTTTCACCGTCGTATTAAAGTGAGTATGTGCAAAATTATTTGCGTACAAAACGAGCGGACACAACGGGTCTACCCAAAGTTGGAAAAAATCATGATTTATTTGAAAAAAATCAAAGATTCGGATTTTTTTGAATTTAAATCAGATTTTTTGAATTTAAATCGGATTTTTTGGATTTAAATCGGATTTTTTTAAAACAAAACAAACTTTTAGTATAATATCTACTGATGGGGGGTAGGGGGGTGCTTATTTTCACCCTTATTTGCTGAAATGATTATTTCCATCGTCGTTTTGAAATTTTTGACTATTTGTTTCTTGTTATTGCATCACAGGACCAGACAAGCAAAATTTTTAAGAATTGCATTTTCATGAAATTAAAAAATTAGAAATTGTATTGTGATGCAATAACCCAAAACCTGCAATTAATACTTAAAATCTTTGATCTTTGCTTCTGCATTAATGTTAAAAGCCAGTGAATCTACTCTGGGTTTACTCCAAGAAACTACACAGTAGCATTATACGCATAATAAATCAACAAACATGCATTTGGAGCTTAAATAACAAAGCAAAATTGCGAAAAAATCCTAAAAAATTTGTAAAAGTTTTTTGATTTTTATTGTTTAATTTTAATCATGATTTCAAACATTTGATTTAAATAATAACAATTAAATCAAATCAAACCCAGATTCAAAACAAACCAACCCAAATTTAAATCAAACCAGTCTTCTGACGCTCTGAAAAAAGCTCAGGCAGAATAAGGTTTAAAACGATTTTTCAAGGTACTGCACCAGTAGCATCGTCGCTGAACGCGCTAATAATTTTCTTTTTACCATTTATATAGCATGACCGTAACATTGTAACAAAACATTACTGCGATTTTGCGTTGTTGTACTTAGGAACTGTTTCAGATACTGAGCTAGCATTTAACTTTTAACGGAAGTATCAAAACACTGCGGGGGCCATACATATGTCGCCCCCTTTGATGTTAGACGCAAGGGGGCGCCGCCCCCCTGCCCCCGCCGGATCGACGCCTATGTTTATACGTATAAGTGCCGTTGTGACGGTTTGTATGCAGGAAGAACATCCCAATGATGTCATGATTGGTCAAGCAGCATTGCAACATGTTCTGAAATGGCTATGACAACACACAGGCTCCTAGCAAGTGTTAGTGAAAACAACCCACTCCAGAAAGTAACGTAGCCATTGGACAACACTTATGAAAAAACGACCAATGTGCTGCCAATCATGATGAATATCAATATTCTAGTATGGACACGTTGCGCACTGCACAGTTTTTTCGTCTGAGCTTGCTCGAAGCCAGCTACATTAGAGTACGCCGACCTAATCTAAGCAAACAGAAAGCCTCACCCTTATCTGGTTAATCGCATGCCAGATAAATGCATAATCCGTTTTATTGAATGAAGATCATCTCAAACCACCGTCACTCGTTTGATAATTATTCGATTAATCGCATGAAGGTTTATTGCATAATCCGCTTAATTGAGCAAACGTGAATGGCATTTTATGCAATTAAGCAAATGATGCAACAAACTTTAACGGAAAAACACGACTTTCTGAGAAAAAACAAACTGCTTCAATGCACAAACGAACTCGCCGACTGCCGACCTCATAAACGCCATGATTAGAGATCAAAAATTACATTTTTGAGTACGAGTAGGATAATTGCATAGTGCTTTGTTTGAAATCTGATGTCTAGGCGTTTTTTAGCGTGACACTTGTTACAGGTCAATTGTACTTTGTACTTCCAAAAATAAACGCATAACCTGCTTAATCGCATAAAAATGTTTGTCAAATTGACTATGCAATTAACCGGATTAGACTGTATATTGAAATGAAAATTCAACAGTAATTGAGGGAGACGGCAAAGTGAGCTTGCCCGCTTTGAGTCAGCAGCGACCTGGTAAATATGTGAAATGCGATTGGCTCCAACTGCGAACAAAACTCGTCATGTAGGATCTGTAACCTGCGTGTGGTACCGCTAGGCCATGTCGCTGGCATGAATGATAACAGTATTATTGACGATGATAAAATGACCTTTGACACATTAATTGCTATAAAGTATAGAATGCTTGCTTTTGCTGCATGTCGTTAGATGTGATTGCTTTGTTTTCTTGCATCAGTGAAGAAACAGCTTTGTTCGTCGTGGGTTCTATTCAAGGGCGGCTTTTATCGTTTTTTTTTAATCAACTTGTGCTATTTCTATTCGAGGGTGGCTTCTATTCAAGGGCGGCTTCCATTCAAGGAAATGTAGTTCTTAATGAGGCATTTCAAAAATGTAAAACAGAACATTCCCAAAATAGTTAATAACGTATCAATTACCACAAATGAATTGGTCAAAAATCTAGGCATTTTACTTCTCGTTAACGTTGCTAACTGAAATTATCCAGAGTTGTTGGAATAATTGCTGAACTAAAATTCATTCAGCCAATGTATTACTGAAACTTTGTTTTGCGCTAATTCATCCATACCTTTTGTATGAATTAAATGTGTAGGGTTTTACTTGTCCCTCTTACTTTCAACCCCTAAAAATAAGGCAGTAAAAAGAGTTGTGTGAGTCTAAATGTTCGATAAAGCCATGCCTTTTTACACTAAACTAAACATCCCACAACTTAAAAGATTCATACACAAAAGGCATGGCTAAATTCATTGTCCTACGCTTTATCTACTCTGCAATCAAAAAATTTTGTCTTATCAGCAGCGTATCCCAGAAACCATATCTCCATTAGCACATAGAGACCTTCCATATATTCCACTATATCATAATAGCAAATTGCAAAGAAGTACAAAGCATCAAGGTTTGGCCTTGATTCCACCAGAAATTAGGAACTATTTTTCCTGATCTCTTTCCCTTGTTAACCAATTAGAATAACTGTCGCTTATTACTCATAGCATAAAGTTACAATGACTGCCGATTCGATAACGCAAAAGATCCTTCCGTATCTACCCAGTCTTAACAGTTGTTTAAACACTGTGTACAGTACTTTTTTGTTACCATATTTTCTGGAATAGAAGCCATGGCTACTATTTATTATTTTTAAACATTTTGTGCGGTTTCTATTTAAAGGTTGCTTCCATTTTTTTATTTCAACGTTTTCGTCTTCAAATTTGTGTCCAGTGGGCATTCAAGTTAAATTAATCGATTATAAGTGACAAGAAAGCCGAAACATTTAATCAGTTGCGACTCTATTGTCTCTTTTGTGAAACACTGGTAAGTAAATCATCATGTGCTACCCTACCGTTAATCCAACAACTGCTATTTGTGTCGCGTCTGTGTAAAGCACTCAATAAAACCAATCGGAGGAAGTGCTAATTGCTAGGTAGCAACCAAATTAGCACGTAATTGAATCAGGGCTCCCAGCCAAAAATGGTGAAAAAGCCGGAAAAAGTGGGTGGTCAGAAAGTGGCAACAGAAGAGCTATGTCGGGGGCGAAGCCGCCGAAGGCAAGGGGGTGTACTGAAATTTTTTGCATTTTTTTACCTAAAAGTATTTTTAGGGCATTTAACTGTATAATATGCTGTAACAATGTCTTATGTACAATGTATTATACAAACACAAAATGCTGTGACATGTGGCGCACTCAGGATTTGGCAAGGAGGAGGGTTACAATCGGGTAGGCTAAGGGGCTAACGAATGCGGCCAGATAGCTAAGGGGCCAACGAATGGGGCTGAATAGTTAAGGGGCCAACAAATGCCGCCGGAGGCTAAGGGACCAAGAGCCGCCAACGAATTTTTACAGTTTTCACATTAAAAACACTCATTTCAGCACAATAGTTTATGGAAAAAGGGCATGGACTGAGCGCAGTCACAAGGGACAATGCAAAAATATTCTCGCAGCTTACGTCTAAAAGCAGAAGCTTGGCTAAAAAAGTGAAAAGAGGCTGCAACCATTATTAGTTTGAGAAATTATAGATTGAAAGTGAGGTTTTAGCACCTTATTACAAGGCCAAGGGGGGGGGCATGGCACTGTGCCCCCCCTGCGTGCGCCTATAATCACTTCTACTTAAACCGAACCTAGGCCTCAGGGGCTCCGAGAGCCGCCAATGGGCTTGGGGCAAATTTTTTGGTGGGCCTCCATCTTTTGCAGTCTCCAAGTACAAAGACAACATTTTAGTAAATTCAGTGAGTTAGTTGGTTGCCTATTTATCCCCTTTGCAGCAAAAAAGCGATTAAGGTGATACAACGAGCTTGCTGGTTTTATCCTCGGGAAAATTTCAAAGTCTTAGTGTGGATTTTGAGTATCGCTACCAGTGCTGCGTACAGTAGTAGGGCACTTGGATTAGGGGAACTACACTTGCTTCATCAGCTACAATATTGACACTTAAATCACGAATTTGCTTACATCATCACTCGGATCAGATACCACATTTACATTTGGCACTTCAATATCATTCATTCCTTGCTGGACTACTTTCGGTGACATTTAACACTTCATTAGCAGTTTCCTGGTCAGGAGCATTTTCACAAGATCTTTTTCACTTTTTCTACCAACTATACCAAAGCTTTCTAGTCTTATTTGCTGCCCTTTACACCGTAATCGTGCTTTTATGACCCTTTCTTCTTGCTTTTGTGCACCGGATTTGTGTTTTATCATTTCTCAACATGCATTTTCAAAAATATACCTACTACCAATTGTAAGGATAATTACTTATATTCGAAAAAAAATTTAAAACCTATTACACCAAATCAATCAATTTGACAGCATTTATTTAGAAAACATTGAGTCCAACGGTTCATTTTTTATGCATGCAATCATCGAAAAGATTGGCTCCAGTCGAGGGACGGCAGCTCTTTTGAGCAAGGGAGCCATAAAAGTTGGACTGTAGCAATTGCATTCTCGTGAGCGCCACATAACATTTCTGAGCACCTATTCGAACCAAAAGTGTTTTGTTGACCACGTGTTGTGCACTGTCTTGCTGCCTCGCCTTGCTGATTACTTTAAAGCATATGCTTTACATACCGGTATCTTTTCACTTCAAAATGCTTTAATTTTTAAATAAAACTGTTCTTGTGCTCTCATCAAACTCAAGTCTATACCTGAGCCACGACATCTACTCAATTGTTTAAAAATTCTCCAACGCTGCATACATGAAACTTTAATTTTCCACTGATCTCTCCAGCCTCAAGCTACAATTGGAATGCTATAACTGGTTGCAACCGCATACTCGAGTTGAGCAGCCACAAATCTCAGATAAACACCTTTATGATTCAACATGGTCTTTAATTAAGACGAAGCCGAATGAACTGCAATGAAGCAAAAAATCTTAATTTTCAGCTTAAAATGCGCCTTTATGCACAACATACACATAAAAATGATGCAACTTTATGTAAGAGGCCCATACGCTTCGAAAAATTGGTAATATTTGGATGTAGGTCTATATTAAGCTCAAATGCTGTTATAATTAAAAAAAAAAATTTTGCTTTATTTATTTCGTGAGATATGGGTTAATGGGCCCCTCATAGAAGTCTGATTAATGCTGGGGGCCCATGCACTCCATAAAATCGATTATGTGGAAGTTTCTTTGCTGTATTTATTCCGTAAGATATGGGCTGATGGGCCCATGCGCTACATAAAATTGATTTTTAAAGTATATTGAGCTCAAATGCTGTTTTAATTGTTTTTTAAAGTTGCTTTGGCTCTATTTATTTCGTTAGATATTGACTAATAGGCCCCGGGGTCATTTGCCCACCCCTCTCATAGGCCCTGCTAGGCCTAATCACTTCCACTTATACCGAACCGAATCTGAATTTCGACGATCATTTTCCTAAGCCCTACCTTCATACCTTCAAAATAAGCTCTTCCTAGTTGGTAGCGCGTAAATGCAATAACCTAAAAGTTACGCAGGGATCATACCACGACGCAACATTGTGTGATGTCACAATTATGCTATTTCAACTTTTTATGGCCTATAACAAGCGAGCTGCTTGTCTGTCAACATGGTTTATGACGTCAACAATGTTACGATTGTGAGGTTAGTTTCACCGCAGCATGATGAGACTTTACAACACTGCAGATAATCATGTCAATTTTCTTACTCGTATAAAAACGCATGCATAGGAGAGAAAATTCAAGCGCCTAACGCGAGAAATTCCAGCAGATGGCATGTGAGGGGGAGGTAGGTGCTTTTAGAAAGAAAGTATTTTTGGAATAATATTGGTAGGTGCCGATTTGAAGTGCAAAATGTCGGAAATCGAGCAAAATCCGGAACTTTGGGAGCCCTGTTGAATATCGGTATTGATGATGAAAATGGCTGCTGATGCAGTAGTTGAAATCACGTGTACAATGTTGAATTGTTTTTGTTGCATATTGTTAAATTTGTTTGCTTTGTTCTCTGAAGGGTCGAAGGGTCTTATTCCGTTTGGATCACTATGTTTTTCTTGGACCAGTTCAAGTATAGGTTACCATAAATTTGTGCTAACTCTTTGCTCAGTTTTTGTTTGCATGAACTGTGATACCCAATACAGCATGTTCAAAATTTTACCCAAGACGATATATTGCACGAATATTGTGTATATACTAGTAAAATGAAAGTCTTAAGAATTGACATCCAACAAACAAAAAATCAAATCTACATTATACTCCCGCTATTACGCCAAAACAGAAACGAAAAAAGATACAAGTGGCAGGGACCATCTCAGCGGCTTAGTACCTGGACAACACTGCATCAATCTGACTGACCTAGAACTCGAACCCCAGACCCCCTCTCCATCAATAGCAGTGTGCTTAACAACCGAGCTAACCAGCCGATCCAACCTTTCATAATTTTTTTTGCTTGGGGTCGTAACGTGATAGAATTACATGACGTTGCGATAAATCAAAAGTCAGCAAAGTTCCTGCATAGAAACTTGAGCATAGTTTTAAGTGTGGCAGCAGCATTTGAGTTTTGTTAAAAACTCCAAAAATTCATTTCAACACTAAATCCGCAGAAGTATAACTTTAGGCTTGATTTCTGGAAGTTCTTAAGCCTAATTTTCTTGACACCGCTTTGAAAATCGATACACTGACCCTAGAAAATATAGGTTCCAAGTTCAGTACTATACCGGTATTCAAAAATTGAACGATATTTACTTGTAGCTCTACTAGCCTAAAGAGTGAGAAACGAAAAAAGATGCAAATTAATGCATCCAAGACTATGAGCTTTCACCTTTAAATATCATTCTCTAGTTTCTTGAGGACACGTTTATACAATGTTAATGTTTTAGCAAACCTTGTATCATTGGGAAAGAAACATCATCATTAATTATTCCAAGATAGTCCTCTCCGCGTTGCAAAGCTTCTCTCCATTGATTACGATCACTCAACTAAACAACATTTAGCAGAGGTAAAATGTACACATTACCATTTACATAAAAGTCAAACCTTGGTAATTCCCAGCGTGCCTGCCCATATTTTCTCTTCCAGATCTAAAATTTGATCACGCAGCAAGAATTCCATCTCCTGCTCACATGGCTTTGTCATAGTTGGTGTTTCCGCTGACTTTTGCAGATTAAAAAGCTACAAGTAAACAGTGGTTTTCTTAAACTAGCAAAATTCTCCCAAAGGTCGTTAGTGAATTGATTGCTAAAAATTTTCTGAATTTCTGCTTATACAGTCGAACCTAATGACATATTCAACATACGAAGCATTTTTATGCAATGAAGAAAATCATGTGTTTATGCAAAAGTGCTAAGTCCATTTGAAGTATGACGATCGTGATGCATAAATACATCGACATGTAAGGCTTCAAAGCAAGAGCAATGTCTCATGCTTACTCCAACAGTGAATAAAAAACACGCAAACAGAGAAGTGAACATCTATTGGTTTCAAGCACAATACCAAACAGAGAATGTGCAAAAAATCCACATAACTTAAGAGGATGTGCACAAACCTTCATCAGATGACGTTTCTTATTGCTCATATTAGTGCAGATGACGTCTTTAATCTCAATCAACTTGTCACGCAATTTTGATTCTCTGTAGCCTCTCGAGTTTAAAGCTGATATTAAATTATCAACTTCATCGGCATTACGGTAGATAGACCATCTGTAAGTAGAATATACATGTCAGCAAGCACCTTAGAAAAGCTTGATGTGAGAAACCCAGTGATGACAAAATCAATAGGTCACTCAAATTCAATTAATCGTATCAAATCAAATTAATCTTATCACAGCTACTATAGGTCACTCAAATTCAAAATAGCATCAAAATGTCCTTGACAACCATGGTGTAGCAGCAAATATTGTCCACAATTATGGTTGGATGCATGAAAACACCAAAAAGCCTTAAAGTGATCAATCAAGGATAAACGTGCCATGAAAAGATATAGAAAAAGGCAATACCGATTATGTCCTCTAGCAAAATCTGCAGTGACATCACAATATTTGCTAGATCATATTTTACGTTAAAAGCTCAAGTGTTAAGCCGCGTCTACACTATGCGAGAAGTTCTAGCTTGGCTTATGTGCTTGAAAAGTGCGAACTGTCTACACTATCATTTTTGCAATGGTCACGACGACTTTCCAAGCGACGTGATACGCTTCAATGCTTTACTCTTGTGACAAAACTATGGCAACGTAGTTGAGCGAAATTTGATTTTTTTTGTTATGGATCAGGCGCGAAATAGAAGGACAAGCTAAGTGTGCTGAAGCTTGGTACTCGGGTTGCATCTGTTTATTTTTTTAATTTTAAAATTCATTTTGAGTTTGAAATTCTAAATCCAAGCTCATCAAAAACTGGTGAGCAGATCTATTTTTAATCCAAAATTAGCAGATACTGGCTGTTATTGACGCTATCACTACATTTTTAGTGCATTTTCTAGTGTCCAAAGAATATTTTGTCAGCTTCACCATCAATTACTAGAAGTTTTACAGCAAAATGCTTTAATAGAAAAAATACAAAGAACATTTGAAAAAACCTAAGTGACATGCAAAACAAGGTGAAAATTAACGAAAACAACAAAATTGAAAAGTGCAATCATAACTCCAAAAAAACACACACAAAAATTTTTCATTAAAAAAGCCTGAAAAAATATTAACTGTCCTTAGTGTCCTCTTCTAAGCAACACAAAGCAAAGTTCATGACTGTATTTTGAAACTTAATTCTTTTGCTTGAGGTAACAACTTTTTAGCTTCCATGCCACACTTTCGAAGAAAACTTCGGTAGGATGTTGTTCACATTCTAAAAACAAACAGCGTAGTGAATTAGCAAGCAAGACGTTGCTGCAGCGGGTTCCGTGGTCTGTCTGTCCCGATAACAAGCAAGTGCAGCAGATATAATTCTTATCGCCAAGAGCTCAGATGGCAGAGTGGGTAAGAACGTCCGCCTTGGGAGCTGTATACTCGGGCTTAATTCCGAGTCGGGTCAAACCAATGACTTTAAAATTGGTATTCACAGCTTCTCTGCTAGACGCTCAGCATTAAAGGGACAATGTGGAGAACAAGCCCGCAAGTTTACTTGTTGTGCAGTTGGAAAAGGCACTAAGCGAGATCCCCCATTTTGGTGTGGTATACAAATGGCTGGCAACTCCTAAGCAAGCTACCATAGCCCATTGATCGCTTTCTCATGATAGGATTATTATGTGCAACAAAAAAAAAAAAAAAAATACACTGAACGTTCAAAATATTCTTTTTGCTCCCCAATTCCAATCACATTTCTTTCCAGCTTTGCCCACTGTAAATTATTTTCGTTTTGCTAAATTAGCATACTTTGTCTGGTTGCGGCGATGCAAAAGTAGAAGAATTTAGAGGTGGCAGTGATCAACTGATCATCAAATCTACAGTGCATAAAATCGCGCCAAATCCAAAATGCTTAGTAAAGATAAAATAGTTTCCCGATGTTCATTTTATCCAATAAGTGCTACATCAGTTCTGTAGTGCCAAAATGTTGGACTTTTTTTTAAGGTACGTAAACGCAGCTTGGGTTTTTGCATGAGTGAACTACATGCATTATCGAAGATGACCTAGCTAAGCGTCAAACTCGCGAAACCAGTTCCTGCGCCCTTAGCATCAACCACTCGACCAACTCAATCCACGCATCGCATAATTTGGCCCAAATTTCTTGCGCAATCTGCTGGCACTGGGAATCTCCAAACATTATTGCGGAAGGTACAAAAACCTTGCACAAAAGTAGGCTACAATACACAAAAGCAAAGTAACACAGCATCTTACCACAAAAAGAACCTTTGGTTGATTTAATTGCGCCAATAAGAAGATCTGTCTTATCGCCTTCTGAAGCTCTCCATATCTTTCTTGCTCTTGGCACTAAAAATAGGAAGTCATACGCCACGAAGTAGGTTTAAATATTTTTATAACAAGTATGATCTTAAAGTTATGATACAATGCATATTCTGTCGTTTCAACATGAAACGTTGAAAGCATATCGCAAAAGTCCAGTTGGAACATTTTCCAAAACGCTTACCATTCAGTGCTATAATCTAACTCTAAATCTTAATAATGCACCCACCTACCTTCTCTATTTTTATTTACAAAAGAATCTGTCTAGTACCGGTATGTTGGGAAATGTTTTCAACGGAATGCTCGACTTCTTTGGCTTGTGGAACCGAATCTTTTGGATCGAGACTGTGAGTACGTTTGAAGGAAGCCCATTGATTTGTACAAGCCCATTGATTTGTACAAGGACTTTTTTGGAGCCAGCATCGTCTGATCGTCCACACATCTTCTTTCTTCTCTTTTGTATTTTTTGTGCTTGCCTTTTCATGCGGTTTTGCTCATATCTTCTGCAAAATATTAACAGATGATTATAAATTTGGTTATTTGCATTTTATTTTATGCAGCTTGCAACCAATCATAACTTTGATGGAAGAAGGAAAAGTTATAAACATTCATTTTTTCATCCTTACTTCTAAAAAGAGAAATACCGGTACCTTGATATATGTTTAAAAGAGCCTGTTCTTGACAGCTAAAAATCTCACTATTCACAAAATGCATGAAATCAAGAAATAACTTGACAGGTAGTTGAATTTACTAATATCATATACGCAGTTTATTCATTAGGCATTGCAGCTGTACCTTATAGGTGTATGCTCTACCAGTACCTAAAAAAAAAAAAAAAATTTGAAAAACCAGTTACCAGCCGGCTGGCATATTGTTAAGAAACATTGCTATTGACGCGAGAGGTCTGGGTTTTGACCTCTTTTCAGCGACATGGCCTAGCGGTGGCAATCCTACATGACAAGCTCAACTTTCAGCTGGATCTGATCACACTGGACATATTTATACTGGGCAGCTGCTAACTCAAAGAGGGCACAAGCTCACTTTGCAGTTTCCCTCAACTACTGTTGAATTTAGGTTCACAATAGTTAGAAAAATAACCTCAGTAATTTATATTATATATTAAATTCAAAGGTAAATGGTATGATTTTCGAACAATTGGGTGCTGGACAGGACAAATGGGCACCAGCACAAACGGGTTCCGGAAAAATGGGCACCAGGACAAATAGGTCAGGGAAATAATTGTCCAGGACCCATTTGTCCTGGAATCACCAATACAGCCAAAACTGCTTTTGCTTAAGAAAAGCGATTTGTGCAATTAAAAGTGGAACAATTTTGAAAATGTGTCAAAAGTAATTTGCCATATAGTCTTTCCAAATCACAATGACAATCACAAATTCATCAAAAAGTGTAGGCCTAATTAATTACACAGTACATTCAATACAAGTATCATAATATATACTTAAGTATACCGGTATTGATAAAAATAAAAGAAGGCAATTAAACCATACTCAAAACTGCAAATATTTTTGGCAAAATAGAGATTTTACAGCAATTTTTTAACTATTTCCTCCTTCTAACAGTTTATGATTTCTTAACATCATGCACATAGGTCTTGCACATTCTACTTATGCATTGATTTCAAACCACTGATCGGTGACCCATAAAGGTCCTTCCCAGCTAATACCGATATCTCCAAAAAATGTAACAACAGTACTATGTATAAAATAAAAATACAAGTCCAAAAGCAGAACTAAATCAAAAATCAAATCTTTATTTATTCTTGTAGCATTATGTCGAAGCGTGTAACGAATGCCAGGGCCCATCTGCGCAGCTTAGCGCCTGGGCTACACAGCACCAAAAGAATGTCGCAGCGGTGGCAAGTCGCTGGCGACACTTTGCAGATTTGACCAACCCAGGATTTAAACCCCAGACCTCCTGCAACGATTGCGTGTGCGCTAAGCACCTGAGCTAACCGTCGTTTTTTTACTGCAAAACTATTAAATCTGAAATGACATACCAGTAAGCATTAGCACTTTTGGCAATCTGCAATTTATTGCCTTGTCCTTCCACACCACAACCTTTCGCAACACATTTCCATGCAATCATTTGTGATATTTGGATCTTATATTCCGCTGCTTGTGGACTGAACAAGCATGGAAATTTTTGTATTTCAATAAGCAATCCATAAATCTTTTTGACTGTCATTACAAATATATTTTTTATCCATAGCTATAAAAAATTTCAATGAAAAATGTGTATAAAACAGCCTGCACAGATCACAGCTACTACGTTAAAAAGCAATGACTAAATTCACAGACATTTACAGCAGATTCTATAGGCTGTACCAGTATACCAGTATGTAGAGATAAGCAGTAAGGGAAATACCGTATCATTTACAGCTAATAGCCTACCACCTCTTGTATTTCCTTGAAAAAGCAAAGTTTATAAATAAAGATGAAACAGTCGTGAGTCAACAAGTGCTGCTTTTCACAAAAGAGATACATTTCAGACTTGGGAGAGGTTGAGAGGGGGTATGGTATTCAGAAGTAGTACTGGTACTTCAGACATGCTGGTCACAAGCAAGTTTTCTTTTAAAATGTCCAACTTAGTTGCAAGTACTGGTATTTAGTTGTAAATCTTGCAATGCAGATTTTTATTTTCCTTAGAACCATAGCAGGGTCAAAGAACCACTGTACTGGACTAGCCGGAGCTTGTTTGAATTAAGCCGCATCTTATACACTTATAACCTGATAAGAGGCATACATACATCACACGACACGAGCACAAGGACCGCTAGTGAGGTATCAGTAGGGGTTAGAGTCTGGCCCCCCAAACCCTAACCACGGCTTCATTCAAACAAGCCCCGACGAAGCGACTAGCCTAATGAATAACAGTGGTACTGGTAGTCTACAGCTAAACATGTTGGTAGACTATCTGGGATACCGGATAGTGTACCGGTATACCATACATGGTATAAATTACTGTAAACTGTATTACACTGCTACACATAGTCAAATGCACATCATGAACTACAATACTAAAAACACTTAAGTCTTTTCTATTTGTGAAAAACCTTGACCAAGACATCCCAATACTCTACTGTTTCAGTGCTCCAGGTCTAGTCTAAGCTAAGCTTCCTGATGCCTTATCAGCTAACAAAAATTACACAGGTCGCTTTACTAAAATTTTCTATTGTACCAAAATAGTCACAACTTCACATCTACGCAATGTTCTTCTGTTCAAAAGCAATTCTGCTGATTAATTGCAATGATGCTCTAACCTAGGACCAGAGACCTGACAAACCTTCCTGAAAAGTAAGCAGCTAAGCGCAAATTACATAATTGCGGAATCGCTACCGACGCAAAAAAAAAATTGGAAGCAACTGCTTACATAATTGGTTGCTTACAAAATTTTCCAAGCGAGAACTTCATAAATAAACAAAGAACTTTCGTGCTTAAGCGCCTAAAATAAGCATAGTGTAGACGGGCCTTTAACGTTCTAACACTTTACATGCCATTGTGACGATTATGTGCTTGTTGGTTCCTGCTGAACGTTATGCAATCTATTTTCCAAACGAAATCTGTCTGCTTCTTCACATTTTTTTTTATCAATTGCATGATTTTTTTATCTTCTTCTTATGCAATTTCGTGCATTCTGTTTTTTTTTATCACCTTTTCGATCTTGGAACTGGCAGGTGTGTCCCAAGGAGACAGCATATTTTCCAGAAATACAACGTGCTCGAGCAATACTTTTTTTTGCATTTGTATGAATTCTTATGCTTGCTCACAGAAAAAGAAAAACGCTTTTAAAGATCTCTGTGAAGATGGATGTGAAGCTAACAAGGTGCTACACAAGAAAATAAGAAACAGATCTAAGAAAGTGGAGGCAAGTGCAATGAGAAAAGAAGCAGAGAAAGAAACAAAGGATTTGAGAAAAGCCGAACCATGCTTTCAAGTTGATATAGTTGATCAAAAAAGAAGGGAAAGATGTCATAGGCGGTAGATGCATTAAAGGAAAAGATGGGAATTTAGCCTTTACGGAACAAGACAGGAAAATCATATGGAAGAAACATGTGGAGAGTCATGAATGAAGAAAATGAATGGGACCAAATAACAGCCATGGATGTAGTAGAGGGACCTATAGAAAAAGTTACTGTTGAGGAAGTGATGACTGCATTGAGAAAAATGAAGTTAGGGAAAGCCACCAGACCATTGGAGGTAGATTCCGAAATGATAATTGCATCTGGTGTTACAGGGATTAAAGTGATGGTGGAACTTTTTCAACAAGTGTTAGATAGTAGAGGCATGCCAAAAGAATGGAAGATTAGTGTGGTTGTACCTATTTTTAAAGGGAAGGGAGATGTAATGAGTTGTGGTGCCTATAGAGGAGTGAAGTTGCTAGAACATGCAATGAAGATCGTGGAAAGAGTTCTGGAAAAGAGAATTCGATGCTTAGTAAACCCGAACAAGATGCAATTTGGTTTTATGCCTGGAAGAGGGACAATAGATGCTCAGTTTATTCTTCACAGAATGCAAGAGAAATATCAAGATGAAGGGAAAAAGCTGTATATGTGTTTCATAGATTTGGAGAAAGCATTTGAACGCGTTCTGAGAAAAGTTATGGAATGGGCAATGAGGAAGAAGAAAGTTCTAGAGGTAATGGTGAAAGCAGTGATGAGTCTGTATGACGGAGCAAAGACAAAAGTCAAGTTGGGATCAGGTTTATTTGATGAATTTTCTGTAAATGTTGGTGTACATCAAGGATCAGTGATAAATTAATTAAGTAATGACACTGCCTCATTGAAGATCAAGAACTCAATAGGATCGATCACTCAAAAGGTGAAATGCTTCAAATAACATTGAAAAGATAACCTAATTCCTTTAGTTATTGGCAGAGGTGGGCATTCCGCAATTTGAAGCGCAAAGCGCTAGTTGCGCAACTTCCGCACGTGCGAAAGTTGCGAAGCGCTTTAACAAATTATTTTTAGCCATTGCGCAAGTTGCGCTGCGCTTGAAGGAAAATAAATCCTTCTTGCGCTTTATTGCATTGCGAACTGAAAAAATATATAATAGTGTGCGCATTATTGCGCTGCGAACTGAAAAGAATCTGGTTGCTTGCGCTTTGTTGCGTTGCGCACTGTAGGAAGTTGAAATACTGCGTTGCGCTTCGTCGGATTAATTAAAGCGCAATGTGCTGGAGTAAGCAGTTTTTTGTAACTGTTTTTAATGGAATAGCAGTTTGTTTCTTGATGCGTACAATAGGCCTATACGTCAATTTATTGTAGCAAAAATTTTCAGCTCATCAGAAATGTGGTACACTAAAGTCTTTTGCTTTTTGAAATAATTGCAAGTGCTTAAAGAGATCATTGAGTGTTGAGTAAATCGTATTTACTTGTTGTTGTGGAGAACTTCGCCGCATATGCAAGTTATGATTTACCGCGATGAGGTGCTTTTAATGGCACGCGACAATGCAACGTGGCGCAGTGGTTTGGAGCATCGTTTTTATGACGACCATGATCGCAAGATTGATGGTTCTACTCTCAACCTAGTCTCGTTGTTGCGTCCTTGGATAAGATGCTTCACGTTGATTATCTCTGCTTGGTGAAATCTGGCAAGCGGCAAATTAAATAAGTCAGAAGCAAAATTCAACCGGAAAACTCGGAAACAAAGGCAACTCCTAAGCGAGTCTGGATTCGTCCTAAGCAGCGCCTCCTTCGCTTTCTCATGATAAGAGGATGAAGATGAAGAAAGCAATCATCAGCAACGCATCTTTTTTCGCTTCTTATTTAATTTTCCTGTTCATTGACCACGCAAAATCCTGTTACAGTCACTTGCATTAAAATCGTTGTCGCGTTGTAGCCAACTGCGTGCTGTTAAAAGCACCTATAAAAATAACTCAAGAAAAAATTGCATTGCTTATACATCTACTCGTTGCGCTTTATTAAATTTTTCATTGCGAAAGTTGCGTTGCGCTTTTTCTTTTGTATAAACCTCATTGCGGAAGTTGCGTTGCGCTTTAATGCAAAAAAATAATTGATTGCGGAAGTTGCGTTGCGCTTTAATGCGAAAAAATAATTGATTGCGAAAGTTGCGTTGCGCTTCAGTCAATTTAAAAATTAGGTTGCGATAGTTGCGTTGCGTTTCATGACTTAACAGAACTTTTGCGCTTTGTTGCGCTGCGCTTCAACCAATTTTTAAAAAATGCCCACCTCTGGTTATTGGTATCTACTCCAAATTGACTTGAAGGAAGGATCATATATGCCAACTTCCAGGTTACTCAGTCTGCTAAGAGGCTAACATCTAAAGTTACTCAGGTTGACTTTATTGGGGCAAAAAACTGGAGAGAAATCACAAATAAACTGGTTAGAGAATTAATTTGCCTAGGCTAGGTCAAAAATACGGTACTACACTCAAGCAACCCCCCCCTCTAGCACCCTTAAGGCCATCTACCCAAATGCAGCTGCAGACGCGTTTCGACCTTTTTAGGTCTCATCAGTGCAGTATAGCAACAACCCCTTTCAAAAAACTCGTAATGAAACTAAATTCCTGCTTTCATTCTCCCCCAAATTTCTTGCTATCATTCCTCTGCTAATTCCCTGCTCCATGCCAAGATCCAAACTAAATCCTTGCCACCCCCCCAATTTTCAGACTAATTTTCTGCTACCATCTCCCTCCCCCCCCTAAAAAAAAACTCTCAATAAAACTAATTCCTTGCTATCATTCCACTGAAAAGCCTAATTATTTCGGAAAAGGAGTAAAATCCAACATTTCATGTTTTTGAGGCTCTGTGACGAAACAGAAGAACAATTCAATTTCACGAAAAGTTACTTCCTGCACAAGAAAAATTGGACAAGTATTTCCAAACAATTAAGGAGCTGCGCTGGTTTCTTTTCTTCAGTAGTGAATGGCCTTGCAAATCCCTTTTCACAAAAGAATGCTGGCATAGCCTGGTCACACCTGGCCTGGCCAAGAATTTTGTTTGCACATCATTTACAACTTTAGATGAGGATGACATGGAACCAATCGAGAATTTATGTGATGGAGCAAAAACAGTGAAGGAGTTTTGTTATTTGGGAGACAAGTTGATAACTAGTGGAGGATGTGAGGCTGCAGTTACAGCAAGAACGAGAACTGGATGTATTAAATTTAAAGAATGTAGTGAGTTATTGCTTGAAAAAAGATTTTCGTTAAAGATCAAAGCAAGAGTTTTTCAGAGTTGCAATGTTGTATGGCAGTGAAACATGGTGCTTGGAAGAAAAAGAAATGGGTATCTTGAGAAGAACAGAAAGAGCAATGGTGAGAGCAATGTGTGATGCCAAACTAGCGGACAGGAAAAATAGTGAAGATATAATGAATATGTTGCCTTTGAATCAAACCATAGATAAAATGGCCAAAGTAAGTGAAGTGAGATGGTTGGGACAAGTATTGAGAAAAGATTATGGTGACGTTGTAAGGAATACTTTAGAATTTAATGTTGAGGGACGAAAAAAGAGAGGACTACCGAAAAGAACGAGAAAGCAAGTAGAAGAAGAGCGATTGAAGGTTGGTCTGAATTTGACGAATGCCCACAATAGAACTAAATGGAGAGAGTGCGTGCAATTTTCATGAGGTCAATCCGGCCACCTCCATTAAATGGGGCCAACATCGAATAATAGCATCATCATCATCATCTTAGCTTTATTTTCCTTCGGTAATTTTTGTATGGTGCCTTGACAGCTTTCTTGTTATAGAAAGATAAACACGCAACTAAATACAAATAATGAATAGGCTTCCTCAAAATGAGTCTCACATTGATTTGTTTGAATTAGGATCATATCCTGAGGCAACTTAAGAGAGCTAAAACATACTCAACTGCGCTTTTTGATATTTCTTTTGCAGTATATAAGTCTAGATTTAGCACTTCAATCATTGTAAAATGTTTGTTCGTTCCTATCAGGGAGTCGAACCGAACCCGAACCGCGAACCAGTAGAAACCGCTTTCTTTCGGTGAACCCGAACCGAACCGTTTAAATTTGAGATCATTGAACCTGAACCAAACCCGAACCTTTAATATTTCATATCTGTGAACCTGAACCGAACCCGAACCTTTAAAATTTTATGCAAGTGAACCCGAACCGAACCTATAATATTTTGTGGACATAAACCTGAACAGAAATCGTTTAGTAACAATGTTTGAACCTGAGCTGATTCTTAAAAAATATTAATAAAAATCTCTAGACATGTGCTGCGATGCGTAACATTCTTTCTGCTTACTTGGAGTTTTTTCTGGTTCTTCCCGTAGCTTTACAATAACCTCAACCAAATCTAGTCAGGTTTTTTATTTGTTGACGTTTCGTTGGTACTGACAACCAACATCATCAGAACGATAAAGCACTGACCAATTCCAATCTTTGCAACATTCTTTCTGCTTTTCAAAATTTAATGAATTATTACATTTTTATTTAACCTTAAGGTGATTCGGGCATGCAATTTATATTGCGTTATTTTAATGATATAAGACCCTTATTTAGTTTTTGGCCAAATTAAAAATTTTGAAGTGAACCTGAACCGCGAACCGGTAAAAATTTTTTTGGTGAACCCAAACCGAACCTGAACCGTTAAAATTTGGATTTAGTGAACCTAAACCGAACCTGAATCTTAAAAATTTGGTTTCGATGAACCTAAACCAAACCCGAACCTTTAAATTTTGATACAACTGAACCCGAACCGAACCTGAAACCAAACGTTTGAAAAGTCTTGAACCTAAACCAGAACTGAACCGTTAAAAATAAAATTTCTTGAACCTGAACCGTAACCAGAGCGATATTTTAAACGGTTCGACTCCCTGGTTCCTATGAGCATGATCGTTTTAAATGTCCGGGCAAGATTCATGCAGCCAGGTGATTGTGTCACCATACAGGTGGACCAATCCAGTTATCCCATGAGGTGAACAGGGCCAGTGAGCTATTTTATGCTCTGCCATTTGATTCTCAGTGTCACAATCACATGCCGCAGATGAAACCATTCCCCAGTTCTGCAGGGATGAGCGAAATCATCCAAAACCAAAGCGATGATGGTTCAGCCGCACCCAGGAACGTCTCGGGAGATGCATAACTGGAGGAGGGGTGTCGGTGTTGCAAATGAAGTGGTGAAGTCGGGTGTTGCAATTATTGCTCCACTCAGCTGGAGAAAACTCTCTGGTCAGAGAAAAGCCATCAGGTGTAGGGATCTTCTAGAGATCCGAGGTTTCTTCTCTCATGAGTCTAGTTGTCTTGTGATCTCTCGTCATGAACTTCCCATTTCTTATCAGCTGGGAAGCGATGGCATTTGCAGAAATAGGGCATTGTCGAGGTGGGTGCCTAGCGTGGCCAGTAAGGTTGTTAATACTCCATGCTTTACGACTTAAGTAAAGTTAATGGAATAAACAGCCTCGTTCCATCCCCTACATCTCTCTTCGTCAAGTTTTTGCAACAAGGTCGAAGCAGTCTTTTGGGACTCTGGTTTATTAGGAGCAGCCATAAACTCTTTGTAAAGGCTTTTACACTCTTCATCCCAGCATGGGGTGTAGTTGCTTCTACGTCCACGAGGGATGGTTTCTTTAGCCGCAGAAAACAAAGCTCGGCAAAACTCCTGGTATACCTCATCAAGCCTAGTTAAGTCTGAAGATGGTAAGTCAGAGCTAAGCTGATCAGTGATGGGGCTGTACGTTTCCAGTCAGCCTTGCAGAAGTTCCACCGATTCACAGGCTTGCTTGGGATGGAATTTGTAAATCTGGTAGATGTTTTGAGTGACGTTCGATGTTGGGACCTGGGAACTTCTCGAGGACACATACGTCTGCAGGAAAGTTGGTCATCATCACTGGAGCTTGCAAATGCAAGGTCAGGGTTGGTCTCCGATACCCAACGTCCTGAGAGAAAACTTGCTGATCCCTTGGCAAGTACAGTAGGGATAAGTTGCCACCTACTGCCCAAGTGGCTAAGCAGCTTCTATCTTCACTGGTATTGGTGTAGCCCCAATTTGTGTGCTAGCAGTTGAAGTCACCAGCATAAAGACAGAAATGGGAGAACATTGGAACTGACGTGGAAGTCATTTGCGAGGGTGGGGCTAGCAGACATTGATCATTTTGAAACCACATATACCGACGCACAGCCACTCAATATTCGAATCATTTGGAGATTGACCAGAAAGACTCCAAGACAGCTTCTCTTGCACAAATATAGCAATGCCATGTTTCCTGCTGAGAGTAGCTCCAGCTAATGCAAAGCCAGGAAGCACTAATTTTTCAGCACTACGACAGTGAGTTTCCTGAGGACAAGGGCCTAGTGTTTGGAGGCAAGTAGTTCAATCACGCCGATTTTGCTGGTGGTAAGGCCTTCAATGTTTAGCTGCAGAATGGTGGGTCTTCAATACGAGCTGGCATTGGTATCGCATCCTGAAAAGGACGTTTTGTATCAGCCATTCCATGTAGATACGTTTGGCCAAGGGTCTATCCTTTTACCACCCTGGAAATACGACGGACTGGATCTGTTTGTTAGCATTAGCTCGATGGTCTCAATCAGTTTCTATGATGCACCGCGTAGAGGTTGGTAACCATGTGAAAGGTTGTGTAAATACAACTGCAATGGAAATTATAAAAAAGGTCAACACAGTTAGATGACAGCACCACCAACCAAGGACAACGCATACACTAGACACTAATGATGCAGGGTTATGTACGATGCACAAAACATTGCACAAAAAACATTATGCTTCAAAAACCCATGATCTCATGTATCTACTAAAGTCTTTAATCCCCCCCCAAAAAAAAATGTAAATTAGAGCCATCACAAAAGCAAGATATACTTTGGCGTTAAAAAAATTTTAATTTAAAAATTTTGCACCAAAAGTTGTGCGTCTTTGGTGCAACGGTAGAAAATTGTTTAATTCCATCACCTTCTGACATTGTTTGCTCACCACTACAAATGATTAAACAATTTGTGTACGCGTGTTAGTGTACTAGTATTTGGAACAACTTAATGTTTGTGACTATAATAAACGTCCCATCAACCTTGCTATGCTGCAAGGAACAACTTAATCTTATTTATATTTATTTAGTAGCATATTTATCCTCCTATCATGAGAAAGCGATCAAGCGCTATACAAGCTCGCTTAGGAGTTTCCAGCCATCTGTCTACCATACCAAGATGGGGGAATCCCGCCAAAAACCTCTCCCAACGGCACAACAAGTAAACTAGCCAGCTTGTTCTTCACACAGTCCCAAAATAATGATGAGCGTCAAGCAGGGAAGCTGTGAATACCAATTTTAAAGTCATTGGTTTGACCCGACTCGAAATCAAACCCGAGTCTACAGCTCAAGAGACATACTCTCAAAATGCTTTTGAATGTCTGCAATGCGTCTACTATGCTTTTGATTGCCTGCAATGCGTCTACACACAACACAGGGTTGACTGGGCATGGCAAGGCTGACGAACCTTTTCTTGCAGTCGAAATATTACGTTGTACCGATATTGTTTGCAAAAGTGAAACAACTCAGACAGATCACTCCAAAGGTCAAATGCACCAAGTTAACCAAGGGTAACATTTGGGTTACCCTTTAGCTCTTGATCAGAGTCAATTGGTATGCACCAACTTATTGCCATGTCGTGTTTAGCTAATCTAGATTTTGCAAAGAACTTGCTAAGTCACAATGCAAGTTTTTAGATTTTGTCGTGGTCCATGGCTACAGCTAAGCTAACCTACTTAAACACATTGTCGAATAATCAGAAAACGCTAGAAAATTTTTACTATTGCGTGACAATGGTCATTTTGTGCATTTATGATTGTATAACTTATGATCTAGTTTCATGATCTATTGCATTTTATGACCAGCCTTGGCTATTCTAGCTGCTTACACTAGGCCTCAAGCCTTGGCTATTCTAGCTGCTTACACTAGGCCTCATTCCAGTTTTAAATAAATCAATCTGTGTCCAGGGGGAAGTGCAATTTTGGGGTTTAAGCAAATAACTTAGCCATTTCCAACCTTGTTTATGCAGCTTGTGATTTGATTAGGGCTTTGCAGTGTAGATGGGTATGCAGCGAGCAAGTTACCTAGCACTAGGCCTATGTGCTTGTCAAAGACGTTACTTTGGATATACAAGTTTCATACTACACTAAGTAATTGTTAATTATCCAAACTTTCTGTATTAATTAAATGTCTGTTTAGTGACAGCTTTCTGGTAGAGGGCTAGCCATAGGCCTACGACACTAACATTTCGCCTATCCAAGCCTAACAGTTTTCGAACTCCACCAAAAACAAAACCAGTAGCCTAACGTAAAAAATATTTCGTTACATCCAGCTTGCAGAACAAAGTTATTGCTTTGGCTTAACTTTTCTATTAAATTCAACAATTTCAACTGACGGGTAACATTGGTGCATTCCAAAATCAGTTTAACAAGCTGTTCTCATAATGTTTAAAGTAACCGTGGGCAAACCAACGCTGGTGCATTCGATCAGAAGTTTTTCCTTGTTATGTTTCACAAAATCTAGTGCACAGCAATGCTGACAAAAGAGGTAACTTCATAAATGTTAAATGAATGTACGCAATATGCCTTCAAAGTGATCGTTTTTTCTTAAAGCATTAACAAAATAGCAGGCTTACTGCACGAGTTAACACCATCTAATCATTTGTATCAGCCTTTAGCCTAACACCATATCTCATTGCACTTCCATCTGCAACAGCATATCCCACTGCGCTTCCTTCTGATGTCCCGCATCAGCTTATTATATAATGCTAACACAAAAAATGAACTTAGTGCTGAGCCTTGGCGAAACTCAATGCCGCCACGCATAGCACAGTCAACTCTGCTGCACTTCTCACAGTAGCTGCTGCTCCCTTAAAATGTCTTTAATAACACTTACATAGCATTCCAGTGAAATGAATAGAACCGATGTAAATAGACACAATAATTTTATGATCGACCTGTGTGATCAAAGTAATACAGAGCAAATTTGCTTAGAATAAATCAGCTATGCAACTATCGACCTACATTAATGCCACTCACTTGTATTTTTTTCCCTGAGTAAACTCAGCTTGCTGATTTCCTACTACGTGTTCATCAACTGCTAAGACTAAGTCAGATGGAGCAGGTTGCACACAAGAGCCATTGTCTAATGTTTTCATTTTACCACTAGATGGCGAAGGAAAATCGAGATTATGAGCAGATGACAGTGCCATCACTACCCCGTCAGCATCAGGAAGTTGGGGTGTAGCTGCTCCCCCAGGATTAGGGGTGCCAGCTGCTGAACAATCACTGCGCCCAGGAGTGCTGTGACCAGAATATGATCGAGAGGAGTGGGACTTCTGAGCTACTTGAACTCGAAGCATGTCATCAGTAAGGTCACGATCAGGAAATTCTTCAACAAACACACCAGGGATAGAAGACAATGTCCAATACCGACGATAATATCTGAAAACAACTTCATTGGTTATAAAAAGTGCCTATATTTTAATTATGTGCAAAAAGTAGTGTTCAAAAACCCTTAAGGCCCATCTGCACTTGGCGGAAATTCCCAGCATGAAGTAAAGATTCTTAGTTGATTAACAATGTGATTTTCTACAGCGATTTTGTTACACTCAACATAAAAAAAACTTATGCATCCCTAGCAAAAAATACGCTGATGCTCAGTGCAGGTTGCACTCAACAACCTGACCAAGCATGCAAGTAAAAACATCCCACCACAGAATGTGACTCAGTAATAGGACAACACTTAAAAAACGACCAATGTGCTGCCAATTGCAAAGGTCACTTTTCTATTTTGGACATGACGTACAACCCTTTTCACCTCCGTTTGCTCGAAGCCAGCTACATCAGAGTACTGCGACCTAATCTAAGCAAACAGGAAGAGTTTGTCCATACTCCCTAAACTGTTTAAATAGAAGCTGGGTTTACACCACTTGTCCAGCGTGACTTTCTGGCATTTGACTGGCCAATGTACAACTAATTAAAACATCTGAAACTGATATTCATTAAGCACCAGGTTTTGCTTCTCATTCTTACTTTACGAGATAACCTACTGATGAAAAGCTTCTGGAACAATTTTTTTAGAGCTACACAAAAGAGTTATGACAGAGTGTTTCTTGAAGTCGAACGCAAAAAGTTATTCTTGGGTTCTGTACTGCCAATTAATTATTCGAACTCAATTTTGTAAAATTTTTCAGTACGGTATCGTCATTATGCGCTCTCACTTTAGCAGAACTGCTTGATAGCTAAGTCTATTTGCTTAAAAACCCATTCAGGCTCAAATAATAATCAATTGACTGACAACAAATCTGACTCAGTATTGCAGCAAAAAACGATGCACAAGTAATAGAAGAGATGTTTTTGGTTTTTAGACATGAATAGAAGAAAATAATTATGCTGCGTCAGCCTAATGCCGAACCAGCTGTTAGCTCAGTTGCTTAGCGCACATGCTATTAGTGCGGGAGATCTGGAGTTCAAATCCCAGGTCAGTTAAATCAGCACAGTGTTGCCAATGACTCGCCACCGTTGCGACGTTTCTTCGCAGCTGTGTAGCCCAGGCGCTAAGCCGCGGAGATGGGCCCTGCCACTCGTTACACACTTCAACATAATACCACGAGTATAATGAAGATTTGATTTTTTAAGCCTAATGCCAGCATAAAGACATAAGAATAAAATGAAAAAACAATAGAAGCAGAAAATATCGAATTACAAACTAGACCGCCGTAGCAAGCAACTGCTAATGGCCTCCAATCCCCTTCCAAACATGTTCAGAAACTTGCCTATTCGATCTTTAATCTCATTAAGTCATGTCATTTACAGAATTGTCACAGGTGCATGACATGGATTTGAGTGAAGTCCTGAGCTCCACAGAAAAGACTGCAAGCTCTCGTACGAACTTACCCTCTCTCGTCTAATTTTTTGAATTCTTTCTTTGAGTTATGCTTAAACTGAACCTCACCAAGGGGACAAGTAGATTTCTCACAATGTATTGCAGACAGATCAATTGAATTCAATGAAGGGCCAACTTGTTGATAAATTGATTAAGCCAAAACTTGATACAACTTGTTACAAGTTTACAACTTCAAAGAAAAACTTCTACCATTTTGAAACTAACTGAATTAAAATTGCGATAAACCTATGCTACTGCACACCAATATTAACATTTATAAACACTAATTCTTGACTCACCAACTGTATTTGAACCAAGAATAGGCAGTAGGCACTGTTCAACCTCAACAGTTTGAGACCACATATACCAATTAATAGGTTAATTACTTTGAGGTGCAACCTCCAAGTCAAATTACACAACAATCACGTGTTGTTCTAGGAATTTATAGGAAGCGAAACGTGTTGCCAGATAAAAACTTAAATTGCCATTACGTTAATTTATTTGAGAGACTTATGGAACTTAGTAGTAAATTGATGCTTGGCATATAACGGGTTTTAACACAGGACATAAAATTGGAGAAGATAACTTAGGGGGATGACAAGGTTAACAAAAGAATTTAACACTTCTATCTATATCATAGCTTTGCATTTATAATCTTTCATAAGTTCCCACAGTTTTTTTGATCTTTGACCTCAAGTCACGTGACCTGGTATTCCCAATCATTGCACAAAATAAGACCACATTATGACACACAATTACACACTTATAATGAAGGTTTGAAGTCTCCATCAATATCCGCTTGGATTTTGTGAGGTTTCATAAATTTCATCAATTTTTTTACCTTTTGCCCCGAGTCACGTGACGAAGAGCGTTTACAATTAGTACAGTGCAAAAACTTGGCAAGACACACCAACCATGAAGATTTCCAGCTTCCACCTATTTTCAATTAATAGTTATGAACCAAACAATATATTTTCTTAATCAAGCTTTGACCCCAAGTAACGTGATACAAAAATATTTATTGTGCATATTTTTGCTCCCCACAATAAGGGCGAATATGCTACGTTCTGCCTGCTGCCATCAAAGCGTTATTACCTTTTGGGAAATTTCTTTTTTGGACCTTTGATTTTTAACCTTTTCATCACCACCTCCAAAAGTTGTTAGAAACAAAAGTTCACATTGAGGTATATCATTCCTGAAAATTACAAGTCTCTACTACCAGCCTTAGACCGCACAAAAAAGTGTTATAAAAGACCTTTTTTTGGCACAAATGAATTTTTTCTCAGGAAGTGGGGGGCTGTCGGGGAAAGTCAAGTGTGTCCATGGTGTACACCCAACATGGATTCCAACTCTAGACTCGCATTCCAACTCTAGGTCACTTTTGAATTGGAACAGCCAGTTAGAAGATATGCCTGTTTGAAGATTCAAAAATCGCAAAAGTGCCGGAGTAAAAACAAATCAATCAATCAATCAATTTTCTGGACCCGCTTATCCTTGGGGGGTCGCGGGGGCAGCAGCTCAAGTTGGAGCCTCCAAGCATCTCGATTCTCTGCAACAAAGGATAGATGCTGTGCTGGGATGCCAAGGCGAGACCAACTAAGATCTTCTACGTAATCTCGCCATCGAGTTCTGGGACGGCCTCTAGGCCTTCGACCAATCGGTGTTGAACAGAGCAGTTTTTTGGCTGTTCTTTCCTGGGGCATTCGTGTCACATGTCCATACCAACGCAGTTGCGATCTTTCTAGTCAGAGAAGCAGCGATTCGATGTTTAGAGATTCACGAATATCTGCACTTCTAACCTTGTCCAACAAGATCAAACCGCTAATTCTTCGCAAGAATCCCATTTCGGCTGCTTGAACTCGAGACCTCACTTTCTCATTCATGATCCAACACTCATGGCCATAAGTCAAAATAGGAACATAGACCGATCTGAAAATGGATAGCTTTGCCTTGGTGCAAAGCTCCCGTTTCAGTACCACAGATCGGTGGAGCTGGCGCATTACTGCACTTGCTTTTCCGATGCGGATATCCAATTCGCTATTTTGTCTGCCGTCACTTGTGAATGAGACGCCGAGGTACTTGAATTTCTCTGACTGTTTTAGTGGTACTCCATCAATTTGGAGAGAGCACTGCTTTGGTTGTCTGGACAGGCACATGGTTTCTGTTTTTGTTGTACTGATTTTCATTCCGGCAACAGAGCATGCATCCGAAAACCTGTCAAGAGCTTGCTGGAGACCATTTTGGGTAGAGTCGAGTAGCACGAGATCATCTGCAAATAACAGACGTTGTACAGTGCATTCACCGATCTTTACTCCGCCACAAGACTCACTGTTCTTAACTATTCTATCCATAAGGAACAGAATAGGTGAAAGAGAGCAGCCTTGCCGTAGTCCCACACTTACTCTGAAAGGTTTCGTCGTTGCACTGTTAACACGAACACAGATCTCGGAATGCATGTACAGCGACTTAATGGCAGTTAGTAACTGGCCATCAATGCCATACTGCAACAGCACCGCCCAAAGCTTGTCTCTAGGAATGCGATCATATGCTTTTTCAAGATCAACAAAACATGCATTGACCTCTTTTGCATATTCCCACGACTTCTCAAAGATTTGCTGCAAGGCAAAGATCTGATCCATTGTGCTTCGGCCAGGACGAAAGCCACACTGAGCATCTGTTAGCTTAGGCTCGACTATTTCACGGCATTTCTTTTCAAGGCATTTGGCATAGACCTTACCCGGGACACTGATGAGAGATATGCCCCTATAATTGGTGCATTTTCTCTTGTCTCCTTTCTTGTGGATAGGTATTATCACACTAGTTTGCCATTGCTTTGGTGCTTGCCCAGTACTACACGCCACCTTACAAACACGAGTCAGCCAACGAACACCATGTATGTTCATTGCTTTTAACATTTCAGGTCTGATATCATCCTCACCAGGAGCTTTTCCAGTTTTCAATGATTTGATTACTGCATTCACATCTGCTTCGGTTATCTGAATATCTTCCCCAACCTGTTCTTCGTGAATTTGTATCGGTGTAGCATCAACTGGGTTTAAAAGATCACTAAAGTACTCTCTCCACCGATTCAAAATAGCATCTTGATCTTTCAGAGTCACACCATTTGAATCTTCGATAAAGAGAGCGGCTCGAGATCTTTTTCCACGCAAACGGCAAATGGTCTGCCAGAACACTTTGTTTGCCGTTTTGAAATCATCGTCTAACCTTTCTCCAAATTCCTTCCAGGCCCTTTCCTTAGACAGTTTAACTTTTGTGGCTGCCGTCTTACGTGCTTCAGAGTACTGCGAACAAAGTTCAAGTGATGACTTATTTGCAAGCCAGGCCTTATAGGCCACTTTTTTCGCACGAATAGCTTCTTTAACTTCTTGGTTCCACCAAGGAGTTCTTTTCTCGCTACTCTTCGTCCCTCCAACACGCTTACGTCCACAACAGTTAGTAGCGGACGTAATGACTGCTGTTCGAAACAAACACCACTCAGTTTCAATGTCTTCAGTAGAGGTCGGAAGTTCTTTGAACTTAGATGCAATGTTGTCTGCAAATGCAGTTCCTACCTCTTTGTCAGCCAATGATTCCCATTTGATTCGATAAGTTTCTCATGGTCGAAAAGTCTTTCGTTTTTTCAAGGGTTTCAAAGCTTTCAAAGTGCAGACAACTAGGTGGTGATCAGTTGACAACTCAGCCCCTCTTTTAACACGGACATCAGACACGGTAGAAAACAAGTCCGCCGAAACGATACAAAAATCAATCAGGGAGCGTTGTCCCAGAGAGTCTCTGTACCAGGTGTACTTATGAATTCTTTTGTGCTGAAAAAATGTGTTCATTATGCACAGCCCATTGGTGGCACAGAACTGCAATAAACACCTTCCGTTCTTGTTAATGTCAGGGTCACCATGTTGCCCAATAACACCTTTCCAGGTTGCATTGTCGATGCCCACATGTGCATTGAAATCGCCCAAAAGGACAAGGGATTCTGATGAAGTTGCTTTTCCCAATGCAACCTCAACTTCTTCCAGAAAGGCTTCGTACTGTGATTCTATGTTAGGTGCGTACACCTGCAATATACACAGAGATCGCTCCTGCAGCCTTAGCTTTAGAAGACAAACCCTTCCTCCTAGTGGTACCCAGTCAACGACACATTCAGCTATGTTGGGGCTCACAAGTAAGCCAACACCAGCTTGAGCAGACATTGCTGCATCAACACCCGAGTAGAAAATTTTCCACCCATCGTTCAACTCGACAGTTCCAGAACCCCGGCGCTTTGTTGATGAAATTCCCACAATATCAAGGCGATACTGTTGGGCTTCGCAAACAAGCTCCTGCTCTTTTCCTGTCAGTGACGAAACGTTCCAGTTCCCGATAGCTAGATCCCGGCAGTTTGGTCCAACTCGAGTACGTTTTCTGTGCGCTGCCCCCATTTGCCTCCCCAAACGCTTAGCGACTGCGTTGGTGGGTTTCCGGTGACGGTCAGCTTGTGGGGGAGACTGTAGCTTATTTTTCGAACGAGTCCCTCTGCCTAAAACTCGAACGCGGACCTTTTTATCCTGCGCGCCGTCCGATGCAGCATGAATATTGTTATTACAACTTTCCATTTAGCTACAGCATTGGATTGCTACTTGGTCTGTTTCTCTCCTTCGACCTTACCGCCATGGGTGACCCTGATGGAAGTGATTAAACACTACCGACGGCGTTGCTCTTAGGATCATTGAAAACTCAAACCTCCCCACCACGTTAAGGTGGCAATCCATAGGAGAGGAGTAAAAACAAAGTAGCAGAAAATAGTGAGGCGATGCATTAAGAATGTTGCAAAGAAATGAAGGCAGCAATAAAAATTTTACATTGGTTTTGCAAGCATTGCAAGCACAGGCATTGATTTTTTCTTGAAAAAGGCAAAAAGAAGGGGGAAATTTGATAAGAGCTTTGTTTTCTGCTTAAAAAACGTTTTTTTTACGGTATCAGTAGCATCATTTTGACAAACTCATTAGTTTTCTTTTCGTTGTATATAATGTGAGCCTAAAATTGCTACAAAACAATACTACGACTTTGTGCTGTTCATCATCCAATTTTAACCTGGTTTTTCCTTGTGTACTAAGGTGGCCGGATGCACCTCGTTCCCTCAGCAATCGCTCTCACTCCCTCTCTTCATCTCGCACAATCTGTAGCCTCCTCCACTCTAAATCCAATCTTCTCCAAACTCTCTTCAACTTGTCTCTTCCAGGTCTGCTTTGGCCGTCCTCGCTTTCGTTGTCCATTCACTTGAAACATCATTGCCTTCTTCAAAATGCGCTCCTCATCCCTCCTAACCACATGTCCATACCATCTCACTCCATTCGCTTGTGCCATTTTATCTAAAGTTTCCTTCAAGCCCAGCATTTTCATCAGATCGTCAGTATTCTTTCTATCCACTTGTTTTACTCCACACATTGATCTCACCATAGCTCTCTCGGTTCTTCTTAAAATTATCACCTTATTTTCCCTCAAACACCGCGTCTCACTTCCACATATCATTGCTGATTTTACGCAACTACGATACACCATCCCTTTCATTTTCAAAGAAAACCTTCTCCCAAGTAACAACTCCCCGCATTCTCTAAATTTTATCCATCTGATTCTTACTCTTGCAGTCACTGCAGTTTCACATCCACCACCAGCATTCAGCCCATCTCCAAGATGGCAAAAACCCTTCACAGTCTACACCCCATCACACAACACCTCCACTGGTTCTTCCTTGCCGTCTCCAGTATCTTCACATCTTCTGTAAATAAACTGTTGTGCACAACTGCAGGATACTTTTTTCGTTTGGGCGCATCTACCTTTGGAACTGTTTTATACTTTGGAACTGTTTTAGCTACCGCGCATGCATTCAACTTCTAATATAATCACCAAAACACAGCAAGAGCCAGAGATGTATTGCCCCTTTTGGAGTAAGATTCAAGGGGGCGCTGCCCCCGCCGAATCAACTCCTATGTTTGCAAATGCAACCAAGGGAATTCCCAAAAATGTTTTTCGAAGCTTTTCTACAGCTTATATGCTTGTACGATTGAGGAATTCCTGTGTAACTTAATTCTACACAAAATGATCTCAAGAAAGGTCTTAAGAGGTTTTCGAAAGCATTCCCTGTGTTGCTGGGACGAAAATCAGCACAACTTAAGGTGCGTTTACCTATACACAGCATGTGGCAATGCGACTACCATTACGAACCATACTGGCCTGCGAATAACGCGATATAAAATTTGCTAGCTTGCATCACGCAGTTCCTTGATATCGGATGGTTTTTATTGCGTTGCCATGCCAAAGTTCAACGCCAAAATGAAATAAACAAAAAATTTGGTAATTGCATTGCCACTGGCCGTGTATCGGTAAACACGCTTTAAAACTGGGCAGTTGTCAGTTGTTTCAGTCAAGAACAGACGTGTTTTTTGAGCAGCTGTAATTAGTAATTAAAATAATGTTTTTTGAGCAGCGTTGGCAAAAGTGCAAACTACAGCGAACTGAAGCAACGAAGCAAAACAATGGCATCCATAAATGAAAAGCTCGACAAACTAATTCAATCAGGGGGTTTCTTAACTAAAAGACTACCTTTGAACATAAATTTGATAGAATAAATGGCAGAATAGCGGATTTAGAAACCAAGTTGGATGAAAAATATAGAAATATCGAAGAAAATTCTACCCGAAAAATGGATATTGTAACCAAAAAAGTAGCTTTGCTAATGCAAGAAAGCTGTAGCGTGTGGGAATCTCACAAGCAAACTAAAGAGAAATTCGAGAACTTTCTTGAAAATGCTCTTAAAATGAACCCTGACAATATTGAAGTTGTGGACATCCATAGATTACCTCAACAGCCGATCTTTAAAAAAAGTATCAAAGTAAACCGACCCTAATTGTGAAATTAACGAATGCTATTGACAAGTCCACTATTTCTGGCAATTTAAAACTCCTAAAGGATTTCAATAATGCTTGAAAGCTGGAAAGAAAGCCTTTCATATACAGTATATCACTGACCATCCACCAAGAACCTTCTTAAAGCAAAACAAAATGCTTTTGCTGGAATTCAAACATGCAAAGAGAAACAAATAGAAAACCTCGTGGCGTGCTGAAGATGGGAAATACGTACGGTATGTCAAAGGTAGAAAATTTTTCTCGTGCCAAAATATAAAAGCTGAAGGACATTACTAAATATATTAGGATTAATTTTGATTAGTTCAAAAATAAAAACCCTTCCAGATAAATAGGAAGCAAAGCATACTTACTTGTATCATACTCGTATAATGTATTTTCACCTTATTTTCAGTTCTCTGTTTATTGTGTCACTGAATGATTATACCTTTGCTTAAAGACTTACCGTTTTGCATTCAAACCATGTTTTTTGAAAAGGCATCTTTGCAGCGTTTTTTTGTAAGAATTTTTTGTAATCTAGATTGCACCGATTGCCAATGCTGCAGAAACCGCATGTTGCTGTGCACCAAATTCTTATGACCTACAATTGCTTTTGTACCACTAACAATAATTCTACAACCACTTCCAAAACAATTACTCAGTGTCAGAGGTCAAGCATTCTGAATAACGATAACGATGACTTTTCACTAGATAAAACTATTGACGTATTTTACTCGAATATTATGCCTTGTTATTTACTTGACTATAAGAGCATTAAGCAATTTAATTGTTGCAATGCTGACTCGCTTTCTTTCCTACAACTTAATATTGCATCTTTTGGCAAACACTTTGATGAATTAAGTGAATTGATATCAACACTACCCTTTGCCCCTACATTAATTTGCTTGAATAAAATAAGACTTATGTTAAAAAATTTAAACATAGAAAGTTATAAACTCATGTATCAACTATCCCCAAACGTAGTTGGTGGGGTAGGCTTGTACATGGCTGAAACCTGTACTTTTGAAATTACAATGACTATAAACTTCATCTACTTGGTTGCGAGGAATTGTGGGTAAAATTAAATGTAAAGAAAATGAAGCGATTGGTAGGATGCATTTATAGACATCCAATACATGCAAACAAAGAAAAGTTTCTTAATAGTTTAAATGCGACTTTACAATACATAACAAGTAAAAGAGAACACTGCTACATTTTAGGAGCTTTCTGTTTGATGCAACGATCAAAGCACGTTTTCAGGTGACTTTAATATTAATCCTATTCTACCTTAAAAGATGATGGTCATGAATTTTTAAGCGCAGTTCATAGCAATGCCTTCCAATCTCTCATAACTGAACCGACACGAGTAACTCAGATCTCGAAGACAACTAGCATATCGATCATATTTTAAATTTTAACTAAAGAAAATCACTATAACGTATATCCTGCTGTCCTGCAATATAAAATTTCTGATCATCATATTACCTTATGCACCATTTCAAAGTGTCCAACCCCAAATCCCAATGTATTTATGCAGAAACGCTTTGACCTAAATACATTCAACCAACCAACCAGAATTTTGCGTCAATTTACAAATCTCTCTTGAAAGCGATTTTCAAAAAATATGTGATAATGATATTAATGAATCGTCAAACAAATTTTCCGTAATCGTTGATGACATTATCTTAAAACATGCTTCCATTAAAACCCTTTCCCGTTCACAAAAAAGAAAGCAAACTAAGCCTGATAAACTAAAAGTTGCACGAGTAGTTCCAATCTACAAAGCAGGCTCAAACAAGAATGTCAACAACCACCGTCCTATTTCTGTTTCCCTATCTCTTTCCAAATTGTTCAAAAAACTATTATTATCCAGGTTGTTATCTTTTCTCGATAAACATCAAGTATTAAATTCAAACCAATACGGATTTAAAAAAAAACATTCTACCACACACGCTCTTCTTGATCAGTAGCAAAATGCTTCCACCCAATTAATCAAAAACAATTCTCCAGCATCCTTATGGTTGATTTAAAAAAAGCATTCCACACTGTATCCCATGATAAACTAATAAAAAAACTTAGTCAGTACGGATTTAGAGGAGAGGCTAATGATTTAATTTCCAGTTTCTCCACAACAGGAAACAATTTGTATCTTTAAATGATGTAAACTCTACCCTACGAGATGTAAACATGGGTGTGCCTCAAGGATCGATCCTTGGCCCTTTGCTATACAAAATATATACGTTAATGACCTTCCTCATGCCATCGAATGTTCAGCAAAGCTTTATGCGGACGATACTTATTTAATTTTTTCAGATAATTGCTTAACTAAATTAGAACAAAAAATCAGCGGTGTTTCAAAAAAGCTCAAAACATGGCTTGACGCTAATTCTTTATCAATGAATCTCGATAAAACTGCCTGCATGCTCATTCCTCCCTCTCATTATAACATAGAATTTAACCCCACCTTTAACCCAAGTTTGTTGAAAATTGTTAACTCTTATAAATACCTCGGGATTACTGTTGACAATCAGCTAATTCCATATTCAATTATTGGAAACAAAAATTTCTTGTGGAGTTGGTATTCTATGGAAAATAAGACATTTATTACCCAAGCAAACTTTATTAACACTTCATTACGCGTTAATACAACCTCACCTGCTCTGTGACATTGCTGTTTGGTGCTCAACCTTTTCTACTTATAAAAATAGGTTAAGAGTATTGCAAAACAGTGCGATCAGTAACGTAAACAAATTTTGCCATATGTTTCCTAGTTATAAAAGTAATAATGTTTTAAAATTAGATGACCTATATAAATTCGAAATTGCAAAATTAATGTTTCTACATTCAAAAAATTTACTGCCATAACAACTTCAAAGTTTCTTTGTAAAATTTAAAGATCGACACAAATATTCCATGACAAACAAATTGCAATTAAACTTATGCCTACCTAATTTTAAAACTTCTAGAATGCAATGAACATTTAAACATCAACTTGACGATTTGCCACTCGCAGCCTAAATCCTGAATCCATTAAATTTTAATTTTGTTTTACTTTGTTCAACATGTTGCTGCTCGAAGAAATAAATTACTACTGCTGAGAACCCACAAAAATTCTCTCTGCTACACTCGTTTGCCTATGAAAAACCGGTGATGTGGTAGGCACTGTGTCTGCGCATTAAAATTGGGCACAGAGCGGGATCTGGAGCGGAGCAGGATATCCGGGTATATTTTGCAGAACCAGAGTGGATCTGAATTCAATTTTTTAAGAAAAAAGGAACCAGATCCAGAGCCAGATTGAAAATTTTGGATGTTTTGAAGCGCTTCAGTGAAAATTTTCAACATTTTTTAGGAAGTGTCTAGAGCACAGGTTTCCATTATCAAAACGCTGCTTCACCGGACTACTTGTTTGTTTCTTCACATGACGCTGGTGTCACGCTAGTGTGACATCATCAGCCGTAAGTTATAACGCAGAAGTTAAGGGGTATTAGGCCTACTATTAGATATTTAGAGTACAGTTAGGGGGGGATTGGGGATAGGGTTAGAGTTCTAATCCTAATGTAACTTGGGGATGGTGTGTACACAGAGCAGTTTCACTAGAAAAAGCCTGCCAGTACTCTAGACACTGCCCATCTTTTATTTAATCTTGCAGCAAGCGTTGCAACACATGTACCGTATTTGGAATGGACAGGTTAATCTATGGCAATTTGCAATTCTTTCAGAAGTTATACCAAAGTGTATCGATGTACTGCAACAGTAATAGTAACCAAAGTGAGGGTACATGCGTTAGAATATAATTAGATTGTAGTAAAGGTAGGAGTGCATCGTGAAAAACAGGTACCACTGGGCTACCCGTATAGCCTACCAGAACCAGAGAACTGGGAATGTGGTAGCCTGGTGGATAGTAACCACTGACCAAGTGACTAAATTCACCTTCAATTAAGTAATAAAGAAGAATTTGATAGACAAGTATCAATCATTTCTCCCTAATCAAAGAGTGTAATTTGATAGCAAAGAATCAACCATTTTTGTTGTGTTGTTTTTGTGTGCTTACGCTGTTACTTTCTTCATGATTTCCAATTTTATGTTACAAACTTAAAATCAATCATAACATTGGACAGTTTGACAAGGTGACCATGAAATGGTCTTTTACCGTCCAGGCTACTTAATAGCCTGCACTGGTCTAAATAATTTTTTTATTGTATTAAAACACTAGCAATTTTTACCAGCCGTTTGAAAAATTGTTTGAAACTTATTAATTGCGATTATTCATTACTGAGCTGTTAAGCAAGCAAAATAAAAACTGTCAAATTAAACATATATTGCAAATTCTGTTGTATTTCTGCTAAATATTTTGTTTGTATGTTTCTTGGCGAAGACCCAACCATACTGCATAAGATTAGACCTACTAACCTGTGTTTTCTGTTTTTAATGATATGAGATTCGGCAAGCCCTAGTTGATACTGTGAGAGTGGCAGAGTGAGTGGTTGAAACATCACAAAAGTTTTGTTTAATGTTTAATAGTAAGCAGCATCTTTAAATTCTTTACTTTGTAACCTTTGTTGTTAATTGATGTTGATAAAACCATTCCTTCATAAATAACCCCATTTTTTTAAAAAGAAACTCTTTGTTACAAAAATGGACAAGTTTGCTTTTAAGTAATGCCTTTATGTGTTTTTGCTGCAGAGGAGGAAAGGGATCTTAATTACTAAGCAATGAAAATGTATCATGTATATCAAGAGTTGGCTTAAATACAATTAAACCTGAACATTGTTAATTGCATTATTACAATTGCTTCGTGTAGGTTTGTATTAAAAACCTTAAATTATAATCACAATTACATAAATCATTTATTGTTAAATCAAAGACGTTGTAGACTATCTATATAATTCTGTTGTAATTCATTAAGGTGTCTCATGCGTATTGCCTCACCGAAGACAATAGATCTAAATACATGCAGCGGGTGAAAGGAGCCACCATTAAGTAATAAACGTCCACGAGCTATGGGGCTTGACGTAGTCTGTTGTAACAAAACCTACCAGCGCACAATCATCAATTCGATGGTTAACATCTAAAAATTCAACGCATGAGCCTGTTGGTTCCTGTATTGATATCTCTTGAAAAATGAGTTCCAGGCCACCTTCTTGAAAAGTGCTGGTAAGTTTCAATCCATACAGATCGGAGGATTTTTTTTTCACTCTTAACCTTTTCCACGCTTCATATTATTGTATTTTTTCAAATTTTTGATTTTTTTCAACCTTAAAAATTGTTTTTTAGCCCTAATCAGAGTTATTTAATACTAATTTATTTTCACAGTAATTTTGTCCTTACCGTAATAATTAGTTGTTACTACGAAGTCATTATATTTTTCTATGGATTTACTAAGGATTCATTTTATCTTTTTCCGCCATTTATATTTTTTATTCATTTATTTGTTTAACTACACTGTCTATTCAATGTCGATTTATTCTATGGATATGTTCTCTTCTTATTTCTCCTTTTTCACTCAAGACCACATCACAGACAATACTTTTATTTATTAAAAAAATTTTATAACGTGTTTGTACTGTAGGTACTGAAGAAGGTTTTTTAACTGAAATCGATTTAACAATAAATGATTTGTAAGCAACATTATTCATTGATTTTGTATTGCCTACTATTCCACAAACAATATTAGAATTTTGATGCAAAATCGTGGATTGCATATCTCTGGACTGCTGGCAATTCTCCTCACCACCACAATGGTTCGCACTCCAATCTCATTCATTTAGAATTGTAGTTGATCCAACTCCAATGTATATAATATATTGTCTAGACCAAACATGGTCAATTTTATTTATTCAGTTGATGTTTAGTGCAGACATAGTCAAATACGGCCCGCCGGTCTTTTTATTCTGGCCCACCGACACTTACACAAACTTAAACTCCCACCACGAATTGAGCGGAAGATCTTTTTTTTTCGTTTACAGATCATGGATGGCAGTGATTTAAAAAAAATAAAGCCTTAACAGTGCAAAATTGGAATTAAAAACGAGGAGAAAACCTTTTATTTTGGAGATCACATTCGTATGTGGACCGTGATCTCCAAAAAAAAAAGGGTCTTCATCTTGTTTTCCAATCAACATGCGGCTCGCACCTTTAACAGTTTTTCCAAATCTGGCCCTTTGTGGGAAAAGCTTGCCCACCCCTGCTCTAGACCCAAGAGTCTGAAATAAATAAATCACAAAATGGCATATTTATTCAGTTGATGTATTAGTGCTGCTTGATGGGGTTGCTGTAAGTTATTTTTCATTTTCCATTATTCTTTGTTATTTGTAGACACATAGGCTGATGATAATGCATTTTACTGTCTAGCGTCTAGTTATTTGTAAAAATAATGAAACTTAGCATATAATTCAAGACTTAATTATGCAAAGCACAAGATTCAAATAAAATACAAAATTTTCAAGAACTTTTCAACATACACGACCCTGATAGGCTACCACAGCATCATAGGAATATCTTAGTTAAGAATGTGACTTATGCATGTCCCACCTTATTTTCTTTACCTATTAACCGAAGTGGGGCAGAATCACTTTCCCCCAGGCAAGGATGTACGAAACCTAATTATTTGATGCATAAATTTACTCAGCACAACCAGAGCAAAATACCAGCAAACACTAACACAAAATAATGCACGACAAAGCGCAATGTTTCGACCTTATGGGTCTCATCAGGTGCATGACAACTAAAACAAATCACATCAAAGTAAAGTCCTTAAAAGAACATTCAAATCAAAATCCCAAGTTTGGTATAAGCAGTAGTAACACAAAATAATGCACGACAAAGTGCAATGTTTCGACCTTATGGGTCTCATCAGGTGCATGACAACTGAAACAAATCACATCAAAGTAAAGTCCTTGAAAGAACATTCCAAACAAAATTCCAAGTTTCGTATAAGCAGTAGTAACCAATATAACAAGTCAATGAGTTTCCACTTCACAACATCAAGCTAGGCCAACTTTAGATTTAAACAGCATTAAGTTAAAAAAAAAGGTTGAAAATTTGGCTCAGAACATCTGCCAAAATAAGCACAGAATATCATTTTGAGAAGCCAGAAGTGCTTTTCATCGTTCGAAAACTAATTTATGCAAACCATATTTAGGAAAGACTTAGCATATAATTTAATACGTTTTTTTGGTTAATACGGGTTAGGTAAAGAAAACAAGGTGGGACATGCATAAGTCACATTCACAACTAAGATATTCCTATGATACTGTGATAGTCTATTAGGGCTGTATACGTTGAAAGTTCTTGAAATTTTGTAATTGAAGACTTGAAAAAAATTTCCGACAATTGCACTCAAATTCTCAAGTTTGTCAAAAACAGGTCACAGAGTGGATCCGGATTTTTAAGTTTGTCAATTAACAGGTTTTGAAGCAGATCTGGAGTCTTACTCTTCGGACTCAGATTGGATTCGAAGTTGATTTTTTGTGACTCTGCCCTACTCTGCTGCGCTTACAGCCCAGATAACAAGCAAATGTCAGTACTAAGGTCACATTTTGCAGCACAAACGCTAAAGTCCAAGTACATGGTACACCAGTGCACACAGTGAACACTGTTTCGACCTTGCAGGTCTAGTCAGTGCAATTGGCGCAACCGACATTTACTGAAGGCAATATATGCCTGAGAAGAATACAAATATCTGAGCCGGCAATAGGTTACAAACCACAAGCAAATAAACCTCCTCAGGCAAATACACAGCCTTAAGTAAATGTCGGTCACACCAACTGCACTGACGGAACCTGAAAGGTTGAAACAACCTTCACTGTTTGCAGTGGTGTGTACATACTTGCGCTTTTGCATTTATGTCAAGAGGGTTTTTGCAGGTTCATGAAACTGACACAGTTACAAACCACTAATACAGGGATTCTTGACAACAAAAACAGAAACCACGTGCATGTCCAGACAATCAAGGCAATGCTCTCTTTTAACAGCTCAGATGACCGAGGATTTCCAGACTTGATTCTGACTCAGGTCAAACCAATGACTTTAAAATTGGTGTTCACAGCTTCCCTGCTTGACGCTCAGCATTAAAGGGTAGTGTAAAGAGCAAGCCAGCAAGTTTACTTGTTGTGCCGTGGGGAAAGAAACTTGGCAGGATTCCCCAATCTTGGTGTGGTAGACAGATGGGCTGGCAATTTCTATGCGAGCACGGATAGCGCATTGATCACTTTATCGTGATAGGAGGATTTTTGTAATTATTAGGAGGATTTTTGTAATCACAAAATGTAATTTTTATTCCAAAAACCTCACCTTCTGCCCTGGACATTGTTTTGTACTAACTATCAACAAAGGCATTGCTATTCCTTTTTTCGAAACAGTTAGTAACCAATGAATCATAAAATAACAACTCACAGTAGGTCGAAGTAAGGGTGGTAATTACGCACCGCTGCTGCAAGTAGCCCATGTACATGGGAGCAAACTGTTAAGTGCGAAAAGAGAAAAAGTGGTCCACATGGTCGTTGATCAAAAGAATGAATTAACATGTCTATGACTGAGCGAAAGCGAATGGAGCTAACTGTAAGGATAAGTCCAAAAAGAGAAAAAACATAGAGCTACGTGGTCGTTGATGAAAAGAAATAATCAACCTGCCTAACAGCTCCATTTGCTAATGTTTTCTTCTGAAAAGCGTAAGACAAAAAGCTTCAGGTTGACTCTATTATATTATGCCATGCTAAAATTTGAAATACATCAAACTATGGGTAATGTTAGTGAAGGATTAGGCGATTTTGCACAAATATGGAGTGAAAGCAGGTTGCATCAACTTGTTGGTGAACAACAAGCAAATTCAATAGCCACATTAAAGTCGACAACCCAACATTCACACCGTTTTTGCTTTGATGTATTTCAATGTAATACAGTAATTGCAGTTTGTTTGGGTGTTCTATTAGTCTTTCAAAACCTATTGGCTATCTATAAAATGTCTCATGTTAACATTGACTAAAATAATCGGGTGAGAAATTCGACCATGATAAAAGTTTATGCTAGAAAACAAATCAAAAACGGTTAAGAACAGCTGTGGTAGAGGATCACTAAAAAAGTCTTGAGAAAATCAAGAACAGAAAGTTCTTGTTCACATGAGATAGGCAGTGTCAGTTAAAATCCACAAGTCATACAGTTTCATAACAAGAATAAAGGGACTGCTTTGATCAGATGGCCACTGGCATTATGGGGTAACATTCTGGACATAGTTGCAATATTCGCTTAAATCATTTTCATCAAACCAAGAGGAACTTATCTGCCTCAGCTGATTGAAAAACTGATACCAAATTGAACAAAAACTCGAAGACGTATATCTTCTAATAGGCCAATGACCTCAATAAATACAACAAGACGAGAAAATGCAGTGCAATAATGTCATTGTGCAATGAGCGTGCTTTGTAATCATCCAAAATGTGGAAAATATACTCGAATGTCGACTTCCAAGTCACACACCAGAGCAAATAACCCCTTCCTTGAGCGCTATAACCAGTGAAACAGCGTTATTGTGTGATCACCGTCACTATATCTAAAGAAAATTTTTACTTTTTTGATGCTTTAAGAGCCATTTGCGATGAAAGGAATTTCTCTACAGTATGCAAACGACTGACACCGATACGAATAAAGAAGGAGAAAATGCAGGTAATTCTAACTTCCAGTCAATCATGTTAGTGAAACAGTTTTACCCAGTGATTCAGTGCCATGCTATTGTTGTAAGGTTAAGCAAAATCCACTGCCCGACTTTAAAATGCAAATAATTCTTGCTTATTTCATAGCTATACTTGGAGGGTGAGTCTCAAAAAGACTTACCTGTCTTGACCAAGTGAACAGATACGCAACACAGCTTGATATTTCTCAATCGTAAGCAGGTGTTTACGCCGACGAAAGTTCCATGCTTCCTTCGCAATATTTTCCTCTTCATCGAACAAACGAAGCCGTCGCTAAAAAGTGTCAAAAACGATACACTAGCATTTGCAAAAGACAGAATGAGTGGAAAACACATTGAAAATTACCTTTAACCAACCAAAAAACTCATACAAGCGAGACACACAGGTGACACATAATGCAAGGTCAACACATGCATGACATTACATTGAAAAAAAGTGTGGACAATTACACATACAACTCGTTCAAGAGGATCCAACAGCTCCGGAGCATCATCATTTTCGGTCTTTTCACCATCTTTCTTGCTTCCAACTTCCCTGTGATGAGATACATTATTAAAACAACTTTCATACAGTACATTCAACAAAACTCACTCTTCCCCAACTTCGGATTTTACCTCCTCCAATTCCTTCAATCGAGCTTGTTTTTCCAAGCTCAGTTGCTTATACTTGAATTTAGACCTGCATGTAACACAAAATATTTTACTGTAGCACAGCGTATCAGGTCAGGCATGACACAAGCAAATTTATATGAGTGATACTTCATAAAAATTCATTAGCAAGGTAACTATTACAATTGAACACACTAATGAGTTAATTACTTCTCAAGAGCTCCTTCCCTCTGTCGTCTCTTTTCAACAGCACGATCATCTCGATAAGCTATTTGTGCTTGCTGCAATTTGTCCCAAATCTCATCTAGTCTGTCCCTGGGCACAACGAAAGTCAGTAGATGGTGAGCCAGGCAGGTCAGCAGCATTATCTTTTCACCTAACAAAGAAAGACTTCGACAAACTTCAATGCAACAGTGCAGGCAGATCTACAGAACTTCATCCTGAATCATTCCTCAATATTGAGGAAAGTTTGACAGTTTCTGAAATCGACTTTTGGAGCACTCATAAGCAAACGTTTATCCCACTGTGAAGCAAGTTTTGGTCATTCCTGCTGCAAGCGCTCCGGTTAATACAATTTTTAGTGCAGGAAGTGTTATGATGCAGCTACATCGATCACATGAGTGGACAACTTCTTTCCAATTGAGTGTTTTTGAAATCAAATTGTTCTTTTTCATAAATAATGGCAAATTTAATCAAATATTAAATGTATATCAATTTTTTTTTCCATTCTTGTGTTTTTCGTTTCCATTTGTTTGTTGGTTGTCATTTAACATACAGTGTCTTCGGTTCTTAATGCACTGTTCTACAAGGTTCTAGTCCAATATATTGCTTTCTGAAATTTACTTGTGGGATGGTTTTGCATAGTTGTACTGTGATGTAATAATTCTGTTTACTTCGTGAATATTTGGGGTGGCTTTTGATATTTCGTAACTTTACCCAGCTGTAGTTTTGTGCTTGTGACGTAGCAAAAATTTTCGCATGTCATATGATTTCTTTCATGTTATGTGTAAGAATGTTCAAGTAGAACATTCTTGAATTTGAATTCTAAGTACCCTATTTTCTTGATCAGAAGCCGCGGCTAGTATTTTTAAACATTTTGTGTAGCTTCTATTTGAAGGCGGCTCATATTTCAAGGCCGGTTTCGATTTTATCATATGAACGTTTTCGTCTTCAATTTGGTGTTCAGCAAGCATTTAAGTTAACCTACATTTAAGTTATTATTTAAGTTTAGCAAGCATTTAAGTTAACCTACCATAAGTGATAGAAAAAAGGAAGCACTAAATCAGCTGCAATTCTTATCTCTATAGTGAACTTTTAATAAGTAGGTCATTATGTGCTACTCTACCGCCCAACTATTGCATTTGCGCAAAGCACTCAGCAAAACCAAATGAAAGAAACATTCAAGTAAATGCTATTTTTGTTGTTACCTAGTAGTTACTACTACTAATAATGATGAAAATGACCATCGACACAGGAGTTGAAATAAAATGAACAATGGTTGAGTTGCTAATTAGATTTGTTTTCTTGCTTTGTTACAAGTGATTATAGAGTTAAGCAAATGTTGTATGCTAAAAGGTTCAGCCTTGGTTTTAAGTGTTTTGAAATGAGCTAAGAAGCTTGTAGGTTACGATGAGCTAAGCTTGGGTCATATTATTATATTTGTTTGGTGAAGGTTGTTTGGTTTCTTCTGTGAGGCCAGTTCAGAATACGGATTACTTTCTACAGTCTATCACCCAGTATTGATCAATCATCCTATTAGCAAAGTAGTTGATAATAGGATTGTCATGGCTATGTTTGAAGATCTGAAACGGCAAGCAAAAGAGATCAGTCTTGAAGGAAAGGAGAAGACGGAGTTCTTGACCGAGGGGTACAAGAAGCTGAAATACGAACATTGGCTGCAGAAATTGAGGAACGGTAATTGGCTGCAGAAGCAGAAAAACAGAAATTAAAACTGGAGGTCAAAGAACAGAAATTCGCTGCAGAAGCAGCAGAACATGAAGCAGAGAGAAGACACCAAGAAATGGTAAGTTGCAGTTGGAAAGGGAGAGGTTGACTGAACATGGAAGTGCTTCATTGGAAAATCAACAGAATGACATCAAGCCAAGCTTCTAAACAGAATGCGGATGCAAAAACTAAAGCTCCTGTGCTTCTTGGTTTTTGCCGACGGAGTGGATAATCTAGATAGCTACTTACTTCGTTTTGAGAGATATGTCACGGTTGCAGACTGAAGACGACAGGACTGGACAACTCAGCTAAGCCCATTCCTTTCAGGCCGAGCATTGGACCATTCAGAGAAGCTATTCCAGATTGTTAGACAAACAAGCAATGGACTATGATCGGCTTTCAGAAGGCTCTTCTGCAGAGATATGACACGGAACATGGCTACCGCAAGAGATTCAGAGGAGTTAAGCCAGAGCGACAGGAATCTCCTAATTAGTTTATTGTACGGATCTCCAACTATTTCAAAAAGTGGGTCGAACTAGCTGGAGTGGACAAAAGTTTTAAGGGAGTGTCGGAATTGATGGTGAGTGGGCAGTTCACAAACTCATGCCCTTAGGACATGGCAGTGTTTTCGAAGGAGATGAATCCTAAGGATTTGGAGGAGTTGTCAACAATCGTGAAGCAGTAAATGCTCACAGAAAGAAGTTGTCCACAAAAGCGCCGGTAACAACACAAGATGTAAAGACTGCCTTTTCTGGGACTCAAAAGGTCATGATAAGGTGCTGCATGTGTAATGTTGGAGGCCATAGAGCAGTGGAGTGTTTGAGCAAGGCATCAACATCACGGAATGAGCCGTATGGTCGTGGTCACCGATTTTATTGCTTTAAATGTGGAGCAATGGGACATGAAGCTCATCATTGCAAAACAGCACTGCAGTGATCTCAAATGGATCAAGAGCAGGGGGGAGAGGTCTCGGCAGAAATTCTACTCAAATTCAACAAGTGGCATGTGCGTTGCAAGTGTCACGAAAGAAGGTGATAAAGAAGCAGGGTTTGGGATGGAAACGCAGGAACTAAAGTCTGGCAAAAAGATTAGGGAGCTTAATGGTGCATGCATGGAGGCTGCAATCGAAGATAACTTACCTGTGCCATCGGGAAAGGTCGGAGGTAGAAAAGTTGAGGTGTAGCGAGATACTGGATGAAGTGGAGTGGTAATTAGAAGAGAGTTGGTTGGCAAATGAAGTGGATTTTACAGGGGAGATGGGACATATTAGGACGGTGAATTGCACGATTCAGCAAGTCCCCATGGCTAGAGCAGAAGTGGACACACCATTCACGTTGGAACTGTCAAAGCCTCGTCCTTGAAAAATCAAAAGGGTGCTTGAACTAAATTATTAGGAATGCGCCAGGAGCTAGAGGATCAGACCATCCAAATCCAGAATGGGGAGTGGTGACGGCTGTGGCTACTTGAGCACAAATACGGATGGCAAAAGACACCAAACCACTTAAGATGAAAGAAGTGATGGACAAGATGTCAATGAATAATAATGAAAGATCTCATAATAATGCAGGAGGAACACCCCACCTCACAGAAGTCAAAATCGATTGAAAAGACTGCAACGCCTGGGCTGAGGGATATCCTAGGGGAAGCTCGGGGAAAACTTGATTGAGCTACAAGGGAATCCAGGGGGCCATCTTCAAGCGCTGCAGTTAAGACAAGTAGCAACAAATTCAGCAGGAGCAAAGAGGAGTGTTGAAAGGGAAAGCGTTGATGAAGAGAACTTACTGGGGTTGGTGAGGTTCCAACAGAAGGAGAGCATCCAAGATGGGTACATTGTGTCAGAGTTACATAGTGAACAACAGGACAAAGTTGTGGATGCTCTGAAAAGGTATGCGATCTTTATGAAAATCCCAGAGAAAGCCAGCCTGATTAAGAGCAAGATGCAGGAACACAATAGAAGGTTTTTACCAATTGCATATGGAAGCACAAAGCTGATATGAGCAGAGCGGAAGAATTGAACAATTGAGGAGTGTTTGGCTAATGTGCAGGAAACATCCAAATTTCGTTTGTATCTGGCCATTAAGCCGTTTGTTTCACAGAGAGACCATCGATCCCTCATTTTTCTGAAAAACGCCAAATTTTGAAACAATCGGATTATGCGATGGCATTGGCACTACAGGAGTACGACTACACCATGAAAGACATTCCAGGCAGAGAAAATGTAGAAGCGGACTATTAAAGCCGTTTAGTAGTCGATTCTGAAAATTGTTGATTTTTGCAGTATTTTTAAAGTTTGTTGTTTGGCGTAATTATGTAAGTATGTGACATCGTTTTGTTGCATGTGTGTATTATATTTTCCTTTGGATAATATTCTTAACAAGGGGAGAGTGCAATGCTATAACCATTTACCGTGTTTTCGTTTCTTAATGCACTGTTCAAGAAGGTTCTAGACCAATATGCTGTTTTCTGAAGTTTCTTCGTGGGATAGTTTCCTATTGTTGTATCGCGATGAAATAATACTGTTCACTTCAAGAAAACTTGGGGCGGCTCATGATATAGTGTAATTTCAGCAGGCTGTAATTTTGGGCTCGTGATGTAAGAATGTTGCTTCAGGTTGCAGTGAGTAGCATAGCTAACTGAGCTAAGCTTGATTCATATTATTATATTCGTTCGGTGAAGATTGCTTGGTTTTTTCTGTTGGTGAGTTCAGAGAACTGATTGCTTCCATGGTCTATCATCCAATATTTATTGATCATCCTGTTAGTGAAGCAGTTCTTCGTCCTTCGTGGATAATTTTTAACCTATTTCACAACAGTGCGTTTGTTGTTTTTATTTTGGAGAAGGTTTATACAAATGAAAAACAATGGTTGATTTGATTTCTGTTACATACTTTTGTAGATTCGCACAGAAGCGCCAGCAGTAGAAATTTAACATAAAAATTTACTTACGTTATGGAAACAATTATTGAAAAACGATGCATTAGCAGGTGTACACTTTAAATCTAGTAGCTGGCCAGCTAACTGCTCGGTGCTCATAGGCTTGTTTAGAGATGGTGACTACTGCTGCAGCGCCCAGCTGTTTGCTGACTGGTGCTTAGTTAGAACTAAAACTGTGCTAGTATCAGTTATTTTTCAACGTTTTTTTTTATTTTAAGTACTTGATGACATTAAAGCTGCTGAATTTTTATAAACCCTTACACCCACACACAGTTACTGATAGATGCTGTAACACTGCTACATACACTCCTTGTTCTGTAACCAACTAATTTTTATAATACTAGCACAGAGAGCAAACAGCAGCTGCTAGTCCAGCACCTTTCAACAATCCTGTACATATCAAGCAGTTAATGAGATTTTACAGAGTAGCTTCTCTTTCCACAAGCGCAACTAGTAATCCCAACTTTGCAAGCTTGTGATCTCGGCTGCAGTTAGAATTTCTCCTTACAGAAGAATTAGCGAGAGATATCACTTACTAACTCACAAAATCCTGCAATATCCCCCCTGTTGCTTGAAACCCCTACCTGGATTGAAATCAAATACGTTTACAGTAGCAAGCTTGCAAATAATTTGAGGTTGATTAAGGCATAAGTTAAACGGGATGTCATCCATTGCAGAGTATCCTCCTCGCTGCTGAAACCTCCACAATCGATCCTCCCCCCGAGGACGAGATGCTGATGTGAGAAGATACAAGCGCAAGATCTGAAAACGAATAAACTGTGCATAACATAAACCACAACTACATCTGAAGAAGCAGTCTTTACAGCTGGGGTGGGGAACCAGCAAAGCACAGTAGGCCGCATTCTCTTTAAGATTTGTAAATTTTGCCTACAAATACACAATTTTAAGTCGCAAATTTACGAAGCATAATGCTGAGTTGATTTTACCGTAAAATTAGAAACTTTTGTTCGTTTTTTATACCACAAATGCAGCACGTAGCTGAATGCGAAACAGTTTTTAAGAAAGATTAATATTTTCTATTCTACCGGTGTGTTGCATACTTAACAAAGCTCTGACGCGGGCTACCTTCAAAACTTTAAGGAGTCGCATGTGGCCTGCGAACAATCCCTGATTTATAGCAGTACGCAACTTCTTGGCGTGACCGGTTCGACGCGAGACGCCTCGCCGTTGGAACATCTTGACGTTGGGATCACTTGACGTTGAGATGATTCGGCAAGGAAAGGTGTGATTTGTGAGTGGATGTAATTATCGCGTTTTAAAAGTGCTAAAAGTAAACAATGAACGACTTTATATCTTTGGCTTCACAAAAGTTTCGCCAAATGTTATTTTATAGAAGTTCAAAATTCTTTGACATAAGTTTAACCAAGAAGTGGTGAGAAAATTGTTTTATAATGTTTACTATTTGGTTTTGTTTCATAACGTGAAATACAATTGTGCGTTTAAAAAACAATTAATAAGCGCTGTGACTGCACTTTGATTTTCATATTTGATCAATACGCAGCAAAAAATGCGAATTAATCGAATGTAAAAAAAAAAATTAAGTAAACAACAAGAAATTTTTGTTGACGAAAAATAAATGCATAAAGGTCAAGGCCTCGGCTTGGTCGATTGTGGCTTACTGAAATAAATTAAATTGGAAGTAAAATGCTTGATTATTAATTTATTATGCGAGCAGCCCTACATGTTAAGCCCAGACGTTCAAAACGATTGTAGCTACTGCGATATCGCGCACAGGCTTCGTGATTTGGACTTCCTCGAGACTTCAATAAAAACCTGAAACAATTTACTGCTTTTGATATTTTGAGTGAAGTAAATATTGAGCTAAAATAGATTTTTGAAAGTGTTTTTGTGAAATGCAGTAATTATTAGCAAACTTGTAAAATCGTTCGTTTGTTCGGACATTTGTTCGAAATTTTGCAGCAAAAAAATAAACCCAGACCACAGCAACTATTAAAAAAGCCACTGCTGAAATAAAAACGGTAGAACTCTTTTATGGTTGAAAAGCTTTTGAAGATGTAGTCAAAAAATAATGTCCTGGTTTAGATTGAAACATTGTATGCAATCATAAATCATCAAATTATCAATTCTTGAATTTTTTATGAAAAGTCGTAAAAGGAGATTTCAACATCAGTTGATCATAGGTATCACTCTTATGCTTGGTAGGTGAGAAACCATGGGTTGGCAATTAAAATTAAATGCCGAGTAGGGCTGCTCGCATAATAATCAAGCATTTAACTTCTGATTTAGTTTACTTCAGTAAGCCACAACTGACCAAGCCGAGGCCTTGAACTTTACGCGGGTATGCTTTTTGTCTACAAAAATTTCTCGTGTTTATTTAAAATTTTTTACCTTCAGTTAATACACATTTTTTGCTGCATATTGATCAAAAATGAAAATCAAAGTGCAGTCGCAGCGCCTATTAATTGCTTGTTAAACACGCAATAGTATTTCATGCTATAGCATATAAAACAAAACCAAATAGTAAACGTTATAAAACAATTTTCTCACCACTTCTTGGTTAAACTTATGTCAAAGAATTTTGAACTTCTATAAAATAACAGTTCGTGAAACTTTTGTGAAGTCATAGATATAAAGTCGTTCATTGTTTACTTTTAGCACTTTTAAAACGTGATAATTACGTCTTTTCGCACATTCTAGCCCAAAATGCAATAATTACATCCGCTCACAAATCACACCTTTCCATGGCGAGACGTCTCACGTCGAATTGGCCACGCCGAAAAGTCCTGCTCCAGATTAATAGGTATAAGTCTTTACGAGCAGGTGTAAAAAAAAACTTGAATTAACACATTAACGTCCAAATTACTATTTCTGGGCAAATTTTTTCGCTTAATCCCACATCTGGATTGGCAGTGTCCTGCATATAGGATGCTGGGTGCCATGCAAATACAGAGCTGGTGCCAGACACTGTTTTCTCGTTTTGCAACTGCATGGCTGTTTCCATAGTAATGAATAGCCTAAATCACAAATAACCACGACAATTTTTAAAATATTGAAGTGAAACAACAATAATGAGGGAAAACTGCAAACACACCATTCAAATAACCAGGCACCTAAAATATGAGTCAAGTACAACTGAATCAACCTGTCCCCAATGATCTGTGACTTATGCTCTGCATAGTCCCAGTACCATTTCATTTACTACTTTTATGAGAAACTAGGTTATTTCATGTACCACTAGGCCATTTCATTTATGAGATACAATGCCCCTCTAGTTGCACAGACATATGCAACAAATAATTCTTGAACAAAAGTTTTTCCAACGTTCAAACTCAAGCCCTTCTCATTTGAACTACCATGCAAAAATACCATATCAAAACTTCAACCTCCTTTAAACTACAAACTACCACAAATAAAAAATATGTCGCAGGATCTAGAGAGAATTGCAACAATTCATTTACAAAAATATTCCTAATTCCACAAAATAATTCATCCATACAACCAAAAAACTCAAACATAACTTCCATACCCAAGGCATCCAAAGCGACCGCAAAAGAAACAACGAAGTATACTGCTTTAACTGTATGTGAAATTATTCTACAGTGGCCAAAGCCCTTGGAAACCTCATTATGCGTACAGAAGAGCACCAAACCTGTTGCGAAGTGAAGTTTTTCTATTTCAGTTTATCCTACCAAGTTTTTCTATACCCCACGGCGGCTGCTTAGTAACCTTTAAGTTGAACTGATTATTCGTTACTTGATGTCCTCAAATTCCATCGTTTTTGTGCACTTACCTTATGTTTCACAGCTTTGATGTTCTTATACCAGGGTGGTCCAACTGCAGGCCCGCGGGCCAGTTTTGGCCCACAAAGTGATTTTCTTGGCCCACAAAATGATTTTCTTGGCCCGCAATGAGTTACAGTGATTTGCACATTTAGGTTTGAAAATATTTACTTAATCTTTGTCTTTGTAGTTTTCAACTGCGTTTACCTTTTTGCTTTTTAAATTTAATCTTGAACAGTCTGCAGGGAGAGTGGGGTAAGTTGGCCAGGAGGGTAAGTAGGCCATCGCCTTTTTCTCGAAAATTAGCAGTACAATGGTCGCGTGGTTTGGCACAACCAATCTCATTGTTGCAACCTACTACCACACTAAGTTCGGTAAGTTTCCTGGAAGAAGAGAGTAAAGGTATTTATAAAAAACTAATTTTTGATAATAATCTGGATTCTGAAAAAAATTGGTTTCGCACCAGACTTCCCTTTCTAAAACATCAGAAAAGTAAGCTTTCAGTCAAAGGTTGGCAGGTGATTTAGCAATAGATTCATATTACATTAGCGTTATCAACGTTAACCTTCAATCTGCTGTTAAGCTGTTTCCAACATAGCTGCCCAGTGGGGTAAGTTGGCCAATGGCCATTGCCAATCGTGATCGATTACAGGTCTGGCCAACTTATATTGAAACCACTGACGTTTACTTGGCTCCACCGGCGCAGCTAGAAGAGAGGATTAGGGAGACCAGCCCCCCCCAAAAAAAAAATTGTCCCCCCTTTTTTTTATTTCTGGCTGCGCCGGTGCTTGGCTCTACAGAACGACTAATAAACACTGCTGGGGCGAGTGACGATTTCTTCGTTTTGTTTTGATATTCGTTATTTTGAACTTCGTATTGCTTATTACATATCGTTTGCGTTCAAGAAATGGTATGGCCAACTAACCCCACCAGTGGAGCATTTTTAAACGACATTTTTACGTTAGCTGTGTGAGCGAAGTTGAGGAGATATCTAAATAAGAATGATATTAAATAAAAGCTAAAAGCTTTAAGATTTTGAAGATCTACTTGGTTCACTAACAGCATTTACCATAACAAAAATATTTGGAAATTAAAAAAAAATGGCCAGCTTACCGCACTCTCCCCTACCGCTCTGCTTCATAACTTTTGAGGTGTTTTATTCATGGAATTGTAGCGAATCACTTTTCAGTTTGTTTCATTTGCAGGAGCCGTAGAACCAGGGGTGCAAATCTATGTTGACCATTGGGGGGGGGGGATGATTTAGCAAAATCGATCATTTTTCGATATTAAGGGGGATGATTTCGCATAATTGATCATTTTTCGATATTGGGGGAGATGTAATTTGTTTGGGTAGGCTTATTATACTTCGTATGCGGAATTTTCCACTTCCATGAAACATATTGGGGGGGATGCTTCCAGATTATTGGGAGGGATACATCCCCCCCATCCTCCTGGATTTGCACCCATGCGTAGGGCTGGTCCACATCGGTAGCAAGGAGGACGAGCCGGGGCCAACAGAATGATAAAACACTCGACTTTCACACGCTAGCTAAAAACTCTCAATCATATTTCACAATCGCTTTTAATCGCCCAACCTTACTGAAAAAAGATAGCAACAGCTACTTTGTGCGATTGATGGTTATACTTCATGCAAAGTAATTATCTACACCAGATGACCCAGCCGTTAATGTTTGCGCCACTGGAACGGAAGTTTGGGGTTCAATCCTGTGTCGGCCAAAGCTGACACACCGTAGCCAGTGGCTCACCACCACTGTGCCATTTATTCAAAAGAAGCTGTGTTGCATGGCCACGTAGATGGGCCCCGCTCATTACACGCTTAAAACATCGAGTATAATGAAGACTTGATTTTTACTTGATGAACTTGATCTTCGCAAAATGTCAAATTAACGTCAATAGTAGTTCATCTTATTTCTGGCTTGCCAGAGAATCTTCACAACAAAATATACAATAGTAAGTCAGAAAAAGGACACAGCAACAAAGCGACGCGCGTTGACACATGCTGGAGTTAAAATTAGGTGAACAGCCAATTTGAAATTTTCGTTGCAACTATATTATGTTGATTTACCAGCAAGTAGCAACATCTTCTATTAAATATTGGCCCGCGCGATAAGTATACAACTTTTTATGGCCTGCGATATGATGAAATTGGACCACCCTGTTTTATACAAATAGAAACACTTGGAAAGTCACCCACTTTTTTGATAGTTCGTAGAGATGGTCAGAATGCGCTTTCTTTTTGTGCCACTGTTCAGCAATTAAAAAAGTATGTGATCGCTGTATCATAAGGGCATGATGTGTTCAATTGCATAACTATCGGAAGCAATACAAGTTTTTCTATCTTGACCTTGACTGTGGTCACATGTCCAAGCGCTCAAGCAAAATTTCAATTCCAAAATCTGCAGCATAGTAAGAAGGAAATAATTCAGTTCTGATTAGAGTTTCTTAGGCACTTCACTGATATTGTTTAAATTCGCGACATTTCCTGCATGTAGTTCTTGAGTTTGCATGATCGGGACAAAGGTTAATTTTCACTACTTGCACTTCTTGTTTAGTTTTAACACCACTTGAAGTGCTTTGCAAAAAAACTGCGAAGTAGAACTTTGAGACGATGCCTGCTGTGTATCCACTTACTTGATCATATTTTGAATAGTTGAATATGCAAAGCAATTATGCTGTAACAGTCTTTTCAAGAAAACCTAAGTTTTGATGCTCAAGTTGAGTTTAAATTAAGATTCGGGCCTCAAATCTTGCATATGCTATAATAACAAGAACATGTCATCAGATTTCATTATTACCAGAGCCACAAAAGATGAAACTAAAGCATCAAAAGATCAGTCAAAACCACAATAAATTGTTTATGTTGCAGATGGTAAGCCTACGCAGAACTTTTCCCAAGCTTGCTATCTAGTTGCACAACCAGGTATATAATACACACAATACAGAAATACCTCGTTTCATATTTAAAATTGATCTGTTAAAAAAAATCTTGTCTTTAAAAACAGTTTTTACAAAACGTTTGATTACACTGTGCAACAAATTTGAAGTGAAAAAAAAGTACAAGACATGTAAGACCAGTTTCGGTGTAAAAAAAATATGCTGATTCCAAATCTGACATTTATTTCTCTGGATTAGGTACCATTTTCATGTACTTCATTATTATTTATTTTGAAAAAAAAAAACAAAAAAACACCGAATTCACCAGTTTAAACAACATTTGTCCCCTTAACCCTCTTGTGTAGAGTGTCATCATCCTTTTTTAAATTCCAGCAGTAGTCTGCCAACATACCAGTGTTCCATTTTCCTTTAAAACGTTTCTCTATTAATGAAATATTCTGATGGAATCTTTTGCCATGTTCATCACTCACATTGCCAAGATTCTCAGCAAAAAAATCCAAATGAGAATGGAGCACATGAACTTTTAGAGACATGTTACATCCCACATCATGAAAATGACGCAGTAAGTCATTTACAACTTGCACATAGTCTTCTGAACGATGTTTTCCCAGGAAGTTATCACAAACTTTCTTGAATGACTCAAAGGCACATTTTTCTTTTCTCGTGAGATGTGTGTCAGAAGTTTCATCAAGAACAATTTTTCGAATTCGGGGACCTATGAAGATACCTTCTTTATTTTGGCTCGGCTTAAGGAAGGAAACTTTTCTGCAAGATATGCAAATGCTAAGGAATTCTTGTCCAGTGCTTTCACAAACTGCTTGAACAAACCGAGTTTAATATGCAAAGGTGGTAAATGGATTCCATCACTTTGCAGAAGTGGTTTGTATTTGATGTTATGTTTTCCTAGCTCAATTTAATCTCTAGAGGGCCAGTGCTTGCGTACATATTGTTCAGCTCTTGCTCTAGAGTCCCACAAGCACACGACGCAACAAAATTTAGTATAGCCTGACTGAAGGCCAGTGAGCATGGCTATAACCTTGAAATATGCACAAACATGCCATTTGTAGAAGTTAAACTGCATGCTTGTTAAAATTGTTTTTAAATTTTCATATGATTCTTTCATGGTCGTGCTGTAAGCTATAGAAACAGATGGCAGGGTGTTACCATTGTGAAGTAAAACAGCTTTTATGCTTCGTTTGGATGCATCTAAGAAAAGTCGCCAGTTGTTAGACCTAGCTGGAGTGACGTTACAACACTTTTCGGCTGAATTGTCCATGCATATACACGCAAATATAAACGGTTACCAAAACAACCATTGAAGGTAAATCTGCCTTAGCTAATGTAACTTTTATTTCGAAGAAAGCATGTTAGTAAGAAAACTAAACTTTTTGTTGCTGCTTTTTTCACCGACTAGTTTTAAATATCTTTTTCCTTGATTTTTTTTAGCCTACATTAAGCATATGAACTTTCTATTACTGCTACACTGTGTCAAAACGTCACTACAGCTAAGTCTAGCAAACTAGCCTAGGTCAATAGCATTGCCTTGCTTCATGCGGCGTGTGTCAATGTAGAAAATTTACTACTTCTCGCAAGCTTGCGATTTGCAACACATTGCAACACCCGTTGCAACTGAATCGATCTCATAGCGTGACGACCAAGAAACAAACCGCAAGAGTCAGTATCTACTGACGACAGCCAAAACCTTTACGAAACTACACGTGTGGTGTCAAAAAACAGCTGCAATAGTGCTTGTGTACATTCTGCTTGAGTGATAAACACAGTTTAATATACATAACACAAATTCTATTTGAATAAGAAACGTCTGATGGACTTTTGGCTGAAACAGGCTGTTGTGTTTTGCAAATAAATGATTTAATAAATAATGTACATAATATGTGTATATTAAACTGTTAAAGAGTTATAATATCATACACATACTATGTGATCGCAAAGACGCCAGTAATCTATTTTTGACGTTTTTACCGAAATTCACGACGTTTTTACCGAAATTCACAATTCACGACTGTGGAATTTTGCAAAAACTATACCTACTTCAACTAAAAAAAAGCCAGAAATAAATTTTCCACGTAACTAAATATACAAAAATTGCTGCAGATACCCTGAACTTTTTTCAGTGTTGCACAGTGTTATTATTGTGGACTCTTTTATGTGGTAGTGTCCTTTCAAATTGGCTTGAACTAACATGAACTGTAAAAAAACAACAAACTGACGCGAGACCTAACACTAGGAAGAACTATTAAAAGCAGAATATCTACTACTTCCACTTGCTAGTACCTACTTACCTCAGTCACAGTGTAGCTGTCCAATTCAAGCGTTCTCAGAGCACTCCCCTGGTATGCAAAAGACCAAGTGGAAGCGAGGGTGGCAAATGCTTGAAGTGTCTCTTCATTCACATTCTGACCAAATTGTTCTGCGAGCTCTGCACAAAAAAGCAGCAGCTACAACACAAACCTTCAGAGCAATGAAAGCTATCGCTTTTTTTTTTCAAAAAAATAATCCTAATTTCAACACAAAATTGCAATAAGTTTTCTGCATAATACCTGCATCATTAGAGTCAGCTTGGATTGCGTTCGAATTTTCTTCCTCTTCAGCTTGTGTTCGAAAAAGATTGGATAAAAAGAAAAAGAGAAGATCGCATAATGACCCGTCATGCTTATGTTCCATAATTGCATCAATAAGGATTTCTGCAAAGATTCAAAAATCGTTTAAAAAGTGAAAGTGACGAAATATGATATCTCACCAAGAGAAACCCCATCAGGAAATTCATCCACTGCATCAAACAAATCCCCAAATGAATTGAAAAATTCCAGTAAAGAAAGAACTTCCCCAAACAGGGAAGGGGGGAGGCGGGAATGGATTTCGTGCGGTATGGGAAGATCCTGAAAATGAGAGATATTTGCAGTATTTCTTTCACTTGAAACTTTAGAACAATACGTCTTTGTTGTTTAGTGCTTCAATGATAAGAGATCGACAGTCTCTTACAACGGGATCTACAGCAAGCAAAAGCTACATTTTAAGTAAACAAAGTAATACGAAATTTATCCACGAACTTGTTTAATCAACAGAACCAGCAGCGTAAAAACTAAAAGTACTGTAATAAGAAGTGAGCAATATGACGATTTCACTGCATTAAATAGCTTTATTTGGTCACAATTCATAAATTGGAACAATAAGCAAGCACAAACAATAATTTTTAGGACAGGACACTGTGAAGAAATAGAGTCTTGGAGTAGAAGAATGATCTTGATTAAAATTTTGGTAGGGCGAAAGTAGAGTACTCTCAATACTTGCTTTAAGTTTTTCATGGTAATGGAGATTTTTTAACCATAGCTAAAAAAGTGTTCCAGCAAGAATATATCGGGTGGCGTAGAAAAAACGATAACACTTTTAATTAAAAAAAAAACTATAAAAGCAATCATTTTACAATTTAGTATGCAGCATGACAAGGAAATTTCATACCTTTTCTGAAAATTTTAGCTTATTCGGTGGAAAGATGAAACAACGCCATTACTTTCCAAACTATTATCAAAAAAATAAAATGCCAGAATAGGAAGACCAGCTCAATAGGTGATCAATGTGCCCATGTGCTTTGATCAGAAATTGATTGCAACAGTTTTTCCAAGACGAAATAACCAATTAAACTTCATCCTGAAAAAATTCACTCCATTTCCATTGAATTTTGTCCTATAGTTCTTTAAATTCGGTCTTCCTGCCGCTGTAAACTTTCCAGAAAGTGAGGCCCATAAACTGTAATCCATGGGATTGCAATCCAGAGATTGCAAAGGCCATTAATCTTTTTAATGAAGCTTGGAGTACTGCTTTCCAAATAGCTCTGAGTGGCACGACTGGTATGTTACGTGGCTCCATCTTGCGGAAAAATGCAATCCTCATTTGGGTACATTCTGCGACCGTCTGGTAGAAGTCCTTCATCCAGTAATTTCATGTAACAATCAGAGTCAACTTAAGCAATTTTTGCATCTATGAAGTAGATGTCAGTTTTACCACTCCAGCTTACACCAGCAGAAACTATAATCTTTTTTAAAAAGCGAGAAGATTTATGATCAAGGCAATTTGCCTGGAGCTTCTTTTAACGTCCACCGTAGACCCTGTCATTCTGTCGGTTGTGAGCAATTTCAAGCGTGAAGTCTTTTTCATCAGGGAACACGTTCTTTTTTTTTACATCCTCATTTGAATATCGGTCATAAAGATACCTACCACTAGTTTTGTGCTTTGCTCGAACATTTGTATGTCATCACGAAACCCTAATCCTTTTGAATGCTTTGAAGCCAAAGCTCTTAGTCATTCTTTGCACTGACTGCCTGCTCAGTGCTCAAGTTCAATTGTGACGCAATTTGATGTTGCGATCTATGTGTTCCTGGGTATTTGTAAAGTAGATGTCGTCAGTTTTACCACTCCAACTGACACCAGTAGAAACTATAATCTTTTTTGAAAAGCGGCAGGCTTCATGATAAAAGCGATTCACTGGGGGCTTCGTTATATGTGCATCGTAAAGACCCTGTCATTCTGTCGGTTGCAAGCAATTTCAAACGTGAAGTCCTTTTCATCAGTTAACACGATTTTTTTTTACATTTTCATTTGAATATTGGTCATAGAGATTCCTACAACTAGTGTTGGGCTTTGCTCAAACATTCGCATCTCATTGCAAAACCCTAATCCTTTTGAATGCTTTGAAGCCAATGCTCTTAGTCAGGGATTGGCAAACTACAGCCCACGAGATCATTTTATGTGGCCCGCAGGCTTGTACAGAAATATAAACCTTGTTCCTTACTGCTTGCTGATATTGAGGGGAAAATAGGATATCCGCGATCGTGATGACCTTTTTTACTTTGCTCTTCCAATTAGTGCGGCTCTGGGCTTCAAAATTTTTTCCGAAGCAGCCCTTCGGGTCAAAAGTTTGCTCACCCCTGCTCTTAGTCATTCTTTGCACTGACTGCCTGCTCATGTACAATTGTGACGCAATGTAACGTTGCAATTTATGAGTTCCAAGCATTCTTCTTGCAAAGTGATCATTTCCGCAACAAATTGTTTGTTTCTCTCGTTTGTAGCAGTTCGAAGTCTGCCACTTCCATTCCTTCTCTCAGTACCACCAGCTTGCTTTATCTTATTGCTCTGCCGTCATTTGGCAAAACCCATTATCTCCACTTTTACACTTTTCAAAAAAATCAAGTTGTAGTTTTCAGGTTTTTTAGGAATGTTCCTGATTGTAGATTTTTTTAATTTTTGGTTTGATAAAAGTGCTTGATCATCAAAGTTTAATTAACGTCAATAATTTTAATCAATGAATGTATAAAGAGCGCACGAGTTTTGCGTTCGATTTTTATCCAAATTTGCATTAAACTCAATTAGCTATTGCGTCACTATCATTATTGTTTCATATCGTTACGCACAATTTTTTCACTGATGAGATAAAAACTTTTGAGAAATGCATTGAACTTTGTTTGTGACGCAATAACAAATTAACAATTGCGAGTGGAGTTAACAGGTTTTGCCATTTACTTTTTAAAATTTTTGACAAATATTTGGACAGAAATGGAGTTAACGGGTTTCGCCACCACAGATAACTCGAAATCGGTTAAGAGTACGAACTCGATATTTGCACAAGAAGAACATTGGTGTAAAGATTGAAAAAATACAAAAAAATGAAATTTCAAAATTTGGGAGTTAATGGGTTTTGCCAAATGACGGCAGAGCTTAGCTAATATACTGACACCACTTTTCATCCTTTGCCATGAAACTCTTACACAATTTTCCTAGCTCCCCATCTTTTCTCAGTCCAATACGCACGAATGACAGCTTTATCACTCTCACTACAAACTATGACTTTGTTATCTCACAAAATTTAGAGTAAGTCTGCTGGTTATGCTGGATTATGCACAGGTCAGTGATCACACGTCTGTCATGCGTCGCCGCAGCAACGCAGACGAGAGTTGCATTGCTTGATCGGCATTAAATTTATGGGCAGAAATTGTTGCAGTACCGTACTACAATTTCAATATCATTCAACCTACAAAGCTGAAATTTTCAGCGAATGTGTTAAATATCTCTGTTATGATGTGAACCGAATATACGAACCATAGCTTTAATAGTTTTTGGAAAAAAAAAAAAAATGAAAAGTGATATCGTTTTTTTTTTCTGCGCCACCTGATATTAGTCATCTTTTTTTAATTACTAAAAATCCATATGAGTTTTGCAAAAAATTTTATAAATTTTTTGTACCTTACGGTTCGAGGAACCCTGGTTGACAATTACTGAATTAATCTATAGTAGAGGTGTGCAAAAAATAACAGTTTGTTAAAAAGTAACAAATAATTTCTTTAACGGTTGGTAACAGTTAAGTCAATTGAAAAGTAACAGTTAAGAAATAACTGTTATTAACAGGTCACTACGATGCAAGAACTCTGCAATTTTCAGGAAGAATACAACGTGGCCAGATTTTCGATTTTTTTCCTATTGCATAAATTTTATGTTTAGTCTCTATTTTTCATTATGCATAAGAATCAAATTTCTATTGCAGGTAGTTTTTGAGATATTAGCGCAATAAAATGGAAATGTTCAAGTACAGTATATAGTAATACTTTTCTTAACTGTTATTTTCTGTATCTATTCTTTGCTACTAGTTAACTGTTAATTTATCTGTTATTCTCGTATCTGCCAGGGCAGTTCACTTGCTTTTTTGTTTTCTCTTATTTCTTTTATCTGCTACTAGCAAAAGTGCTGTTTTTGCTTAACGAAGAAAAAGTAACAATTAAAAGTAACCGACACACATTTCAAAGTAGCAGTTAGTAACAGTTATACAAAAGTAACAGTTAAGCATATCTCTAATCTATAGTTACCAAGTATTAATGTGAAAGTAACTACTAATACTTTAAGAGACTTACCTGAAGGTCATCACACTCAAGATCATCACGTGGCCTACCCCATTCTTTCAAATATTCTGCTACACGGCGTTTTTCCACTTGTTTCTGATGTTTTATCTAAAATGAGCAATTGATTGTTACAACTTCCAGATCAAATGTTTGGCTTGAATACATAAAAACTGTAACTGCAACAACAGGAACTGCCATCAGAAGTACCTGGATGCCTGCTTCCCACACTAACAATCTTTCTGTGCTTGCAGGTACACAGCCCACTGAGCTCCACCAAAGACTTTCTATTACATAGACTGGAAGCATAGAATTATGCCGTTTTTCTCTCACGCTTCAGTTGTTCTGAGTCGACAGCAACGTCTAGACGATGTCGCACAATACAAACTATGCAGCTATGGCTTTTTGTGAACGATTGCAAATGGGCAGCAGGAATTGAACATAAAATAATATCATAAAATCAAAAATATAAAACTCTAATCAAGAATTTTGCGTTTAATAAACACAACACGCTTTATATAAAAGTGAAAGTAATTGGCCTAAATAACGCGCAATATGACGATTTTAAAAAATATAAAGTGCGTATGCATGTGGATTGTGAGTTGCTCGTCGCTTCTTCGCAATTTTCTTGAAACTGCAGCATTTTTTATTACTGCGATATATTATAACTTAAACCACAAAATTCAAAAATATATTGCTATTTGCTGCTACGTATTTCTATCAAAAGCTCGTTGGGCAATAAAGCAAACGCTTTTATCATAAGTCACATTTTGCATGAAAATGAAAACATAAAGCATCTATTCGATTGCATATGGTGTACAAAACTTTTAGCGCCAACTGAAAAGTTTAATTGCAACTGTAAAGAAAAGTTTTTATGCCTTTGTTGGGGTTGTCTTCTTGTCGATATTGTTGAAGCTTCAGTGATGCAGCCATCATACCTTCATTTGGTAGCCAACAACAAATGGCTTGTTACATAAGAACTATAACTGAGCTTTATTAGTTTTGGTAATTTTAATTTGTAATTATAGTAAACCAACGATATTGCTATTTCTGAAGTAGTCATAATCGTTGTAAAACGACTAATTATCTCTGCTTATAATAATTATTTATAGGCTCTCGTTGTTGGCACAGCAGGTGAGGTATTGCGAACTTTAGCATATGGTTTACGCTACAGCCATGATCAGAAAAACAATGGTTCAATAATAATTATTTGTTCTCTCCAAGCTTTGTTGTTGCATTTTTGGATATGATTTTCGCAATGGTGTGACAGAGTTACTAGATATGAACTTTATTAGAAAGCTTGAATATGACAGAAATTTCTCGCAAGTCTGAATTCGTTGTATACACACAACGACAATGTTACCACTGATTTTTTGTCTTTACAATAAAAAATAACAAAAATGATCACCGTCCTCTCAGCTACAAAATTTATCTATATCCTAAATTCGTGATAGCAGGGTCGGCGCCAAAAGGGGCTTGCCCCCCGCTTCTAATCGACATGCTTGCCCCCCAAACAACAAGCTTACTCTTTTGAAGACAATAGCTTTTGTGCTTAATTTCAAACTTTGGCCTCCCTAAGTCGACTGCTCTGGCGCCAGATCTGCATGATAGCATTTGCAATTGCAGTGCTAAGCATATCGTATGAGTAAATTAGTCTATGCAATATGTTGAAAAACTATTGGTTTTATTTATTTGCATACTTATCCTCTTATCACGAGAAAGCGTCAGGGCACTATACCGTCCAAAATACGTCATGCAATCATGATTATGTGATCATGACCGTCCAAAATACATTAATCCATAAGCACACCTAGTCCTAATCAATTTTCCTTAAGGCCTGTATACGAAGGAACAAAGTCGTTCCCATTTGTAGCTGTTTTTTCTACACTACGATAGAGTTTTATCAAATGCTTGATTTTGAAATTGTACAATCGCATTGGCAGCAACATAATCCCCAGTCCCCACATTATTTCTAAAAGTTTGAGCTTTTTCATGCAGAAATAAATGTACCGTACCTTAATTAAACAGTTTGCCAAGGCTTATACTTCATGAAATTTTGTGATATATGAAGAGGTTTGTAAAATCTCTTCGGATATGTGTCACCAAATATGCGAAAAAGTCGTCAGAGACGTTTGACATTACATAATTCAAACAGTTTACCACAACATGAAATATTTCAAGCAAATCTTTTAAAAAAATTCCATACATGCTTAAATTCGCAAAAGAAATCGAAACCTTTTGTATAAATTTTTTTTAAAAACCCCTACCAAGGGTGTATACAATAAATACACTAAAGAAAGTTTTCAATTTCAAACTAACCTTTCTGCAAAACTCTTGGAATCTTTAAACGTAAACATAACGTTGTCTTTACATAAAATTTTAACATTAATTTTTTGATCAACTAAACAACATCGATCTGTTTGCAGCACTGCCACACCGTTTCCACTCACCAGTCATCACTAATACTAAATGCTAACATTGTCAGTTAAATTTGAATCATTATTTTTGTACATTATGCAGTATAACTTATTGTTTTATAGAGCTTATTCTGCGCTAGCAAATTAAGTATACAGAATAGACCTGGTGTGCGAAAAAAGGCTTCGTCTGGGAGCAAAGTTTCTTTCTTCTATTATACATGCCTTTTTCTCTCGCGCTGAGTTTCCAGTCTATGCAATAGAAAGTCTATGGTTCCACTAAGAACAGCTATTCTGTCTCTATCTCGTCAGGTATTCGAGAAAACCATCTGTTCGACACCAAACTTCACACAGCCATACCAAAACTATGTATTGGATTCCAAACAGTCATTTGTGCCAACTGAAAAGTTCGACGATCTGAATGTCAGTGCACCTCGTTGGGCAAACCATGCAGACAAATTGCGAATTGAAAAAATAACGCAAAGGGATGGTCATAAATGTGAATTTGGGGGATTTATTACCAGTTTATCTTATCAGTTTCAGTGTTTATCTTATATTTAAATGAAGACTTAAAGTGGGAGTGTAACAGAAATCCAAAATTTTCATGTTTTTGGTGCAAGATGAAGGAATTTTTGGTCTCTACAAAACGCAACCATTTCGACAAAAAATTCCTATTACTTTTGAGATGTTAAGCTTTGAAAAAAACAGCCGATTTTTGTAGTAAAAAATATTTTTTGACGTCAGGTAAGGCTACTATGATGTAACAATGCCAATTGAGATGTTGCATTCATTGATAAATCGCCAATTTGCCATTAATAAATTTCTGTCGAATGACGCGTACGCTTTTAAACAAGGTTTTTGCAAATCCCAAATCCACACTTTTCAAAGGCAACCTTTCCCTGAAGGTGTGCTGAAAGGCAAATTTTGTCGAAGTGATTTGTGTTAGCACTGTGTTGTGTGACTGCAGCAGTGTTTAAGCAAAATACGAAGTTAAAAAATGATTGTGAGCTGTGAGGAAAGTTTATCCAGTTGATTGGCATGGGCGTATTTGAATGTTTTGAATTTCTGATAATGAGATTGAGAGAACGAATCAAATGTGCTCAGATTGTCTAAACCAAAGTGTCGATATTGATAAGAACGATCATCACACTAACAGTTTGGTTGATGGCAGTGGCACAATCAAATAAAATTAGTCATAAAGTAGGCTATTCCCGCGACTTTGCAACTGGGCTCACAGAGAAAACATCGCAGTGGTGGCAAGCAGTTAGCAATAATAGCACTGTGTTACATTTAATCAGCCCAGAAATCCAACCCTTAATCTCCCCTCTGCACTGAAAGCGATGACGCTAAAAACAGATATGCGGCAGGTGGCATTGACACAAAATTTTGCCAGTTTGTTCTCTGCTGGTGGAGGTGTATTTTACCGAAGTGCTGTCTACCCACGTGTAGCTGTAGTCTTTTTGTGATGAGTGGAGAAATACAAGAAATCGAAATAGAACAGGAGATAAAAATGGGTAAAGTTAATTGGTCTTACTATACCCCAGTATTTCTCACGATTTATCAATTACAAAAAACTCATAATGTAAATGCGGTTGGCGGCAACCTCCACTGCAACAACTGCATTGCAACTCAGCTGATACTGTGTTGATACTGGCTGTTTGAGAATTGTCTGCTGATTCGATCAAATACGATCAGTAAATGCACACACGACACACCAACAATGCAATACATGCGTACTTAGTTGTTGCCATGTCATTAGTCAATAAAAATTGCTCCAGAAAAAGTCTGTTGATACCATAACTAGGGATGTGCTGGATACCAAATATATATTCGATATCCGGCACTATCCGGCACTTTTTGAGGTATCCAGTATCCGGCCGAATAATGCTTCACTATTCAACTGGATACCGGGTATTCTTAAAGTTCAGGGAAATTGCGCAGCCTCGGTAAAAATAAAATTTACCTTTTCAATCTACAGGTATGTGAAAAAATTTAGTGCAAGTTTGAAAACATTAATTTTGTTGACTCTTTACAAAAAGTAGAAGAGAGCCCAAACCTTAGACTACGTTGGTAGTTTTTTATACCAAGCGGTTTGGAATTTAGTTTAAATTTTTTTTGTTTTTCGCTGTGAGTTTTGTCATCAGAAAGCCACTTCGATGGTGTAGCAGTAAGGCAGTAATCAATTGGCTTCAAACAGAGACAGTATAAGGTCAATGTCCACCATCGTTGTTTTATTCGTAAAGACCATGCAAATAATTTGCGTTTAATAGCCCGTCTTCTGTCATGTAACTTGCATGTTCATCTTGTTCAAAATGATAAAAAAAATGCAATGAGCGGCCGACATGGTGTCAATTTTTTCTTAAAGACAAACAGTAGGGCAAGAGAATTTTTATAGAAACTTTTGTTTTCTACGATAAAAAACGACGTTTCAAGATACTAGTAGCATTCTAGGATGTGTTTCTGCTTTCAAATGTTGTGCAGTTTTGTAACGTTATTTAAGTTAAATTCTTTAATTCAACGTTTTTAGTTCATCAATCGGTTGTTTTCGTTTAAGTTTGACTTAATTTACCCATCATTGCAGATTTATCGCAGGATCAATTTTTTGCAGTAATTTTATTGGAGGCTTATCTGTGCTCCTCTGATGATACCTAACAAGGTCGAAACAGTGGCTGTCAGGAGATTGAGTATTACGCTCCCTAGCCATGTGCTTGGTTGAGCACTCTCACCTGGGGCCCCCTGTCGTAGCATTGTGCAATGCTCATCGCTTACGCGATTTGAGCACTTTGGCAGGGGTGGAGGTTTTTTGTTTTGTGGTACCACAAACAAAAAATTTCCAAAGTTCCTTAAATTTGATTTTGAGATTCTTTACCCCAGACTACTCTGAGCTCCTATGATGAGACCTAACAAGGTCGAAACAGTGGCTGTCAGGAGATTGAGTATATATATATGTAAAACTACAAATCTTGAGTTTTTAGTAGCGTATTTAGTAGCATGTGAAAATTTAAACTTAAACTTGCCTTTTATCGACCGCTGAGCGTAGTGGTTAAGACATTGCTATTGGTGTGGGAGACTCGCCATTTTTTCCGAGGTTAGAAGTTATGTTGCACAGGTGCAAATATGGGCTCAGCCACTCGTTACTTGCATCGGTGTATTATCGTGAGTATAATCAGGGTTGGAAATCAATAACGAAAAAGTAGAGAATAATTCAATACGCGATAACTCAAAAAAGTAGAGAATACCATCACTCGATAACGAAAATAAAAAGTAGAGATTATTGATCAATCGGTAACGTTAAATCAATACTTTTCACTGACTCAGTTAACAGCGACGACGTCAACTTATTTTAATGCTGGGGGGGGGGGGGAGGTCAGGTTAAGCAAAGTGGAGAATGTGGGTATTGTAAAACATGAATGCTTTTCCAAGATCAAAGATCACTGTTTCTCCTTTTCTTCTAAATCCTCTCTACCTATAATCTGGGCCTACAATAATCTGTAATCTGGGCCTATAAACCTGTAATCTGGGACTACCTATAATCTGGGCCTATAATCCATATCACACTCAGACTGCTGTTAGCAAGTTAGTTCAGCTATAAACTGACAAAGGCACACCGCAAGTTGACAACCACTGAACCACTAAACTGCTACTAATTAGCTAAAGCATAAAGTTTTTTTCAGTGACCAAATATCCAGTCCAGCACTCTACTTCACAGTTAATAGACATCAGCCACAGGTCCAAGTGTCATAGACCAATGTAGCTTATAAAAAGCCTGCTGTCATTTCTATTATCCTCACAACTGCATTGGACTGCCTGGCCCTATCCTGCCTTCCACAAAGCAATGCCACAAGTGACCAAACGTTACGCAAGCGTTTTCTAGTGTTATATTTTGAAATGGAATCAAAAATGACGGTACATACGAAATTTTTGGCGAGTTAACTGCTCTTGTGCAGATGTAAAGTAAAATATTTACCTGCAGCTGGAAACACTACGAAAACCAGTTAAGGTACCAAAAATAACATAAAAAATTTTTTGAAAGAACTTTTTCAGAAAAAAAAGTATCAATAAATGAATATCGATTTCCCACTCAAAAAAGTAGGGAAAGGCCCCTATCAATAATGAAAAAAAAAGTAGAGAACTTTTGCATTTGATGACGAAAAAGGAGAGAATATTGATATGGATTTCTAATCGATATTTCCAACCCTGAGTATAATGAAGGTTTGATCTTTTTGATGTTCGTTTTTCAATGAGTATCACAAATTGCTCTTAAGCGCAAAACCGCAAAAATCAACCCAATGTGTGATAATTGTTAACTCGATCGCTTTACTCGTAAAGTCACATCCCTGACTCAGGTCACACGCTTGATAGAGTTTTCTTCTCGCTTTATAGATACATACTGCAGCATGAGCACAAAGTTTCGTCAATGCAATGCTAAGAGTTTGCGCTGTCACATTTTAGAACTGTTTAATTTAGCTACAATGTGCATGTAGTTAGCTTTTAACATAATAATAAAAACACCCTGTAGGCCAGATATATGTCACCCCATTCGATATTAGACCCGAGGAAGTACTGCTCCAGCTCCGGCGGTATAGACGCCTACCTCGACCCATCGAGTTGGCGTCCGATTTTTGACACACTCTTTTGACCAAAGTCCACTCTTTAACTTAATTCTTCTTACCCAAAAAATATAGCCCAGCATTGGCAACGAGTTGCTGCACAAACGTAGTGTCGTGGATCGGAGTTAAATCAAAAGCCATCAGTAAGATGGTCATCATATCAACTGAACTCCTGCCTCTTCGGCTTGGTTGCTGATTTGGCCAACTTAGATAGAGGAATAAATTCGATTTCTAATGACGCAATGCTTCCAGAAGTTTCCTGTGTGTCACATGATCTCATGCAACAGTTTCATGGCTCGCTAGTCGAGCAAAACGATAGAGTGAACAAAAACCATTAAATATTAATTTGGCTTAGTGCTACTATCTGGTATCCAGCCGGATAGTGATGCACCGGATATCCGGTATCCGCCTATTTGGCAATTTAGCTATCCGGCACATCCCTACCATTAACAGATCCAGCAACACAGATCTGTAGTGATCCACATTTACAAAAATTAAGCAATGTTTTCTATGCATTGTCATACAAAACACTTGCTATTGCATCATACAAATTGTTCCAAGAAACACATTTATTGTCCAAGTTCTAAGAAGTCCAATACTGAAATACTCTTGCTAAAACGGATGGAAAGTATACTTCCCTCGGTTAAACACAAAATAATACTGTATAAGTATGTACTACCTCGCCAATGCATCATGTAGTTTAATTTGTAATTGTAACCAACAAACTGAAGTGATACTTGGGGACATAGTTGGAGTCACATTGTCACTACAAATCATTCCTTTGTATGTGCACATCAGCACACCTGTCGTGCCGCTAAACTGGTCTAAATTCAGTTGTACTTACTTAGTTGCATATTTATCCTATCACGAGAAAGCGATTAAGCAATAAGCACTGTAACAAACTCGCTTAGGAGTTACCGACCATTTGTCTACCACACCAAGATAGGGGAATCCCTGTAAGTGCCTTTCCCAACAGCACAACAAGTCGCGTGTTTTCCACATTGCCCTTTAATGCTGAGCAACAAGCAGAGAAGCTGTGAAAATCAATTTCAATTATAAAGTTATTGGTATGACTCGGAATCAAACCCGAGACTACAACTTCAGAGGCGAACACTCTCACCACCTGGCCGTCTGAGCTGTCATTTGATAATTAGACAAATCATGACCATTTACCAATGTTTTTGTCAAATGTTTGAGGTAACTAGTAAATTGCCCTTTAATATAGTAAAATTTGGCAAAACACAAAGGAATAAAATGTAGCAGCAATACCAAAAACAAAGCCCTTATGCGCAGCCAATTGTTAAAAAATGTAGGAGTCATTTCTGAAGTGAAATATATCACCAAAATACATGGGAAGTGTATACCTGAAATTCGATGTCACAGGTGTAGGGAGTGAAACAACAAAACACATCAAAAACAAATATAAAACATAAAGAAAGTAAAATATACAGAAACCATGTTTTGAACCAGATCTTGCCAACAAGGCAAAGGTTGATGGTCTGACGATTTTGCAGAAGCGTAACTACAGACTTGCTAGTTAACACTGATAGTACGCAAAATCAGTCAATATTTCAACATTTTAAACTTTATTCCATCTAAAATCGATTCCAATCCATGTTGGTCATCCTCAGTTAGTTTTATTCAAGCCTATTTGAATACAATTTGCAATACAATTGCAAGATCAATATTTTGCCAATGCAGATGGACATAATAATAATGTTTTTGAGCTAATAATCGCACTTTATAATTTGAGGCTTATTTATCAATAGCAAACATATTCTGTGAGTGTTAAATTTGGTGCTTTAAGCATATCAACAATAAAAGGAGCAAAGCGAGAACAAAATATAGACATACTGTGGAGCGCATTCAGAAGTTAAACCAAATATTCTGATGACACAGTCAAGACTGACGTTGTTAGAGTGGAGGGGTCTGTTGCTAGAGTGGAGGGGAAGAGAAGACTAGGGATTATGGATTTAAATTATTTTACCATAAATTTTCTAGTGATTCATATAAACGAGCTATGAGAGTGGACCAGTGTTATGAGAGGGGTGCAGTTCAATGATCTCTTGAAAAGTCAAAGTATCCGACCCTGAAGCAGTGAACTCTGGCTTGATTTCGAGCCAAATCAAAACTTGAAAATTGTTATTTACAGTTTTCCTACTTGACACTCAACATTAAAGAGACGGAGTAGAAAGCAAGCTGGCGGGTTCATTTGATGAGCCAGTGGGAACAATATTCAATGCCCCATTTCACCCAACACAATGTCCATCAACTACGTGGATGTGACGATGACGGCATTAAATGAAATCCCAACAGAAAATGCGTATATAATTACTCACGTATTCTCTCTCTTCCTTCAATTTAAGAAGCTCTTCTTCTCTTTCTTTTCTTTTTCTTTCTTTATCAACCCGAGCAGCTTCTCTAAGCTTTTCCATTTCTTCAGCTTTTTTCTTCTTCTCTTCATCTTTTGATCTTTTCCTAATGTATTTATTCAAATACAGTTCAAAGAATGTGTGTACTGAATAAAGCAAGACTTACTTTTCCTCCCTTTCCAGTTCACGAGCAAGTTTCAACTCTTCCTTCTGTTTTTCTCGCAGTTTGTCAAATTTCATCTTATCTGTTGTGAAACATTAAAATAAAAGATAAGTAAATTGAGTACCTGCAAACATCGCGAGACCGAGTACACCTTGATTGCACATTTCAATCTCTTAAACCTTACTTGAATCTAGCTGTCATATCACTTGGTGCCTACCAGCAAAATAGCAAATGGTTACTTTTCTAGACTAGCTTATCCTTAAAGGTCACAGGGGCAGCAGATCGAGTAGGTACTTTCAAGCATCTCGATTCTCTGCAACAAAGGCTAGATGCTCTGGTGGAATGATAAGACGAGACCAACTAAGATCTTCAACGTAATCTCGCCACCGAGTTTTGCGAAGGCCTCTAGGCCACTTTCTCATTTACGACCTAACACTCTAGTCAAAATATGAACGTAGACTGAACTGAAGATGGATAGCTTAGCCGTGGTAGTAAAAGCTCAGGCTTCAGTATCACAAACACGAAAAACTAGCACACTTGCTTTTCTGATGTGGATATTTGCTTTGGCATTACGTCTGCCATTATTTGTGAATGATACTCTGAAGAACTTGAACCTATCCAAACGTCTCAGTGATATTCCTCCAATGTGGGGAGAGCACTGCTTCAGTTATCCAATGCGGCATGCATTTGCGTAGAGCAGCACAAGATCATCCGTAATAAAACAGATATTGAACAGCACAGTCTTTGATCTTCACTCAATTACGAGACTCATTTTTCTTGGTAAACTTTGGAAAGACATACTTTTTCTTAACCACAAAGTGACTATTGCAAACAGAACTGCACCAAATTTCAAATTCCAAATGTTTTCATTCTTTATGCCCTCGTCAGAGAAAAAGTCAATGCACTTCACATTCAAGTAAAACTTTCAAAAGAAATCGTATTAAAAAAAACTGATCGTTACCATGATACAGTATGATACATGTAACTGATACATAATATTTATACAGAATCAGAGCAAAAGCATATGACAACCTCGATGAAATGTTGGTGACAAGTACACTCTTTCAACACCACAATTACTTATCACACAAAAAAATAGTAATATTAAGACATTTAAAACTAACGATGACCCTTTAGCAGATAGTCTGGAATTTAACTTGGGATTTTACTTTTTTATTAAAAAGACTTCTTGTATTTTGCTTATGTAGTTGCTTTAACACTTTTTAATCACTTTAAAATTATTTATAATTACAGAAAGTTTTATGTTGGTTTAACTGTATGATTGAAAGTGGCTCTAAGGCTTATTTGAAATGCTTAACTCCGCATGCTTTGATGTCGAATGATTTCTATAAGTTTATCTGAGAAAACTAGAAGAACCGGCTACTATCTGGATAGGACAAAGGCTTTTACATGTATAGTTCAACTTATTGCAAGCGAAAATGCAAAAAAAAAGCTTAAACTTTAAATAGTAGAAATAATGCCGCAGCACCAGTATTTTTAGCTTGTGACAAAATGCTCTCCTTACCACAGGCATGAAAAATTAAACTTTATCCAGCCAAAACCTTCAGCTTGCATGAATAGCTCAGCCACACTTGCTTCAGTTTTTTCATAGCAAGCTGCTTCGTTAAGGCTACATTAAGGTCGATTTCTTCAGCTCTACCTTTGCAAGCTGTAAATGGCTTATGAGCAGTTACCGCATCAAAGAAACGAGCTGATTTTTCCATCGAAATTGATTGTCCAGTCGAATTATGCACTTATGCAAAAGTGCAAAGTTCATTCAAAGCGCAATGATTGACACATATAATTATGATGACATGTCAGACCTTTTAATATTAGCAGTAGTAGCATCTTTTATTTCTGCACCATCAACACGATAAAGACGATAAGGGTAAGGAAATATAACTCGGTACAAGAAATAGTTCAGTCGAAGAATGGGTTTACATGCATCGTCAAGACATTTTTTTTTTTTTTGACACATATGGTGAGATTTAGCATAGTCTGAAGTTTCCGAAAACGTTTATTCTTAAGACCAATTCCAGTCCATTTACGTCACAGAACGTAAGCCTGTTTAAAATTTTCACTCTACCAGGGTTCCCACACAATTTTAAAAATCGAATTCTATGACTTTTCTCATAACTTTACATGACTTATTTTACGACTTTCCATGATTTTTTTTTTAGTGCACCATTATTACACTAAATTGTGTAAGCTATACTCCTGGTATGTAGATTCTGTGGAAGTAATTATTTTCTAGTGGAAACGAAACCAAACTCAGGTGTTGTGTCTTCAAAGAGAGCTGGAAGCCGAAGGAATAAAAATTTGACTGCTTTCACATCCCTGATGCATACATCACACATTTGCAAATGAAACTTGTGCAATTATCCATGATATAACTTCTGTAAACTTGCTCGTTGCGCATTAGCAATGTACCAAGTCAACCAAATCAACATTACTAGCTACATTTATCTGAAGTACATCATTTTTATCATTCAACTATCGGACCAAAGTAGAAAATACTATGTATTGGAAACAACTTAAACCAGGTTATAAAAACTGCAATAAGTGATGTGGAAGATTGAGACAATATTTCAAGAAGAGAGTCAATTAATTATATCATTTAGTTATTTTCAACCAATGCTGTGCAGCGGTACACTAGTGCTTAAATGCCATTGGTGTGCCGCAGGATTTTGCTCATAAAAAAGGGTTGAAAATCACTGGGTGTACGAACCGCAAACATTGCATTTAAAAGTAGCCTATGTAAAAAACGTTTCCATTTCTTAGCATGACAAGGCTGAGTACACCATGCAAGGTGACAGTTACACAGCTGATTATGCGTGAAACAGAAAAACGATATTAATGCAAAGACGTGAAAAATAATTATGTTAACACTATCGCCATGTCATTGTTGCTGTTGCAATGTAGTAACTAAAATCTATACTTCGCTCTCAATTACTTTGTCGTCATTGTCACCAAGTATTGGCAAAAAGCATTAGCAGTTAGTAGGCTGCACCACCCTATATAAATTATGCATGCAATCAAAACTTAACTTTCGCAAGAAACAACAACTCTAGTAGTTTACATTAAGCCATTTCGGATTCTTGCTCAGTCTCTCCATTATTGGAATAATATACGAATGAGGGGTACCAGTAGCTGTAAACACTCGCGGATATTGGCAAGGCGAAACTCTTGTCTGACGAAGTAATTCTTGTTTCTAACCCATTCAACCTCCACTAAAACTCACCACGCATAGCCTATATAAATATAATAAGAGTATAATACGCAATTTAATCATCCAAATTCAACAATAAATTAAGGAAAAATAACTAATAAATTATGAAATAGGCTCCACCAAAAAAGTTTAACTGTATATGATATCCGGTACAAGGGTGTTATTGCAGTTTAGGGATAGCTCATTAGCATCGGAGTCGGAGAGTGGGTTGAGAGACTTGTTTCAGTTTTGTGGTGTACAGCACCAGTAGTGAGTGATACAAAAAACAAAACTGCGCCAACGCAAACAACTCCTTTAATCTCAGTGCTGACAAAATAGTAGGGCTACATTCTATATTCTTTTGCCACATATCACTCAAGAAAGCACAGTCATCAATGTAGGTATCTCGATTCGAGAGTAGGGTAGAATGCAAGGCACGATACTCATACCAGAGTTATATCCTTGATCCATTCCTAATTTGCTAGTAGTAATATCTGAAAAAGCAAGAAAAAACAGTCCACTAAAAGTTAATGCTTCATACTGGCTATCAGTACTGTACATTGCTATACAATGATAGGAAGGCGAGCATTATCAGATAGTTAATAAATCTTGAATCTACCAAGCTAGTTTATATATTAAATTTCAACTTCCAACCTAAAAATGAAATTGATGAATCTAAACTTGACATCAAACAACAACGCACAATGGCCACAAAATATGAACTCTCAACAAATTGACCAGGGAATTCAATCAATCAATTGATATATTTTATCATGACAATATTCTACTACAATGCAGAAACGAAGCAGCCAAGATTATCGGGTCCGAAGTACGAGGCCTGTGCATGGTGGTGACAATGGTCAGCGTGCACTAAGTCAAAATTAAGCAAGATAAAAACTTCATTGATTGAATTATTTCAAAGTTTGGGGAAGAACGAAGAAGACTATAGTGCTGGTGCTTCAAGATGTTCTGTGTTCTTAAACACCAATCCTCGCCTTTCAGATAGCTGCTAGAGAGCAGGTTCTCAGGTTCATCTTCAAACAAAGCATGATCTTGTTTTGGAGCAACGATGTATCCAGCAGTATAACAATTTTTCTTTGAGCTTCGTAAAACTTGAGATACTAGCTGATAGAATTAGTATACTCTGCTGTTGTCATATAGCAGTGATTCTTAACCTGGGCGCTACCGCCCCCTAGTGGCCGCTGCTAACTTTTAGAGAGGCGGAAATACTCAGGGGGCGCTATGGGGGGCATTGCATTGAGAAGGTGTAAACATATTCTGTGTCATGATCAATATCTTGACGTGCCCTGTACATCTGTATAGGCCTGATAGCCCTAGACTGGAAAACTGGAAAAGTAGGGACTTCTGTGGACGTGATGACCTTTTTTGCTCTTCACTGTTTTTTAGTGGAAAAAGGACACCTGCGAACGTTAGGACCTTTGTTTGCTCTTCACTGATTTTTAGTGGAAAATAGGACATGTGGGCAGCAGACTAAGGATCCTCTGAAAAGGAACGCTGGGGAAAAAAAGATGAAGAACCACTGTTATACAGCATTGCACTGCGTTGAAATTGCGCTTGATTTTGAATGCACGGAAATCTTTCATTGTTTTATAACAATACTCATGGAAGTAGTTTTGCCTATGCTCTGCATTGCATTCGTTTGTAAGGGTGTTCTTACGTGGCATGACATATGAACCCAGACTTTAACAATCAAAATTTTCTATCCAACTTCAAGCGTCTTTCTTACAACAGTATAGGCCTACTGTATAATATATTTCAGAAACCATGTTCTCACAGCAGAATGTCAGCGTGACTGCTTCCTCCATATACTGCTCGATGTCGTTGCTATGCCTCCAGCAATCGCTTGCCCTCCCCTCCCGAAAGCTTTTGGTCCAAGCAGAAGACTCAAATAGCTAAAAATTACCTCAGTCCAGAGTTGACAAGGCCTATTAGCTAATGCAAAAAACTTTACAAATACGATTTCTTGTAAGTGTCTTTAGAAGAAAGGAATTATTTTTAAAAAGTCAGACAAGCCTTAAATTTTTATCCATGACTTTCAACTTTTTGCAAGTTTTCCATGACTTTTCCAGGACATTTTTCCAGGTTTCTCAATGACCGTGGGAACTCTGTGCTTAAAAAGAGTTGTTCCGCTACGGCTACAGCTCCGAGTTATTCAGACTGGTACTGAGTTTTAGCTTTACATTGTCATTATAGCCCACCTACCACAGTTTTCTCAATTAAAATAAATTTCAACACACCATTTGCTCAAAAACACAATAATCAAAATGCTGCACACAACTTGACATGAAGGGAAGCGGTAGCCAGTTATCTGCTTATAGCATATTGTTAAAATCAAAAGCCACATAGGTGTCAATCAGGCTCAGGTTTTTTAGGTCGGGTAACGTTTGAGTCGAGTTCAGGGCGAGCTCGGGCTTGGATTTTGAAAAATTTTCGGGTTTTTATCAAACCGGACGTCGGAGCAAAATCGAAATTTTTGGTGAGTGATAGGGCTCTTGTGACTGCTGGGATTAAGCAAAGAGAACACCTGGTATAATAGGATATTGCTGTTTGCAACTGGGGTGACTGATATGAATGGGTGAAACTCATTTTCTTTTTTATTAAAATTTCTTCAAAATTTACAGTGATGTTTTTGATTTCGAATTTCAATTGGGCCCAGACTGGCTGCTAAATTGGGATTCGGGCTCGAGTTCGATTCGAGCTTGAAAAATCGGGTTCGAGTCGGGCTTGAAAAATAGGGTTCGAGTCGAGCTTAACATCTTTGGCCCGTTGACAACTCTGAAATGCCATTACAAGCAAGTTCTCTTGCACCAAGTTGCCCAAATCTGATGCATTATCCAAGGCGAAAAGAAAAGTCATTCTACAGTAACTTGAGTTGGTAACTCTCACAGTTAGACCGTTTGTGACGTTACCAACACTAATACTATTGTCTGATTTGTTGCGATGCTTGTTTTATCATTCATTCTAGCTAATAAAATGTAAAAGCAGTTTCACCAGGGCCTTTCTTTCACAAACTATCACTGTACCCCTACAGTTAATTCTCAATTCAAGAAAGGAATCACTAAATGTAACTTACTGAAGTTAAGCAACTTTAGCACATTGCGACAACAGCTCACACTGTTCGCTCAAATTAAAAACAGTGATAAAGAAAAGCGAGAAGAAGGTGAGAAGATCTGGAGCTGGGAGCTATCCTACAGTAACGTTGCTCTGACTCCAGCTCCACCTGATTTAAAATTCGAGCTCCAGCTCCAATAAAAATGGACTGCTCCGGGACTCCGGCTTCAACATCCTGTCCTTGACATCGCATCATCACTACTCCATACTTGAAGCAGCATCCTGGATAGTTGTTGTTTTCGTCTTATTTTTTCTTGAGCTTTAATGCAGCATTCGCTGTAACAATCAGTCAAAAAGATCAAAGCTTTGCCAATAATCATCACGTTTAGCAATTGCAGAGCTATTTCTCTAAAAGTAGCAGGTACAGTACATGAGTCAGTCATTCTATGAAATAATGCATTTCCATTCTGCATAAAAAAAGAGTCCGTTGAGCCTATCTTGTCTTCATGTGGCAATTGCTTTGCCAGAAAATGGCAAACAACAGCTGGTTCGTTTTATTAAAAATTCCATCTGGAGTGCTTAAACTGTATGGAACTAGCTGGAGTCATAGAATACTGCATTAACTTATCGACGTCAAGAAGCCTTTCGAAGAATATCGAGCCTTTACTCTGCTCGTAAAATCTTATTAGCTCGAAAGGCTTCTCGACTTTGATGAGTTAATGCAGTATTCCCTGACTCCATTTCCATACAGTTTAAGCACTCCAGATGGATTCTTCAACAAAACGAACAAAGCTGTCATACGCCACTTTCTGGCAAAGCAATTGCTGCACGAAGACAAGATAGGCTAAACGGACTCTTTTTTTTATGCAGGATGGAAATGCATTAATTCATAGAATGACTGACTCATCTACTGCACCTGCTACCTTTGGAGAAATAGCTTTGCGATTGCTAGACATGATGGTTACTTGCAAAGCTTTGATCTTTTCGACTGATTGTTACAGCATATGCTACATTAAAGCCCAGGAAAGAATAAGACGAGGCATATCGCAAAAATATTTAGTGTTTGGTCCTGCCAGGAAAAAGCCGACTGACTTCAAGTTGTTCTTACGCAACGAAAACAAGCAGTTCAGTTTCCGCAATTTATTTGTCCTCAACAGCATCAATTAAGATAACAGTAATAAACAAAAAAAAAAAAAAGAACAAGACAGGGAGACTGCGAAGGGACTTTGGGTCTTCTGAGTCTAGATGCCACCCTTGGACTAAATTACTATTGAATAAAATTCACTGTCAGTTCAAAAATGTGCAGTTGGTGAACAATAATCCTGGTTCAAGTCTTATAGCCTGTCACAAGACTCTATCGTAACATGGCCTCTGCAGAGCCGGCGCCAGAGCAGTCGACTTAGAGGGGCCAAGCATTTACCACAGGGAGTCGAATTTTGAAATTAAGTGCAAAAGCGACTGTTTTTAAAAGAGAAAGCTTGTTAATCGGGGGGCCAAGCATGTCGATTGGGGAGGCCAGGCCCCCCTGGCCCCCCCTTAGCGCCGGCCCTGGGCCTCCGGTTGCGTGGAGTAACCTACTTCATGAACTACAGGTCTAGCTAGTAACTCTTTAATAGAAAATCTTTCAATGATTTTTTATATTTCCTCGAGTTGAATTTTTTTATTTTTAAAGGAATTGAATTCCAAATTTTTACCCCCGTATATTTGATTGAGCGCTGAAGTTTCAAAGATCTATACCTTGAAATATGATAGTTAAGACCACATGCCTGCTGGCGAGTTGCAAATGAGTGACACGTATTAACCATAGACATCTATCAGGTGGGGGCAGGGGGCATTGCCCGCTCGAGGCCTGCCACTGGAGGGAGCGAAATATCTCTGGCCCCTAGGTTTTCTATCAAGCATTGCGTTGAGTGGAAGCGTGTTAAGGTAAAATCATGAATTCAATTTTACAACAGCATTGAGTATGCATCAAAAATAATTTGCAATGTGCAAATGCCAACTACTGTAGCTGGCGACTTGGTATAAAATTGAATGAGGCAGTGCTATTGCTAGCGCGGTAGGAAGAATGGAAGTTCAACACCAATGCTTGCTCGAGTTGTCTTCCAAATCGCGATGCTAGTTTAGTCAGAAAATTATCATGCTTAACTATTTCGTTACTACAAGCAAATGTGCACAATAGCAAAAGTTGTCAGGATTGTCAAGAATGAAGAAACATTACAAAACAAATGGAAGTTGACACAAAACTGGTAATTCTTAAAACAATTTTGTCACATTCACTTACGCCAAAAAAATTTCAAGAAAAAATTCAACGAAGAAAGTTAGAAAACTAATTGTATTGACAAACTTTTTCAGATCTCCACAAATTGCGATGCCATTGTATTTAACTGTTGTAGTCATTAAACATTTTTAGGTGCTGTCCACGGCACTCGATTATATTCCAAGAAGTTGCGAGATGGCTTTGCATGGTCAAGAAATATTAAAGTACAGCAAGACAGGGGTAAAAAATCGTCGCTTGTCAGTAGAAGTAGCTTTTCATCTACAAAACGATCACGTTGAATCATAAAAGCTCTCTGATACAAGCAGCTACACTATTTAAATTTTTTGACAGTTATATTGCAGATTTGTGATTTTCTGCAAACTTTGTTGTGAAGACAGCCATAAGCCGACTATGTTAATACATCACAATATAAGCACAAAAACATTCATTATCAGCAGTGAAATATGATTAGCCGGCACTGATTAAACTCACAAAACAAAGATTGCATTGAAGCATTCTTAGTGTGGTTAGCGTAGTGTCTCCGTGGGGTGATACACAGGCAACGGTCTTGACTGGCCGGCTAAACTACTTCAGCAACCCTGTTGCCTTGCAGGCATGCCTTTTTAGACAAAGGCTAGGCCCACTGCTTAGTACTGTGGTTGGCGTCAGCAAGGGCATGCGGCCATAAAATGCATGCTCCAATAAAACCTCATGATGATGTGAAGAAAAATTTTGGCCCACAGTCCCTGGCAGCCCTTACATGGACAGGGGGTGCTAAGAATCCCCGGGTTAAAGATTCATACGGAGAAAGTGGAAAAACAGATTGCAGTAAGATTTGGAAGCTGGAATGTAGGCAGTATATGTGGCAGAGGAACGGAGGTGTGCGAAGAACTGAGAAAGCGAAAGGTGGATGTATGTTGTTTGCAGGAAGTGAGATGAGAGGTGAAGGAGCTTGCTTTTTTGGCGTCAAGGGAAGAAGGCATATACTATGGTGGTGTGGAAATGATGATAAAATTGGAGGCGTGGGTATATTGGTAAAAGAAGAACTGTGTGAGAAAGTGGTAGAAGTCAGAAGAAGGTGTGACAGAGTCATGGCCATTGGATTAGTGTTTGAAGAAGAGGTGGTGAGTGTAATATGTGCTTATGCACCACAAAGTGGAAAACCAGATGCTGAGGAGAGATTTTATGAGGAATGGCACGTGAATGGAGCGTGTCAAACGAAAATGAATTGGCGTTGGGATTGGGAGATTTCAATGGCCATATTGGGAAATGTGCGGAAGGATTTGAAGGTATACATGGAGGGTATGGAATAGGGAAAAGAAACGCTGAAGGAAGATTGTTACTAGATTTCTGAGATCAGAAAGAGTTGTGTGTAGCAACCACTTGGTTCAAGAAAAAGGATAAAAGAAAGGTGACTTACAGTTCGGGTGGGACTGATACAAAAATAGACTTTGTTCTAGTTGGAAAGGAAAAGAGGAAGTATCCAAGAGATGTGAAAGTTATCCCTGGGGAATTGCAACACAGGCTAGTAGTGGTGGATGTGGAGGAGCAGAAATTGAAGAAGCCAGTGAAGAAGAGTATAAGAGTGAGATGGAGGGTGTGGAAGCTGAAGGAAAAAGAGATCAAAGAAAAATTTGAAGAAAGAATCAGAAAATTGGTGGACATTGTTTCAAAGGATTTGTAGGGGTCTTATAAGAAGGGAGTTTTAAAGGCTTGTGATGAATTGTGTGAAAGACGAAAGCGAGGGGTGATCAGGGAAACACATGGTGGTGGAACGAGCAAGTAAAGGATGCGATAGATCGGAAAAAGAAAACGTTTAAGTTGTGGTGCACGAATAGATCTGCCGAAAATAAGTATAGGAAGGCCAGAAACGAAACAAAGAAAGTAATTGCGGAAGTCATGAGGCAAGAGGCTGAAGAAGAAATGAATGTGCTATGCACCAAACCAAACGTTTTCAAGTTTGTGAAGTTCATAAAAAAGGAGGGAAGGGACATAGATGGTGGAGGTTGCATGAAGGATAAAAATGGGAGACTTGTAGTCAGTAAGAAAGATCGTGGGAAATTATGGAAGGAACACATGGAAAAGATATGAATGTGGAAAATGAATGGGATCAGAAGGTAGAAGTAGATATGGTTGAAGGACCAGTTGAAGGAGTAACTGATGAGGAGGTGATGGAAGCTATGAATAAGATGAAGTTGGGAAAGGCAGCTGGACCCTTAGAAGTAAATATGGATATGATAATAGCAAGTGGATCGTTTGGTGCTGGAGTAATGAAGAAGCTTTCTCAGAGAGTGCTTGATGGGGAAGGTATGCCAAAAGAATGGAAAACAAGCGTCGTTGTTCCAATCTTTAAAGGAAAGGGGGATGTGATGGACTGTGGAGCATACAGAGGGGTAAAGCTGCTGGAACATGCAATGAAGATAGCGGAGAGAGTGTTGGAAAACAGAATAAGAGAATCGGTAATGACAGATGAAATGCAATTTGGCTTTATGCCAAGGAAGGGCACGACTCATGCGTTGTTTATTCTGAGGAGAATGCAAGAGGAGTTTCATGGAAGAGACAAAAGAATGGAATGGAAAACAAGCGTCGTTGTTCCAATCTTTAAAGGAAAGGGGGATGTGATGGACTGTGGAGCATACAGAGGGGTAAAGCTGCTGGAACATGCAATGAAGATAGCGGAGAGAGTGTTGGAAAACAGAATAAGAAAATTGGTAATGACAGATGAAATGCAATTTGGCTTTATGCCAAGGAAGGGCACGACTCATGCGTTGTTTATTCTGAGGAGAATGCAAGAGGAGTTTCATGGAAGAGAGAAAAAGTTGTACATGTGTTTTGTGGATTTGGAAAAGGTATTTGATAGAGTGCCGAGAAAAGTGATGGAATGGGCATTAAGAAAAAAAGGATTGGCAGAAGTGTTGGTGCAAGCAGTGATGAGTTTATGTGACAGTTTTCACGAACAAAAGTTTGAAAGTTTGGAGGATTGACGTGAGAGGTTCCAAAGGTGGAGAAGAGCATTGGAAGGCAAGGGATTGAAAGTGAATGTTGGAAAGACTAAGATGATGGTGAGCGAAACGGAAGGTGAAATTACATCGAGCAAAATAGATCCTAAAAACCGGCCGTTAGCTCAGTTGCTAAGCGCTTGCTATCGGTGCGGGAGGTTTGGGGTTCGATTCCCAGGCTGGTCAAATCTACACAGTGTCGCTAACGACTCGCCATCGTTGCAACGTTTCTTTGGAGCTGTGTTGCCCAGGCGCTAAGCAGCAGAAATGGGCCCCGCCACTCGTTACACGCTTCGACGTAATACGGCGAGTATAATGAAGATTTGATTTTGATTTGAAAATAGATCCTTGTGGAGTATGTGAGAAAAGGGTTGGGTCTAACGCTGTGTGTTGCACACAGCGTATGAAGTGGATACATGGAAGGTGCACCAAGATGAAAAAGGTGATCTGCAGTTCTGCCAGAGATTTTATTTGTAGAAGATGCACAGATGTTGTAGATGGCACTGAAGAACCAGTGGAGGTATTATGCGATGAAGTGGAGACTGTAAAGGGATTTTGTTATTTAGGAGACAGGCTGAATGCTAGTGGTGGGTGTAAAACTGCCGTGACCTCAAGAGTAAGGATAGGATGGATGAAATTTAGAGAATGCGGAGAGTTGTTACGTGGAAGAAGGTTTTCTTTGAGAATGAAAGGGATGGTTTATCAAAGTTGTGTAAGATCGGCAATGTTGTATGGAAGTGAAACATGGTGCTGGAGGGAAAGTGAAATGGCAATTTTGAGAACTGAAAGAGCCATGGTGAGGTCACTGCGTGGAGTAAAATTAGTGGATAGAAAGAATACGGAAGAGCTGATGGAGATGTTGGGTTTGAAGAAAATGTTAGATAGACAAGCAAAGGCGAATGGAGTAAGATGGTATGAACATGTGATTAGAAGAGAAGACGATAATATACTGAAGAGGGCAATGATGATGGAAGTGAATAGACAGCGAAAGCGAGGATGGCCAAAAATGTCATGGAACAGAGTGAGAAGAAAGTCGGGTTGAAGATCGAAGAAGCTGCAGATCGAATGAGATGGAGGAAAGGAGTGAGAGCAATCGTGGAGGGGATGAGGTGTATTCGGCCACCTTCGGTGATGAGGAAAAACTGAATTAAAACTGGATTGATGATGATGAATATGATGGATGAAATGAACGAAAATACAACTGTTTTGGGATCTGTCCATTCATCAACGCTTCGCCCATTTTTTCAATCTTCAAAAGTACAAAACGTATTTTATTCTTCATATCTTGCAAAGACTTTTGGGCATCATTTGACCCATTCATGTCCAATGCCAGTCACGCTAAGCTCCCAGCAGAGGTTGAAATGGGTGGATTTAAGAACTTGCTAATGCCTTGATATCTGATCTGAACACTTTTGGCAAGCAATTATTTGCAGAAAGCAAAGTACAAGCATTATATGGATGATAAGTTTGCCGGTTATTCCAAGACTCCGTCGTGCCATTACAGATGATGAGATAGAAGAATTTTACCTCATTTTACGCGAAAAAGTTTTTCAAGCTGCTGCAAATTCTATCTTACAATGCTACGAATCACAACCCCTTAAAATATCAACCTTTTTTGAATGACATAAAAGTTGTGAGTTTTATGGTGATTAAAATTCTGCGAATACTGTGGGTGAACGTCAACTTTTATTTGCTCAGTGAAAGAGATTGCATCGCCGAATTTCAGAATTGAAATCACCGAAGATACACCACAAAATCAAGCATTTGCAGACATTGCACTAAATTTCATCTGTACTTTGAAGAATTATATTGTCCTTCCCAGTTCCGAATGTAAAGCTGAACAGTCGTTTTCCACACTGCGCAGGTTAAAAACATACTTGCGCTCTACTAAGACGCAGCAACGCTTGAATGACTTGACTATTTTGAACACACACCGTGATGACCCTAACGCTCTTGATCTCAGCCACCAATGAATCTGTGTGCAGAACTCAAACTCGCCACAACAACTTTGGAATGAGTTCGTAAATGCAATGCAACTTTTCACTGCTTGAGCTATGCAACTTCTTTTAGCCTAATGTATAAGTGCTCTACAAGCACGCGACAAGCAGTAATGTAAGGTGCTGTTATTTCATGAGCCGCGACATGATTTCATGTAGTTGGCAACCTGAAAAATGAACCCGTTGCATAACAAAGCTGCCTCCTTGACAAGTGGTGGCAGACTAAATAGCAAATTGGATAACGGGTATGTAGCATTGGAAAAGCAAGTATAGTAATGCACCATCCACACCAATCTAAATGCTGGATCATGAATGAGAAAGTGAGATCTCGAGTCCAACTTCCAAGCAGTCGAAATGGTATTCTTGTACAGAATCAGTGGCTTAAGCTTGTTGAACGAAGTTAAAAGTGCAGATATTCGGTAATCGGCAAACATTGAATGGATGGTTCTCTAAGTAGAAAGATCGCAACTCTGCTGGTATGGACATGTGACAATAATGTCCCACGCAAAAAGAAGGCAAAAACCAGCTGAATTCAACACCAGTTTGTCGAAGGCTATGGCAAGACTACGTTGAAGATTTTAGTTGGTTTCGTCTTGGTATTCCACCACAGCATCAACCCTTTGTTGCAGAAGATCAAAATGCTTGAAGGCTCCAACCTGAAAGGTTGTCCCCAGGATCCCGCAAGGATAATGGTTTAAACTTGAAGAATGTAAGCTTAACCAATACTTTTAACAAAAAAAAATCCAGAGTGAGGTAATCAGCTCATGAACCTGACTTCAAGGACAGACCTAAACGCCAACATCACTACAGTAAGACGATCGGCATTTTGGTGATCTGAACGAGATATCAATGCGCCATTACATTTCTGTCGGTTTCAATCCTTAAAAAGTTTTGTTTGAATATGTACTACAGTAATGCATAACAAAATTTCAGCCAAACTGTGCAGGTGGTAAAGTTTTTGATTTTTTGGTATTTTATAACACTTGCTGAAATGACAAGGAGGAACATTGCTTGGTGTTTCTGGTTACTTAACCGCTAATGTGATACTGCAGAGACAAGTGTGGATAGAAATAGGATTGAACAGAATTTCGAAAGGATCGAATCCAGATTCAGGTCACTAATCATATTGGATTGGAAATCTGGCTTTGCTATACTGTCGCAGTTTGCTGAGAAAACGTTTTTGAAATGCACTTGGGTTTGACCAATAATTTCATTTTTTTTTTTTTTTTTTTTTCAGTTCAGCTCATGCAACTTCCAGTATTTGTCCTCAACAACCACAAAAAAGATAACAGTTACAATAAATAAAAATAATAAAAAATAAACAAAAAAGAAGACTACAAAGGGATCTTCAGGTCTTTGAGTCAAGGAGCCACCCCTATAACTAAATTATTAAATTATATTCACCGTTCGTTAAAAATTAAAAATGTGCAGTCGGCAAGCAATGATCCTGGTTTAAATCTCGATATCACAAGACTTTATCGTAAGACTGCCTCCAGTTACAGAGAGTACCTAATGAACTACAGGACCAGCTAGTAACTCATTAACAGAAAATCTTTCAATGATTTTTTTAATTTCCTTGAGTTGAATTTTCTTAATTCCAAAGGAATTGAATTCCAAATTTTTTCCATCCTGTAGTTCAAATTGAAATTTTTTAATTCCAAGGGAATGGAATTCCAAATCTTAATGCCCCTGTATTTGATTGAGCGCTGAAGTTTCGAAGATCCATACCTTGGTATGTGATCATTGAGACCAAATGTTTTGCTGGCGAGTTGCAAGTGAGTGACACGTGTTAACGTTTGTAAAATAACTCTGTAAATTTGGTAATAGCTTACTGTAGTAGCAACTATGGACGAATAGGGCAGTTTAAAATTTAATCATGTCGTCAAGCTTGAGAATACCCAACGATTTATAAGCACCAGTGCTAAAGTGTTTCCCATCAATACCGGCAAGAAGTTTAACTATGTTGTTCTGGAGGATACGAGTTGAAAATGTTGAGGTCCAGACTGTGACGCAGTAAAGAAGGTCGGAGTTAAACATGGCATCATACAGTCGAAAAGCACAAAATATCATTACAATGAATTTTCAGGTTAGATTTACTCGGTAGAATTGGTATTCAGATCTTTCCAGCTTTGGTGCTTAACAACAGAGAGGCAGTGTGGAGAATGTTTACAGTGTTTTTGGGAAAGACACTTAGCAAGATTTCATCCATCTCAGAGTGATGACCTCGTTACAGCACTCTAACCACCTTTTTTGTAACAATATTTTGAGGTTGGCCCCTAAACCCAGCCACCTACCTTCCCAAAAGTTGCTTAAGGGGTTCAAATTTCTTAAAACACATGTAACTTTTGATCGACGCATCGTCGAAAGCTGGTTTTGGTCTCAAAAGCTGCGAAATGTCTATGTTTCCACCTGCTCTAATTAAACATTTAGTCGTACAGTCAATGGTTCTCGAAAATCAAATTTTGTTGATTTTCTCCTAAGTAATAAATAGCCAATTAGCCATGTGGAGATAAAATGAGAGTTAATCAGTGTTTTATCACTATCAGCCTCTGAATGTTTTATGATCTTAAATTCATTTCTAGGCATATTCTGCACTGATAAAACCAACTAGCATGTTTTGTTTAAACTGATAGAGAAGCAGCATTCTCAGTAATTCGGCAAACAGGTTGGATGCGTTATTTTTATGAGGACTACAATTGAAACGATGTGTGTTTACTTTTTAACCTTGTTCATTGTAGTTACTTGTTGACAATGCTTCCAGGTGATGGATATTTAACAAGTAGCAAATTGAAGAACTCAAGAATAAGTTTATTGGAAAACCTCATCTCCTAAGCGAGCATAGAATCTGAATATGTTATAGATAATCAAATTAACTTTTTGCTCATCCAGAGAATGTTTTGCTCTGTATGCTAAGTGATCAAGATCAACAAGTTTGCAGTTTGGCTGTAAACAAAATTTTAGCCATTTGCAATGGTCAACCAGAAAATGAAAAAATTCCTGCTGATGACTTCTTTGGTGGCAATAACTCTGATGGTGAAAGCAGTTTCGAATGTTCTGACAATTCTGCCCTCGATGTCCGTATTTTTCAAAAGCCAAAACTGAACGTAAAAGCCAAAGTGCATTACAAAATGATAAACACGAACTTGGCAAGCCTGACAGAATCTCCCATAACCATGCACAAGTCACAGGAATAATTGATAACCATTAGGCAAACTCCCTTGATACTAAAAAACATCCATGCCATAATCAGGCAGTGAAACACCATATCAAAGTTATCAGTGAAGCATCAGCAGCAGTGGCAACATTTCAACGCAGAGATGTTATGATAAGTCAGAGGCTGAAGTCACGTAAGTTGTTGAAGAAACTTAACACAAAACAAGATTTTTTTCCAGCCAAACAATTACATTCCAGCAGAGATGATTCAACATTTGATTGACAGTGACAATTGTAACTCATGCACATTGCACAGTGGACACTTAACACACAAACTGTGATGCGCTCTGTATTTGCATAGTTTTCCAATTCCATTGTACTCACCTGAAGATTTTTCTCAAGCAATTAAATATTTTTGCGTTGAGGACCGCCGCGTTTATGCACCTGTTTCTAAATGGTAAAACTGCGTTTTGTAAACTATTGTTTCGGGGCAGTAAGTTACCTGTGATGAACAATTGTTTTTATCATCTAACTTTTTTATATTTCGGAGAATCACAAAATGTCTCAAAACTTGACTAGAGTGGTAAGGTTTTCTCCACCTGCTAGTAGTAAGTTGGTAGTATCTAGTGTCACTCAAGGTTTTTCATTTGTTAAAGAATAAAAAGCATTAGTGAGTTATCTACAATCGACCTAATAATGCTTTAAAAACAGTCTACGTCATCCAATCATATAACACTTTATGTGCATCAATATTTGTCATATAAACTTCTTCAAAAAACAAACAAAATGCAATTTTTTGCAACTCAAGAACCATCGACCGTACGACTAAGTGTTTAATTAAAGTAGGTAGAAACATAGACATTTCACTGTTTTTAAGACCAAAACCAGCTTCCTGCATTGTGTGGATCAAAAGTTACACGTGTTTTGAGAAATTTGAACCCCCTTAACAACTTTTAGGGGGAGTAAGTGGCTGGGTTTGGGAACTAACCTCAAAAAATTGTTATTGGCGTTTATTTTCCAGGTTTTTAGACCCCCTTCAACCTCCAATTTTCAAAAAAAAAATTGTTCACTCCATCCTATTGTATGAATTGTACTTGTAAGACGGAGTGAGGCTCAACCTCCTCTGGCAGAGTGCTCAATAACTAGTAGTACTTTATTATTTTTGTCTCCAACAACAGCAAAAAAAGCACATACTTCTACAATATAAGTGAAAAAGAAACACGATCGATTAGTGACTGGGACACTGTGAGCAGACCTCAACGATCATCGAGTTGAGCAGCCACTCCTCACTATCGAAGGTACTACCGAAGGTACAGTACCGTAACAGTAGTGGAAGTAGCATTAAAGTTTATGGAAGTAGCAAAAAAGAGGGAAATACTAGATTTTGTCAGCGACATGGCCTAGCGATACCGCGCGCAGGTGACAGATCCTACATGACGGGTTTGATTCGCGGCTGGAGTCGATCGCAATTGACATATTTAATGGGTGGCTGCTGACTCGAAGAGCGCAAGCTCACTTCGCAGTCTCCCTCAACTATCGTTGAATTTTCTGTTCAATATAATTTAAAAATAACCTCAGTTATTTATTATTATTTATTTATTTTATTTTTATGAGAGTAATATCAGGCGACGTATAGAAACTGAAAGAGGGAAATACGAGATTATTACTAGGTTAATTATATGTTTGAAGAAGATGCGATTTTAGCTTGCAAATAAAATGCCTTTTAGGCAATTTCTGGATATCTGAGGGAATTGAATCCAGATTTTGACACCCTGATACCTTATACTACGTTGTAATTTATTAGTACGACATCTAGGAATATGGATTATTTGTATTGATAGAGGATCTTGTTGTGCGTGAGGAAATTTGAGATGTTTTGATGAACATATTACAGAGGGAATAAGGAATATTGTTGTGAATACAGTCATAGACCAATTTTGCAACCTCTAATTTGTATAGTTCTGCTAACTTCAATACTTCAAATTCCAGATGAAGAGGTGTGGCGCTGTCACTGTAGTTACATCCACCTATCACCCTGATCGCCTTGTTTTGAAGAGCGGCAAGTCTATTTAAGTAAGTTGGAAACGTTGATCCCCAGACAACTAGGCCATACAGGAGGTGAGAATGAATGAAAGAATAATACAAGGTAACAAGAGATTTGGAGGGTAGAACAAATTTCAACTTATATAGAATTCCCACTGCCCTAGGGATTTTGAGCTCAAGAGCTTTTATATGATCAGAGAAATTCAAGTTTGCATCAATTATAACTCCTAAATACTTGGCACTTTTTTCTGTCGAAATCAAAGTATCATTTAAAGATACAGCAAATTCTTGAATACAATCGTTCGTTTTAGGCGAAACAAAAAGCATATGACACTTCTGCGGGTTAATAGTTAAAAGTGTTCGCATGGTACCATTCTTGTACAAGAGAAATTTTGTGACTTAGCTTAATTTGGAGTAATTCAGGTTTCAAACCATGAAGGTGTAGACAAGTGTCGTCAGCAAACAATATCGGCGTACTTTGGACAGTATCAGGAAGATCGTTAATATAAAGTAGAAATAACAGTGGTCCAAGAATAGAGCCCTGAGGTACCCCGTAATTATTAGGCCGAACCCGTGAGTTTACGTTTTGTAGAGACACGAATTGTTGTCTTTTTAGAAAGGAAATTAAAAGTGACAACGTTGGACCCGTATTCTGTAATGATCTAACTTTGTGATTAAAGACTGATGACAGTCAGTGTCAAAGGCTTTTTTTAAATCTAAAAAAAAATATTCCTGTATAATGATGGTTATGAATGTTATCGTAAGAAGCCGTCACTAAGTCAAGAATGGCATGGGCTGTAGAAGTTTTTTTTTTTTTTTTGAAATCCATATTGGTGCGATGATAAGGTTTTATGCTTACTTATAAAAGAAAAAAGACGCTTGTAAATAAGCTTTTCAATTGTTTTTGAAAAACATGTGAGAAATGAAATTGGTCTATAGTTGGAAGGATTAGATTGGCCACCATTTTTGTGAATTGGAATTATTTTGGTAATTTTACAATTATCAGGAAATATGTCATTGTTAAAAGCATAGTTAAGTAGGTAGGATAAATAAGGTGCAAGAACATATGGGGCAACTTTAAGAAAGAATGTAATCATAAAACTACAACAGCCTGTTTCATCACTATCGGCTCTTCTGGTGGTACAATATTGTTATCTGAATACAAAAAGACGTTAAAAACTGTTAAAGTTGATCAAATTAAATGCAACGTTTACAGTTACATATTTAAAATGCTGCAGCTGCACCTCAAAAACTCTGTCAGCTACGGAGACTCAGTGACTATGCTAGCGCAGCACTATCTATCATATTATAGTCGGCTGATCAATTATTACCAGTAAAGTGCTGGTCAATAAGCAGACGATCGAGTGCGTGAAAAAGCAGTAGCTAACACGTACCAACAGATAAAAGTGCAAGATAAAACTGTGAACATAAAAAGCCAAGCATCGGAAAAAGTTAAATAAGAGGCAAGATACAACCTCAACAGTAATTATTACTTATTTTAAGCTTTTCAATTTGAATTTGGTTCTGTGGCAGCATTTCCCAATTAACCCCGAGTACTTTAGAATTGCCAGCTTTTTTTCCAGACATAGATTGCAGGCTTTAGCTCCAGGGCGGTGCGACCGTGCCTCGGAGGCAATACACCAGTCAATGTGAAGGTTGGTTCCTGTGCCTTTAGCTCTCCAAACTGCTTTGGATAGCTCTGTGGGGTTACGCTTTTCCCTGTGTTCAAAGGACTGGTCATGATTGTGGAAGCAAGATTTGAATTCCGTGCTGCTAAGGCTGATGTGGTCCTTCTTATCACCAAGGCATGTGATGGTAGCTTTGTTGATGAATTTTTCTTGACAATTACCATCTGATAGCTTAGGCTAGTTGTTTTTTATAATAGCTTAGGCTCCCTTCCTTTTGCTCTTGCCACCTTGAAGATCACATGCTATCCAAAACGGCTTAGCTCACAGGTTCTCAAATGATTGGACTCCTTGTCAGGTCTTCCGTGGTTGACTTTGTCCAAGCAGTTTTAATAGTCCTTTAGTGTACTTTGTTAGTCTATCTCAAACTCATTCTTTGTTTTTATTATTATTATTTCTGTTGAGCTGCTTGGAGGTGGAATAACCATAGTACACCACCCACTGTTATGTTTTTCACGCTAGCACAATAACATAGCAGTGTTGGTAGCTGCGATGCTTCTGTTGTCTTTTTTGTGTGACCATCATTTTTTGCCGTCTTTACGTTATTCTTTATTTTTTTTTAAATTTCTGCTCCTGACCTGGATGTTGCAACTATGCCCACTCTTGTATTCTGTTAACTCCTCATCTCCCACCTACATGCCATTAACGTCAATCGTTTTGCTACCTCCTCTCTTTTCTTGTACTGCGTTATATTTCTTTAATCTTACCAAATTCTTTTATTGTGTTGACGGTGCGAAAATAAAAGACACTACTACTACATCTAGCAAGCAGCTTGTTTCGCTTCTACAATTACAAGGTGGTGCTGGGCCTTTGCAGGTATTGGTGTTTGAGCTTAGCAGTTTGGCCTTGTGCTTCTTGATGATGACGCCCATATTATTCATGCAGCTGCAGCTAATCTTGACAATGTTTTTACTGATTATTCCGTGAAGCCTGTGGTGCAAGGGGAAGTGCTTCGTCAGCAGATGAAAAAATTCCACACCAATATTGGTTTGCATGTGCTCACTGCATGTATGGCGAATTGAACCAGATTACATTTCGTTTTTTGCATCTATTTCTCTTGGTGCCAGTGGACTTTCTGTTGGCATAGCGGATTTTGTTGGTGGGGTGACTGCCTTGGCACATGGTGTCCAAGTAGTCGGAAGCAGCTTTTGCACATTGGTTCTCATTGCTCAAAAATTGCGTAAGGCAATTGGACAGCATGTAAGGGAGTTGTTTTATGATGGCTGGGGGGTGCTTGGACTATTTATTAATAAAAAGGGGCTGATTGTTGGGTTTTGCGATCGACCAAATTTTACCAAATATTAGGTTTAAGACAACGTCTAAAAAGTTGACTTGTGTGAGGTTAATTTTAAATGTGCACCACAGGCTTCACGAAATAATCAACAAAAGCAAAAGTCAAGATCAGCTACAGCTGCATGGAAAATATGAGTGACATCATCAAGAATCGCAAGGCCAAACTGCTAAGCTCAAATACCAATACCTGCAAAGGCCCAGCACCACCTCGTAATTGCAGAAGCGAAACAAACTGCTCGCTAAATGGTATGTGCCAAGAAAAAATTAATCATCTACAAAGCTACCATCATATGCCTTGGTGATATGAAGGACCACATCAGCCTTAGCAGCACGGAATTCAAATCTCGCTTCCACAATCATGACCAGTCCTTTGAACACAGGGAAAAGCGTAACCCCACAGAGCTATCCAAAGCAGTTTGGAGAGCTAAAGGCACAGGAACCAACCTTCACATTGACTGGTGTATTGCCTCCGAGGCACGGTCGCACCGCCCTGGAGCTAAAGCCTGCAATCTATGTCTAAAAGAAAGCTGATAATTCTTACAGCAGATCCGATATCAACGCTAAACAAACGCTCTGAGTTAATCGGAAAACGCCGCCTCAAAACCAAATTTCAATTGAAAAGCTTAAAATAAGTAATAATTACTGTTGTGGTAAGTAATAATTACTGTTGAGGTTGTGTCTTGCCTCTTATACGCCCACTGCACCCAAATTCATCGATAACTGTAAATGTGCATTAAATATATTTAAACATTTTCGCAAAAATTCGATCACAATATCTGGTCTCAGTAACGAGAAAACAGGTAAAATATCGTTAAATTTGTGACGTCGTTGGGTACCAACAACGAAGAAATAATGCGACTTTTGCAAAGCTTTCGAAAGTTTTCGACAAAGTGCGAATGCTTTTAGAAGTCGCATTATTTCTTGGTTGTTGATACCCAATGACGTCACAAATTTAACGATAATTTACCAGTTTTCTCGTTACCGAGACCAGATATCATGATCGAATTTTCGCAAAAATGTTAATATATTTAATGCATAATTACAACTATCCATGAATTTGGGTGCAGTGGGCCTTAATTTAACTTTTCCCGATGCATGCTTTTTATGTTCACAGTTTTATCTTGCACTTTTATCTGTTGGTACGTGTTAGCTACTGCTTTTTCACGCACTCGATCGTCTGCTTATTGACCTGCGCTTCACCAGTATGATCAGTCGGTTGCAATATCAAAGATTGTGCTGCCCTAACACAGTCATTAAGTCTGCGTAGCAGACAGAGTTTTTGAGGTGCAGCAGCAGCATTTTAAATACCTAGCTGTAAATAATGCATTTGATTTGATCAATTTTTACAGTTTTTTAACATCTTTTATTGTTGTCTTTTTATATTAAGGCTAAAATATTATACCACCAGAAGAGCCCACCAATGGCGAAACAGGCTGTAGTGGTTTTATGATGTTATAATGATTTTACTCAAACATAAATTGTACTTGTATATCACAGTGGTTCTTAAAGTATGGGTCGCGACATAAACATGGGTCTTAGAGGGTCAAAAAATGGGTCGCGATTCAAATCCATCAAAACGATCTTTTGCAAGATAAGAACTTTTACAATTAGCAAAATTTTTTTCTTTTCACCTATTAAATCTAGTAATTCCACAATCACTGAATTATTGCATCATACACATTTAATTTGGCTTCATCTCAATCAAATTGGATTACTGCATCATAAGTTGCTTCCTAAGAGTTTTAATGGCAGACCAGCTGCTGCAGACCTAGTCGAAATTCCTAAGCCAACTAGTAGCTAACTGTTAAGATAGAATACGTTGATTGGGAAAATATGTTGGAACTGAATAGTTCAGTAATTAGGTCAGTGGAGTGCAAGAGTTGATAGTAAGGTTTAAAAATATGAAAATGGTGGATTGGTTTGAAACAACTTTCTAAAGTAGCACATTAAATTACAGGTATTACTGTTAAAAATTAGCATTATACTGTAACTAGCGTGTAAATGAGTAAGTATTCTTACAAGCAAGATTTTTGGACTTAGGATTTAGCCTTCTTCTATCAAAGATCATGGTGCTGAAAAGTCTCGATGCGTAGTGTGATATAAAGTGCTTTCCAACGATTCTTTCAAGAAAAATAAATAGAAGAGACATTTGGAAACGAAGCACCCCCAATATGTGAAAATGAATCGTATCTTTTTTCAGCACTACGAAACGGAACTGATACGAAGCCGAATTTGCTAAGAAACGAATGCAGCACTTTTAGCCTCCAAGCAAGCTAAGCTGGTATCGTATGTTGTCTCGTTACGAATAGGTAGAGAAATGAAATTGCGTATGGTTGGAGAAAGGCTTGTTAAGCCTGCAGCCATAGACATGGCAAGACTCATGAGCGGCGACAGTGTTGCCTCAAAACTACAGTCCGTCTCGCTATTGAACGACACAATCAAAAGCCGCATCGCAGACCTTTCATTGAACATAAAAAATCAAGTGGTTGCTCGAATGAAGAAGGCTGGAAAGTGGAGCTGTCAACTTGATGAGTCAACCGACACTGGAAAAAACGCGTAGCTAATGGTTTATGTGAGGTGAGGGGGTGACATGGACCTACAAGAAGAATTTCTATTTTGCACACTGCTAATAACAACAGCAACTGGCGCCGACATCTTTAACGTTATGGACAAGTTCCAGCAAAAAGAAGGCATTGAGTGGGAAAAATGTGTCAGCTCATGCATTGACGGCGCTCTTGCGATACTTGGTGTTCCACACGGGTTTACTGCAAAAGTCAGGGAAATCAATCCTAGCGTCAAAGTCATTCACAGTCTTCTGCACCGTGAAAACCTTGCTGCGCAAGATTTGTCTCTGGATCTTTCGGCAATGATGAAACAGGTTGTAGGTGTAGTTAACTTTATCAAAGCCAGTGCAGTTAACTCTCGTCTGTTTGGGCAATTGTGTGACCTTGGGTCTCAATTCCAATATTTCCTATTTTACTCCAATTAGATGGCTTTCTTTGGTAAGCTCTTGCGCTGTCTTATAGATCTACGAACAGAAGTGCAGGTCTTTCTCAATGAAAAAAATCATCGACAAGGCATTCAATTTCAAGATAAGGAGTGGATGCTCAAAGTATGTTACCTAAACGACATCTTCACCATACTGAACGATCTTAACACATCAATGCAAGGCAGAAATCAAAACATCATCACTCTCTCCAAGAAACTGTATGCTTTCAAAATAAAGCTGCAACTCCGGAAGAATAAACTGAAGTGGGACGAACAGCAGCGTCTCCACCTATGAACGAGTATCTGGAGGAATGGAATCAGACTGATAATAGCAGATTTGATGTCATCAAATCCATTCTAGTGGAGCATTTGGAAAATCTAATCACAGAATTCGATCGCTACCTTCCCAACATAAATTTGGAAGCTCAGCTGTGGGTCAGAAATCCGTTTCTGTCAAAGGTGGACAACTTATGAGAAGATGTTGCAGGGCTGCAGGAAGAGCTATTGACTTGCATCATGACCAGTTCCATCGACAATTTTTTCCACAGCGTCACTTGGAGAGTTCTGGACCTCAGTCAAAAAGGAAAAGCCAATAATTGGTAACGAAGCAATGACTTTTCTGCTCCCATGTATCTCTGCGAGCAAGGATTTTCGGCACTGACAGTTGTTAAAACCAAGGCTCGCAATCGCCTCAGTCCTAGCAACAATCTGCACATTGCACTTAGTAAAGCAGAGCCATGCATTGAAGAAATTGTAAAAGGGAAATTAACAGTTTTATAAATCACATTGAACCAATCAAAATACAATGTACTATAACTGGTTATCTGTGTCTTATCTGAGTAAATAGCAAAGTGCTAACATTAAAAAAAATTTTTTTCTAGGTATAAGATTCAGGTCCTGAAATAACGATAAAATTCAGATTTGGGTCGTGCTCAAAAACATTTAAGAACCACTGTCCATTGTCCAATCATGATAAAGCAATCAAAGTACAATAATGAGCTTGCTTAGGAGTTGCCAGCCACCTGTATTCAGCTCCAAGATGGGGGAATCTCATTAAGAGTCTTTTTCAACAACACAGCAAGTAAACTTACTGACTTGTTCTCCACTGTCCCTTTTATGCTGAGCGTCTACTAACAGGGAAGCTGTCAATACCAATTATGATGTCTTTGGTTTGAACCAACTCGGAATCAAACCATGGTCTTCAGAGGCGGATGCTGTTAACACTCAACCATCTGAGCTGTAATTATATGTTTGGTCGAGTCAGATGGAGGGCTCCAACTGTAGCTTGCTCTATCGAATTTCATTTTTATTTCAAAACGTCAGATTAGACTTGGAGTTAAAAATGCCACAGTCTACTCATTCCTGCTATAAAATAGCTGTGATTAGTTATATTTAAGTGAACTTTGGGTTCATGACTTACATTCAACGCATAGTATGATGCGATGATAAGCAATACTACATTTCTTCGCCATATCAGTTCTGTATGTGATGTTTAGTGGAGACTTACTATGCGATTCATGAGGCATTATCACTTTAGCTATGAGTGTAGGCCAGGTAGTGATGTGCCTGCTTATAGCTTAACCTTTTATCAGCGTCATATTTCATTAGTAGTTAAGCTGGTTTCATTTTATTTAATTTGTAAAGATAATTTTAGAATGGTAGATTTAAGAAATATGACCCGTAGTAGTGATTTTTTGTTTGAATTGACTAAGATTACTTGATTGTAATATTGCAGCTAGAAGGGTAATGGCCCTACCGAAGTAGGTTCAAGTTTTTAAGTGGTAATTGTTATAACAGCACTTTCGCTTTTTTAATTGATTAATGGTTGGGTATTAATGAGTATCAGCGCTCGACCAATATAAATTATTTTCAGTCGATACCGATATATTTAAAATGGAAAGGCTGATACCGATAACCGATATCTTAACATTTCTCTTCCATTTAATAACTGTTCTTAATCAATAGTGATGCTTAATCAATAGTTATAAGCCAAACAACATATTTCCTTATTTGACCTGTGACCCCAAGTGACGTCATATGAAAATATTCACTGTAAATCCTTTTTTACCCTCATTGAGATGCACATACTTGATAAATTTGAAGGTCATACCTGTTGCCATTCAAAGTTATTGGCGTTTGGGTAGATTTCGTTTCAATTTGTTTAATTAACATTTGACCTTAAATCTCTTGACCGCCACCCCCAAAAGTTTTTAGACACAAGTTCACAATAAGTTTCAAGTCTCTAGCATCATCCCTGAAAATTTCAAGTCTCTAGCTTCAGCGGTTTAAAAGCCTTAGGCTGCACAAAATTGGTGTTGAAAAAAAAAAAAAAAGAATTTCCCCATTCCTGAAAATTTCAAGTCTCTAGCTTCAGCGGTTTAAAAGCCTTAGGCTGCACAAAATTGGTGCTGAAAAAAAAAAAAAGAATTTCCCTGAGACAAATAAATTTTTTCTAGAAACTGGGGGGCTGTCGGGGAAAGTTAAGGTGACCAAGGTGTAGACCTAGGTGGGGCACACATTTGAACCCTAGGTCACTTTTGAATTGGAACAGCCGCTTAGCAGATGTTGCTGTTAGAAGTGGCAAAAAGTGCAGAAATGGCCAAATAAAAACAATATGTCTTCCCTTTACGGGAAGCCATAAAGAAATAATCTTTGGGGTACAAAATAATTTATTTCTAGAAAGTGGGGGGCTGTCTGGCAAAGTTAGGGTGGCCAAGTTGTAGATCTAGATGAGACTCACATTTGAACTCAGGTCAGATTTAAATTGGAGCATCCAGTTAGAAATTATGACGGTTCAAAAATTGAAAATTCAAAAAAGTGGCCAAGTAAAAACAATACGGCTTCCCGCTACAGGAAGCCATAATAAACTACAATGCCTAAAGGTCAATATAAGTGTCTAAAAGTTGCAAAATCCAGAGCTTTTTTCTTCTAGAAGATGAAAAGAAATAAGAAACCCAAGATCACAAGCGAATGCGTACTGAGTAGAGCACTTTCTGCATTGCAATGCACATGCACTGTCTGGCTGGCATTTGAGTGTGTGTGCACCCTCTTTCTACAGCGTCGTTTTTGTGCTTGAACGTGTGCGCAACTATGAACGCAAAAGCACCGAAAAACCTTGCGCTTATAAGCAAAATCGTAAATGAGACGTTTTTGTGGATCGCCGATAATTTATTGGTAGAAAACGATCGATACAATATATCGGCTAACCTAGTTATTGGCCGATAAATATCGACTGATTGATATATCAGTCGAGCCCCAGTGAGGATGTTTCTAATTTTCTTATACTTGCTTTCACGCTCATTTGATTATCTACTTGACTGTGAAATGAGCATCGTTCAGGGTGTTTTTGACTTATTATCATTGCAAAAGAAATAAGCCACGTTACTACATTTCGTTTTTCCAACTGTTATAAAAACCTATGCCAAATAGACTTTCTTCAAGAAAGTTGTCAATTTTGTATGATTCACTGATTGAATGTAGAATAATAGGCTGCACATACTTTGCTAAAAATAAGGATAACGCAGTATTTTAGACTACAGTAGGATTTCTTACAGTGAACAAGTAATTTCCAGGTTATACTATCAAGAGAAATTGGTAGAAAGCAACACTAATTGATATATTTAATAACGGTAAGCTTATTTTTTCTATCAATGCAGTAACGATTTAATTTCTGACAACCATGCCAGCTCTGTATTGTTTTGCAAAATCATACCACATCCATTAAAAACAATAGCCTTATGACGTAACAACAGGACTCCAGTTTTAAGAATCGTTATTCCCTGAGTTGATTTGATGTTCCATTAGACCAGGGGTATGCAATATTGTTTGTCGGTGGTCATATAACCAACTTTAGAAATTCAGCTGGGCCATCCAAGAACAGAATACGGACAACCAACTGTCGCAAACTGACCGCAGGACAACTCACTGTCATGCAAACTGACCACCGCAACAACTGACTGCCAAAAACAGCTTTATGCGCTATGTAATTTGACAAGGCTCGAAAACAGGCCCACAGCGAGGAGTAACAAGGCTTGAAAACAATCACAGCTTTGTGCGCTGTATAATTTGACAAGGCTATTACATCCTGAGCAAATTTTTCAATCAATTCTGATGTTTAAGTCAGGGTTTAAAGATCGAAATTCGAAGCCTCAATTCTGAAGTTAGAATTATAGGTTAGGCAAGGGTTAAGTGTCAGTTAGGGCTAGGTTGGGTTAGGATTAGGTTGGGTTAGGTTCAGTTAGGGCTAGGTTCAGTTAGGGCTAGGTTCAGTCAGGGCAAGGGTGGGAAATCTGCGGCTCGCTTAAGTTTTGAATGTGGCCGACGTCAGAATTTTGTTAAGTGTACAACAAACTGGTAGGATAGAAAACGTTAAGATTTCCTAAAAACTGTTTCACATTCAACTACATGCTGTTTTCGTGGCATAAAAAACACGCTAAAGTCTGTGATTTCTGCGTTAAAAAAACAACTCAGCCTGAATGCTTAATAAATTTGTGACGTAATATTGCGTATTTTTAAGACAAAATTTTCAAATTGAGAGTGAATGTGGCTTGCTGAAAGCATCATGCGATCAATGTAACCCGCTATGCTTTGCCGATTCCCCATCCCTGAGTTAGGGTTCGGTTCAATTAGGGCAAGGTTTGGTCAGTTAGATTTCAGTTTGGTTAGGGTCAGGTTTGGTTAGTTGAGTAAGGTTTGGTTAGAGTTAGGTGCGGGTAGGGTTAGAAACGAGTTATGTTCGGTCGGGGTTAGGTCAGAATCTGTTGTAGTTCCTCTTGACGAAAGTTCTTGCTGATAAATTAGGCGTTTTTGGCGATCAGTTTCCGTGATGGTCAGTTGCCCTGGCGGTCAGTTTGCGGCAGTCAGCTGACTCACGGTCAGTTGTCGTGTACCGCAAACAACTCATTTCTTCCATGTACACAACAAAATAAAAAGTTCTCACAGCATAAAATTTTATTTAATATTTTTGTGGGGTATTTGAGATTTTATGTTTTTGCTTAGTTAGTTAACATCAGCACTGACAGAAGTAGTAGCAACCTGTTCTTAAATTTTTTTAACAACACAAGTAAGCATGCTGACTTGTTCCCCACACTGTCCTTGTAATGCTGAATGTCGAGCCACGTAGCTGTGAATACAAATATTAAAGTCCATGATTTGACTCAACTTGGAATCAAACAGGAGCCTACAGTTCCAAAGACAGACGCTCTAACAGTCATCCGAAACAAAAACACAAAAACAAATCAACTAAAAAAACAATGACAGCTAACACCACTTTTTTCCATTGCGGGGAACACAATGCATCCAACATAATTTGCCAGAAACAGCTGATGTATAATAGAACGAGTCCCAACATAGAGCAAAAGAATGTTTACTATACTTTACGTACTATCATAACAAAATTACTGTTTCTAAGCTACAAAAAAGATACATGAAGTTTAAATCATCAGTCTAATTAAATAGTCGCATTAATTGTGATTCTATGCTTAATGGAGAAAAATTAGAGAGTTCATGAGAGCAACACCAAATGGCTTGGTAGGTCGGGCAGTAATATGAGGCTGCCTGTTCCTCATCAAATATTCTTCATGAGTATTTAGTTTCACAAATCAGAATTCATACTTTTACTGAACATTAACTTTTATTTTATTATCGAAAACGCTAGCAAAAATAACAAGCAGACTCTTTACTTTTACAGAATGTTTGCATTCACAGTAATGCTTCAACTAACTTTCAGCCCACTAAAAGATGTCATAGCTTTAATTTTGAGCATTTCATGTGACCACCATTCACAATCATAAATCAAATCTTTATTACACTTGTGGCATTACGCTGAAGCCAAAGCAATGACAAGCCATTGGTGACACGGTGTCTGATTTGCCTAGCCCAAAATTGAACCCAGACCTCCTGCACCGATAGCGATGTTTGTAACAACTGCACTAACTCTTCAACTAGTTGCAAGTTTTGTTACTCACCTAATTTGCTTCCGGTTACATCATTGATCTGAAATGCAAAAGTAGTTGTTACACAATACATGAAGTACAGGGTGACCCAAAAAAAACGGGCCCCAATTCTAGTTATTCTAAATACACGGGGCCCGTTTTTTTTGGGTCACCCAATGAAAGAAACTTATCAGGGTTATAAAGATGCACCATGGAAAACAATTGAAATTGAGAGAGACTATCTTAAAGAAAGGGCGTAAGTTTTAATTTGTAATTAATTGGAAATTTTGTGCCACATGCACGTTTCGTTTCTTATGCACCTCGTGTTATACAACGTGGTTGCTGACTTAGTGTTAAATCACTCATGAATTTTTTTATAACAATTGGGAAAATGGCATTCTTCAAGATTACCATCATTTTCTCGATTTCAAATTCCCCCAGTTTATCCTGATTTTTTCCTGAGCTATTCAAGTCAATCCAAGTACACAATTACTAACCGTTTAAGTTGGATTTGACAAACAGTAAAATAACCTTGAAAGTTATACAACGTATTTGTTAAGAAATACATTTCAATGCAATACGGCATGAAGCAAGCTAAGCTATTTGGTAAACCAATTTAACAAAATGTGACATAAACTCAGCTCACCACCACATAAAAACCGTAACAATTTACTATACATTGTAAAGGACAAAAATTATTTTGAAATGAAGCATAACAACACTTCGTGATGAGTTTGTCAGCTTATTACTACCCAATAAGTTTATTCCCGAACTACAACAATGCAGTGCTTTTCTTTCCCAATAAAACGATTAATGGAAATTAAAAAATGCTGTGCGAAATGCTTTCCTCTGCAAAATTTATATCTGCTATCTTTATTAATTTAATTGAGTAATGCCTAGTGTTGTAAGTAAAAACAAAAAACGAGTCGTTTTTTTTTTGGCGCTTTTTTATTCTAGGCTTTCTGTTACACTAGTGTGTTTAACAGATATATTGTAATAAAGTGCTAGGCCTATGTAATTTTGCTGTGAATTGCTATTGCAAACATTCGGGGTTGAGTGAATGTTGAAAAACACATTTCTCGGGAAAATTTTCCGATCACACACTTCAAGTTAAAGTGAATTAGGTTTAGATTTTAATACTCTTTTTATTAACTGTGCCAACAACATGGGTACGCTCAGGAGAGGATTCAAAAAGTTTTGGTGAGGGGGGATGTAATATTAAATTAAGTTGAATGTTAACTAAATACAAAGACGTTTAGACCTGGAAACGAGCGTAAATAAGCCCTTTGAAATTGTTTCATGCCAGGAGCGTATTCAAAAATTTTTTCAGGGAGGGGGCATCAAATTTCGTCAAATTTTCAAGCGTAATTTTTCCCGGCAACTTAAGTAAAAAAACGCCTCTAGGGGGGTCCAAGAGCATGCTTCCTCAAAAAGTTTTCGAAGATTTACATACTGTAATGGGCATTTTAGTGCTACAATTTTCAGACAAATTTTGTTTATATTTTTGGCTCCTAATTTTGAGTGCTTCACCAAATTTAATGCATTTTCTTTGCACAGTTTCGATTATGCGTTAGGGTGACTTGAGCATACTGTTATGAAGAGGTTCATAATTATGGAAAAATTTTATTCATCTAAAGCATTGTTGAAAATGGCTGGTGGGAGGGATGGGTAACCTTTCAACTAAAGGACCCATTCTTTGCTGTTTTAATATTAAATCAAAAGAAACATTTTGCTTTTTAACAGATATTTTACCTACAGCTACGACTTTTCCAGTTATTGCAATAAAAGATGAACAACGAAGGTGATTAATTCATTGTGTCAGCAGCATAAAACCGTAAGAACTAGAATTTAAAATCACATCCTATTGTACATTCAATTGAACATTTAAAAGAAAATGAATTGAAACAATTAAATAAAAAAAAAAATTCAATTCCATTCTCCGTTCTTCATAAATCTTCCAGAAAAATTCCAATACCTTTAATTTAAACTTTCTCTAAATTTTCGCTCAAGGTTTTTACAACACACATTTGCTTGTCGATATTTTCTGCATTAGCTTCGCTTTTGATCTTAAAGCATTAGATTTGGCGAGAAGGGTGAAATCCAGCTTGTTCTCAGCTTTCAAAGCATGCTGGTCAGCTTCGATGGTAAGGGATTGTGCAGTACTCTGTAGCTGCTTGAGCTTTTTCTAGGCTGCAACTAGCTCATTTTCTTCTCTTGCTTCCTTTCTTTCTCGTCATTTGCTTGTTCAACTTTCTATTATTATTGAAGACAATCAGCATATCTGCAATAAGCCAAGCTGCACGATCTTAATAATTCTGAGGTACCTTGAAACTTAGCAATAGATTGTTCAATAAGTATCACTGTGTCATAAATCATTCTTTATAAGTGATTTCAAATTTTTTGTGTCATAAAGCTAGTAAAGAGTGTGATTTCAAGTTTAGTTCAAGGAGAGAGTTATCGACAGAGAACAACAATGAAAACAGAAAAAAGTTGAACCAAAATACGATGCACAATGCATGTTACAGAACATTTGCTATACGAAGATCAGGCATCAACCTGCAACTACTGCAAATCCACAATCAAAGTGTTATTCCATTTGCAAAGCTAACTTTTGGACTCTTCATCTACACTAACTGTAAAATACTATACATTCATTTTATCGTCTACAGTTGGCTCCATTAATCACCATTGCATATACTAAAGAAATAATTTTGTTGTCTTAAGATTCCCATAAATAAACAGACACAGCAACACTGCAGCAAATGATTCTTAATATTGCACAGCAATCCGTGCTTGCCGTAGAGCGAGACAGCACTGTTTCGGGCTATTAGCCCTCATCAGCCGCACTCAGGCTTAAGGTACACTCGTCATTCCGAGCGCTTGACCTTGATCTGCCAAGCACCCTTCCGAATTTGTATATCTTAAAAGAATTTAACCTTTGTGGTACCTAGCATCACATTAGATAACCACTCGAGTTAAATTCCCATGTGGCCAAGGTACAACAGTTACACATAACGTCGTCCTACCTGGCCTGTTCCACCTATGCCTAACCACATGCCTAATCAGCCTGAAGGCGGCTGATGAGGGCTAATAGTTAGTTAGTTAGTTGCATATTTATCCTCCTATCACGAGAAAGCGATCAATGCGCTATACGAGCTCGCTTAGGAGTTGCCAGCCATCTGTCTATCACACCAAGATGGGGGAATCCCGCCAAGTGCCTTTCCCAACGGCACAACAAGTATACTTGCCGGCTTGTTTTCCACACTGTCCCTTTAATGCTGAACGTCAAGCAGGGAAGCTGTGAAGACCAATTTTAAAGTCATTGGTTTGACCCGACTTGGAATCAAACCCAAGTCTACAGCTAAAGAGACAGACGCTCTATACCACTCGGCCATCTGAGCTGTCAAATAGCCCGAAACAGCACTGTCTTGCTCTACGATAACCATGGCTGGAGTTGCTCTTGCAACTGTTGGTGATGGGGGATGGTTTCTCCTCTGACCCAACACGTGGAAGTCGTTTTGACTTCCCATTCAGCAGGCCAGGTAGGACGACGTTGTGTGTAATCCGTGCTTATTCAGCCCACCTCGAGACCTTACGATTTTGAGCTTTAAGTGGGTGGGTTCGTTAACCAAGAGACAAAGCTCTCCAATGATTGTTGATTAAACAGTTAAACGAAGAACCATGACTGCAGAGTAAAGAGGTGTGAAATCGTTGATAGCATGACAAAGAAAGCGAGTTTCCATGCATTTTCACTCAATTTTTAGCAAATGTGTTCCAAAATTGAGTTTATTAAGCGGGGTTTATCAAGCTGATTTTTCTATTACATTATAGGAAATAGATTAGTTTTGAACAGCTTATTAAGTGGCTGGGCTTAATAGGCATATGCCAAATTAGCTAAGATTACCTTCACACAACAAACTGGTGACCCATTCTCACAAAACTCATTTCTGTTTTTTTTTTTTTTTTGGTAACAACGGTCTTATTCTAATGTAATCAATTGTGCTGTGCTTTATGCGCATTTTAGCATGACAATACAATCAATATGTCTTTGCATATTATGTTGTAACTAATTTACATATAAACATAACATTAGCTTTATTTGACTGAAATGAAGCATTCAAATAACAGTAACACTAAACTTAATGAGTGATAAACCAAAACATTTCTGAAAATGTAGTTACTGCAGACTGCTCTGACTCTGTTGAAACTGTGCGTCGTCATGCAATAATTACAAGTAATCAACCGAGTGATATGTACGTGACGAATCTCGAATGACGTCAGAACTGACAAAGCAAGGTAGTAAAACTAAACGAACTACAAAGGCACAAATACGACAATCACCTCCTGCAAAATCTAAGCAACTGACACCACAAGCACATATAAAATACACTTCAAGGATTAAATTTCTCAAAAGGGTTGGTTTCATGCATTCGTTCTCTGGCGAAACTGATTGGTCTCCATTGCTTGAAGGCGTTGTTGTAGGACAGGGGTGTACAACATTTCTTGTCAGTAGGCCATATAACCAACCTAGAAATCCAGCTGGCCCACACCATAAATTTAGTTTTTCCATTTACGCAACCAACTAAAAATTTCTGACAATGTAACATATTATTCATGAAGAACAAATTAGGAAGCGCCCAGGTTCCCAAGTTTGGTAGGCTTTTGGTCAAGACAGACTCTTCTGCATCAATTCCTCTTCTGCATGATTTTGATTAGCATGAAGTAATATTATACGTGTAACATTTTAGCAGAACTTTTAGTATTTAATGTTTTTTTCTTAATTTGTTAATAACATCAGCTTTGACAGAGGTTGTAGCAACCCGTTTTTAACATTTTCCAATGACGCAAGTAAATTTGCCGGCTTGATCTCCACACTGTCCTTTTATTGCTGATCATCAAGCAGGGAAGCTGTGAGCGATAACCTATATTAAAGTCTCTGATTTGACTGGACTTGGAATCAAACCCCAGTCTACAGAGACACACGCTGTATCAGCTATTTGAGAGTAAACACAAAAAACAAATCAAAAAAATCAACCCATCATTATACTCGCGATATCACGCTGAAGTGTGTAACAAGTGGCGAGCTCCATTTTCGCGGCTTAGCGCTTGAACTACACAGCTCCGAAGGAATGTCACAATGTTGGCGAGTGGTAGACGACACTGTGCCGATTTGACCGACCTAAGTATTGAACCTCAGACCTACCGCACTGATAGCATGTGCGGTTAGATCAGTTGCTTAGCGCACATGCTAACAAATAAAATTGAAAAAACAATGGTGGTTAACACTACTTTCTTCCTATTGCGAGTAACACACTGTACTATATCTAAAGTAAATTTTCCAGACACAGATGATAAGTGAACCAGTCTAAACCAGAGCGAAAGCATGCTTACTTCATGTACTACTCTATTATTGCGCCAAACCACGAAAAAAATACACAAAATGTAAATCGTCACTCTAATTAAACTGTCGAATAATGATCCCATGCTTTAATGGGAAAATTAAGAGAGTTAATGAGGGCCACACTAAATGGCTTGACGAGCCAGATCGTGGCTCGCGGGCCGCCTGTCACACTCCCCTGCTGTGGGAGCAACATCTCTGGTAGAAACTGTTACTTCACATTCTTAGGGGTATTTCACAACAACATGATTTTGATTAGCATGAAGTAAATGTTACTGATGGGGGTCCTCAGCCATGATGGGGTCACATCGGCTCTGGTAGGTAGTTTTTTTGTAACAACTTACTGTAACAAGTGACTTTCTGCAAAAGTAACGGAATTTGCAACTAGTTACTACTTCCGAACTTTAAAAAGTTACAGCTATTTTTAGTGGCTTCTTCCATCGCTAAATAAACGAAAAAAAATTGTTTAATTTTACTCCATGAATATAAATGATAACATGAGCTGATCTTGATCTGTGCACCAACGCAATTCCATCATAACAGACTTCATTGTGCTGCATGACGTGTTGTGACCAGTAAATTTGGTTTTGCCAAAATGTGAATCATGATGTACGTCATTTTACTTTCCCGCACAAATTCGTTAGTCTGAAGACACACAAAGGAGAATGACGTTAGTTTGAAGATACACCAAGTTTGTTTGTTTGTGGAATTTACTTGTCCCTAATGTATCAAAAATAAATCAGAGAACAGGGAGACTGCAAAGGGAGCATTGGGTTGAGTCCAGCAGCCACCTTAGATTTAGCTTGATATTATTAATTATAAATTCAGGTTGAAAAAAGAAAAGGAAACAATAGTGCAAACAAAATGCAATTAATTTAATTCCTGTTCATTTTTTAGAAGAGATAGATACTGCTAACTGCTGATTAAATAAATTAATTTCAATAATCCTCAATAAGTAGCTTTTTGAACTTTTTTTAAAAACTACATGCCATTATTTATACGGAGCTCGTACCTACAAAAAGTACCATTGAGCTCGTACCTACATGTCCATTAAAAATAACTTTGATTGTTTCAAAGGCTCTTGTTTAACAGACTTGCAGGGTGAAGGGGTGCATAACTGCTCACTGCCCATTCCGCATCTTTTTTTTTTTTTTTTTTCCCTTAAAAAAACAATAATTCTGAGTAGGCGAATAGAGCAATTATGCTTTATTGATTTTATACGTAATGTAGATTATATAAACTATCTATTGTTGAATGGTTGATAATTAACTCATTTGTGATGATTAGTCACAGGATTCAGCTAGCCTACTTTTACGCCTACAGAAAATGGCAAGTTGAACAACTTAACTTGTGAGGGCCTAAGAAACAAAATTGATAACGATTTTTGCAGCATGCATGAAAGTAACTGCAACTTGAAACTGAACCTGTAACGAGTCACTTTTTCAACTTTGTAACTGTAACTTAGTTACTTTTTTTTTTGAGAAGTAACTTGCAACTGTAACTAGTTTTTTTTTTAAAGTAACATGCCCACCACTGCATATCGGTCACCTACATGCTTTTGCACATACACCAGTGCGGGTTCAATCATAGACAAAGGAGCAGGAATGCCAACATACAATGGTGTGTGAACTTAAAAAAAAAAACGATCATCAGATATATCATTTGTGGCTGTACAAAGCAGCGAGTTTAAAGAGTGCAATGTTTCTGGAATCACCATTTCCCATTGAGAGGTTTTCAGGCCCCTTGTGCAAAGCGCAAGCTTTATGGTGATCCAAATTACACCGTTACAACATTCACATTGCGAGTTTCCAAGGGGGGTTATACACCGGAGAAAAAGAACTTGCAATTCCCCATTTGCTGAAAAATGTTTTCATTTCTGCAGATACAAAATATTTGGCTTTATTGCTATGTACAATTTAGGGATGTCCATTACCGAATCTCGAATCCGAATCCTAAATGATTCGAAATCTTTTTTTGATACTGCCGATTTGATATGAAAAAAACATATCCATGCGATGCAGTTGCGTCACTTATCTCGGAGAATTAACAGTATGAACACAGTCACGCATTTGCACTATAACAGCAACAGCGCAATGGTGCACATGCGTGTTTAAACAGGGACCATGGTGCGCTGATATCGTAGATAGCGATGATGCACACACGCGAGTAAACTGCACACACCTACTGCGCAAGCTTATGCAATTAACACACGCAATTGCCAATAACTGATGGCTGTTTGTGACGATCATGCGTATTAAAGGTGCGTTTACCGACACGCGGCAACGCGACTAAAATTATAATGTAAGCAAATGTAGAAGGTTTTCACGTGATTGGTGTACAGTAAAATTAAACAAACAAGGTGCGAAAAAATTTTTGTCGCATATGGGTAAACACACCTTAAGGCGTGTTTACCAATATGCGACTAGCAGCAATGCGACTACCTAGTTTTTTGTTTATTTCACTTTGACATTGAATTTTGGTATGGCAACGAAACGACGTGATATCAAGGAATTGTACCAGTACGATTTTTACAGCTTCATCGCCCGATATCAAAAAATATTTGAAATAACCTTGACGAAGGCAGTGAGACAATTCACGTTTGATTGTTATGACATCATTGAACAATTAGCTTGCTTGACGCAGGCCAACAAATTTTATATTGCGTTAATCACAGGCCAGTATGACTTGTAATGGTAATCGCATTGCCACATATTCGTAAACGCACCTTTGCACCTGCTTCCTCAGCTTCGTCAGAGGGAGCTTTTTCAAGTGCCGGCTTTACCGTCACAAAATTACGAAACAGACTGACAGGTGAACATGTGGAAGCCATAAACTTTCTTCATATGAATGAAGATGTGTTGCAAATAGGCTTATCTGTTAGTGTGTTTTGTGCATTTTTTTAAGTACACTTGTTGATGATTTTGCAGCATTGCACAGCGCTCATTTTGTTAGCCCCCCAATTTTTGGATTCGAAATGAAGATTCGAAATTCTAGATTCGACATTTGTGATTCGGATTCGATTCGGAATCAGCTAAGGTTCGCCTATGGCCATCCCTAGAACAATTGCAGGAAACCCCAACAAGCTAAATAACAAGTTTAAACATGAAATCACACTTTGAAAACTGATATCTCTGCACATAATCACAAAGTGAAATCTAGAAAATTCGTCGACTACAGTCAGAAAATAGCAATTGTTAGTTGACAAAGAAAAAAAGGTCCCTTATAGTTAATACTCAAACTTTCAAATGGATGCATGCTTTTAATTATTTTGTCGGTGGTGGTAAGGTAAGTTACGAATCCTCACATAATGATACATTCTAGTCACAAATCAGCATGAATGCCATACAATGCATTAAGAGCAGTACTAGCACAGTAAGCACAAGATAGAAAGAGCATCAGGTACCATATTATATATTCCTTTTCGTTACACAATATCATAATTAATCAGTCTGTAAGACAAGATGCGTTCACCTGCCTTCTTCAATCTTACAAGCGCCATGCCCAGAGCTAGGTTGATATCATAATTTTCCAGACGTTGCAGTTTCTCCAATGAATCGAAATTAATGCCCAAAATTGACAATAATGTCAATAACTCCACTATGGATTAAAGCAGGGTTCTTAAATTTTTTAAGCTACCGCACCTCTCAAGCTTCACTCAGGTATTCACCGAACCCCTGTTAAAATTAAAATTAAAAAATATGTTGTACCGAATAGAGCACAACGTGAAATGTGGATCTGATACACAATAGTGTGTGGTTTACCCCGCTTAGCAATTAGGTACGCTACTTCGTACAATGCTGTGACGATTGGCTTGTCAATGGGTACAAAGCCATAAGCACGCAGAGTAGGTTTTTCATCAAATCCGGCTCTCTTTGTTTTAAATTCAGCTACCGTTTTGCTCTTGCATTTTCCATTCCCATGCATCTTTGGGAAGTGTTCTTTGAGTTATGCTGGTGCTTAGCTAGAGTTGTTCAACTTGGCTTGGCAAATCATGCACTGAGGACGCTGACTTGCATCATGGTCCGTGAAATACATAAATCCAAACTGATCATATTCTTCTGCCCACTTTCTTCTTTTGCTCAACATACAGTAGATAGTAGTACAAACGAATGAAAATGCTGTAGAAATTGTCACTATCTAGAATAAATTAAACCTAAATTACGCAAAGAAAATTGCACATCAGCACCTGTAATTGTGGTTGTTTACCTATCGTTTTTTAATCAAATTCTAACAATTGTAGTCTCCTGACAACAGGGTTACAAGATTAATTCATCGCTAAAGTGTGAGCTCTGGTCCTGAACTTTATCCGGGACAAATGGCAAAATACTGCATGACCTTCAAACGTAAAAAGTAAAAATTTTGCTACTGCATAACAAACACAATAGGCTACACAACATAGTGTGCTTGCCGCTCCTTGGAAAAATTCACATTCATTATTTCTTTAATGAGGTTGCGTATTAGTTGGGCAGTGCACACCCAAGGTTGTGCTAAACTCAATATTTGTCAAGTTATGAAAACTTACTTGTTATGTTGATTCATGCTACTAATCACGAGAGATTACACATTAGTCTTTTGCAAAATAAAAAAAATTAGACCAAGCTGCGTTTTTCCAACTGTAGATGCCTTCAATTTCTTGATGTCCGCCGAACCCCTGGAACCAACTCATCGAACCCAGGGCTTAGGAATCCCTGATCAAACCCCTGGGATTCGATCGATATCACTTTAAGAACCACCGACTAAACTTTAAAAAATGTGCTGGCACACTTGGCAAACAAATAAGCAAACACTACACTCATAGCATTAAGTAAGTTACGTAACGTAGAGCGAGACAGCGCTGTTTCTGGCTATTAGTCTTCATTAGCCGCTCTCAGGTAAGAAGCATTCATCTTTCAGGACGAATGATCTTGCCAGGATCACTCATCCCTTCGGATAAATATTTCTTAGCCCTTTGTGCTACATATATCCAATCGTGTGGCTACGTCACCATTCCAGTCAAACTCTTTACGTGGCCAGGGTGAAGATCAACAACTAAAAAGCAATGTCCTTCCTGGCCTACCAGACGGGAAGTCATGACGACTTCCTCTTGTTGGGTCAGAGGCTAGAACAGCACTCCATCACCAACAGTGCAAAGTACTCCAGTACAAAGCAACAATGCAAAGCACTCCAGCTTTACTGTAGTGCTTTGCACTGTTGGTGATGGAGTGCTGTTATAGCCTCTGACCCAACAAGAAGTCGTCATGACTTCCCATTTCGTAGGTCAGGAAGGACATTGCTTTTTAGTTGTTAAGTTATGTAAGTTACGTATGCTCATGAAGTACTCAAAAATAGAAGTTCTAATACACAGAAACATTAACAGGTGGATTAAAGCAGCACAAGCTTAGGCCTACATAGTTATTGAATTAAACACAGTTTACTATAAAGTATAAATCCAAGTATTACGCAAGTAAATTCACCGATGATTTTTGGTCGGCAGACAAATAATATCCAATGTAGAAGAGGAAGGAAATATTATGAATAATTCTCAAAAAAGGGGTGCTCACATCTGGACCCCAAACTACTATAGCGTAAAAAAAAACATAGTAACTACAGTAACCTCCCGGTTAAGTTCGCAACCGTTTAAGCTCGCATCCCTATTAAATTCCCAAAAAGTTGTCAAAAGATCACGATTCAACTTTTGACAGAAATGCATTGATGTTTACAGCAAAACAAACAGGTCGTGAAAAAGTTAGCAGTTTAAACAAGTCATGAACCATCAGCTGATGCATGCTGCTTTCTCACTTGTTCTTCGCTTCCAAGACCACCTGCCTCAATTTTCGCTGAAAAATTTCAAATGAATTTTTCAGCTTGTTATGATCAAATCCCGCTTCATCTTGCACATCGGGGCACAACAACTGATCCTCTACTTCAAGGACCTTATTTTTTTCTCGAAACAGTAGGTTCATGCTCTAAGCTCAATGGTGGAAGTCTCCGTCAGCGCTGACACATGCCTTATGTTGCGTAATAATACACTTTGTACTAACTAACCATAGCCTAATTGTTATGTTCACACCTATCGCATAAGTTTGGGTTCGGGCACACAACTTAGGGTAGTCAGAGAGTCAATCGCGGTTGGAATAGTTGTGTTTTGGTTAAGTTGCAGGTTGGGATGTGGAAGTGGGGACGATAAAGTAGTGGTTGTTGAGGTGGTCTCCCTGGTGGTAGACGCTGACTTTGTTGGCAAGGAGGTAGACGCTGACTGATTACGAATACCTGAAGATGGTATATATTTGTCTAAAACTAAAACAGCTAATCAAATCCTTTCCTTTACAATTTGAACAAGATAACTACCTGATACCAGAAAATGCAAAGCCGGGGACCTTTTACATGCTACCTAAAATTCATAAGCCCAATATCCCAGGACGCCCCATTGTTTCCAACATTGGCTGCTTAACTGAACACATCTCTGGTTTTGTGGAGGAAATTCTTAAACTTTATGCTCAAAGCGCTCCCAGCTTCATCCTTGATACCAATGATTTTCTATCCAAGCTTAAGTTTCTACAAACAGTTCCAGAAAAAAGCATCTTAGTGACTATGGACGTTCGATCATTGTACACCAATATCACGCATGAAGATGGACTACGGGCGTTACGTAAAAGACTACCTAATAATGAGTTAACTACATGTATTATCGGTCTTACTAAATTCATCCTAGAACACAACTATTTCAGATTTAACCAAGACATGTTTTTACAAATTAAAGGAACTGCAATGGGTACCAAAATGGCTCCTCAATATGCAAATTTATTTATGGCAGACTTGGAAGAAAAGATCCTGGATAAGTTCCCAAATAAACTCATAATTTATCTGCGGTATATTGATGACATCTTTTTAATTTGGACACACGGAGAAGAAAGCCTTAAGCAATTTTATTCTGCTTTTAGTTCGGAAAACCCCAGCATCAAACTCACAATGGATTATTCAATGGAACACATCCACTTTTTAGACAGTACTGTCATTATCCAAAACGGCCACATCAATACGTCTATATACAAAAAACCTACAGATACCTACACGTATTTGCACCCCACAAGTTCGCACCCACCACACATCACCAAATCTATAGTATTCAGTCAAGCCCTACGTTACTGCAGACTATGTTCTGAGCCAAGAAATCGAAACATGCAATTGGAAAAACTAAGCAGCACCTTTCATGCCCTAGACTATGACGCCAGAAATGATCAATCAACAAATATCACGTGCCAGAGATCGATTTCAACAGACCAAGGACCCAATACTTAGTAGCAATACGCCAGAACAGAACGACAGACCCCGCATCCTAACTACTTACAATAAACACCTGAACAGACTAAAAACCATAGCCAAAGATCTACAACCCATTCTCGAAAATGACCCTACCTTGAAAAAAAGTTTTTCGTCAGTCCCTATGATAACCTATAGGCAATTTCCTAGCCTAAAACACATCCTCACCAGCAGCCAACTTCGAATCAACAACGATCTCATCATGGGCACTCAAACTTGCCAACAACCCAGATGCAAATTATGTCCCCACATTAACACTAATGACACACTCACTGGACCTAACGGTTACACTTACCACATCACAGACAGCTTTTCATGCACATCCACTAACACCATCTATGCTATCACTTGCACACAATGTCCAAAAGCAGTGTATATTGGAGAAACCATGCAAACACTACGGAAACGCATAAATGGACACAGGAATGATTACGTGCACAACCGCAACAAACCAGTGGCTGAACATTTCAATTTGGACAATCATGACCTGGATAACCTCAAAGTTATGGTTTTGAAGTACTCAACATCTAACAGCAAACAGGACCGGTTAATACAAGAACAAAAGTTCATTTTTATGTTTGACTGTGTTAATTTAGGATTAAATAGAGACCTAGCATTTATGGCAAACTATAAAAGTGAAATTTTTGTATAGATCTAATCCATTACGTTCTCTCTTTATTTATTCATAGACTTCCCACTACTTACGTATTGTAACTGTCACCTTATCTTGAACTTTGCTATATTTACATTCACGCCTATGACATCACAATGTTCATTTTTACTATAATCACCCCAGTTTTGTTTTTAATTTTAAATCACTATTTCTAGTTCCTCTTAACGGCAGCGAGTGTATTAGCTTATCATCTAGCAGTTGATAATTATTTTCTCTTGAGTGGAGTATAGAAACCAAGATTACAGGATAGGCAGGCAGGCAGAGCTAAATAGTTATATTTCCGCCCTTCCATTTTTGATTTGCTCTGGTCGCCATCATTTCCTCGTTAGACAGGAAGATCAACAGATGGACTCTTAACCTCTCACACTTCCACGAGGCTCACTGTTCCCTGCTTTTCCCAACCTACGAGGTTAGTACTTTATTTTTATTTTTAGCCCGCTTCATAGACATTAGACTTTTTTTAGCTTAGGATTTTTGCTTACTATCGTTAGTGCTTATATGTTTTGCAGCCACCTGATGAAGCCAGCGTTACACTGGCGAAAGCTCGTGCCTATAAATAAATAAATGTTAGTCAAAGAGTGTCATCATTTTTAACAGTTTACCATTAATTATGACTAACACGGCTAACCCCCCTGTTGATTCAACTTTTGACAGAAATGCATTGATGTTTACAGCAAAACAAACAGGTCGTGAAAAAGTTAGCAGTTTAAACAAGTCATGAACCATCAGCTGATGCATGCTGCTTTCTCACTTGTTCTTCGCTTTCAAGACCACCTGCCTCAATTTTCGCTGAAAAATTTCAAATGAATTTTTCAGCTTGTTATGATCAATTCCCGCTTCATCTTGCACATCGGGGCACAACAACTGATCCTCTACTTCAAGGACCTTATTTTTTTCTCGAAACAGTAGGTTCATGCTCTATGCTCTAAGCCCAATGGTCGGAGTCTCCGTCAGCGCTGACACATGCCTTATGTTGCGTAATAATACACTTTGTACTAACTAACCATAGCCTAATTGTTATGTTCACACCTATCGCATAAGTTCGCACGAACTGTTCAGATTCAAGTTGCAAACTTAACCGGGAAATTACTGTACTGTAGTCTCTACAGTAAAATACTTAATTACCAGCTGCTTAAAATGCACTGCAATGAAAAACTGTTGCCAACTGCAAAGCAGTACCACTCAACAGGAAGGATACCGACCCTGGCTCCAGCAATGTTGAATTGCCAGTAAAACAGTTACAAGTTCGCAATCAAAACAAGATAGCAAAGAAAGAGCAGAAAAGAATTGTCGCTGCCATTGCAATTAGGCATGCAGTTTATCAGACGAAGTACTGCTTAAATGAGCAGGAAATTGCACAAACATTTCGGCAATTTGAAGCTTACACTGTCGAGCAGTCTACCAGAACTGAAGATCAACAATGTAAGGTTCAAAACCAACTAAAGAAAATAAGATGATCAAACCAACCCAACACTGGCTAACTCAACTTTCCATTGCCCAATTTTGTCATTTTTGATTTTGTTGCGTCGGGCATTGTAGTCAAACAAATGCAACAGAATTTTGGTCTGTGACAATTGTGAAATATTGCGACATCAAAAAATGTGACCATTTACGAACAGATTTAATTATTGCTGCTGCCTCTTTTTTAACACTAGCACAACGTCTTTCATTTGGTGCGAGAGTTTGTGACCAACATGCCATCGGTCAACCGTGTTGTTGAAGTACTGCAGATAAAGCAACATCTGAAGCATCAGTTTCACAAGCAAACAGAGCAGTTTCATCAACAACTTGCAGGGCAGAGTTCGCTGGTTCATTGTGCAACTAACGAAAAAATTTTAAGGCATTCTCACTCAACGAAAATGCAACAGTACCTATCAGCAGTTTTATTCAATCTGAATATCTAGGTAACCATAGCGCATAATTAATGCAAACAAACCAATCCTTCAGCGAATTTCTTTTTCATTGTCGGCACGAGCATATTCAGTAAGCTCTTTACACAACTCGGGATCTGGGTGCAAGGTACTAATTACAAATTTAATAACCTAGTAGTGAGATACAGTCAGACAAATTGCTTTTATCAAAAGTAAGATTGTGTGCAGCCACCGCATCTAGGAAGCGTTGAAGATTTGCATCATGATCTTTCGTTTTACCACAAATTGTAGTATAATACAGATAGGCAAAGGTAGCTTTGCAGTTATTTCTTTCAGTTATATCATCGATGATACATAGAACCACGGCACAGCATTGGTACAGTCTACCATTGGCCATGCATGGTCTTGTTTTCCTCAGGAATTTCCACTTCGAGGTAAGTGTTTTATTTATTTTGTGTGTTTTATTTATTTTGTGTGTTTTATTCATTTATTTATTTATGTTGCTGTGTTTTATTTATTTTGACGGTGCAGAAAAGACACTACTACTAAGTGCTTTTCAGATCTAGCATACTAAAGTGAGAATATTGCACAACTTTGTTTACCAGATCTCGCATGTTAGGCAAGGGATAACCATCCAGTAATGCAACTTATTGATGGTTTCGCTACAGTCGATGCACATTTGTTTTCGATGATTTTCAGTTTGTTACAAGAACTTGCGCCCTCCACGGAGAAGTACTCGATTCTACAATGCCATTGCACAAATCATTTTCGATGGTTTCGACAACAATCTTTTCATTTGACAAGGAGTGTTTTGCAATTTTGTAATTAATGGCTTACATTCTTTGGTTAATTAACGTTGCAACAAGCGCGGCACAACATCGATTTTTAAGCAATCTACGGGAGGTTTAGGGCCTCCAATATTGATTTGAACGAGGTTGTGCTATTTAAAAAAAGTCCTGTCCCAATACAACATCAGTGAGCAAATTGCACAATACAGTTTTATAACAAAATAACTGCAATTTTACATACAGATGGTGGATCTTTTTTTTTTTTTATTTCAATAAAATCACTATAAAACGTAAAAACCACTACAGCCTGTTTCGCCTTTGTTGGCTCTTCAAGTGGTATAGAGTATTCAAATATAAAATATGACCCGTTAGAAACTGTTAAAATCTGATCAACAAAACAATAATACTGCTGTGCATTGAAACATTACTGCTGTTGTATCTCAAAAGCTTTATCAGCTGCACAGACTGAATGGCTGTGCAGGCGCAACGCAATCTCTCGGGCTGTAAAGACCATTTGCCGGTCATGCACAAATTAGTAAAGCAGGGGATTGAATCCGCGGAGGTGCAGCAGTTAGGGTGTACAAATAGATACAAAACGATATAAATGATATAAAAACAGATATAAAACACAGGAACTTTAAGAACATAACGAAAATAAATAAAGAAATAAAACAATCAGGTTTTTGAAGAAGCGAAATACAGGGTTGATTATTATTAGGCCTAATAGGTTTTAAACTTTTCAATTGGCTCACCAGACTGCTTTAGACAAATCTGTGGCATTTCGCTTCGTTTGAACACAGGGAGAAGCGAAATACCACAGAACTTCTTTTGAACACAGGGAGAAGCAAAATGCCACAGAACTGTCTAAAGCAGTCTGGAGAGCCAAGGACGTTGGAATTAGCCCCTCCATTGAATGGTGTATCGCCTCCAAGGCACGGCCGTACTGCCCAGGAGCTAAAACCTGCAACGTAAAAAGCTGGCAATTCTAAAGTTGGACCCGATATTAACTTTAAACAAGCGCTGGGAGTTAATTGGGAAATGTCGCCACAGAACCAAATTCAAATTGAAAAGTTTAAAACCTATTAGGCCTAATAATATTTAACCCTGTATTTTGCTTCTTCAAAAACCCGATTGCTTTATTTCTTTATTTATCTTCGTTATGGTCTTAAAGTTCCTGTGTTTTATATCTGTTTTATATCATTTATATCGTTTTATATCTGTTTGTACACCGTAACTGCTGCACTTCCGCAGATTCGATCCCCTGCTTTACTAATTTGTGCATGACCGACAAATGGTCTTTACAGCCCGAGAGATTGCGTTGCGCCATATCTGTTTTATATCATTTATATCGTTTTATATGTTTGTACACTGTAACTGCTGCACTTCCGCAGATTCGATCCCCTGCTTTACTAATTTGTGCATGACCGGCAAATGGTCTTTACAGCCCGAGAGATTGCGTTGCGCCTGCTCAGCCATTCAGTCTGCGCAGCTGATAGAGCTTTTGAGATACAGCAGCAGTAACGTTTCAATGCACAGCAGTGTTATTATTTTGTTGATCAGATATTAAGTTTCTAACGGGTTAATATTTAGATACTCTATACCACCTGAAGAGTCGACAAAGGCGAAACAGGCTGTAGTGGTTTTCACGTTTTATAGCGATTTTATTCAAATAAGCAGCTCCAACTAGCCATAGTTATTGAGCACTTTGCCAGAGGAGATTGAGCCTCATTCAGACTACGGATGGTGGACCAATAAAATCCATCACTTTGCGAGTAGCTCCTCGTTACAGCTAAGCCAATTTTATTGAGTTCTTCACAGAGCTTAAAAGTGTGCTTCAATCCAATAGTATTGTCGAATGATGATGTAGCTTAGAGTCGATCCTGTGTTGATAATGGCATTTGCCTGTATACCATCTACAGTTATCTTGACGTTAACTTTACCTGGAGCATCCCTATTTGTTGCAGCAACAATCTCCAAAACACCAGAGCAGTTGCAAGAACGACATTGTTTTGCAAAATGCTCATACTCGTCACATTTATAACACTTCTTTAGCCAGACACTGAAACCTTGCATGAAAATCATAACAGAGAAGCTACAAATTTTCTTTGCCTGTTGTACAGGGGCTGAATAACAGGAAAGACCTTGTTCGCTACAGTCATCGGGGAGTACTTTTATCATAAGTTCTGGTTTCTTTGTTTTCATCGCCAAAATCTTTGCATCATCACCAGCAATCAAACATTCGTCAAGCCATTGGATTTGCATTGTAACTTTCTGAACTCTTGCGAGTTATGTCTAGCGATCGAGCTTAATCAAATATAGCTCGCAATATCATTAAATCTCCTCTGGTATTTTCCAGTAGACGTGATCAGATCTTACATGACTGTAGGCCAGATGTAAACGCATTTCTGATCACTTTGTTTCGGCAGACATCAGCGTTACCTCTTCATAATTACAATCCTTGGCTAACTATTTCAAATTTTGCAACTAATCGGCTAATGACTGTTCAGGTTGCTGTCTACAAGTCATCATTAAATGCCTGTCAAAAACTGCATTGCAGGGCTTAACACAAAATCTCTCTAAGGCAGGCATGGGCAACATACGGCCCGCGTGCCGGCCGGCTCGCGAGACCATTTTATGCAGCCCGCCAACACTTGCAGAAATATAAACTCCTTCCGCGAATCAAGCGAAAGACCTTTTGTTTTTATAGGACATCTCGTTTGTTGTTTGTTTGTTTACTACTTTGGCGACAGCTAAAGTATTGAACTAATCAGAAAGAAATGATATAAAATAAAAAGCGACACCACAGAATTTTGAGGACGAGTAGACCTTTTTTTGGTCTTCACTGCAGCAGCATATTTAGGGGAAGGGGGGGCATTGTTCCATGCCCCTCTGCTTTTCAGCAAAAAAGAACAAAATTAGTGGTGCCCAGTGACTGAAGTATGCCAGACTGTTTTGATGGTTTCTGTACTTACAGCCAGGGGGGGATCCAAAGGAGTAGAATGATGGATATAAATCCTCCTACCAGCCATTTTCAAAACGTTTTTCATATAGGCCTACACAATTTTTCCATAAATTTGAACCTCGTTTTTGCTTGCAACAAGCTTTACAGCTTAAGCACGCGTGGATCGAAAGTGTGCGAACAAAATGCTATGTATATGTCAAAGCACTCAGAACCAAGGCCAAAAAATTTAAACAAAACTTGCCTAAAAATTATTCAAAAAGCACTGAATTACCCATTACAGCATGTAAATTTTCAAAATTTTTCCAGGGGAGCATGCCCCTCGGCCTCCTAGAGCCTTTCTTGTTTCTCGATCAGCCTTAAAGTAATTTTGCCGAATAAAAAGATGATTAAAAAAAATATGGTAATTATGGCCCCCCTTTTAAAAATTTTTGCCATCCTACTGTTTCACCGATATTTTCGGGGGAAAACAGAACATCTGAGGACGTGTAGACCTTTTTTTGGCACTTCTAATTAAAGCGGCCTTGACAATAGGAGTTGTTGAAGATATTGAACTTGATCCATCCAATAATCTGGCGCGAGAAGGACTTCGTCTTCCCACATATGGCCCGCCGATTGAAGAAGTTGCCCACCCCTGCTCTAAGGTCTCGACAGCAGTTTGATATGATTCGCACTCACTCACGTAATCATACATATCTTAATTAAGGTGAACAATCGAAGATTGCAACTTCTCGCTATCCGTAACTGCAGGCTTGGTCGGAAAAGACTCAAGAAAGTTTGTAAAAGCACAATACCAGTGCTTCAATTTTTTACGAGCTTAAAACGAGCTTGACTAGAATTTGGATCTGCACTGAACAAACTATGTCTGATGCACTTGCTCTCCATTATATATATTTTTAAGTCAAATAAATTGCTGAAACTTATTTATTTACAAAACATAACACTAGCTTTATTTGACTTGAATGAAGCATCTAAAAACTCAAAACAAAAGCAACACTAAACAAAATAAGTGATAAAATAAAACATTTCTGAAAACGTCGTTACTGCAGACTGATGGCACTCTGCTGAAACTATGAGTATTCATGCTATAGTCACAAGTAATCAACTGTGTGATTTGCATGTGGCAAATCTCGAATGACGTCAGAACTGACAAAGCAAGGTAATAAAACCAAATATATGAAAAAGGCTCAAATGCAACAGCATAATTTGACTTGCCAAAAGAAGAGTTTCATATTACCAAAGTCGTCTGAAGCTTCAGGAATATGAAGCCTCTTCTTTTTTTTTTTTTTCTATCTTTAAATTCTGTACCACCAATCAGCCGCATAATTTGACCAAAGAATAATTCATGCTTGTAAAGTAAAGGTCGAGTCTGTTGTCAACATCCAATTACATTACCTTTTTTTTCTTTTGTGATTTGCGACATGAGAACGATGGCTTGGACCCCGCAAATAAGTCTTCCCAATTCAGTTTATCAAGATCTAGCTTTTTCTTCACAGAGTCCTGCAATACATTTACTAGTTAAATGGAAACAAAACCGCTTTTACTACCCAACTAGGAATATCTACTTCAGAATAATTCAGAAATTTTTTTTAATCCAGAATTTTGAATCTTTAACCAAATTCTAAATCTACAAAATGGCCGTTAGTGCGTTTTTGATATCAGTTCAGGGGTCAAACGCTCAACTACTGCAAGACTAAATAAATCAACAATTTGTTTCACTTTTAATGAGTTTATAGCCAGCACAAAGATTACAGCACTATAAATCCGAAGCATATGCATGCGCAGCCGCACAGTCATGAATTGACAGGCGGTATATGCCCTTCTTAAATTTCAGAAACACATGAAAAAATACGGCTATACTTTCGCACAATAATTCTTTGCAATTAAACCGAATCCTAAAAACAGAACCGATTTCGTCAATTCAATATTCTGAAATGGACATCCCTATACCCAACAAAGCTTACGTTAACTCACAACACTACTCATTGCCATTGCATCAGACTCAAGAAAATATATTTCATACATTCAAAAAGTTCAGAACGACACGCTCACTATACCTTGAAAATTTTTCTGGGGGGTAACACAGTTTTAAGAGTTTTTTTCTTTAAGGGATTGTTTTGCCATAGGGCAAAAATAAGGTTGGTCTAATGCAAAATGACAAAAAAAGATGGTTTTGGAAGATCCATGGGCACACTTCAGCAGAAAATTTTTGAAAAATTGCATAACGCAAATGTGATTTCACTGGTTTGCTTAACTTTCTTGCTCCTAACTCTGGCCTCAGCCTCAAAGTTTAATAAGGACATTTGGAATAATATGTTCTTGAGCATGCTATCAAAGGAAGTTCAATTTTTTAGAATAATTTTGTTGTGCTTCCTGATACAACTTTGAAGTGTAGAATCTGTGACTTTGCTGTCTTTTTTACCTGACCGTCGTTTTTTTTTTTTTTTTTTTCCTTCTGTGCTGTATGTGTGTGCGTGCTCTTTTTCTTTATTCGATAAATCTCTATTGTCGGGTGCTGCAACCATGCTTCTCATGTTACATTTCTTGATCTTCTATTCTCCCCTTGCATGTTACAACGTTAATCGTTTTGTTGCTTCTTCCCTTTTCTCGTGCTGTCTAATTATACTGTATATTATTTTTGTATATTATTCTTGTGTTGACGGTACGGAAATAAAAGACACTAACACTAACTAAGCCATTATTCCAATGTTTGAATGAAATTTGCATTTATTGTTGTTCTTGCTGTAGGGATAACGTCATGCATTGCAATTTGAATAGACTAGCTGTTAAACAGCGAATTTCAAATAACAACTGCACGAAGTAAAAACTGTGCAAACTTAGCAGTTTTGACACACAAAGACAAATCAGGGAAAAAGGTAGCCAATGTATAAAAACTTATTCCAACGTTGCATTTATGCAATAGTTTAGGAAAGCACACATAAATGCAGACAGTGAAAACTGTTTCGACCTTTCAGGTATCATCAGGGCAGTTGGTGTGACGGACATCTACTCAAGGCAATATACACGCTCAAGATGGACTTTTATGCTTGTGATGTGTAAGTATACCAGTTCATTTTTTTTCATTTTGTTGCATATTTATCCTCCTATCACGAGAGAGCGATCAATGCGCTATGCGAGCTCGCTTAGGATTTGCCAGCCTTCTTGTCTACCACACCAAAATGGAAGAACCTCGCTAAGTGTCTTTCCCAATGGCACAACAAGTAAACTTGCCGGCTTGTGTTTCCACACTGTCCCTTTAATGCTGAGCGTCACGCAGGGAAGCTTTGAATACCAATTTCAAAATCATTAGTTTGACCCGACTTGGAATTAAACCCAAGTCTACAGCTCCCGAGGCGGACGCTCTCACCACTCGGCCATCTGAGCTGTTATATGAATCTAGTTACAAGAACTGGCGAAGACCCTCTCTGCTAAACCCATTCACCTATGAAAAAACAGGCACTATGTCTGCACATACAGCCCAAAAAGCATAAAATGTCAGCACTAAGGTTAGAACTTGCAATCAAAATGTAAAAACACAAACTTCTAAAAGCGACACATGTGTTTGAAACGAATTTTTTACTTCTAGTTTGTAACTACACCAGCCCAAAAAATGTTTCAGTCAAACTCGTTTTTCATTTTTGGTGAAGTTTTCCTTTATCTGCTGTTAAACGGCTGAACTATTGATTTTATCTACAGGCTGTATAATTAGCCCATGTCACTTTTCAAGTTGAAATGTTTACTGTTATAAGCCTTGTAATATTTAAAAATGATATTCCTATAATATGTACTGCAAAGTTCTGCAGCTTTACTGAGAGCATTTTGCTATGTGTTTAATTGCCTTTCATTGTGAGCATAATTTGTAAATTTCAATGATAGCAAGGTATATAATATCTCGCCAATTTAATGAGGTGTTACTTCGAATTGTGTAGATGCGCATCATCCAATACTTCAATGTTGCTTGTTGAATCCTGTAGTGTCAGAATGTAGCAGAAAATATGTGATATATATAATAATAATAATTAAATTCGAAGTAACACCTCATTAAATTGGCGAGATATATATATAATATCTCGCCAATTTAATGAGGTGTTACTTCGAATTGTGTAGATGCGCATCATCCAATACTTCAATGTTGCTTGTTGAATCCTGTAGTGTCAGAATGTAGCAGAAAATATGTGGGTTGTAAGCAATCCTGTTTTAGTCATGTGTCATTGAACTGCGAAGATGTTGTATGTCCACGTGTTTTAATATTGAACATGCAAATTGTTGCTGAGATATAATTCCTGCAGGTTTATAAACCATCTTAACTATTTTTTACTGTTCTTGTAGGAATATTAGGGCGAAATGTGTTTAGTTTGTAACAAAACTGTAGCATAAAAAATCTGATGTTGATAATGTACAAAATCTGATGTTTCTCCAGTGGCAACACTGATCCTGGCAAGATCATTCGTTTTGGAGGATGAATGGATCTTACCTGAGGGCGGCTGATACGAGCTAATAGCCCGAAACAGCGCTGCCCTGCTCTACGGCACGTTTGACTGGAGTGCTTTGCACTGTTGGCAATGGAGAGCTGATACTAGACTCCGACGACTTTTCATGACTTGTCATGACGACTTGGCCTAGTCATGACTTGGCCTTGTCATGACGACTTCCTCCTTAACAAGAGGAAGTCGTCATGACTTCCCATCCAGTAGGCTAGGAAGGACAACGCTTTTTTTAGTTATTGCTCTTCACCCTGGCCACGTAAAGGATTTGACCAGCGCGGTGACATAACCACATGAGTGGATACGTACCACAAAGGTTAAATTCTTTGAGATATATTTGTCCGAAGGGATGAGTGATCCTGGCAAGATCATTCGTTATTGAAGATGAATGTATCTTACCTGATGGCAGCCATTAAAGGCTAATAACTCGAAACAGCACAGTCCCACTCTACAAAGACACAAATTTTTAAAAATTGAGAAAATAATGGGTGGTTTTGCACTCTTCCGCGTCTTTTGGGGCTATTTAAAGCCCAAAATATACTCCACATTCAGAGATACTGGGCTAGAATAAGCTGGAAGAACCTAGGATCGATGCACCAGTATGCGATTACATCAAATTTTGGCTAATATAGCAAACGCACTAATTTTGTCAGAGCTCTTTCATTCCTAAGATAAATAAAACTTATTCTTCATCACAATGTTACGAATGGTGTATCACTAAATATACATTTAAGTCATTAGTCTGACTTGTTATCCATTTCAACCCACCTACTGGAAATTCAACTAGACGTAACAAGGTACATTGGGATTTAGTTTCACAGCTGCAATGATAATAAATTTGTAAGTTAAATTTTGAATAGATTGTATTTAATGTAATGCTTGTTTAACACTTAATTGAAAACGATATGGCGTGAAGCTAATTAGACCCAACAAGATTCGATTGGTTAGCCAAAATTTTCTTCAATTGTTTTATGAAGTTTTCTGGAACGTTTGTACCATGTATTCACTTGTTTCATGAAGTAGAGTGCGTGTTAGTAGGGCAAATAGTAGTAGTAGTATGTTTTATTCAACGACCATCAAAGTACATAAAGTAAATAGTTTGATTATAAGGAACAGCACAAATGCCATCTTGTTCATGCCAGAAAAATGAAGTCAATGCGCCATGTGGGCACAAAAAATTTAATATCAGCTTTTAATTGATGTTCATTCACATTGTATAAACAGAATAATTAACAACTAAAAAGCAATGTCCTTCCTGGCCTACCGGACGGGAAGTCATGACGACTTCCTCTTGTTGGGTCAGAGGCTATAACAGCACTCCATCACCAACAGTGCAAAGCACTCCAGTAAATCGCACCGTAGAGCGAGACAGCAATCCTGGCAAGATCATTCGTCCTGGAAGATGAATGTTTCTTACCTGAGGGCGGCTGATGAAAGCTAATAGCCAGAAACAGCGCTGTCTCGCTCTACAGAACAGAATAAAGAATAATTTTCAAATTTTTAAGTAGTGCATTAATAATCAATCTCGCCAATATCTTCTATCGCTTTACGTTTAAGGAAGAACTATACTTCGTACACAATCATATTATTTCTATCACCTAATTTCAGCAAATCAAACTGAACGCAAATCCATTTCTTCAGACCCTAATTTTTTCTGCAACATTTGCTTTTTCACCAGCAGAGCAACAGTATATTAAAAGTTTAAGTGCATAGACTTTGTGGAATAGTGGTATAACTTTCGTTGGTGAATGGAACTGGAAGCTGGTATTAAATTTTCGTGCCCACATGGCTCATCACCATCATTTTTCTGGCCTGTGCAAGATGGCATTTTTACTACTTCTTAAAACCAAATTATTTGCCCAAATGACACTCGCTCTGCTTCACAAAATGGGCAAATCCGCAAACTTTCCAAAAAAAATAAGTCTGAAAACAATTGAAGAAAATATTTACAAGTCAGCTTGATCTTGTTAGGTCTGATTAGCTTCCAGCCTCGTTGCTTTCATTGGAGTATTGAACAAGTCTTATATTAGTTATATACCTGGGGTGGGCAAGGTATTCATAAAAAAAAAAGACCACTTGCAGAAGAAAAGACGAAGAGCTGCCACTGGAGAATCACAAAGCAAAAAAATAAAAAAGGTTTATAATCCCACAAAATCTGTTAATAGGGGAATAAGTAGCAAAAGAAGGTACTCATTTTGTCCCGCAAAGAGCCGCTCGTGGCTTGCAAATCACACTTTGCCCAATGTCCACCTCTGTCATATACAGTCAATTCAAAATTCAACTTACAATTATATTATCATTGCAGCTGTGAAACTACATTCCAAAGTACCTTGTTACGTCTAGTTAAATTTCCAGTAGGTGGGTGAAAAGGGATAACAAGTCAGACTAATGACTTAAATGCACATTTACTGATACACCATTCATAACATTGTGAAGTTTTATGAGATGATCTTCTACTTGTATTTATCTGACAGGTAGGTCAACACGTTTAGTATGATGATGCGCAGCTGGTAAAATACCAAGAAAACTGTGATTAATGGGAAAAGATTTGCCTCACGTGCTAGCTCGCATTAGCAAATTGTTGCTATTAAAAACTAATATAATAATAAAATTATGCAGAGCACAAGATTCAAATAAAATACAAAATTTCAAGAACTTTTCAACATACACAACCCTAATAAGCTATCACAGCATCATAGGAATATCTTAGTTGTGAATGTGACTTATGCATGTCCCACCTTATTTTCTTTACCCAACTCGTATTAACCAAAAGGGGGCAGGAATCCCCAGGCGAGGATGTAAGAAACCCAAACATTTGATGCATAAATTTACTCAGCACAACCAGCGTAAAATACCAGCAAAAAGCAACACAAAAGAATGCACGACAAAGCGCAATGTTTCGACCTTATGGGTCTCATCAGGTGTATGACAACCAAAACAAATCACATCAAAGCAAAGTCCTTAAAAGAACATTCCAATCCAAATTCCAAGTTTGATATAAGCAGTAGTAACCAGTATAACAAGTCAATGAGTTTCTTCTTCACAACATCAAGCTAGGCTAACTTTAGATTTAAACAGCATCAATTCAAAATGGTTAAAAATTTGGCTCAGAACATCTGCCAAAAAAAACACAGTATATATCATTTTGATTTGAATGTACTTTTAAAGACTTTGCTTCGATGTGATTTGTTCTGGTTGTCATACACCTGATGAGACCCATAAGGTCGAAACATTGTGCTTTGTCGTGCATTATTTTGTGTTGCTGTTTGCTGGTATTTTACACTGGTTGTGCTAAGTAAGTTTATGCATCAAATGTTTGGGTTTCTTACATCCTCGCCTGGGGATTCCTGCCCCCTTTTGGTTAATACGGGTTAGGTAAAGAAAATATGGTTGGACATGCGTAAGTCACATTCACAACTAAGATATTCCTATGATGCTGTGATAGCTTATTAGGGTTGTATGTTGAAAAGTTCTTGAAATTTTGCATAATATAATAATAATTAGGTAAGGTTTGGAAATGCAAGTTATAATGCTTATCATGGTTCTAAATTGAAAGTTTTAAAAATGCATGATTCAATACTTTGACGCTTCATAATGTATGCGAATTCAGTGTGACAAAGCATGATTTTATTTTAATTATGAAAAGCAGTCATTCAAGATGGGGTCTAAACATTTTTCAAGAAACAAAAAAATTAGAGCACCACAAAATTAGGGCCCAAAGTGAAATACCAAAACCTTTAAATAGCTCAAAAACCAATCTTTTTAGCTTGAAAATAGTTGTTTTATCGGATTTGGCATGGTCAAAAATGGGGTCGTAGCACTTTATTGCATCCTTCTACCTCAACTTTGAGCATGAAAGGCCAAAATCACTCATGCGTATCCAAAAAATTCACTTATTTGCATAATTTTCAAAAGGTCATATCAACGAAACAGCTTGTGCTAGAAAGGTAAAATTTTTTGCAAACAAGTTTTTTTATTCTGTTCTACCCTCTGCCAAGTTTGAAAAAGATTCTAGAACATGGGTTGACATTTCACAAAACATCTCACAGCGCCTCCGTTGCTTTGTCATGACAGGAGGATAAAAATGAAGAAATCAAATGAATCAAGTTGAAAATTATGGAAATGTGAATGCAAAAAATTTTCAATTTGCTTACAAAAGTTTTATGTGCATTTATCTATTTCAACTCAGAAAAACTCAATCTTTATTATACTTGCGTTATTATGCGAAAGTGTGTAACAAGTGGCGGGGCCCATCTCTGCAGCTTAGTGCCTTCACAACACAGCTCAGAAGAAACAACGCAGCATTGGCGAGTCGTTGCCCACTCTGTGCCTGATTTGACCAAACGGAGATTTAAATCCCAGACCTCCTGCATGGATGGAGTGTGATCACATTCACTGAGACGCTGAGACCTTTTAGATATTGTGCAGATTTATCTAATTATGACATTACATTCACACAAAGTCACTGAGACGTGATGTCATAATAAGATAAATCTGTACAATGTTTCGAAGGTCTCAGCGTTTCAGTTAGTATGATCGAATCTTCATCTATTTTGCTAATGTCAATCAAATTCTATTCAATATATAGCAGTGGTTTGAGAGTATTATAAACACTTAAAAGAAAAATGCGATACACAGCAAAATATAGCTTTCTATTAGTGCATCAACAGGCCCCCTCATTCCATAATGATACAATTTTTGCAATAAAATACAGTGGAAAACTGTGTCAAACGCTTTTCTCAAATCCATTAACAGCAGTGCGGTATTTTCTGTTTTGTTTGGTATCAAAACTGTGGGTAATGACATCTAATAAAGCATGAGTGACATTAGGATTATCTCTGAAGCCATACTGGCGGTCATATAATACATGATTTTTATCAAAAAATTTGACTAAACGACTTTTAATTAGGAAAAATAAAGCCGCTGTAAATCTCAAAACTGGACGTTTCGACAACATAAATTCAGTTGTCATCATTAGCAGTGTATGCAAGGCAGTACAAAACTGTAAGAACTAGAATTTACAATTCTAACTACAAGTAATAGCATAACCCAGGCAACGGGTCAAAATAAGTAGTATAATTATAACGTCATAGACCAAAAGCTAATAAAAAGACTGACGGAGTTAAATTAACAATTAAATAAGGAAAGAGGAGTGGATTTGGAGTCAACGTTAAGCAATGGCTCATTTAATGGACAATCCTGACCATAAAGTGGACTTTGCCAAACCAAACATTCTTAGTAGCTCTGGTGATTCTGCTCGCTTATTAATTCTTGAGTCACTTTTTATTCAAAAATATGAGCTATTACTTAACGTTGACTCCAAATCCACTCCTCTTTCCTTATTTAATTGTTAATTTAACTCCGTCAGTCCTTTTATTAGCTTTTGGTTTATGACGTTATAATTACACTACTTATTTTGACCCGTTGCCTGGGTTATGCTATTACTTGTAGTTAGAATTGTAAATTCTAGTTCTTACAGTTTTGTACTGCCTTGCATACACTGCTGATGATGACAGCTGAATTTATGTTGTCGAAACGTCCAGTTTTGAGATTTACAGCGGCTTTATTTGTCCTCTTCAAGACTTTTAATTAGATTTTCAAGTACTTTAAAAAGGCATGGGAGGAAAGAAAAGGGGCGATAATTGTTCATTAGTTTTTTATTTCCGGACTTAAAAACAGGAACAACTTTGGCGGTTTTACAAATTTGGGGAAAATATTCGAGCACAAACACATGGTGAAAGAATACACATAAGATAGGAGCTAGGATGTTATTTTCGATGCGCAAAAAAAAAGAAAAAATATTATCAAATCCACTAGCTCTGTGAATGCGTAAAGAGTTGATTGCGTTGTAAATTTCAATTGGTTCTGGAGAATTTAAAATAATAGTTACTGACACCAAATTTTTCAGATAAAGTTGAAAATTACTACTATTTTGATTCGAAACACTTTCAGCAATTGCATGACCAATTTTTACAAAATAATCGTTAAAATGTTCGAATATCATTTTAGGATCTGATATTACTTCGTTGTCAACCTTGATCTTTAGCAACTCTCGTCAAACAAGAAGCCAGCCTAAACTTTTACCTCACTCATAAATCGAATTAACAAAACAGTCACCAAAATATCGTGGCTCGCTGATATGGAATTCCATTCCAATAACCATGCGGAAAAATAAATCAAACAATTCATTTCAGAGATAAAAAAAACAGGTTTTCCTACCAGCCAGTTAAAATGCGATTTCCAGGAATACCTCTAGTAAAGAATCTATTCAATAAAAGAGTTAAATTGGACGATTTAGCCAATACAGATTTCTGCTGTTAGTTTTTGTTGTTACAGGTTCCAACTCTTCAAACATCCTGCTCCAAGAGCATGTCAAGATACTATTGTTCACTTCCATGTCAATTAGTGTACTTTCTATCGTTTTTTTAATCGATATTAATATTTTTTTTTAAACAAAATCAGTTTTGCTTCATGTATGATTATAGGGATTTGAATAATTTCACTGATTGGAGTTGTGTTACTTATCAATAGCCGCTCAAAAGTATGGGTTAAAATTGATTGATGTCACTGTAGCTATGCAAAATGAACTTGCCTTGAGTACTGATACAAAACGACATCTGGCAACAGGGATTTGTTCCTTGAGACGTAATGGAGCTATCTTTTAACTGTCGCTGCTCCCGGATCACCCTTGGGCAAGGTGTAGCATCTGTTAGCCTCCCTATCTGGGATTGCAGGTTAAAGTTACAAGAAGTTGTTGGCATAAATTTTTTTTTTATAATTTTTTTTAATTTGTTTTTTTCAATTTTTTCATTTTTGTTAGTTATGTTTGTGTGTATTACATTTGTTGATTTCAAAAAAAAAAAAATACGGCACTCATAAGAGGTTATGCTGAGGGGCAGTCACCATGCATTTCATTTATTTTTTTAAATAATTTTTTGCTAACTGAAGCATGTTTCAACATATACCGTTTAGTTGCTGTTACCTATTTTTCGACTATTGTTTGTGTTTGTGTTAGCTTGGTCATTAAATGAAATAAACTACTACTGCTGACACATTTTTCAGCACAAAGTATCGGACATAAATGAGAAGATTGCGAGATCAACATGCAATCACTCAACATGCTACTTCATAAAAAACTCCGTAGATGGTAGCTCAACTAACTAGTTAATTCAACGAGAGAGCTGAAAGTTGCAATCCCACCCTGATATCTGATAGAACAGACTCTTGGGCTTTGAAATTTTCATGTATTTTATCTGAAAATTATATAATTTTAATGTATTTTTTCTGAAAATGGTGCATTTTCACTGATGCATCGACTCTGACTCTGTCATCAAGCACTTGTTGAAAAGCTGATCGTAATCACTACCACACAAAAGCAATAAATCATTCAAATTTACTACTTTGTAATATAAGACCACTAAAACTAAATAAATTTCTGCATTTTTTTTTCTGTATTTTGTTGCATACATCAGCGCCGAGTTTGTGATTTTACCGGGCATGCGGTAATTTTATGACGTCAAAATTAAAGCATTACCACGTGATTACTTAAATCTTAAAATGTGGTAAAATTGAGGAAATTAATTTCTTTACAATTATAAGGCTATTTTAACTACATGTTGCAACTTAAAATTCGGCTGATCTGATCGTTTGTGCACTTGATTAACTTTTATCTCATGTTAACATCGTTGTTACATAAGCATGCATTGTTTCTACCTCGTCTTATGTATGCGTAATCACTTTGACTGACGCACCACACTTCCAATAGCTCAAAGAATGAAAACTGTAAATCAAGAAAATAGTTAAATGGAAAAGCCACACCTCATGCATACTGGTCGTATGCGCCTGCATTATGAGTTAGGAGTTTGATATTTTTGCACAAAAGCAAATCTTGGTGGAATAATTTCTCTGAAAAAATTTGGAGCTGCTCCAGCTGCAGTTCCACCAACAATAATTTTGAGAAAATTCTCATCTGTACGAAGCAAATTTTACTGCGAAATGGAAAATAATAAATTTTCTCAAAGAAGCCTTAGATCAGGGGTTCTTAACCGAGGGTATATTTACTCCCTGGGGGTAAATTCTACCTACTGAGGGGGTAAATTTTCTGAATTAAAAATTGAAGAAAACCTTAATTTCCAGTGTTAAAAAAGCTGTAGTGGTACACTGGGGGTAAATAATACTTTTATTTTTCGACAAGGGGTAAACGTTACAAAACAGGTTAAGAACCCCTGCCTTAGATCAAGTATGCCAACCTTCTTTTTTACAGCAGGCCACATTGCAAGCTTGACTTAGCCTAAATTCCTTGAATGGGCCACAAAAGTTCTGTTTTTTAAGGCTCAAAAATCCCCGTTTCTCTAGAAAAAAAGTTTTTATTGCTTTGTATAGCTTTCTAATGAATTACATGTGGGTCGCACAGGAACACCAAAAGGGTCAAATGCGGCCTGTGGATAGGACATCACCATCTTAGATTAAAGCAATAAAATACAAGTTGCGCTGGCATTCATTGTAACGTCACAGAAGCAAATAGCTGAAAAAAATATCAATGTACCAACTTTTTTCGTTGTCGGAAGGTTTATTTAGCCTAACTTTTTATTCAATCCAAAACGCTGCATGTCGGGATTTGGTGATAAACGTCACGATTTGTTTTCTAAATATGCCTAGTGTTACAAACTTACAAAAACCTAATTAGTAAAACTTAGTTTACCTTGCTTGATTTTTGCGCGTGTAACCTGTTCGCAACAAAGTTTTCCATCTATTTTGTTCACAACCTCAACCAAATTATTATGAACACAATTATGTTTAATCCAAAAAAAATCTTACTCCGTAAGTAAAACAATGAGCAGAATTAGCACACATCAAAAGCATTGTTATTAACAAACAGAAACAAATTTTAGTTCGCATGGCACTATACTTACTACATATATTAATCATAAGGGAAGCTTTAGACTGACATGAAAACAAAGACTTTCATTGCTAAAACTACAAGTTGGCAAACCGCGGGTGAGAGTACAAGTCCTATAAAGTAAGGGTGTTCAATCAAAAAATTCTCACATCATGAAAAGCGACAGAAAGGGAGATTTAGCAGAAAGTTATGTCACTAAAACCAAAGACAGACATTAACATATTATTTTTCATAACATAACCAAATGTGCGGCATGCCCACACACCCAAAGTCAGCGCTCGTGGTTGCATGTTTATCCTCCTATCACGAGAAAGCGATCAATGCGCTATACGAGCTCGTTAAAGAGTTGCCAGCCACCTGTTTACCACACCATGATGGGGGAATACCGCTAAGTGACTTTCCCAACGGCACAACAAGTAAACTTGCCGGCTTGTTTTCCACACTGTCCCTTTAATGCTGATCGTCAAGCAGGGAAGCTATGAATACCAATTCTAAAGTCATTGGTTTGATCAGACTCGGAATCAAACCCAATGCTACAGCTCCCGAGGTGCACACTCTTGCCACTCAGGCATCTGAGCTGTTAAAATTTAGTCTATGCAAATAAACTTATTTACATTGAAAAACTTCAGACAAGAATTACTTTTGCATCACTTCAAAATTATCAGAACCTACCTTTACAACATAAGACTCAGTGACCAGTCCATTAGGCTTCACGCAGTTTGATTTCAATAGCAGTTTGCTTGTTTGACGATTATACACTCCTTGCTTTCTCCTAAATCAACAAACACACTTTGATCAACTAGCTCTAAGTTTGAATAAATGAAAACCGTTTGATCAACTGTGACTAACCACTTGAATCACTTTTGAATCAATCGTTTGAATCACTTTGATCAACCATTCAAATCACTTTGATGATCAACCGTTTTGAATCACTTCTCAATGATCAACCGTTTGAATCACTTTGATCAACCGTTTGAATGAAGTACATCCTAACCTCAAGTTTACTACTAAAATTCAAAATAACAAATGCACTAATTTTTTGGATGTTTTAGCAGATAACAGTTTAACAACAGTTGCAACCAGTACTTTTCACAAACCAACCAACACTGGACTATATTCAAAATGGAGCAGCTTTATACCACGCCAACTTCGTTAATTGTTTGCTTGATCGCGAATACGAAATCTGTAGTTCTTATGAAAGCATTTCTTCAGAGGTGGATAATATCAAGGTTATGCTTGGTCAAAATGGCAACCAGACTTATTTTTTAGATAGTTGAGTGAGGAGATTTTTCAATTGCAAACATGACAAGATGTCGAGTTACCATGAAAAAGGTAAAAATAGTAGAACAGTTGTTGCTCGGTTGCCCTTTTTACGTGACATGTCAGCGCGACTCAAGAAAGAACTGTCCACCTTGGTGGAAAAGCAGACATGAAATAGAGTTATTCTACGAATTATTGACACCACCTGGAATATGGGACACAACTTTCGTCTGAAGTATGGCGCGCCGTTTGGAAAATTATTATATATTTTGTAACACATGTTTTTTCAGTCAATTTAAAGCAAAAAATGTCCAACTTACATTAGAGGTAGGAGGTAGAGACCATTTTTTGGGCCATATCTTTAAATCTTTGGGGCTACCATTTTTCTTGGTGTATTTTAGTATAAATATCAGGTTTTGGGCATTTATTTTGATTTTTGATTACTTTTCAAAAACTGCCCACCAAAAAACAAAAATTAAAAATCCTACAATGTGATCGAATATATATATCAATTTACACAAATTTTTTTGCTGATTTGATGTTGATATGGGAGTGTAATGTAACATTGAACAAGAAAAACTTTTGTTGCCAAAAAACTTCTGGACAAAAACAAAATTATGACGATTTGGAGCAACATTTTGAAAAAATTGGGGTATAAAACTGTGCGTTTACAAACTCTGCCTAAAGAAAACTTTCAGTTGATTCGAAATTGACTGGGGAAAGTGTTATAACATAGTCTTGTTTTGCAGCAGAATAGAACAATTTATTTCAGTTGCAGACAAATGTCAAGCACAGAAATTGACAGAATACCACAAATACTTAATTGATACAGGGTAGAGAGGGGGTAACAAGCCTAACAAGCCCACCTCAAGCGACTTTTGCCTTCTCTCCCAGAATACAAGGTCTTTCAATCTAATTTTCGCCTTGGTTAATCTTAAGTTCAGAGCTATCTATTTCAACTTTCGTTTTTAAAAAATTTTGTGATCTATTTAATTTATTAAGGTTTGAAAAAAAATTTAATTGGGCGTTTTACCCCAAGGGGTAGGGTAATACACCCACTCCAAAATGCCAAAACGCCCATTGATGGGGTTTAACCTATACCTTAAAAACACTTAATTTTTTTACAATTTGAAGAGAAGTAGTGAGCAAATACGCAAAACATTTAGGCTTGTGAATGGGCAATTGGGTGTACATATGCACCTTAAACAGCATTCAAACTGATGAAAATGTCAAAAATCATTTCAGTAGATCTATTTTTCACCAAATTTCGAGAATAACATTGAATTCGCAGTTAAGACAAATAGGCCAGGGGTTCTTTCTTAATATGAAACACTTTATGCGACCAATTTTGGCATCCTGGAAAGATAAGGGACCTTAAGTCCTTTTTAGAGCTAAGTATTTGTTCTTTTTTGCTGCTGCTTTTTTTCGGAGAAGGTCGTCCTTATAGCGAAGATAGGCAAAATTTGCTGGACAATAGACATGATACCTAATAATAAATAATTATAATTTAGTACAGATAGCTTAACGTAATTGTAATGTTGTCTTGTCAATTGCTATTTTGCACCATAAAAGCAGAAGTATTTTCTTGTTTTACCAATGGGGCGATCGCCGCTTGTTGGGGTAAAATGCACATGTATGCGTTCTACCCTTGGCACGTGATGGGCGTTTTGCCCCAAAAGTTGAAATTTATTCAGCAACTTGCACCTCAGATCGTTCACGTCGACAGCTGCTTTAGCTAAGTGCAATTCTTACTACATGAAATACTGCTGCTTCAAACAACTCACTATTTTATTTTGCTAGAATCAATAAATAAACTATTTTGCTGACCCATTCCTAAACTTTTTAAAATATCATAATTTTGCCACCTACAATAAACTTCATAATCTTGAAACCTAAATACCCAACGGTCTGCAACCTAATGCAGATGTTCAGCAACAGGATAGCTTTCCTTTCCAATGTATATTCATAGCGACTATGACGTGGCTGCTTAGAAATAGCTCATGGGCGTCTTACACCATTCTACCCTACGTTGTGTGATCTCTGAGCAGGTGGGTGCCATAAACTAGACTTCACTGAACATTTGTTTTGGAAGCATTTTTTCTCAGACTTTTGTGCTAGAATTACCCCCAAAGTATCCACAGTATCCAGTTAATCACTTAGGTTTATCATTCATCCATTCAGTTTGAATCCGTTTTTTTCCTTGTCACCGAAGGTGGCAGGATACACCTCATACCTTCTGTGTTTGCTCTCACACCTTCCCTCCATCTCATTTGATCTGCAGCTTCCTTGATTTTCAACCAGACTTTCTTCACACTCTCTTCCACCTGCCTCCTCCATGTCATTTTTGGCCATCCTCGCTTTCGCTGCCCATTTACTTCCAGCATCATTGCCTTCTTCTGTATTAAAACCTTTGTTTCTGAATTTTGCTGTTTCAGCAAGGCCACTTAATATGAAGAAGTGTCATTCTGCAACTAGGTTATTTCTTGGTAGATTTATAGATCGGAAATTTCCAACTTGTTAAATCAGACAAATTCATCTCTTTCAGTGGGACAAAACTGATCTGAAAAACAAGTTGGAAATTTCCAACTTATATATTGGAAATTTCCGACTTATTTTGCGCATGTATTTTGGTCTGAATTAGAGTACTATTTGTCTGATATGACAAGTCGGAAATTTCCAATATATAAGTTGGAAATTTCCGACTTGTTTTTCAGGTCAGTTTTATCCCACTAAAAGAGATGAATTTGCCTGATACAACAAGTTGGAAATTTCCGATCTATAAGTTGGAAATTTCCGACTTATTTTACGCGTGCATTTTGGTCCGAATTAGAGTACTATTTGTGTGATATTGCAAGTCGGAAATTTCCACTATATAAGTTGGAAACTTCCGACTTGTTTTTCAGGTCAGTTTTATCCCACTAAAAGAGAAGAATTTGCCCGATATAACAAGTCGGAAATTTTCGATCCATAAGTCGGAAATTTCTGACTTACTTTGCGAGTGTATTTTGGCTCAACCTTAAGTACAATTTGCCTGATATATAAATCGGAAATTTCCCACATATAAGATGGAAATTTTTTGCTCTAAATTGACTCAAAAAACATGTGTTACAAAATATATAATATTTTTCCAAACGGCGTGCCATACTGAAGAATAGGCAAAAGACCTTGATAAAATATGGGTTTGTGTTTAGGTTAACCTGTTCTTGTGTTCTAGCAATATAGGCCAGACAATGATGCAATCTTATTAACAGACTTAAGGAGCATTCCCATTCAGACAAATCCGAAGTGTGCTGACACTTAACAGACAATCCTGAAAAATAAAGTGGACTTTGCTAAACCAAACATTCTTAGCAGTGCTGGTAATTCTGCATGTTTACTAATTCTTGAATCACTTTTTATTCAAAAGTATGAGCCACTGCGTAACGTTGACTCCAAATCCGCTCCCCTTTATTTACTTGTTAATTCAACTCCATTAATCTTTTATTAGCTTTTATTTTACGACGTTATAAGTACACTACTTACTTTGACCTGTAGCGTGGGTTATGCTATAACTAGTAGTTAGAATTGTAAATTCTACTTTTTATAGTTTTGTACTGCCTTGCATACACAGCTGATGATGACAGCTGAATCCATGTTGCCGAAACGTCCAGATTTAAGATTTACCGCGGCTTTACTCTTCCTCCTTAGCTCTAAGTGTTTGGTTACAAATTATCAAAGTTCCATCGAGAAGCTAAGGTTTGAGTACCAATTCAAAGTAAAAGCCCACCAGATAATGCACATCTTGATCATCCTATAATAAAACATTACCATACAAAATTCTCTGCTGGACAAAATGCTAAAACTTTCAATTTTCATTTAATTGCAAGAACTTCCAATGCAATAATAATGATAACACAAAAAAATTAACACTATTTCTTTTTTTCAGGAAATCGAAAATCTAGTCAGCCTTGGACAGTAAGGTGAAGTGAAAAAAATGAAAATCAAAAATTCAAAAAACCTACCCTCCCGAAAATTGCCTTTAGTCCCAAAACTATGTTTAAAAGCGGTTTTCCAAAGTTTTCTTCAAAGTCCAGGTGGCTACCCAGGCGTAAAGGTCATGCGGAGGTCAAATTTCGTAAATATGCCAGAACTCATTAACCAGTGGAGCTAGAGAGCTAATTTTGGTGTCAATAGAAACAGAATGTGCACTTTCCTATCTAACGTAAGAGAACTTTTTATCCTAATTTCAGTATTTTTACGATTATTTTCAAAAAAGTGTAATTTTGGATCAAAACATACCATTTTGAACAGCTTAATATCACCATAACACAATTTAAACACAAAAAATTTGCATTATTCACAGTATATGATCAGTCTCCTGTAGAGCTGACATTTCAGTGGTTTAACATCAAGCACAGAACAAATAACCATTGAAATATTGTTCACACATAGTTGCGCAACCACATGCACACTGCACACAAATAGACATAAGAATCAAACATAGCCCAAAATAATGTAAATAATCTAGACGAAGACAGCAAAAGACTGTCAAATCTGTCATCAGGAATTTGCCACTTTTTACAACTTTACGTAGTATAGTTTGTTCATACAAACAAAAGATTACAATCAACTGCCCAAAGTTATTGTAATACAATGTGTTAGTAGTGTGTTCCATAGATAAGAATACAACCACATGATGGCAACATTAAATAACATGAGCAATGGGCACTGTAACTATAGAATTAGTTTTTATGTTACTTGGTGTACCACAGCACACCTACGTTTTATAGATAAGTTACACGCTTTCTGAAAATAATTCACTACAGCAGAAAACCACGAAGTGGAAACTGGACAGATATATTTTAGGACATTTAAACCTCTTACTATTACATTTTTTGCTGACCAGTGCTGAAGAAGCTTCAGTTACAAGCTCAATGTGGCGCTCCACAGCTTGATTGTGGCAGGGGTGATACTTATCATACGAAGCTTCTCTTCTGATTTTTTTAATGTCTACATTTGTCAAGTGTCGAATTGCCGGTGGTTCTTTGGTTTGGTCAGAATTGAAGTTCACAAGTTTGTGGCAAGATTTAGCATGAACATGTATTGCAGGAACATTAAATTTTCTCACGCTGACAGAAAAGAAAAATGTCACAACTGGTCAGCAAAAAAAATGCAATTGTAAGAGGTTTAAATGCCCTAAAATATATCTGTCCAGTTTCCACTTCGTAGTTTTCTGCTGTAGTGAATTATTTTCAGAAAGCGTGTAACTTATCTATAAAACGTAGGTGTGCTGTGGTACACAAAGTAACATAAAAACTAATTCTATAGTTACAGTGCCCATTGCTCATGTTATTTAATGTTGCCATCATGTGGTTGTATTCTTATCTATGGAACACACTACTAACACATTGTATTACAATAACTTTGGGCAGTTGATTGTAATCTTTTGTTTGTATGAACAAACTATACTACGTAAAGTTGTAAAAAGTGGCAAATTCCTGATGACAGATTTGACAGTCTTTTGCTGTCTTCATCTAGATTATTTACATTATTTTGGGCTATGTTTGATTCTTATGTCTATTTGTGTGCAGTGTGCATGTGGTTGCGCAACTATGTGTGAACAATATTTCAATGGTTATTTGTTCTGTGCTTGATGTTAAACCACTGAAATGTCAGCTCTACAGGAGACTGATCATATACTGTGAATAATGCAAATTTTTTGTGTTTAAATTGTGTTATGGTGATATTAAGCTGTTCAAAATGGTATGTTTTGATCCAAAATTACACTTTTTTGAAAATAATCGTAAAAATACTGAAATTAGGATAAAAAGTTCTCTTACGTTAGATAGGAAAGTGCACATTCTGTTTCTATTGACACCAAAGTTAGCTCTCTAGCTCCACTGGTTAATGAGTTCTGGCATATTTACGAAATTTGACCTCCGCATGACCTTTACGCCTGGGTAGCCACCTGGACTTTGAAGAAAACTTTGGAAAACCGCTTTTAAACATAGTTTTGGGACTAAAGGCAATTTTCGAGAGGGTAGGTTTTTTGAATTTTTGATTTTTATTTTTTTCACTCCACCCTATTGGACAGCTCTTGATGGTCAGCGGTAAGAGCATCCACCTCAATAGCTGCACGCTAGGGCAGGTCGATTTTGAAAATCAGTGTGGAATAAAATGCTAGTAGTTGCATATACATGAGAAACATCCGCTAAGCTTATTATTTCGTTTTTAAATTAATTAACTGCTTGCGGAAATGCATTTAAATGTCATTGCCTCTGCTCCCATACATTTCTTTGAAAAGTGTAAATTGTTGGTACTGTCTTGCACAATGCGACAATGCGAAACAGATAATTCTGTAGACAAGAAATAATGCCAACGTTATAAATCAGACATTTTCATTTCGTTGGTCAATTAAATTTATTATCTACGAAGGCTATTTTATCCCAACTTCATCAATAATAATTATTCTGAACTCCTTCAAATCGTTTAAATTGATGAATTGTCTGTATGTTTGGTTTTTGTTTTTTTCTTTTCTTACCCTTATTCATTTTAAATCGAGTATTGCGACCATGCCTACTAATTCCCTCATCTTCAAAATTCATTCTCGCTAGCATGTTGGAACGTTAATCGTTTTGTTGCATTTTTATGGGGCTTCGTTTGGAAAAAACTGTTCGTTTTGTGAACCTGTATTTGTATGATAAATTTTGTATGATAAATTTAATGTTTTTTGAGCTTACTTAGACCATAACTTGTCGTTTATATATGGGGCGCTGTTTGAAAAATAAAACAAATAGAACACAAAACGTAGTTTTTTCCAAATGGCGAATTTGTATAATAAATTTAAGTCGAAAATATCCGACATATTTTGCATGTGTTTTTTGATCCAACTTACAGTACTATCTGTCTAATATATAAGTCGAACATTTCCGATATATATCTCGGACAAATTATGGTGTAAATAAGCTCAAAAACCGTCGGTCGCAAAATCTTTTTTTTTCCCAAACAGCGCGAGGTGCGTCATTTGACCAAAACCGATTTTGTCTGACTTATTTTGCACGTGTATTTTAGTGCGTCGTTTGACCAACAACATTTTGTCTGACTCAAAGTTCAATTTGTCCCATATACAAGTAGGATGTTTTCGACATATATATTGGACAAACTATGGTTTAAAGAAGCTCAAAAAACATGGTTCACAAAACGAATATTGTTTTTCCAAACGGCGCCCCATACTTCTTCCTTTTTTGTGTCCGTCTGTAATTGAATTCCCATATTGCTGTGTTTCTATGCATTGTGACGGTGTAGAAAGACACTACTACTACTACATAAGCACAATTTTATCAGAAAAACTAGGACGAAAGTTATCATTGAGATTCTCGGAAATGCATTACCTCACTTCTTACTCCATAGCTAAGTATAGTGATTTCATCTCGAAGCTTTTCGTCTGACACTCATCGGGAGAAGATCTGTAAGTCCTCCACCCCTAACCCCACCTAGACTTGTGATTCGGCAATTGGGCTCCATCTCCTTTTAAACCCTTCATGTGCTAAACATTATCACCAAGACAGATTCCGCATTCTCGCCAGAGGTCGCTCTTCCTTCCATCTCTCTGTTTTGGAATCTATTTTTATTAAAACATCAAACCTCGACCTTTGCAAGCAAAAAGAATTTGTTTACATTCTTAAGATCTATCGCTGATTGACGCGTCGAAACAGCTGATCAGACTGGCCAATCAGTGCTTTTCCGCCTCCTTTTTCTCCTTTTCTCTTTCTCTCTCTTGATACATAAGACTTGCATTTTAGTTTCCTGATTTCTGACGATCTTCTCCCGATGAGTGTCAGACGAAAAGCTTCGAGATGAAATCACTATACTTAGCTATACTAAAATTCTGTACCACAAACCAATTGTTTAAATACTTCCTACTCCCAAATGCAACACATCAAATGATCAAAGTCAAGTTTTTTAGCAATATTCTCAACACTTCTCACATAAATAGGGTTAAACACAATCTCATTGGTTTCAGAACAGCTTGCAGTATCAAAATGCAAGTTCTTTATGTGTTCAGTTTTCACGTAGATGGAGTGGGTGGCGCATGATGTGCTGGTTGTTCTGTAGGCTGATTTTTGCATACTTACTTTGATTTTTGCATACTTACCAGCAGCATCAGAGTGATTGCTGATATTGATTGTAAGGCCATACACCGCTTCTGCGCAGTAAGGAAAAAATTTGTAAAGCGCGGTAAGGCTTGTTAAAGTGATACCGTGCTTTAAAAAATTTCGATATTTTTATTATTACAAGCTTATGGATATCAAAGAATAAATATTATAGATCAAAACGTAACCTAACAGCATAGAAAATCATTTGGGATTAAAGTTTAACACAGCAATAGCTCATCGTTTTAGCAAAAAAACACAATTAAATATAACAAATTAAGTATTTGATGTAACTAAAATATTGCAAGTTGATTTCGGCCAAAGGTTTTTCTCAATACTTTTTATTAATTCAGCGAAGTGTTTGTTTACAACACCCCACAACTGCAATCATAGATCAGTAAGTCAGTTGACTAATTTGTTTTTTTTTTGAAATATGTTTTGGTAATTGCACATTATTATTATTTTTGCTCTTTTCTTTTTGTTTAAAATTTTATCATAGATATTATTTCACACTACCTGGTTGCAAATGCCTAAAGATATATTACATTTAATTCGAAAACAAAGCGAGCATTGATATTACGAAGGCTGCCCTTGCGATCTTTCAAAAACTGAACCCAGCACTTACAAACAATTAATTAAATTTTATTATCATCTCAAAATGACTGAAGTTGAACCATCTTTTTGGAATGTTAGCTTACGCATCAGTGATGACTTAATTTCGATCTGGCAGGCAGTACACCCTCGACTTCCTTTGATTTCTATCAAAGCTATCTGCAGAAAAGTAAAAGACTTACTGAGTTAGGTGAAGCATATTAATCGTTAACACGCTGAAGTCCAGGCAAAAAGTAATCTTGTTACCAAATCGTTGATATGGTAACCGCCTGCACATATTTGTTGGAAACTGTGTCATGCAATGATGCTCAAGTCCATTGCAAGCTTGTGGGCTGCAAACAACAGCATATTCTTCGCCTTTACCCAGCAAATCTAAAAGTCTCACTGGCTAGAAGAGCTTATCTTCAAGATCAACGATTAAAAGCTGGCCTGACAGGCAGTTTTTAAATGGCATCAATTGATCAAGCAGCAGTCAAGAGATTACCAGCTTTGAAAGTCATCACTTGTAAGGGAATAATTGCCAAAGTTTTGAGTCGCAATTTACATTCGTCAATTTCGTCTAGAGGCAAGTATTGCCAGTGTTACGAAAAACTGAACTGCGAGTTGTAATTTTGTTCTTGTTCTTTTTTTTCATTTGTTTTATATTTATTGATATAGTAGAATATTTTATAATGCTCAACAATTCAATTGCCTTATACTGCAATGTAATTTTAAATTAATATTTACTGTTGCCATTACCAAATATAAACATTAGATTGTTTATTTAACTCAAAAAAATTGAAATTTAGTCGGGCGCCGTCTAGCGGCAACAAAAATGCTGCCAAAAATAATAAAAAATTTATTAATTTCCACAAGCGATTTCTCATCGGACGTGACTGATATTTCGCAAAAGTGAGTTTTCATACTATATGAAACTACTGGTACATTATTCACATTAACATTCAAAAATTAAAAAATCGACCTGCCCTACTGCACACTCGAGTTGGGTCAAACCCATGACTTTAGAAGAGATATTCACAGCTTCCCTGCTTCACACTCAGCATTCAAAAGGACAGTACAGAGAACAAGCCAGCAAGTCTACTAGCTGCACCGTAAGGAAAGGCACATAGCTTCTATGATAAACCCAACTCCCAAAATTACAATCTAAAATGTTGCACGCTCAATCCTGCCATCTAGTGGTGATTTTTATTTTCTCACTAACCAAAAATTCCATTTCAAAAACTTCTTTTTAGGTTGTTGCTATCACCCTATATATATGATGTATTACCAACTTTGTTGAAAATTCCAACCTAGGTTATACAGCATTTGTTAAATTATAATGGAACACACCTATCCACTTCCAATTTGATTATACCACAATGAGTCACCAACAGTTCCTAGAAGAGATTGTCACCAAGATGGATGGAGTGCACAAGCAATTGGACGAGTATAAGGCTGACTATGTGTCAGCATGTAATACTACCGATACATCAAGTTTAGTTACGCTTGCCCTTCCTTCTTTTTCAGGTATCAACTTGGAAGAGCAAGGAAAGCAGCTTCAAAACTTGTACGCTGAGGTGGATGATTTGAAGGCTCAGGTCCATTCAACCTTGGATAGAATCCAGCCTGCTGAAAAATCTATCAATGATCTAAAGCAGTATGATTGATCAAACTGCCTCATCATCCATGGAGCCAAGGATGTTTCAAAACAGGGGAAGTACCTTGAACATAAAACTTTTGTGTGTGACCCCACTTAAGAAAAGATTAAGTCGCAACCACCTTTACAGGTCGAAGACCTTGATATTGCCAGCCTTGCCCGCCCGCAAGGGATCTCCGGTAATCATCAAGTTCCTACAAAGAACTCAGCGGAATTGCATCTATGCAAAGAAGATCTTAAAGAGTTCCAGCTTGGTTATCACAGAACCCTTGACGAAGCACTACCTGAAGCTTCTTGAAGCTGCTAGGAGTGCTTTTCCCTGGAGATCTGTGTGGACCATGAAGGGGGGTATTTAGGTCTTCCACAACAACAGATGACAAGTGACATATAATTTTGATGATATTAATAATACAATTAAATCTAAACTTACCTATGCTTCATGTGTTTCTGGGTAAAAAGTTACTAGTCAATTACATGGATTTAAAATATTCTTTCAGAAAACCTCAGTTCATTTTTATCAATCTGGACCAACTTGCTCCAGATTGATTTTTTGTAAAATGATCTGTTTTAACATAGAAAACCAATTTATTAGTAAATTACTTCAAGTTTCTTCGGCAAAACTCATGTATCACTACCAACGTCAACTTGCGTCTTGCTTTCCCTGTGGCAAAAAAGGCTTCCTTACTCATTTGCAACAATTTTATAGTTTTTCTTTATTTTTGTTTTTGTGTCTTTGTTTATTTTATTTATTTATTTAATCAATTATTCATTTAACTTATGTCCAAAGCAAAATCTTCAATTACCTCCAGTAATCTTTGCAATGCATCTATCTCAAAACAACAGAAATATCATTCTTGCTGTACCTGTAGTGCAGGATTCCACTAAGAATGTATCAACCGCTTTACTTAAACCTCTAATTTGAAACCCTTTTGCAATAATTGGCAATGCATTTCATGTGCTGCAGCTACTTTGCCATTATTGTCCTTAACTGACAAGGACTTTTCTGACTTGTTTCATGACCCCAAATCACCACTACCTTCTACTGATGACCTTAATAGGCTATTGTTACATGTGCCAACTTATTTTCATCACAATCTTGAAAACAATGATAACATACTTTTAGATAACCAACTGGATTCCTATTTTGCTGTTAAAAAAGCTCGTACACTTTTATCTTGAAAAAATGAAAAATGTAGTTTTAGCACTACGCATGTAAATGTTAGGTCTTTCATTAATCCTCATAACTTTGCTAAATTCGAAAGTTTTATATCAGGATTAGATTATCAGCCTTATGTAATTGCAGTAAATGAAACATGGGAAAAACACCATACTACTGGTCAACATTTGAATCTAAACGGAGATGTTTATATATCTAATCCTAGAGTTGTCAGCAGAGGTGGTGGTGTTGGAATGTACATCAAACAGAGCATAACATTTACCCCCTGCGCTAAACTTTCATTCATGAATGAAAAAGTGCTTGAATCTCTATTTATTAGTATATTTTGAAGGTATTTGTTTTGAAGGTAAAAAGCTGATATGTGGCACTGTTTACAGACCTCCTTGTAACGATAATTTAAGACTAAAACGTTTCGTCGATTCTAATAATCTGCTGTAAGTGAATTAAATAAAACCAAAAGTATATATTTCTTGATGGGAGACCCTATATCTTCATCTATTAGACCTCTCTAATAAAAAGACTAAACATTTCGCAGATATCATGTTTAGTAATAAATTGATGGGGGGAATTAAACTTAAAATTTTTTAGTTGAGGGAATTAAACTTAAAATCACAAAACTGAAACGATAGAAGTCAAATTTAAACTCGAAATTTAGATTATTGCATGAAATTAATTTCCCTTAAAAATTACCTTCGCAGTACTGTGATCAATTAAAAAAAGTACCGGTATTTCATCAGCTGCTACTTGCTTTTCCGACTTTTCAATGTAAAATTTGAGTTTGGTATTCCAAAACCTATACTCCATCATGTTTTGTAATACAAGCCAACCACGCAATCAAAGTTCTGCTGACACAACAGTAAAATTTGATATCAACCAAACAGAAAATGTAAAAACTGCTTGCTTGTATATCGTGATTTTCCAATACCTTGAGTTTTGCGAAGAAAAATACTTAGAGAGTTTGGCAAATACAGTATTACGATATTTTTTGCAATAAAAAGTTGCTGGTCTGGATTCACTGCGCTGAGACTGAGTCAGGTAAGCGAGTTTGGAGGTTGAACTAACTACACCTTCAGAAGCAACTCAATAAATTCTTCACAGAAGTTCGCACATTTCGCAAGTTAAAAGGCATTTGACGATATTTTAAAATGATTTAGCAGAGTAAAATATTTCCAAGACTTCACACTTGGCAAAGGCTAATGCGACAAATTTGGTTTTATAAATTTAGTCTGTCATTCGCAGTTGATACAAGTATTTCTATCAGTGGTAAAATGGCTCACACCTTCTTTGATCAAGAAAACCAGAACCTGTGTGACATTGATAACTGGCTGGTTGCCAACAAGCTATCGTTAAATGCAAACAAAACAAAGAGAGTTTATTTCAAAACTGCTAACTTAAAGTCTCCTACCAGCGATCTAAATTTATGAATTAGAAACATTCTAATTAGAAGAGTGTCTTCAGTGCGAGCGCCAAGAACAACAATTCATGAAAATCTGTCTTGGAAGGAACATATGTTAGCTCCTAAAAATAAACTGCATGCTACCCTGGGTGCCATGATTCGAGTCAAACTTTATTTCAATCAACATTTTTTAATACCGATCCATGTTTCTTTGGTCATAAGTCGCATTCGCTATTGTATAATTAACAGAAACTATGGCAATTCGGCAGTACTAAATCATCTTCAGGGTATTCAGGATACAACGTCAATCGTTTCGTTGCTTCTTCCCTTTTCTGTACACGTTTGCAGGTGAATTCTTATACTTTTTTTTTATCTATTTGAGGATGCAGAAATAAAAGACACTACTACTACCACTACCACAACTGTCAAACTTCCTGGCACTAGAACTTCTCCAGAGCTACCCAGGAAAATGCGTAAAAAGAGTTTTTTTTTAAAAGAGGTTGCCTTATTGCGAACCACAACAAACATTAGCAATCCAACCCACTGCTCAAAAAACACAACTCTTCTGCCACTGAGTTATAACACAAACAATAAAATATTGAAATAACGCTACCTTTGCACTGATGACTTGTGGTCAAAGCTTATTCAACTGACATATATAATCGATACAATCACTGTCAAAAAATAAAACACTGTACTACCATACAACAAATTCGCAAAAAAAATCCATAATTAATATGAAAATAGAGTAATTCACTTTAAGCAGATGCAGTGGGAAGCACTAAATTCCAGAAGCACTAATTCCTAGAAGCAGAAAGCGAAAGTAGCCTTGAAAGTACTGCTTCCGCTTCCTTTTCAACCAAACGTAATTTCAACTTTTTTAATTGTTGCAAGGTGCTACAAGTGGCTTCCAGTTTACAGATTGCCGATGTGATTTTACCAAAACTGTATATCACTAATTACTATTAAATGGACAAAAATTTGTGATAAAGGCTTGGCTAAAGCTTATTCTTTCTCTTGATCGGGAAGCAACGGCTAATAACGTTAGCTTTCTAAGAAAAAAATAAAAGTAATCATTAAAATAAATAACAATTACTAATTAATTTGATGCATCTTGTTTATGGTAAAGCGGGAAGATGCAGTCTCGTCAGATGCCACTCCAAACAACCACAGTCCATGAAATGTAACAAACACTTCATTTTTATTGCAAATAACACACATTTGATATAGTCTCAATGTAAAATTTCCCCGTAATTAAAAAAGCATCCATTGACAACATAGCCGAATAAGAAAAACTCTAAAAAAAAACCCACACATCAGTAAACATCACCGGAGATGTACAAAAAAACAAATTTGTGATCTTACTTTCAACAGTTTGTAGTGCACATATCAGTAAAATACGACTGCTCACCTTATTGCTGAACCTTTTACATGTGCTTCAGTGCCATCATGAAGCTTGACAATGTAACTCACTCTACATGGTTCAGCAGGCTTTGCTGGTTGGTATCTGAAATGTAAAACGAACATGTGATACATGCTGGTGGTTATAACAGTTTTGTTTCAATAGCAATCTGCAAGTCAGAACACTAATATTCGAACACAGACAACTGACCGCTGCAAACTGACCACGAGTCAACTGACTGCCGCTAACTGATCACCAGGACAGCTCACCACCATGCAAACTGACCACCGCGACAACTGACTGCCAAAAACAGCTTCGTGCGCTATATAATTTGACAAGGCTTGAAAACAGGCTCCTGACTCACAGCGGGGAGTAACAAGGCTTAAAAACAATCACAGCTTTGTGCGCTGTATAATTTGACAAGGCTATCAATCCTCAGCAAATTTTTCAATCAATTCCAATGTTTAAGTTAGGGTTTAGAGATCGAAATTCGAAGCCTCAATTCTGAAGTTAGAGTTATAGGTTCGGTCAGGGTTTGGTTTGGTTAGTTAGAGTTTTGTTCAGGTTAGGTTTGGTTAGTTGAGCAAGGTTCGGTTAGAGTTAGGTGCGGTTAGGGACGGGTTATGGTCGATTGAGGTTAGGTCAGGATTAGGGATGTGCCGAATAGCAAATTTGCCGAAAAGCCGGATACCGGATATCTGGCAAATCTAACTTACTGGATATCCGGTATCCGGCTTTCCGGCAAATTTGCTATTCGGCACATCCCTAATTGAAACTGAAACCGCTCTTGCACAAGTGATGCGATTTGGCGAATACAAAATTGCGTATGATTTTATAACTACTAACAAAGCGCCATTCTCAATAAAAACGGCTCAAATGCACTGAAAATGAAAACAGTCCACAAAATAAGGTATTGATTAGAGACAAACAGTGACTATCAGCAAAAATAATAACGGACAAGGTATTATTCAAAGGCCAGGTGAAATACTGTAAATGGGTTTTCAGCAGCATCTTTATTATAAGTCGGAAGGTTATTTCATGACTTAGCAGCAGGATTAACGGTAAATCCTCTGCACTAAATTGTGAATTCGTTTTTGGGACATCAACTAAATTTTTAGCACTTTATCTCAGTGTACATGCAGGATGCTACTGAGCAAACAAATCATTAGGAAATGAAAATCGGTACAACGTCCGATACCAAAATTAGAACCCTGTACGTGCACAGGAATTAGCAACCAACGTAAGCTTTGAATCATTGATATATTTAAACTATCTGGTATGAAAAATAATCCCAACTGCAGTGTCCTAAGACGTTGCAAGCAATTCAAGAAACAGAGCGGTAAACCGAAATACAAAGAGCTACAATAATTCAGCTGTGAATGATACAATTAAGCATTGCATCAGAGCTTCAGAGGTTTGCGAGTTAACGAGATTACGAATGCGGTCTATACTGCAGTTTAATTTTGCACATTTATTCCAGATGCTTTAGCTGAGCGGCTGAGGAAGAAGCTGTTACTTTTAATGTCGATGATAAGATACACTAATACCTCTATACTGTCAACATAAATATAACAAACAACTAAAAAGCAATGTCCTTCCTGGCCTACCGGACGGGAAGTCATGACGACTTCCTCTTGTTGACTGGAATGGTGACATAGCCACACGAGTGGATATGCGTACCACAAAGGTTAAATTCTTTAAGAAATATTTATCCGAAGGGATGAGTGATCCTGGCAAGATCATTCGTCCTGGAAGATGAATGTTTCTTACCTGAGGGCGGCTGATGAAGGCTAATAGCCAGAAACAGCGCTGTCTCGCTCTACTGTATAAATATAACACTTTACATCGTCAGCATAGCAATGCAAAAAGCATGTTCTTTAAACGTTTTGAAATACGAAAAAAAATTCAGATAAAAAGATAAAAGTAGCACAGGTAACCAAGATCGTTTGTTTGTAAGAATTTTTTGTATTGTAGAATCACATCATTTTGTGAGCATACCCTCTGCAAACCCTAAACCAGTGTTTCTCAAACCATGGCCGCGAAGCCTCTAATTGTCAAAAAGGGTAAGCATTTCGCTATAATAAATCTAACTGAACTGGACCGTGAAAAACAATATGCCACATAATACGGAAATTTTGAGCAGCGAGAGAAAAAAGTATGAGAAACACTGCTCTAAACTTTTGCAATAAAATGTCATACAATATAAAAATCAAGAAAATCCTATCCAGCACTCTGCAGGGAGGAGGCTACAGTACTTCGAAATAAACGAGTACAAGAAAACCAATCACAAATAACCAAATGCAGGAAAATATGGAAAAAATGAAAGCTATCACAAAGTTATTGTTTCTTCTGCTCCTTCCTTGCTGCAATTAAGTTCAACATCGCTGCTTTTCTTTTCTTTGCGAGTTCCCTTTCAACAAAGCCAGCTATCTTTGCTTTTTGTTGTCGATCAAACTCCACTGCTGTCAAGGCGTTGGTTTGCCTTCGTTTTCTAGTTTCTTCCTCCAGGCAAGAGCAATAACGAGCATGGGCAGTACGCACGTCCGCACACATCTTCTTGTCAACCGGATCAGATTTTTTTTTCCTTCCAAAATCTTCAATTGAACTTTTTTTCTGGTTTGCCAAATGGTACTTGACTGTCTGAATCACATTAAATGTGGAGACATGAGTGCTTGGTTTTGAAGTGGATAAAACGGACTGCATTCGGCTGAATGATCCTTCCACTTGGGGCCCATGAAATACCGGTATACTGAAAGCAGCTTTACTTGCAAGGTAAAGACAAAGATATCCTCTTTTGATAATTGGTCATCTCTTCCATCACCTTTGTGTGACCAACACTGAGTAAATGACTTTTTAGAGCTTTCTTTCCAGAACTTCCATAGCAAATTAGCTTTGTGCAGACAAAACATTTCGCCGAACCCGGTTTTCAAACTAAAAAATACAATATCAATTTTTTCGTATTACCTCGATACTTTTTGAAGAAAAAATACATGTACTAAAGGTACACCACAGTAATATGCAGTATGTCATTTTGACACATTTGCAAATCAGAAAACCAACTTAGTGACATAAGAATTGAAAATTATGAACGCATTAGAAGTCACCGGACATATACTGTATGCCGCATACGTATTGAACCATCTTTTTAAATGATACAAGCCGGAGTTTCACATGCCAAAATTACACTGGCGATCTTTAATATCTCTGGCCGTATCACTCAGTGTTTTTCGCCCGGAAGATAATAATGGAACGAAAGAACGTCAGCGTAAATTTGCTCTGCAGAACAAAGGCTTTGCTAGCCTTTGCTGTGATTATTAATTAATTTCAAAACGCACCTTTAACAATATAATCTCTAAGTTTGCAACTAGTTCCATCCACGTTTAGTTCATCAAGTAACCAGCTGGAATTCCATCTATTTTTTACTATACCAGCATCTTCACAAACTTCAAAATCCATTCTTAGCTAAATCTATATGCTGAATCTACCGAGTCAATGAGGTTGATTTTCACAGCATTGCGACATTGCTGAGTAAACAATAAACTGCAATACTAAACTGCTATATGAATAGGAACCCTTCCATGCTAAGAGTGACAAAAAATGAGAATCCATTGATACCCATTCGCAGAGTTGGCCTAAAGCCTTGTTTAGACTACATGCAACGCCTTTGTTTGTATTTTTGCATCACAGGCAGACGCTTGCAAATTGCAATGTCTGGTGAAGTCAAACAAGAAACCCCCCTCGTTGAATCGCATGTAATCCAAATAAAGCTTAATAATTCACCTCATGAGCTTCTTATTACTTTAAAAATCCGCCATTGGATATGACTGGAAACATTTTGCATTTGCATAAGTGGGCATAAATCGCTAATACCGAAACTAACTTTTTCCATAGCAAGCTAATTCAATAAAATGCTCTTTTAATTTAGCAAACATCATGTAGTTCCAAAAAAAAGTTAATTAGTACTACGCTAAATATCTAATTAGCAAACGCCAGCTTTCGCTAGCTTCTTTACATTCGCTAAGAGCAATCTGTGCTTGCTGCAATATGAGTATATTTTTTCTACGCATTTACAAGCTATTCGAACTCATTATTGCATTACACAAAGGCAATGCAGCTCACAAGTGTTGGAGTCTTAAAATTGATGCATTGCAAGACGTACCTTTTACGTTTTACGTCAAAATCGTACCTATTATTCTTGGGAAGCTTTATTACAAGAAGTGACTATAAAATATCACGTGCAGATATAGACTTGAAATATTAAAGTTAGAGAATTAGCGAACTACAGGCTTTTCACTAAAATGGGTGCCTATTTATTGAATTGCTGTTAGCGAAGCTAACTATTTCAATAGCGGAATGGCGGTTAGCCAAGCTAAAGTTTTGAGTTGGCGTGCCCAAGTGTGTGCATTTGTAATAATCTATCTACTAGCAACTCAATCGACTGGTTTGTTGTTTAACACATGTCACGCTGCTTAGTCATACTTATGACTTGCTGCAAGCGAAAAGATATAGCTTTTCAATCTGTTTCAACACTAGCAAAAGTTATTCTTCGGTTTGCTGTACAAAGCACATGAAATTTTTTCTCTAAAAGCAGTAGTATTTTAAACATTAGCCTATCTTGTTCCATGTTTGCAAAAGAATTGTAACTTTATTTTTCCGTAAGTATACCTACCTACTGACATAAAAGTCTAGCAAGGTTAACCGCAATATTGAAGTACCACCGCTAAGACGGCAAATGCGGAACGAAAATATTACCGTTTCTGCATTAGTGTTGAATGACAAAACATATTCAGCAAAAGACAATATGACTATTGATTTGAAATTTCTATTCTTACAACATCACTATTACTCTCTGCTCCGATAATGATCGACTTTGTTATGATCGACATTCATTGAAACAAAATATTACAAACGCTAATTACAGAACTTGGTTTTTTGAAAATACGCTTCTTTCTTGTTATCTTTCACTGCAGAACTCTGACGTCACCCCCTAAAAAAAGTTCATTTTTGAAATAATATTGATAGGTACCTAGATGATGATTACAATACCGGAATTCCGGATTTTTCTGGAAGAATGGGAGCCCTGATTTTAGACCAATGATGGCAAACAGCACTGAAGCAGAGAGTCTATTCTTTTACCAACCCAAGTTGTTAGCTATCGCAGCTCAAAAGCTGGCGATGATGTTGTTTACCCAGGTTAATGTATTATCATCCAGAAGCAACAGACCATCTATTCTTGTTGTTGCATGATGCATCAGGCACATGCAATTAACACAACCCGTTGCATGCTCATACAATTCATAACCTGCCCTAGAAACAAGACTCCATCTGCACAAGGATGAGTGAGCTAAAAAACGCAGTTTGTAGGCAATTCGACCTTATCCAACCTAACCTGGGCAGAATTAGAATGGGACCGCAGCTAAATGAGGCATACCTTAAACGCAAATCTCTGATTTGGTTGAAGCATAGCTCACATTTCATACCCAACCCAACAAGACCAGCTCACTGTTAAAACAAGAGATGCATTTTTTGGAAAAAAAAAGCTGAAGTGTTGTAACTGGACAGTTCAATAACATACATTTGCGAGTGAAAGCAAAGCTCAAGTACCATATTTTTTGTCCTATATTTACTGCGTTCCAAAACTTAAGATTCAGCTGTCATCATCAGGTTCCTATTTATAGTGCGGGAGTCAGTAGGAGTCTAGCTTATCTACAAATATACAAAAGGCCATGCTGGTCTAAAAACGTCAGATTTTATATTTTAAAACGCACTTCTAACATGTTGAAGTGGGGATGGAAAAAAATCATGTCAAACTAGCTGCAAACACATCAGTGAAACATCAAATGAAGGAGCATTAGTTGCCCCAAAACACCCATGACAAAAGTTTTGGGTGGTAGGGGTAGCCCAAACAGACGCTACTAAAGGGCAAAAAATCAAGCTAACCTACTGCGAAATACAAGAGTAACTACTGCAAAATACAAGAGTGTGAGTTAGTTAGTTAGTTGCATATTTATCCTCCTCTCACGAGAAAGCGATCAATGCGCTATACGAGCTCGAATCGCAACTGGTTTAAGCATGACTCACTGATACATGAAACCACTAAAAAAAAGGTGGTGGGAAATCCCATACAGTAGCCCAAAAAACTCTCTACTTGGTTAGATTAGCGTAAATGTATGAATGCGAAACCACTAGTAAGGGATTCAGCATGATCTTTTAATCATGACTTTTGGTCCTGGGAGGGCCAAGGCAGAAGTCCCAAGTAACCAAAAAAATCGTGCAAACCTAGCTGGAAATTGTTAAGTGCAAAACCACTTGCAATTGACTCACTGCATACCAGGTCTGCATCGTGGGTAATTGCATCAAAGTGAGAATGAGAAGCAAGGATTGGTGCTTGATCAATAACAGTTTTGGACGTCTGCAAAGGTAGATAGGCATACTTTTATTGACGGCCAAAAGACAAACTGAGGTTGATTTCAAACTATATTAAAGTGAACATTCAGGAGTTTGAGGGAGACTGAAAAGTGTATATAACTAACATACTGTAAATAACTAAGAGGCTGCTGACTTGACGCTCTTAAGTCAGCAGCCACTTAGTTATATACAGTATGTCAAATGCAATCGACTACAGCTGCAAATCGAACCCATTACGTACGATCTGGCACTTGCGCGCGATACTGCTAGGCCATGTCATTGACAAAAAACACTTTGCGAGACAATAAACAAAGGAACAGCACGACGAGGAGGAGCGTAAGACCACAAAGGTTATCAAAATAGGACGACATGATCGCCACGTCTGCTCCTCCTCGAACAGTCAAAACAAATATACCATGTAACTTAAATAATTGAAAATTTGAAAGATTGAGCTCAGGCAATCAATCTAACTGTACGTAATATTTTTAATCTTGGTATACACAAATATATATGACAATTCTCCCGAAGAATGACATCATTTGAGATGCAAAAATCTGCAAAAAATATAACTCTAAATCAATGAAACTTTACAGGCATATAAGTTAACATAATTTATCTTAAAAGATGTTGTCATTTACGCGTTGTCGGCAGAGGTGTCTGAAGTCGCAAATTTGTGGATCCAAATTCGATCCTGATCTGAAACACTACTCCTGTATCCTGATCCAGGTCCTGCTTTGTTACAACAAGTGGAATCCTGGTCCTGATCCTGATCCAAAAAAATCATTCTCTCCCACTCAGTTATCGCATCACACAACGTCTATCGCCTAATCGTTTTGTTGCTTCTTACTGCTTTGGCCTTTTCTAGTGCTGGCTAATTAACTAACTATCTTTTTGATATTACTTTGTTTTATTGTTGCAATGATGGTGGGTTAGAGTTAGGGTTACAAAGAGTTTGTAACCCTAACCCTAGTAGAAACCTGGGAACAGGATGGCTAATTCAAAAGAGCCCCGATTGGAGTTAGACTTCGTCCTTGACTGAAAGCTTTAGCCTGCAGCGTTCTAGTCTACTGTAACACGGGCAGGGTGTAATCTGGTACAACTAGGGATTGACAAAACCATTTTCAAAACTACTGCACAAGCGCTCACGAAACGAATCAAATCAAGCACAAGCCAACACCAGCCAATGAGCCAAGAGGTTCCAAGTAATTTCGTCAATTTGGAACCATTGGAGCAGAACAAAATTTTTCAAATTTTTTTTGCTTTTTCAATTTTTTTAGATTGAAAATTTTTCAGCTTATTGCTGCTGCCAGTGCCACAATTAGTTACAGTCCTTATTCTGCTTCAGTAACAAAACTAGCACTCCTCATCCAAACCTATGTGTAAACTTTTGAAAAAATCCTGCCGGAGTCAACTCCTGGAATCCTGATCCTGGACAGCTCCGGTTGTCAGCAGTACAATACACATATTTACTGATTTTCAAAAATCCACAGATTTTCTATGTGTGCTCCACTTACAACACGGCAAACGTCTCAGCGATAACCCAGTTCATCCCAAACTCGCTGCAGCACATCTTCTGTAACAGTCCCTAACGCTGAAGAAATTCTCTGCTTCAATTCCACTCATTTGTGGGCAGAGAAGGGACGCAAACCAAACCTTTCACACAGCCCCAAAGAAAAAAATCGCAAGGGGTCAAATAAGGTGATCACATTTTTAAATTTCTTTGGGACTATGTAAGAGGTTTGGTTTATGTCCCTCCTCTGCCTACAATCATAGTTGAATTGAAGCAGAGAATTTCTTCAGCGTTAGAGACTGTCACAGAAGATATGCTGCAGAGAGTTTGGGATGAACTCGATTATCGCCTAGACCAGGGGTGAGCAAGCTTTTCACATGAGGGGCTAGATTTGGAAAAACTGTTAAAGTTGCAGGCCGCACGCTGATTGGAAAACAAGGTGAAAGCCTTTTTTTGATTGTGATCTCCAAAAAAAAAAGGTTTTCACCTCATCTTACTCGTTTTTTATTCCAACTTTGCACCGTTGAGGCTTATTTCTTTGAAAATCACTGCCATCCATGATCTCTAAAGGAAAAAAAAGGTCTTCTGCTCAATTCACGGTGAAAGTTAAGTTTCTGCAAGGGTCGGCGAGCCACTGTTTGACTTGATCATCGAAAAATACGAGGAGCCAGGAGCCCAAATGATCCTGATCCAAATTAGGGAATTGTTGCAGCTACTATTACAAGGACACAAGCTCAGCAAGAAGGAATTTTCAAACCCTTAAAGGTGAAAGAGGTTACTTCTTGATATTCGGTGACAAAGGAGATCTGCTGGATGCAAAACGAAGATGAAGATCTGAAATTGTTCGCATAGAATAAAGAAGCTGTTAAGCGTGGGGAATATGAAGCGAAATTTGGAAAGTGCCGCGGTATACTTTATTGTATTTGACGTAAGAGTGGTGGACTAGGAGAAATAGAGAAGCAAATCATGGTTCCTAAAAGTTTACGACATAGAGTCATGGATGTGGCTTGTGATTCAATATTTGGAGGTGACCTGGGCACAAAGAGACAGAAGTTTCAATCCAAACCAACTTCTATTGGCTGGGAATGCATCAGGACGTCACTAGTTTCTGCAGATCTTGTAAAGTATGTCAAAAGACAGTGACCAAGGAGCATCAGCAACTTCTATTGGCTGGGAATGCATCAGGACGTCACTAGTTTCTGCAGATCTTGTAAAGTATGTCAAAAGACAGTGACCAAGGGGTCTATTTTTCGTGAACTATTGGGAGATGCCATTGATTGACATGCTGTTCAAGAGAGTTGCAATCGATCTGCTGGGACCCACTACTCCAGCCAGTGAAACGGGGCATAGACATATTTTCACTTCGATTGATTATGCCACAAGATATCTGGAAGCAGTGCCTATTAAGAATATCCATACAGAAGCTGTCGCACAAGCCTTGCTAGACATGCATAAGCGAGTGGGTGTTCCCAAGGAAGCTTTAAGTGATCTTGGGACTCGGTTCGTTTCTAAATGTATGAAGGAACTTTCAAGGCTGCCACCAATCAACGCGACTTGCACCACATTTACTTGTCAATAACTAACTACTTTTTCCACCTCTGGTATTAACCAGGTTAGTTAGTTAGTGTTTTATTTTCGTATCGTCAACACAAGAATAATACACAAAAACAATATGTAGTATAATTGGACAGCAAGAGAAAAGGGAAAAAACTGCAAAACAATAAACATTGTAACATGTAAGAGAAGAGTGGAAGGTCAAGAAAAGTAACATGAGAAGCATGGCTGCAAACATAGGTGTAGCCAGGATTTTCAATTGGGGGGCTAAAGTCTAAAAAATATTACCCAACACCTGGAACGAATCCAGAAAATTTTGGTGGGGGCATGCATACTTGAATTAGGTGAGTGTTAACTAGATGCAAAGACGTCAGACGTTTAGACCCCGAATAGGGTATCAATGTTTCATGTCAGAGGCATAATTAAATTTTTTTAGGGAGGGCATCAAATTGTGACATTTCTTAGCTTATCAGCGTATGTTTTAGGCAGAGTAAATTGAAAGCAAATTGAGGAAAAACGACTCTAGGGGGTCCATTGGCATGCTCTCCCAGAAAATTTTTGAAATTTTTCATGTGTAATGGCATTTTTAGTGCTTTTTGAACAAGTTTTCATCAAACTTTTTGCCTCTCATTAGGAGTTCTTCACCAAATATGATGCATTTTGTTCGCACATTTTCGATTTATGAGTGCTTACTTCAGGCCAGGAGTGGATCCAGAAAACTTTGGTGGGGGTATGCAGTTTTGAATAAGGTTGAATGTTTACTACTGTAAATGCAAAAACGATAGTAGAAGCGGAAAAGCATGCAAATATAAGCCCTTTGAAAATGTTTTGTCTAAGGCATAATCAGAAATTTTTTAAGGAAAGGACACCAAATTTCAACATTGTTACAAGCGTAGTTTTTTTGGCAGAATTAATTTGAAGCAAGTTGAGGAACAAAAAAAGGCTTCAGAGGGTCCAGGGTCTGGCAAAATTATTTCGAAACAAGTTGAGGAACAAAAATAAGGCTCCAGAGGGTGCGAGGGCATGCTACCCCAGAAAATTTTTGAAAATTTAAGTACTGCAATGACCGTTTTCAATGAATCAATTAATTTTTATTTTATTTCTCTACCGCCAAAAACGTCCAAGATAACCTTTACATCTTAAGTTAAACAAAATTGGTATGGAAAAAGGAACATGTAGCAAAACAAGCAACCATTGAGACATGCTAGTCGAAACCGACTTCGTATGGTTGTATGACTGAGAAAATCCATGTGGTCTAAGCACAAATCAAACAAACAACAACGAAATAAACCAAACACATTAAAAAAAATTAAGCAACATACCATAGTAAATACCGGTACATCAAATATATTAATACCAAAAAAAAAACAGCTCGTGACCACAGTAGCGGGAAGTCGTTTACATGTTAATTAGCTTTACAGTCGGGCTATGATAAGCAGCAACTGCAGTCTCGGAGGTTATTCAGCATATCAAGAACTTGTTTAGCAATGATAAAAGTTTTGGTACGATAAACCAAATGATATAAAGCAAAACTATAATTAGGCAACAAAAACTATCCACAAAGACCACAAATAACAATTAGAATGCTATCAGAACTTGTTTCGTAGTTTTAAATGGAGCCCATCGATTCTGTTCTGTATTTTTTGATAATATTCTTCATTATCATGTCTTAACAATAATTAAAGAATTTATTTAATTTTCTTTTTTGATGTCCATGATGGTAACTAGGTATTATGATGTGACAAAGAATGCCCGCTTTAGCTCCTTGAGAAATTTTTTCTTTGCAATAGAATAGACGATTTAGTTTCTAGACGTTCAAATCGCCTATTCTATTGCAAGAAAACTAACTTATGAAACTTTAGTGCATTTTGAACAGACTTGAGCAAACTATTAAAATTCAACAGCTCAGATGGTTGAATGGTACCTGCCTCTGTTCCTGCTCTCAGATGGTACCTGCTAGATGGTATCTACAGATAGTACCTGCTCTCAGATGATTGAATGGTACGAGCGTCTGCCTCTGGAGCTGTAGACTTGGGTTTGATTACAAGTCGGGTCAAGCCAATGACTTAGCTTCCTCACTTGACGCTCAGCATTAGTGGAGAACAAGCCTGCAAGTTTATTTGTTGCCGCTGGTAAAGGCACTTAGCGGGATTCCCCCAACATGGTGTGGTAGACAGATGGCCGGCAACTCCTAAGCGAGCTCGTATAGTGCATTGATCGTTTTCTTGTGATAGGTCTATGCAACAAAATACAAAAACAAAAATTTGTCGCCCTTAATTTTGAGTGCTTTACCAGTATTGATACATGGCGTTCTACAAACCGAGTTTCACATAAGCCGAGAAGATAACGTTTTCTTTCTCCTTGACTAAGAAACACCTTCTTTGATGCAGGAACTCAACAACGCTGTTTTCTTCTCACTGGTCTTAAACATTGTTACCACTTTCCGTGCTACGTTTTTAGCAATTCGTTTTGCTGAAACTTTTATAGCTACAGAGTACAGAAGCACTCAAATTTAGGCAATGCGTAGCACAGTAAAAATAATACGCCAACGGAGATTCATTTTGAACAACTGAAGCCTGACAATTCGTTGGCCATTGCAGCTGCACCATCACAACTCTGGCCAACATAAAAAGCAAAAATCTATTGTATTTCTCTTTTGCAAGCCCACTTATTAAAATATCCAAATGGTAGCAACAGCTAATAATCGGAGAACATTTAACATTAAATGTACTTACATTATTTACAAAATAACATACAGAAAATATAATACGCTGAACGTTTTCGGACAAATCGACTGTCCTTCATCAGAGCATGATTAGAGATGGAAAGTGAAAACAGGGCAAACTAATAAAAGCGGAAAACAAAACAAAAGGGGTTATGGCATAATCTAATGTTTCACAAAAGTAATGAAGTGTGAACGATCAAATTGCGAAAGCCGACAAAGTTTATTAACGCGTGATTTAAGTCAGCATGCACTTACTATTTTACCGAAACATGACAAAATTCAAAACAAATTTGCAATCAATTTTTAATCAAACTAAATAATCGAAGGAGTGAAAATACTTTTAATAGAAACGAACAACCATTGGCATAGAGCTGGCAGTTTAAGCAAACAACCCAAAATACAGTATAATAAAAAGTTTTACAGCAAGCTGCATAAAAAGCATGCTTGATGTAGTCTTTCATCTTATGATCTTCATCAGGGGTGTCCAAACTTTTTTTACCGAGGGCAACATTCAGAATAATGCACCAAAGTCCGGGCCAGTCGCTAAAGAAAAGGCACATACGACTCCTCTCTCATGTATTGATGTCAGCACATTGATTAAACTGCGTTTTCCGACTGAATATAAAGAAAAATGATGGCAGCAAAATTGTTCTTTATTTTCTGTTTATAACGCGCAACAAACCGGAAAAATTGAGAATTAACAGAGAAAAGAAGAAACGTAATAATTGCTCCAAAGAGAAGCGGGCGATGCGTTTGGGAGTGCGTTTTGCAAGCGCATTCACTGGAATCCTTTGTATGATAGCGATCAACCTCACACGAAAATGCTGAATTGACAATTCGACTTAGTTTGTTTCACTAACTTTTTAAATCGTAAAATAATGTTATTTTTGCAAGGTTCCATTTTCTACAGAGGCTAACGGGCCATATCACATTGCATTTTTAGAATTAGCCGCGGGCCAAAAAAAGGACAGCATGGGCCAGATTTGGCCGCGGGCCGTAGTTTGGACACTCCTGATCTACATCAGCAGAATCTTGCATATAGCTTTTTCCTTATCAGCAGATCCTTTATTCGGCCAATTAGCCTATCACAGCAAACGTTACTATTGCCAAAAGCCTCCCAGTCTTCCAGTGTGCCTGTTGTTAAACAAGGTGATGTTGATGCTTCATTTGCACAAGCTAGAAGAGGTCGACTTAACTACAACAAAGCTTTTGTTTTAAGAGTGCAAACTGCCAATTGAGATACGTCAATATTTTTGTTAAAACCCCAAGTTGATCTTAACTCACGGCACACTCATCTCGCAAAAAAATTAAATGACACACAGCTTCACAAAAGTTTCACAAGTTGTTCTTCAGTTGAACTTAATCTGACGTATTTGCTGTTTTGTTTCAGCCAAGCACCTCGAATTGCAGTGCAATGTTTGAAACCACAATGCGCATTTGCTTTTGCTTTGGTTTTATCTTTTATAATCTTTTAGAATTTACGAAATAATGTAGCTATTTGCTTGTAATTATTGTTTAGTGAAATAAATTTAGTGTTATGGAAACATTCTAACCGCTAGTGATTGCTGTAACATTGTCAACGACTGAAAACACATAACTTTTAGTTAAAAATAGACATAATTGCTAATATATATCTCTTAAATTGAAGGGTTTAGACCTATAGTTCCTTTTGAAATGGTATATAAACTTGGATATTCCAATTTTTTTGACACTAATTACAGTTCAACTCGACAATCCTACTCAAAGATAAAGCAACGTCTTGATTTGGGGGTACGTGTCCGTAGAAATGGATAGTGTGGGCAGCTAAAATGTAAAAACTGGACAAAAAATTTGTTATCACTGATCTAGTTATTCGATTTGGGATAGGAAAATTGCTATTACAAGCAAACTTGTATTTGAGTGTTAGACCCTATTTCGAATGTATGCAAATTAATGGCACATTGGCCAATCCAACGTGGGAAAGTCAAGCGGCTCTGACTGGACAAGTCGTACCAATCTAAACTCTATCAGAACATCTCAAAAGTATAAACAAACTGTTTCTGTTTGCGTAGATTAAGTCATCACACTCTGATGTAGCTGGCTTAAAGCACACTGTGATAAAAGGGATTGCAAACAGTGTCCAGAACAGAAAATTGATCTTTATGGCAATTGGCAGCACATTGGTCCTTTTTGCAAGAAGTGTTGTCCAATTGCTGAATCACATTTCGGAGTGGGTTTTTTTGCTTGCATGTTTGGTCAGGTTGCACAAGCTGGGAACATGTGTGTCGTCGCAGCCATTTTGAAACATGCTGCTTGATACGATCTTGAAGTCATTGGGATGTTCCACAAACATACCGATCGTCACATTGGCACTTTTACTCATAAAAGATGGAACTCTTTTGAATAGCAGGTACAACATCTTTTTGACTTGCAGGCAGCATTTGTCTGGAGACAAATTAATGCAGTCTGTATGGCTACGCAGCCGCAGCAGTTTTGACTATGATTCGGACGTTCGTTTCTAGTGTCAATGCCACCTTTCCGGGAAGGTGACCCGGAGGTAGACTGAACACTTTCCAGGGTCGAACTACTTGGGGCAGGTAAAGTACAAAACTAGCAGTACAAAACTGTACTGTACAGAACAACACTAAACTGTACTGACTTGCATACACTGCTGATGATGACAGCTGAACACATTGACAATTTTTCACTGCCTTGACAGTATTGTATACATTTTTGTTTACATTGCATGCATTGACAATTTTGTACTGCCTTGCATTCCTTGCTGATGATGACAGCTGAACTTATGTTGTCGAAACGTCCAGTTTTCAGATTTACCGTGGCTTTACGCTTCCTCCTCAGCTATTTTCGTCCCATATTTATTGCAAACTAAAGAAGAAATTAAATGGATAAAGAAAATCTTACTGGACAATGGATACCCCAAAAAGTTTGTTCTTAAACAAATATCCAATAAAATCATGCAGTTTCTTCTTAAACAAATATACAAGTTTGTTCTTAAACAAATATCCAATAAAATCATCCAGTTTTCTTGCCCCAAGTGGTTTGGCCTCGACAGCTATCCAGTCTACCTGGGGGTCACCAATACTGACAAGACAGCATTGACGCTAGAAAATGTCTGAATTTCTGTCGAAAACTGCTACATATCCATGGCTGTACAAACTGTGTCTTCACTTTCTGCAAGTCGTACAGATGATGCAGATTGTACAGCGTTTCGAGTTAATTTGACTGCACCTTTAGCCACCGTGCAAACAGTACAATAATGTGTTATTTTGCTCATTGATACGTGTATTTAACCCTCGCGTGTATCAAAAATAAATTTGATTGATCGATATTCTTTAGAGATGTTCTTCTACCTACAAAAGGTCAGACTAACTTTAAAAGCTATTATAACATCTCAGACCATAGTAATGACACCTCAGATGGCTGAGTGGTAAGAGCGTCTGCCTCTGGAGCTGTCGACTAGAGTTTGATTCCAAGTCAGGTCAAACCAATTACTTTGAAATTGGTATTCACAGCTTCCTTACTTGACGTTCAGCATTAAACGAACAGTGTGAAGAACAAGCCAGCAAGTGTGCTTGTTGTGCCGTTGGGAAAGGCACTTGGCGGGATTCCCCCATCTTGGTGTGGTAGACAGAAGGCTGGCAACTCCTAAGCGAGCTTGTTACAGCGCTACAATCGCTTACTTGTGATAGGATAAATATGCAACTAATGCAATTACCAACAGATTTTTCAATTGTAATGTAGTTACGAATTACTAGTAAGTATAACTGCAATTGCATTTGTAGTGAGCTTAAAAAACTTTTGATGCAACAATAGTGGATACAAGGAAAGAACGAAGGCAAGGCATAAAATGCAATGGAGCTCATCTTCAAAATTTACACAGAGGAGTTAGAAGTTTAAGGGAACTTTTTAAAAGCAAAAAGTAGTAGAATTCAGCCCACAAGATTTTGAAATACAATTATAACTACAACTACACAAAATCAAGAAACTGTAGTTACAATTAAAAAATATGATGTCCAACATGATGTCATAACATCGAAAAAACATCAACCTTTCCTTGATTACAACAGGGATTCAAAAGTTACTGATAATGTTTGCACTACAGCCACATTAACGTAAAAAATATTAGGAATTTCATCAACAAAGAAGGGCTAGCTATTAAAAATTTTAATAATGTCACAACCACACAACATCAATATTTATTTTTCTCGCAGTAATTTCACAATTATAATGGTAAACAAAAAACTAAGTTCAAAGAATGCTACAAAACCAAACAATGCTATAAAACTAATCAGCAACTTTGTTGATGAAATTCAGAAGACGTGACATGAAATGGCACGTTATACAAAATGTCAAACACATTTTGTAATCCATCCTTAACACGGCCAAGCATTTAGCAAAATTTACAACATTTAACTCTTAGGCTGTTTCGCGGAATTTTTTGGAAATTCTTTTCAAGAAAATTGGTGTTCTTACTCTCGAAAAATAAATAAAAACAACTTCATATCCGGCAAATAACGTTATGCCTATAATAAAACAGAAAAAAGATATTCAGACTAATAACACAGGTGGACATCAAATTTGTTGTTTCGCTTTCGTGTAGTTTTTTTGTATAATTTAAGACCGCTGATTTCACATCTGCAAACGATTTCTTTCCATCACGTCAGGAATTTGCGCACTTTTAAATCAAATTTTGTACTACGTAGTTGATAACTTCTGCAGTATTATTCATAGTTTGATGCTTGTTATCCTGTGTGATGCAACAATGAAGCCACTTATTGCCCGTACACTGTCACTACAGGCATTGGTTGCAGTAAGCTTTGTATGTTTTTACTATGCAGTTTTCAGCTATTTTGTTGTTTAGCAACCGCATCAGTTAGTATGCGCGGAGAATGGCATACAAAATAAGCAATATAAGCTAATTGGAGGCCACACAACAACAACATAATGTCGCATACACCTGAGCAAAAAAATTTTCCAAGCCTGCTGTGGCAGGTTCCTCTAAGACAGAGGTGCACACTTAGGGATGTGCCGAGTTGAGTTCGAGTACTCGGCCAAATATTAAGGCATTTTTATAATTTGGACTCGGCCGAGTATTAGTTGATCCTCCACCAAGTACTAATTTGTAAACAATTAACTTTATTTTTTACTCAAACCCAAGTTATCGATGCAACGGTAGTAATTTATTGTACAGCACAAAGCACAACGGTTAATTCTTGAACATCACTGCTTTTTTTGCTTGATAAGATACCTATGGGGTACATTGTCACTATTGCATTGTATTGCCCAGATGTTGCCATTCGACTGTAAGCTCAGTATACCTAAACCAAAAACCATTGTTATTGATTAACCCAATGGTTCTGAAGCAGCTAAATGCAGGAAAACCAAATAGGCAAAAGCGTACTTCCCATCGTGCGTGATGTCATAGATACTCGCACTCAGGCTCGCCAAGTAATGTTGTAAATACTCGTTATTCGACGAGTCTCGAGTAATTTTCCTTGAGGCACATCTTTATTGCACACCAAAAATGAGGACACGCGCCGAAGTTTTAAAAATCATTTCGTCGCATGCCATGCCACTTTCAAATAAATGGCGGTATTATAAACGAACTTCCGAAAAACCGACACCACAATGAATACGTATTTACTGAAACACTACTGTACAAGGGGCCAGAAATGCGTGAATTAAAATGGTGGTTTAAGTTCATTTCAATATACCGTATATACTCATGTATAAGTCGACCTCGTGTATAAGTCGATACGCATTTTAAGACAAGAAATTGCATCATTAAAGGTATTACTCGTGTATAAGTCGACTCCATAATTTGCAAATGTTTTGGAATAATTACTCTGTTTGTTAAAAAAAGTAATGTTTGTAAAAAAAGAAGAAAAAAAAGAATCGTGGTTGGTAAAAAAAGAAAAAAGTAATGCCTGAATACAGTAGGTGCATGCGTCCTGTGCGTGAAATGCACGTAAAAAGCGCATGCAATGCCTGAATGAACGTTTACAAAATAATTCTACTGTATACTGTGTACTACTATACTGTTAAGTAACTTTAGCATGTTTGTGTATTGCTTGTGTGCCAGTATTAATGATGTAATAAAGTAATAATAGAGTTTTCTTTTCATACCACATACAACTCGACTCAGCAGCAACATGTCCAAAAACATTACTCGTGTATAAGTCGACCCCAGAAATTTTACCTTAAAATCGGGTCCCAGAAACTCGACTTATACACGAGTATATACGGTAAGCCTGAGTTATCACGATTTATTGTAAATACAAGAATTACTTTTTACCAAATTGCTTGTTCGCCACTTTCGAGCTATATCGTGCCACATTTGGCACACGTGTTCTGTGTTGTGCACTCCTGCTCTAAGGTAATATTTACACTCCTCCAATAGAAAAATTTAATAATGACACCGCTTCATTGAAGATCAAGAACTCAATAGGATCGATCACTCAAAAGATGTCAAATGCTTAAAATAACATTGAAAAGGTTGCCTAGGTATCTACTCCAAATTGACTTGAAGGTAGGATCATATATGCCAACTTCCAGGTTACTCGGTCTGCTAAGAGGCTCACATCTAAAGTTACTCAGGTTGACATGATTTGGGCAAACGACTTGGAGAAAAGCCACAAATAAACTGGTTAGAGAATCAATTTGCCTAGGCTAGGTCAAAATTACGGTACTCCACTCAAGCGGGGATTTAGCAGAGAAATGGTTGCGGGATTTAGCAGAGAAATGGTTGCAAGAAATTTTGGGGAGAATATAAGTAGGAAAAAAATTTTTTTGAGGGGGGTTGTTGCTATGCTGCACTGATGAGACCTAATGAGGTCGAAACGCGTCTGCAGCTGCATTTGGGTAGATGGCCTTGTGGGTGCTAGAGGTGGGGGTTGCTTGAGTGGAGTACCGTAATTTTGACCTAGCCTAGGCAAATTGATTCTCTAACCAGTTTATTTGTGGCTTTTCTCCAAGTCGTTTGCCCAAATCATGTCAACCTGAGTAACTTTAGATGTGAGCCTCTTAGCAGACCGAGTAACCTGGAAGTTGGCATATATGATCCTACCTTCAAGTCAATTTGGAGTAGATACCTAGGCAACCTTTTCAATGTTACACTCCTCCATATTTATTTGGGTGTCATGAAGTTTATGTTAAAGCTTCAGGTATGTTAAGCAACAATAAACAAGGTGCCTGCTTATTGTATGCTACCAAATTTTTTTTTAAACTAAGCAGTGAAAAAGTGAAATAAGGTACTGGTATTTGCGTTGGCACACAAGTTAGGCAACTCATGAATGATAAACAATTTCAGGCATCAATGACACTTGTGGAGAACGGTGCATTGCTGTTCTTAAAAATGGCTCGTAAATTTTTTGGTTTTGAGAAAGCTCCTTACTGCAGAAGCATGTTCACAATTTTTGAAAATTTTAGTGCTGAATGGGTATAAAAGTGCATTTTTTACATTCATCTTGATTTTTTCCCTTTAAGGTCAGCTGCTGTGAATTAAGAACAAAATGAAAGATTTCACTAGAATATAATACAAAACAACAGAAACAAGGCACCGGTACCACAAATGATAGGACTGCTCAATAATGGTGGACTATCGCTAGCTATTAACACGTGATGGCCATCAGCTACAGTCTATAATACGCGAAACAAGCGATTCATGCCACCTGCCAAGAAAGCGAAAACTACCTGCTTGACCTTAAAACTGGGTCGATAAAAGCTGAAGGCTAAGTGACATTCAATATTTACGTGTAATCTATATGCACAGTTGAAAATATTTCATATAATTTTTGAGACAAATTTTGACGTCACAGAGCAATTTCGAGAGAAGATTTGGAATCAGCGGGGTCGAATTATCCAAACACAATTATTGTTATGAAAACAGAAATTTTTTTAACAATGTCCACTCGTGTAATCAACAAAATGACATCTTACGTTGATAAAGGCATATTGTCGTCATCATCTTCACTACTTGATGAGTTACCACTACTATCATCTTCACAATTTTTCTTCTTTGAGTTAAGATGACCGTTGGCAGCAGGTTGTAACGGTGCTGTCACTTTTATAATGCGACCGGACTGCCTGCAATAAAGATTTCATCAAATTTAGCAGTTACTTAAAATGATTTTCCTGTCAAATCAAAGCAATCACTGTGTTTTAATGAAGAGTTGCTGACCATTTGTTTAATAATTACAATAGCAATACTTTAGAATGCTTCATGTAAGTTTTGTGACTTGTCTCCCCAATGTGTTTTCTTGCAATTCTTAAAAATTTGCATTTGCAGCAAAGGATCCAACAGTCACACGTCATTATTGAAAGATCACTAAAAAAATCTTGCAATGTCTCTGTCTTCTGGATGCCGTAACAATGGCTTACAGATTTAATTCAGCAATGTGATTTACCAACTCGAATTTTGCAGCCATTTCACAGTATTCATAATTTTGTTTTTACAATCAAATCATAAACGTCCGTGCTGTAGCAACTACAACAAGCCTACTTAGAGATGCTGAGAGCCAGGCAACAAAGCAATGTGCAATATGTATAGAGTTCTCCCTACCCCTGCAGAATATAACTGGAGTCTTGAAACGCATTACAGCATATGAATTAATAAGAAGGTGAGTGGGGGTTTCACAACAAATACAAACCAAAAAAACGAACAAAAGAAGATTAGTATGTTTTTTGTAAACTCAATAAGTTTCCCATTGCCAGAAGAGTGAACTGCACAAATGTTAGTGCAGTTTTTTTGACTTTTGACAGAACTGAGAACTTGATAAGAATCTAGCAGCAACTGAAAAATTGTTACAGTTATTTTAGTAATTGAAAAATTGTTTTAACCAAAAGATTCCCCGAGCAACTGACCTAAACAGTTGCTGTTGACTATGAACATCGAAATACTTAACCGCGTTTTAACCATTGTAATTAAACTTGCTTGCAAAAGCAAACACGTGATATGATTTACAAATGAAGATGTTACATAGAGAATATTGATAAATGTAAGAGAGAAATGGCTTTTCAAAAAGAGAGCAAGTACAAAAACACAGGACTAAAGTAACAGAATAAAATAAATAAGAAGCTAGACAGCAGCAAGCAACTGCTAATGGTTTTCCAAATAACTTAACAAACGGCTTCATAAACTTGATTATTGGTTAAGGCTTCTATCCATTATAGCTTCGAATATAATGATCTTTCATAAGTTCCAACAGTTTCTTGACTTTTGGCCTCCAGTCACCTGACCTGGTGAGCCCAATCACGAAACACATTACAACCACATTATAACACACCTAACTATACTAAAAGTTTTATTTTTCTGTCCACATTCATTCGCTCGTTTACAAGCTTTGGTATACATTTACAGAGTTTTTAGACCAGGTGTGTCCAACCTTTTTGGCCAAAGAGCCACATGCAATTTACGAATGATTGCGCGGGCCACCGGAGTGTTTACTGCTAAGACGCTACTAAAACACTATTCTTGGAAATGTATATTTTTACAATTATAAGAACAATAAACATACCAACAGTAAATTCAAAGTTTTTGCTACGCGTCGACATTTCAATGTTAAGTTTGGCACTATTTTTTTCTAACAAGCTTGGCAATATTCGGCAAGATCAAACGATTTTCTTCTCGACTAAGTCGGTTTCCGACCAAAAAAATTGAGATTTTTACGTCTCAGACAGAGGCGCACCCAGGATTCGGCAAAGGAGGGGGCACAACTGAGGGTGTGGGGGCGAAGCAGGCAAAAGGGGTCGGTTTTCACATAAAAAAACACTCATTTTAGCACACTTTTTTAACGAAAAAGGGCATGCAGTGAGTGCAGTTTCTCGTGACAATACAAAAATATTTTCGCAGCTTACGGTATGTCTAAAAGCAGAAGCATGGCCAAAATAGGTGAAAGGAGGCTGCAACCATTATCAGTTTGAAAAATTATAGACTGAAAGTTAGGTTTTAGTGCCTTATTACAGAGCCAAAGGGGAGGCACGGCACCATGCTCCCCCTGCATGCGCCTATGGTATAAATTCGGATCGCGACCAAATCAAAATCAAATCTTCGTTATACTCGTGGTATTACGCCGAAGCGTGCAACAAGTTCGCCGAACCCATCTCTGCTGCTCAGCACCTGGGCTACACAGCTCTGAAGGAACGTCGTAGCAATGGCGAGCCTTTGGCAACACTGCGCCGATTTGACCGAGCCAGGATTTGAACCCTAGATCTCCCGCACCGATAGCGTGTGCGCTAAGCAGTTGAGCTAACGGCCAGTCCAACCTAGTTTATTACTGACTACTTTTGAAGCACAAACACGATTGTATGGAAAGGATGTGAACGTAACAATATCGAAAATGTGATGCGAAACAATTTCCATTGTGATGCAATGAAATTAACTTACAAGAAAGCAAACATTAAATGACAATTTCTCGGTATGTAAGCTTACCATAAATTACGTAGCAATTAAGTTGGTAATATTGGTAATTTCGGAAAAGTCCGCGGGCCACTCAAATGGCCAGTGGGCCACGAGTTGGACACCCTTGTTTCAGACCTTTGACCAAAAATCACGTAAACCGGTCCACCCAACTCTTGCATAAATAAGACTACACTATAACACACCTATACCGAAGCTTTGAAGTTTCAATCTATAGCTATCTGTTTGAATATTATGAGGTTTCATGAATTTTATCAGCTTTTTGATCTTTGACCCCAAGTCACGTGACTTGATTTGCCCAATCATTGCACAAAATAAGATCACATTAGAACCACCCATATGAAGGTTTGAAGCTTATATCTATCTTCGTTTTGATTTTGTGAGATTTCGTAAATTTCAACGTTTTTTACCATCCACCACAAGTCACCTGACATAGAGCATTTACAATTGGTACAGTGCAGTCAGTCAGTCAGATATTTATTTCTATATTACAAACATACAAAAAACAAAGACAAAATAAAAAAGTGTGGACATTAAAAAGAAAAAAATAACGATTCTTGTAACATAAAGAAGTCGTTAAGGGCCATGAAACCTTTGGGTCAAACAGCCACCTTTGAGCAATACTCTCTCATCAATTCGTACAGCAGTAGTGTCAAACGATTAACCACAGAAAAATGATGTCTCTAAATTAATAACTATTCTTCATAAGCAGTCAATAACTTATTGCAATGTGCCATAGAAAATTTTTTGAAGTTTAAGTATTGGATTGAGGTTGAAATAAAGTTTCACTCTTTAGACATTAATACTTAATAGATTTTTGTGCACGTTTTTCTAGAGGTATCATAAATTTGTCATTACTAGAATACCCAGTACAATAATTATGTGCCGCCAAAACCCTGTTAAAGTTGGGAAATATTTTGGGAGATATTGGTCAGCAAATTTACGTAAGAATTTACTAGTTTCCAATTTGGCAACCTCATTTATTTTTGAAATATTGAGGCGGGAATAACAAGGAGTTATGGTACATGCTCGCACAAGTTTAAAGAACAAATTGCAAGCAAAGCCTTATTTTGAATCATTTGTATTTTACAATTACGGAAAATGGTTGCTTCCAGTAACAAAAGGGCTCAATGACCAAGGTAAGAGCATATATATATTTAAAAACCCTAAAGTAAAAACCTCTACAGACTGTTTCACCTCAGCCGATCATCTGAGGTGATACGCTGAGATGAAACAGTCTGTAGAGGTCATTTGTATTTTATGTAGATGGGAAGAGTACGCAAAGTCCCATAGCACAATGCTATACAACAACAACTGAATTTATTGAGTCAACATCACAACTAAGACAATACCAAACAATGTTCAAATTTAAGAACACTTTTAAATTGAGCACAACAGAAAAGAGATGATTTGACTAGGAATCGCAAAGGGATGCGAAGTCTTTAAGTCAAGCGATTCCCGAAGCAATAATCAAATAAACTTACTTGAAAAAAGGCTCGAATGGAGTGAAAGCTTTAAGAATATACTTATGAAATGAATTTATAGCTAATTATTTGAGATATTGATCCTCCAGGATTAACACAAAACTTAGCTTAAAGCTGAATAATTAAATTGAAAATTTGTAGAATGTAATGGATAGATAATTTTTATTACTGAATATTGCATATAGCTTTGAAACATAAGTTACTTGTGTGTTTTGAGAAATTTACGACGAGATGATTGTTTTAATGAGAACGGTAAAGAGCTCCATAACGTAACTCCTTGAAATTTGATCGATTTTTGTACCCGATTAGTTGCATACAAAGGTAATATTAAATTTTGACCAGAAGATGATCTTGTATTATGAACATTGGCGTTCTTAAATTCTATGAAATAGTCATTAAAATATTTTGGAGTATTTTTGCTAATGTAACTATATACAAACTTGCTTAGTTCAATTTTGTATAAATCGTTTAACTTCAGAAGTTTGAATTTACGATAAAGATGTTTAGGAGAAGTACGCCAACCAAGATAACCAATTGCTTTTAAAGCCTTGTTTTGAAGAGACCTTAGTTTAATTAGGTAGGAATTATTGGTAGATGCCCAGATGATTGTCCCACAAAATAAAAGTGGATGGACCAAAGTGTAATACAGAGTTTTTAATGCAGAAATGGGAAGAACTTTATTAAGTTTAAATAATATTCCGATGTTTCTACATACTTTGGCTTCTAAATTTTGAATATGTGGCAAAAAACTTAGTTTGTAGTCAATTACGACTCCAAGATATCTTATTTTTGCAGAAGATTGAATTGAATTTGAGTTATATCGTAACTGAATATCCCATCTTGGAGATCTTAAATTTAAACAATTGGTTTGTGGTACAGAATTTTAGTATAGCAAAGTATAATGATTTCATCTCGAAGCTTTTCATCTGACACTCATCGGGAGAAGGTCGTCAGAAACCAGGAAACTAAAATGCAAGCCTGGTGTATCAAAAGAGAGAAAGAGAAAAAGAAAAGAGAAAAGAAAAAAAAGTGGCGGAAAAGCACTGATTGGCCAGTCTGATCAGCTGTTTCGACGCGTCAATCAGCAATAGATCTTAAGACTGTAAACAAATTCTTTTTGCCTGCATAGATCTTAAACAAAATCTTTTAATCAATCAGTGCTTTTCCGTCTCTTTTTTTCTTATTCTCTTTTCTTTTTCTCTTTCTTTCTCTCTCTTGATACACAAGACTTGCATTTTAGTTTCCTGATTTCTGACAATCTTCTCCCGATGAGTGTCAGACGAAAAGCTTCGATTTGAAATCATTATACTTTGCTAGATCTTAAATTGTAATTGATAATGATTGCTTGTGATTTACTTGTATTTATTTTTAGTTTACTAGCATCCATCCAATGCTTAACAAGTAAAAGTTCATCATTGCATAAAGCTTGTAATTCATTTCAGATTATCAGAAGAATATAACAATAGTGAATCATCTGCAAACAAACGTGGCTTGCATAATAATGCATTGCTGAGATCGTTTATGCATAACAGGAAGAGTGTTGGTCCCAATACTGACCCCTGAGGTACTCCTGATTTTATTTCCTGCATTGGAGAGTTTGCATCATTGATGCATACATATTGCTTTCGGTTTAGTAAATAACTTTTAAATAATTGATGACAGACTCCACCTTAGGGTGTTTTGCTCAAAAAAAAGTTTTCTTTGGATAGTGATTTTTTAATGCCATACGAACTAACTAAGTGAATGTTCAAAAACTTTTGCGTTGTAGCTCCCCACACCCCCCATTTTTGAGCCTCCATTTCTGAGCTAAGCTCAAAAAAATGCTATTACTTAAGCCAGGATTATCGTACATTGCTGATATTGGCATCGAAGAAACCGGAATATGCAAGTTTACACCCAACTTCCAGAGGAATTACAGGTCTAACCCCTTTAGATTGGGAGATATAAGCAATTTTGTTAATTTTGAGCAATTTTCAGTGCTTTTTTTAGCATATACAATAAGAATAAAGGTTAATTTTTAATGAAAATTTTTCGAGATGTTACATGTTACAGGAATTAGTTTACAGATGAGAAAAGTGATTAAATTGAAGTCCATTCATCCGTGCATGTATTTGTCTACGTCACAATTATTGCGATGCGAGTCACAATACAGTTGCATTCAGTTCCAGAATGAAATGTCATTATTTTTTATTTTGGAATTTTTGTGAGTTGCGAATTTTTGAAATTTTAGTAGTTTTAGTTAGAGCAGGAACCATTTTGTCTGATTGCTGCTTTTTTATTCCAGAAGGAATAAATTTAAGTCTGAAACTTAAAACACTCAAGTTGGCCACTTAACATTAAGCACAAAGGCTAGAGAGATAGCATCCAAACACTGTTTGACTTGATCATCGGAACTCAAAGATAGAGCCATATCTTGATTTGGGGGTACGTTGCCATAGAAATGGGAATATGGGCACTGGGCAGCTACAATGCAAAAAGTGGTAAAAAAATTTGTAACCTTAGAACTAATCATTCGATTTGGCATAAAAAAATTGCTATTACATGCAAACTTGTATTTGAGTGTTACACTCTAATTAAGATGCATATACCGGTACTCTGAAAATCTGAAGGTGCTACCTATTGCCATTAAAAAGATATTATGTCTTTTGATCTTTTGACACCATTCATCTAAAAGCCTGTCCACATGTCAAATTTATGTGGGTTTGCTGCTGTGGGCTTTCTGCATCACAATTGAAATTTTTGATGTCATAATTTAAAAAAGTGATTATGACATCAAGCCCACAGCAACAAGCCCACATCAACGTGGGCCTACAGCCCATATAACTAAATTGGACATGTGGACTGGGTAATTGAGGTCTATCATTCCTGAAAATTTCGAGTATCTCTAGCATCAGCCGTTCAAAAGCCTTAGGCTGTACAAAAAAGTGTTGGAAAATGAAGAGCTGTCAGGGAAAGTTAGTGTGTCCGTGGTGTAGACATAAGTGAGACTCACGTTTGAATTTTAGGTCACTTTTGAATAGGAACAGAAAGTCAGGAGTTATGCCTGTTTGAAGTGTCAAATTTGCAAAATTGTCCCAGCAAAAACAATATGGCTTCCGCTACAAGAAACCACAATTAATACTAAAGTAAACCCATATTTAAAATAATGTTGGAAGAGCAGTGAACCCAGACAGACAGATTCAGTTTATTTATCAAGTATAGAAACATAAAATCACAAAATACAATCACATTCAAAATAAAACAACAAAACAAAGTACTCGAAGGGAGACTGCGAAGTGACCAATTAAGTAAGGTCTTCAAGTCAAGCAGCCGAGTAAGGTCTTCAAGTCAAGTCAAAAGTGGCATTGAATTTGGTTGCAATACAAATGGTATAAAGTTCATTAAAATGCTATTGATATTTGTTAAGAAGAATTAGTTTATAACTTTGTTTAAATTTAGGGAAAGACTAATTTCGTATGTCAACAAACACGGAGTTCCAAAGTTTAGCTCCTTGGCATTTTATTGATTTTTAAGATCTGTTGGTTAAATATCTGGGAATATGTGGATTACGATTGGTTGTGGTTCTAGTTTGCCGGAAGTGTTTATTGGACAGTTTTTGAAACAGAGAAGTGAAAATGGATGGTTACATACTTCTGGAGTACTGCAGTGCATTAATTTTGCAATTCCAAACTCATACAATTGATGAATTTTGAGAACACTCAGTTTATAAAATTGTGGTGTCATAGGAGCGTTAATAGAAGAGTTACCTCTTATTCGAATTGCCTTACTTCGTAATTGTTGTAATTTAGCATGAGAAGTAAGTTGGATAGGTGCTTTCTCATATAGGAAGTCCAAATAGAAGATGTGGGTGTATGAGAGAACAGTAGAGAAGAAGTAAGGTAGGCGTAGGGAGAATAAATCGAAGCTTATTTAATATTCCTACAGACCTTGCAATTTTTGAAACAGTTGTTTGAATGTGAGACTTAAATTGTGATCTATCGCAATACCTAGGTTAGGGTCGTCCAACTGCAGGCTCGCAGACCAATTTTGGCCCGCGAGGCAATTTTAGTGGCCCGCAACGAATTACGATAATTTGCACATTTAGGTCTGAAAATATTTTTGTAGTTTTCGACTGCGTTTACGTTTTCGTTTTTTAAATTTGATTCTGAACAGTCTGTACCGCTTCACTTCATAACTTACTTATGTGGTGTTTTATTCATCGAATTGCAGCAGATTACTTTTCAATTTGTTGCAATTTTAAGAGCCGAAGGGCAGGTCAACGTCAGTAGCAAGGAGAATGAGCAGGGGCCAACAGGCAAAATGAAAAAACACTCGACTTCCACACGCTTGCTTAAAACTCTCAGTCGTACGGTCTTTCACGATCGCTTTTAATCGCCTATCACCTTACTGAAAAGAGGTAGCGACAGCTATTTTGCGCAGTTGATGGTTATACAGGGTGACCCAAAAAAAACGGGCCCCGTGTATTTAGAATGATTAGAATTGGGGCCCGTTTTTTTTGGGTCACCCTGTAAGTAAGCTTATCTACACCAGATGACCAAGTTGTTAACGTTCGTGCCTCTGGAGCAGACGTTTGGGGTTTTAATCCTGGGTCAGCTAAATCGGACACAGCGTTGCCAACGGCTCACCACCACTGTGCCATTTATTCAAAAAAAGCTGTGTTGCATGGTCGCATAGATGGGCGTCGCTAACTAGTTACATGCTTAAAACAGCAAGAATAATGAAGATTTGATGATTACTAAATGAATTTGATCTTCTTTGCAAAATGCCGAATTAAAGTCAATAGTAGTATTTCATTTTATTTCCGGCTTGCCAGAGAATATTTACATCAAAAAAAGCAACAATAGGTCAGAAAAAGGATACAGCGACAAAGCGACTCACGTTAACACATGCTGGAGTTAAAATTAAACAAACAACCAATTTTAGATTTTCGCTGCAACTAACAATTATGTTGCTCTTCTAGCAAGTAGCAAAATCTTCTACTAAACATTGGCCGCGCGATAAATAAACAGCTTTTTAAGGACCACCCTGACCTAGGTATTTTGAGAGTTCCTACAAACTATTAATTTGTTATCATACAACAAATTTAAGTGAAACATTGATTTGATTAGGAACCACCTCATGATTATGCTTTGCAGGAAAAAATACGCATTAACCTGAGGTTGCACTGGACACTGAAAGTTGTCTCTGCGATCATCCAGCAAAAAACTAAGAAACTCCTCTCTTAGACATATAATTCACAAAATCAGCATCAACAAACCATAACAGAACTTACTTCATTTTTTTCTTGTGAGTCTGAACTTCTACAGATTCACCCAAAAAATATCTTTCTTTCATAAACGAATGAATTTCTTCATTCAAATCATCAACACGACTAATGTTTGACAATCCAACCAAATACATAAGTGGCTTCTACAACAAAAAGCACATTAAAACCTTGTAACCCAGAAAATAACTGGTAAATTTCCACATAACAACACAATTTTCACATGACAGATGAACTCAATTACATACATATTCTAAATATGAACAAAGCTTACAAGAATTGACGCAGAAACTTTTGCAAGTTTTTTTCTAGCCGTTTTTTCACAATCCAATGCCTCTTGATAAGTTAAATTGGGCCGCTCAGTGATGGCGCAGCTCCATACCAGACTATTGCATAAAATTGTTCTTTCATAAAAATCCCTAAAATGAAATATAAAATAGCTTCAAAGAATATCATTAAGCACAATGAGGTACAAATACTTTCCACCCAATTACACCTTTTAATCATAACTTAAACATAAATCTATAAAAATCAAATGTAGTTTCATGCACACTTAATTTTTAAATCTGACGATCACCGTTTTCATATTAAAGCCAAATATCTTTTGCGATAATTTATGAATTTGAGAAGGTGAGAAATGCATCTATCAAATCAGTGAAAGATAAACAACGTAAACGATTAATATTAAGCATGGAATAAGAAACATAGATGCTAAGGAAAACAAAACTACATCGATTGAAATATCAGGTGAAAAAAAAACATTACAAAATTATTATAGCCACATAAAAGGTAATGTTCGGTTTTAGCACTTTTAGAACCGAAGTTTCTCACCAAGTTGTCCCAAAATAATTGACAGAAAAAAAAAATTTCATAAGGTCAAGAACGCCTCATGAAGCAGATAGATATGATCGTGACCAGGAAGAAGGACTTAAAACAACCTACTAAACATTATGGGTACTTTCAAAATGCCCTTTTAATTTGGAAGGTTTTATGTTTTTCGCAGACAAAGTTTCATTACAAATTAAACAAAGAGGTTTCTCTATTTCATTGTCATAACCACTAGCAGATGCCACTGGCCCGGACCACTGGCCCAGATGGCGATGCTTCCATGTAGCCCGGGCTGTGATTAAGTCTGTACAAAGCTTTTCACTTGTAAAGTTACAATGACAGACCGAAACCAAATCTGCCGACCCGGAAGGGTATCCACTCTTCCCCATGCTCAGCCAAGGCCTACTAACCGGCAAATGTCCTTTTCAGGACGAGGCGATATTTGCTCTGCTTCAGCGCACATCGTCAACAAGTTCCGAAGGCCAGCAATCCTGCAGCTGAACATTGAAGGCCTCACTGCAAGCAAGATGAATGTCCTTCACCATCTCGCTGTGCAGTTTGAGACACTCGTCATCCTACTACAGGAGACCCACTGTGTTTTTACCGACAAGCTTGTGATTCCAGGCTTTACACTAGCTGGGTCCTGTTTAAACAGGATACACGGCCTTGCTACATTTGTCCATGAGCGACTAAAATGGACCCTAGTAGATCAGTCCCCCCATTTACATCGGAGACTGAGTGGTTATGCGTAGACGTTGATGGCTATAAAATTGTCAACGTTTACAAACCTCCACCTACACCATTGCAGACTACCGACCTACCAGTGTTTCCACATCCTGTCCTGTACTTGGGTGATTTCAACTGCCCTCATGTGAATTGGGGCTACAGCAGCAACAGCGCTGATAGAGAGTGCCTTGTTGCTTGGGCAAGCTTTAATGGTCTTGTCCCTCTCCATGACCCAAAGGACATGGCCACTTTCCACTCAGGCCACTGGAACACTGGCACCAACCCGGACCTGGCGTTTGTTAGTGTTGGTCCTGATAGTTGCTTACCTGACAGGCATATTTTAGAGAAGTTTCCTAGATCACAACATCGACCTTCGCTCATTGTTCCACCAAGGCTCACTCTGTCAGTTCCGAGTATGCCTGTTAAGCAATGGAACTTCCGCAAGGCCAAATGGAGCCATTACAATGCCCTGACCAACCAACTCGCTAAGAGCTTGTTGTCACCTGATACACCTGATGTGGATCGAGCATACCAGGACTTCTGTAATGCCATCAGCACAGCAGCCAAAAAGAATATCCCACGTGGTCGACGAAACGACCGCATTCCGTGTTGGGATGCTGAGTGTGACAACCTCTATCAGATGTTCCTGCAATCGCCTGAGGGATCTGACTCTAGCAGGGCTGCTTCTGTCTTGCTGTCCAGACTTGACAGAAAACGCAGGGACCGATGGTCTGAGGCAGTCCAAACCATCGACTTTTCTTACTCCAGTCGTAAAGCATGGAGCATATTAAACAACTTAACTGGTAGATCAAGACGCTCCCCTCGACATTGAGCAGTTTCAGCCAATGCCATCGTATCAGTACTGGTCAATAACGGCAAATACAAGGATATTGATCGCAAGTCATCCCGGCTTGTGTCTCAAGAAGTGTCTGATCTTTGGAGGTCTGTGGAAGCTTTAATCCCTCAGAATTCGCAGCCGCCCTCAAACATCTGAAACCAGGAAAAGCTCCAGGCCCAGACTCTATCTGCCCTGAGCTTTTGCTCCATGCTGGAGCTGCCCTAAAATCCTGGCTGTGTGGCTTTCTTTCATCCTGTTTGCACCACCTCAAAATTCCAAAAATCTGGAGAAGAGCGTTGGTTGTCGCGATACCCACACCAATGAAACCTGTAGAGGACCCCAAGAGCTATCGCCCCATCTCTTTGCTCTGTGTCCCCTACAAGATCCTCGAGAGACTCATTTACACCCGTACCGAGCCCATTGTCGACCCGCTTCTTCCTTGGGAGCAAGCTGGGTTCCGACAGGGGAGGTCCACAGTAGACCAAACTGTTCTACTTACCCAACACATCGAGGACTCATTTGAGACCAAGAAGAAGACCGGTGCTGTTTTTGTCGATCTGACAGCTGCTTATGACACCGTCTGGCATCGTGGCCTCACCTGTAAGCTGCTGAGACTCCTTCCTGATAAACACATGGTCCAAATGATTATGGAACTTATCCAGAATAGAAGTTTCACCCTTTCCATCGATGACAGCAAGCGAAGCAGGTTACGACGTTTGCGAAATGGTCTCCCACAGGGATCAGTCTTGGCTCCCCTCCTTTTTAACATCTACACATATGATCTGCCTTCCACAAATTCCCAGAAGTATGCGTATGCCGACGACCTGGCATTGATGCATACCTCGAAAGACTGGAAGACTTTGGAGGGCACTCTAAGCCAAGACATGACAACACTTTCAGCGTATCTCCAGACTTGGAGGCTGAAGCTCAGCCACACTAAGACGGTGACGACGACCTTTCATTTAAACAACCAAGAGGCGAAACGTGAGCTCAAAATCTTCAACAACGACAAACTATTGCCATACTGTCCAACTCCAACCTACCTTGGTGTAAAGCTGGACAGGTTGCTCACTTTTCGTCATCACCTAGAGGCATTGCCCAAGAAACTTTCCACTCGCGTCACACTGTTGAGGCGACTTGCAGGCTCGATATGGGGTGCAGGAGCCAAAACATTGCGAACAGTTGCCTTGTCCCTGGTTTACTCCACAGCTGAGTACTGCGCACCTGTTTGGTGTCGTAGTGCTCACACTCGGCTAATCGACAGTGTTTTAAATGACGCCTTGCACATTGTCACTGGATGTCTGCGACCCACTCCAACGGACTACCTGCCAATCTTCTCCGGCATCCAGCCAGCTGAGCTTCACCGTCGAGGAGCGACACTCTCCCTGGCTAACCGCGCCACCCTTAACCCTGATCATATTCTACATGAGCAGCTGGTCGGGAAACAAAATGCGCACCAGGGAAGGCTCAAATCAAGACGCTCGTTTGTACCCGCTGCACAGAAACTACTGGATAGTCTGACCGAATCAGACATTCGTGCAGCGCAATGGATGGATTATGTATGGAACATGGAGTACTTGAAAAGTGCATCAAGGCTTCATGCTTTTATTCCCAGGGCCAGTCCTAAGCCTCTTGGAATGGGTTTGCCCAGAACATCTTGGGTAAAACTGAATCGTCTGCGGACTGGCGTAGGGCGATTCCATTCATCCTTGTACAAATGGGGTGCTGCTCCTTCACCGAATAGTGAGTGTGGTGCCTCTGAGCAAACTGCAGACCACATCATTTTTACATGCCCCCTACATCGTGCACCAAAAGGAATACAAGGTCTGTTGGTCCTCAATGATGACACCCGACGCTGGCTAAAATTAACGCCGTCAACATCTAAACCGTCGGAAGAGGATGCCCAACCACACGACGATGACGACCACTAGCAAATCTACATTGCAAAAATGCGTTATCAATGTTATCATATTTTCGTTTTGACTTATCATCTTTTTTCTGCGTGTTGTCAATGCTATACCACATGAATCTAAACCCAAGCACTAGTCCATAGTGAAATCAGTGGTATAACTGCTGCAAACTTTAGTCCAAAACTGCTCAATGCCTCAGAGGAGTTAGCTTAAACCTAGAATCCCAGAGAGACGCAATAAAAAGGTTCGTTCAGCAATAAAGGCACTTTTGGTCAGCTGCTCGTTACAGCATTAATTGATGGTGTAACAATGCATCACGTGTTGTGTTATAACAGTGATTATGATGTTATTATAAGAGTGATTATGATTATTAGATGAGCTCGGTTGGTGAAGCAATGGACCGGTAATCAATAGGATGCTGATTGAAGTGGCTGCTGTTCTTGCAACCAGTGCCGGATTTACCATTAAGCTTACCAAGCTACAGCTTAGGGCCTTGCGGAAAAAGGGGCCTCGCGCACAGTCGTGCTATTTTCAAAAATCAAATCAAATCTTCATTATACTCGCCGTAATACGCCGAAGCGTGTAACGAGTTGCGGGGCCCATCTCCGCGGCTTAGCGCCTGGGCTACACAGCTCCGAAGAAACGTCGCAACGATGGCGAGTCGTTGGCGACACTGTGCCGATTTGACCGGCCCGGTAATCGAACCCCAGACCTCCCGCACCGATAGCGTGCGCTTTGCAACTGAGCTAACGGCCGGTCTGTGCCATTTTCAGTTTTAATAATTTAAAATGTTTATGAAAACCCTTCGTTTTTCAGTATCATAACTAATGGATTTTGTAGCGCATTTTAAAATCAAAATTCAAGAATATGCATATATTTGCAGGGAGTCGGAACCGTTTAAAACAGGGGTGGGCAACTGTTTTAGTCAGCGGGCAACATGTGGGAAGACGAAGTCCTTTCCTGGCCGGATTGTTAGATGGATCGAGTTCAATATGTTCAACAACTATTATTGTCAGGGTCAGGTCTGGTGAGAGGGGGGCAGGGGGTGCAAAGTATCGGGGCCCGTCATGTTTTGAGGGGCCCGTGGAGGGGCCCCACTCTTAAAATTTTTCTTTAGGGACACACGGGAAGATATGCTGAAGAAATTACCTCTTCCCTATGTTAGAACCTACGTCCAGTGTGCGAAGTAGGAGGGGATGGGGGGGACATGCTTCCCTCAGTAAAAATAGTCGTACCCCCAGCAAAAAAGAAAATTTGTCCTGGGTAGGGGATGCTAAAACATCCCCCCAGTGGTAAATATCACAAGAAGTTAAATGTTTTTTATACGTGTTGCTTCATCAAGATTACAACACGTCAGCAGCTTTTTATAAACGTTAGTGAAAGCACTAAGACTATGTTAAAGCAGCGATTCCCCAACTTTTTTCATATCATATTTGAGGTTGAGAGTATAAATTAAGAAAACGCTAGCCTATACCTTTTGCGTCTCTGCCCCGAACCCCGCTGGGGCAGCTTAAATTTAACCCCTTGCTTCATATACAAAAACAAAAACCTGCCTAAAACCAAGCTTATAAGGTTTTCGAAATTCCACCATTGATAATTTTTGTTCATGATGCTGGTAGTATGCAAACACGCAGTACGCCCTCCACCACTGTTTTAGTTTGGTCATTGACCAATGACATCGCCCCAGAAGCGTATTTACAGGGGGCATTTGCCATGACCCCTCCCCTTTTGCCTTTTAGTCAAAAAGAACAAATCGTGTCAAGTGACTGAATTACATGAGACTCTTTTGATGGCTTTTGCAGCTTATGGCTAGGGGCCGATCTAGGGGGGGGGGTGGGATGAGGGGTACGCATTTACCTGAGCAGATTTTTTCAACTATGGTTTTGATAAACACAAATTTTTCATAATTTCAAACTTCTTCGATTACAATAAGCCTTACTCCTTGGACAGGCACAATTGAAAATGTGCTAACAAAATGCACCATATTTGGTGAAGTACTCAGATTTAGGGTTAAACAATTTAAACAAAGCTTGCCTGAAAAATGTTGAAAAAGCACTAAAATAGCCACTACAACATGGAATATTTCAAAAACTTCCCGGGGGAGCATACCCCCGCACCCCCAAAGTTTTTGTTGTTTAATCTGCTTCAATTAGCGCTGCTAAAAAAACTACATATAAAAAAAAATGGTGAAATTATGCTCTCCCCTCCTTTTAAAATCTTGCTATGCCCCTGCGTCACCCCATGAACAATAAATACCATTTTCACAACATTAGTCTTGTTATTTGGGTTCAGAATTCAGGCAAAATTGTAGACAAAAACATTCCCCCAGTAAAAATTTTCTACTTCGCACACTGCCTACGTCTGCGCGATGTCAAGACCTTTTCTTTTTTAGAGAGTCAAATTTTGGTACCGAGGGGGCCTACATCATATTTCTGCCCCGAGGCCCGAATTTTCTCTTGACGGCCCAGGCCAGGGTCGCTTTGATTGGAAAGCAAAAAAAGGTCTACACACTCTTCAGATGTCCTGCTTTCCACTGAAAATATTGGTGAAGCAGTGGCGCAGCGAAAAACTTCAAAAGGGGGCCATAATTTATACATTTTTTTGATCATCTTATTACTCAGCAGAACTACTTTAAACCTGATTGAGAAACAAGAAAGGCTATAGGGGGTCCGGGGGCATGCTCCCCCAGAATAATTTTGAAAATTTACATACACATACTGTAATGGCTATTTCAGTGCTTTCTTAAATAATTTTCACGCAAATTTTATTTAAATTTTTTGACCCTAATTCTGAGTGCTTCGTCAAATATGACGCATTTTGTTTGCACATTTTCGATTATGCCTGCCTAAGACGTAATCGCTATCAAGAGTATTCGAAATTATGGAAAAATTGTATACATCAAAAACATTTTTGAAAATGGCTGGTGGGAGGATGCCTACCCCTTATCCTAGCCCCCCTGGATCCACCCCTAAAGCAACAAAAACCATCAAAAGTACCTGGCATATTTCAGTCACTTAGCATCATTAATTTTGTTCTTTTTGCTAAAAGACAGAGTCAAAAGAGAGGCATGGCACAATGCCCTCCGCTTTAAATACGCTCCTGGGGTGAAGAGCAAAAAAGTCTGCTTTTCCTCAGATATCTTATAAAAAAATAAAAGAGGTTCGACTTGATTTGCGATATAAGGTCATATTTTTGTCAATGCCAGCGGGCCGCAATTGGCCCGCGGGCCATAGGTTGCCCAGGTCTGGTTTAAAATATCGCTATGGTTCCGGTTCAAGTTCAAGAAATTTCATTCTTAACAGTTCCGTTCCGGTTCAAGACTTTTCAAAAATTTGGGTTAAAGCTCAGTTTGGGTTCAGTTGCACCAAAATTTAAAGGTTCGGGTTCAGGTTTAATGATCTCAAATTTAAACGATTCAGATTCGGTTTGGGTTCACCAAAAAAAAGCTGTTTTTACCGGTTCAGGTTAGGGTTTAACTCCCTACTTGCTTCAGACTCATTAAATTTTGAAAAGCAGAAAAAATGTTACGCATCGCAGCACATGTCCAGAAATTTTCATTAATATTTTTTAAGAATCAGCTCAGGTTCACGCACTGTTACTAAACGATTTCTGTTTGAGTTTATGCACGCAAAATATTACAGGTTCGGGTTCACTTGCACAAAATTTGCAAGGTTCGGGTTTGGTTCAGGTTCACAGATTTGAAATATTAAAGGTTCAGGTTCGGTTCAGGTTCAATAATTTCAAATTTAAACGATTTGGGTTCACCAAAAAAAGCGATTTTTACCGTTTTGCGGATCAGGTTCGGGTTTGGTTCGACTCCCTGCATATTTGTTTTATTTGATTAGTTTCACGCAGACCAACAAATAGGCCATGTATGACGTCACTATGAGGACGAGGTATCGACTCCAACCTGGCTAAATTTGGACCATTTACTCGTTTACTAGACAGCAAAGCCTTGACATTTTAAAAAGCCATGAAAATAAAATGAAAAGCAGGTTTGAAAGAGGTTTTCGAAAAAGAAAAAAAGCAATTGGCAGAAGAACAGTTAAGAAATCTAGACCTATCCAAAATTAGCCAGTTTTTTGTTTCTACTCGTCCTACCACTGCAGTGCTTGAAAGTTCCAGCCAACTAGAAGTAGGCCTACTCCCACATACTTCTAACATTGCCGCTGGTGCTACAGTTAGGACTATTGACAGAGATGACTCTCCAGACAGCAGCTCACCTGACAAGCTGTGAACAGTGCCGGATTTTCCATTAAGGATTTACCATTAACAAACACGTTGTTAGTTTAGACCTAAAACTCAGTCAGATAGTGCCAGCCCAAACCCTCTAGTTGCTTTTAGAATAATTAAAAATATCCCCCGCCCAAAATAGTGATAAACACGTTGTCAGTTAGACAAATTCATTGTAGACTACGCTACCATGCTTTTAACACGAGGTGACCTATTTGAGTCCATGTAGTGTTTACGATTTTTATGTGAGCAAATTTCTTTGGTAACCTAAGTTTTCTTTTCATTTTGGGGCTTTTTTGTTCGCTTTCATGAATAAATGGTTATTGGTTATGAATGAATTTTCAACTGAATGTAGTTGATGCGCCTGCCTAAGCTGCGTGCATTCGCCTATAGATGAGGATGATCTTCATATTCAGGTTAATTCGTTAATATTTTCGAAATATAGGTATCCTAATCCTAGGCAAAGTTAAAATATAACAAGTGATCCATGATTGATTTTTTTCCACTCTGCCAATAGGTCGCCTAAAGGGAAAGCCAGTACCCATAAAAGAGGCCTCATCGAAATTTTTAGCTTAGGGCCTCACTAAGTCTAAATCCAGCCCTGCTTGCAACCCTTCCTATGAATGCCATTCTTACATTCATTAAGCCAAAAAGTACGTAAATCTTGAAAAAAAATGCATCACTTGCTGTGATTGGTTATTTTTTGTCACCTGGGGGGTTATTACAGGATGCTCGTTAAGCGGTTTGCGAGCTCGCAAACTGCTCGGTAAAAAATTTTTCCTCGCTAACGCGTTTTTCGGGATTACAGGATTTTCCGAGCTGGCGAACTCTCTCGGCAAGTAGCGAGAAAAAAAATGAGCACGTTAAGTTACCGAGCGACTATTTCATACACAACTAGCCATGGCAGAGCGCGGTTTTTTAGGTCATAGTTTATGCACAATAGTTAGTACCTAGTTTATGACACAACTAGAGCTTTACACAACTCTCAGGCTTGTTGTGAAATGGTGGATTCAAGTTCAAGCATATTCGTGCATGCCAACTAAAAGCCAAAGGCTCAAGTCGCTACTCTCTATCTCAAAAATGACATATGTCAACAGAAAAAAACAAAACTTTCAAAAATAAAAACAAAAAACAAAAATGCAAAGCATAGTCAATATACAAATACATACACATCAAACCAAGACTAGTAGGCTAGCAGCTGTTTACTGGCTAGCGCCTAGTCTAGTGCCAAAACTGTGCCAGTATTACCAAGTTGGGATGGTTTTGACTTATTACAGGTGAGAGTGTAGGCTATGTATAGGTGTCTACATATGAACCGGTATAGGCTTGTTGTGAGGTGCTAGACCAACAGCTGCTGTTTGCTGGCTAGCGCCTAGTCTAGTGCTAAAACTGTGCTAGTAGGCCTATTGCAAGCATGCGTTAGCTGCAGACATAGTCGGAGCATTGGTCGGAGAGTATGAAGTAATGGTATCCTCCACCAGTAACTGTGTGAGGCCATGGCCAGCAACTGCTAGTCTAGCACCTCACAACAAGTCTATGCAGCTGTAGACACCATCACTGCATACACTCTTACCTATAACTAAGTTAAAACCATCCTAACTTTGTAATACTAGCACAGTTTTGGCACTAAACTAGGCGCTAGCCAGCAAACAGCAGCCGCCAGTCCAGCACCTCACAACAAGCCTATACATACCGAGCAGCTAGCGCGACACTCAGCTTTACCGAGTAACTGCTCTTTCTGCGAGCGCAACCTGTAATACCAACTTTGCGAGCACGTTATCTCGGCTGCCGCTCGGAGAATTTCTCCTCCGAGGAGAATTAGCGAGAGAAATCGCTCGCTAACGCATAAAATCCTGTAATAACCCCCCTGATATCTCAAACATCTTTGCCATGTAACAACTTTGTAGTAGCAGTGTTTCACGACCCCAAAATTTCATTAGGCAACCCCATTTGGGGTCACGACCCAAAGTTCGAGAAGCGCTGATCTAGGCAACACTGGCACGAAACCCGACATTTGGGCGCAGACATTTAGGAGCAAGACACTTGGGTGAAAGACATATGGGTGTAAGCGCGTCATTTTCAGTGAGTGTATTACTTACTGAGTGCATGTTTTAGAAATTTTTAGTACGGTAAAAACATTTTTTACAGAATGCGTTGTAGAATTGATGCAAATCATTTTCGATTTGCACATGTTGTAATTTACATAAACTACTTTAAGCGAACCAAGTAAGCGATGTATATTCGCAAAAACGTAAAAAAGCTAAAACAAAGTCAAGGTCAACCTAGCAATTAAGAAGACTCCTTTTTATGATCGATTACTGTCTAGTACAGTAGTTTGAGAAGGTATGAGTTCTAGATTTAAAAGCAAAACGTTGATGCAACATAGGCTTGTAAAATGAAATGAATTTGAAGTGGAATTATGTTTGAGAGAAAAGAATTTAGGCGTCGACAGTTAGTTGCACACAACAATTTTGATCTTTTGCTTTCGAGAAGGACCTAAAGATCTTTTCAAATTAACTTCTTTAGTTCAACAAAACATTCAAAGTTCTTATAAAAATTTCGTAATATTTTAATCACTGATTACTTGATTATCTTGTTGCAAACATCTCATCCTCACGCATTTTTATCGTTGGAAAAAAAATGCAACAATAATGGTGATGTCATCGATAGAGGTTAACTTTTTTGCGAAGCCAATAGCTTTCAGGAGCTCCTGCGTGATGGATGCGTAAGAGGTCAATGTGTAGATGGTCCTAGAGATTGTTGAACCAATTGATGATGGACTTGGTGCTATGCCATTGGGAAGCTGGGATTTTCTATGCACAGCACTGTTGAATATTGATTTCATCCAGATAGTACTTGCTAATTTTGCTAATTTTAGATTTGGCAGGATTAATGAGTCTGCATTTGGAGTTATTGGGAAAGTTTGGTCTATGATCCTTGAGTGACTAAACGCTTCTTTTGGGGGATACGCTTGCATTCTGTGGTTTAGCTTCAACTTTTCAGCTATGTGTTTGGTCTCAGTGTACCGGCTTCTAAAATTATCAAAGCAATTGGGTGGTCTGACACACTCCTGATTCCTGCTAATAAAACAATGAATATGCAAAAGATCAGCATACCAAATTACAACAAGCTCCTCAGCGACATCACCCTAGCATAAATCAAACCCAGATGTTAATAAACTCAATACCGAGGCCAAACACACAACTGAAAAATCAAAGCTACACAACAAAATTCTATCATATCCCCCCAAAAAAGCGTGCATCACTAAGGATAAGCATTTCAAAATAGGTATTTCAGAAAATTGATTGATTGATTGAACAGGCATTTTAGAACACTATTACGAAATTATTCCAAAAAGTTAAACTAAATCCAGAATACCAAAACCTATTTTGTTTATAATCAATCGATCTAGCAAAAGACCCAGCAGATTACTGATGCAAGTGTGATGAACAATCACAGTCAGCGACATGGCCTAGCGGGACCGCACGCTGGTGACAGATCCTACGTGACGGGTTCGATTTGCGGCTAGAGCCGATCGCATTTGACATATTTAACGGGTGGCTGCTGACTCGAAGAGCGCAAGCTCACTTCGCAGTCTCCCTCAATTACTGTTGAATTTTCAGTTCAATGTAATTTGAAAATATCCTCAGTTCTTTATTTTATTTTATTTTACAGTTCTCAGTTTGTAGCAAAATGATGGACTTTACAATGAAATCCAATTACCTGGTTCCTATCACTCAAACTATTCCAGATAGTTTGAAATTCGGTATTCTGAAATGCCCATCCTTACTCATCACTCCAGAATCACGAACCAAACTTTCCCAACAATCCCAAATTCAGGGTCATTAACCCTCCCAAATCTGAAATCGGCAAAATTAGCAAACACTATCTGGATAAAATCAACATTGCTGTATGCAGAAAATCCCAGCTTCCCCAATGGCGTAGCAACAAGTCTGCAATCAATTGGTTTAACAATCTCTAGGACAATCTATATAGTCATTCCCCGAATGCGCAACGTTTTTTTACAAACTTTTTCATATTATTTTTATTGAACAAAATTTTAATTTTTTTTTGTAAGGAAGTGAAACTTACATATCCATGGTTTATTCGCAAAAAATTGCAGAAAAATCGGCCGAGTATTTTTGATGAGCAAAATTGGGGAAATAGTGTGCGCATTGCAGGAAAATATTTCAATGCGCGATCGCGCATTTGGTAAAGCGCAGCAGCTCCACACAAAATGTTTACTCCCCACGAAATGTTCTCTTTTTATATCATGAATTGAGTACTTTTGCTCAATATGGTGAATGAAGATGCTCAGCGATAGAAAGCAAGTTTGGTGAGACTGTACAAATATTTGCGTCACTGATGACGTCACAATGAGCGATTAAACTTTGATGACGTCACACTATGTTCTTTGAAAAACTGATTAATCTAAATGCGTAAGCATGATTCTCAGCAAAATTTTTAAAGGTGCACAGCGATGCTAGTCAAGTTTGCCACGAATACTGATGTCATTGATGACGTCATCGAAAATGTGGCGTTGTTCACGACGTCATATCATAAAATTTTTTTGTCTTTAGTGGCGATGACTGAAAGTGTGCAGCTGCGGTAACGCAAGTTTGATGTCACAAAAAGAATCAAAGTAGCATAGTGACGTCACACTAAGTGTTGCGCTGGTGATGACGTCACATCGCGGTTTCCTGATAGATGATCCAACTTCTCAAGCGTAAAAACGTTTAGGCCTATAAGCTTTTCATGATTTTGGATGGTTTTCATTCAAAATATCAAAAATAGCAAATGCATGGGCAAATTGGGCCTAATCCGACTGGTCCAAGAATCGAACTGTAGACCTTTTTTTGCACTGAAAACGATCCCGTTACCTACAAACACCCGGTTACGCCAAAGCTGACTTAGCGGAAAACCCAACCACTCCTGCAGTATTCCTATCCTAAATGTGCTATAGATCTAGGATCTTAATAGGATTATTCAAAACCCTCCTCTTCCAACATCTCCGTTATGCGGATTTCTCTGTCTAAAGTGAGTGTAGGCTATACATTCCAATTAAATGAAGTTTTATTGAATTCCATCGGCAAAAAATCGTAAAATAAAGTGATTTTAACTTATACTTTGCATAGTCTAATAGACCTATGCGAAGAATTTCGACAGCGACAGACAGTAGGCAATATGTAGGAGCAACGATAGCTTCAGGTCAGAAACCCTCCGCCGCTCTCTACTTAGAAAAATTTTGACCTGCCTCAAAAAATCAGTTATTGGTACGTGTACCTATCTAAAAATTTCTTGCCCAACTGGCAAAAAATGTTGTCCCTCCAAGCGTTTTCTTATGGTTGCTTGGATAGCAGCCTACTTTCACGGATGGTTACTTGGTCATAGCAATACAAACTCGTTGCTTTTGAATTGCCCTTAACTTTTGATCGTTGCTACGTCCAAAATTTAATGCTTTACATTGATTGTTCCTACTTCCAAAAAGTTACGAAGCACCTCACAGAAAATCCATTGCGTCTCTTAACCTCTTCTGCTTTTAGCTTAACTTAGCCTACCTTTTACCTGTTTCTTCTTTGCTTTATGACGATTAAAACACACAAATGGAATGCAACGGAAAAACTCCGTATTACATCCTAAAAATTTAATTTTAACTCTCAAAATTCAGCATTGCATCATGGAAACATGCAATCCTAAAATTCCCGTAATAAGCAAAAGTTTTTTCGCTTTGCACAAAATTATCTTTACACCACCGAGTGATCAATATTTTTTCTTTTTTTTTTGCTGCCAAATGACGCACCAAGTTCCACTGAATCTAAAGATGTGTCAGTCGACTCGGTAAGTCGTGGAGGCTAGGAGAAATGGAAAAGTTACGAAAAGCTGTTTCAAAGTTTGAAATTGCAAAAAATAGGCTAGTGAAGTACAGGTAAGCAACATTGAGTAGAATCTTAGTTTAAAATAGAGTAAGCGATTGATTTTTGGTTTGAGAGTGTAGCATAGGGTGCTTTTTGTACCTGCTCAATAATTTTTGAGATGGAGGCTATATTACCCGAAATATCGTTAGTCCTACGCATTAGGGGAATTACCAGCTGCGCAATATTTAGGGAATTGACTATAAATACTGATCTATTAAATTGAAATTGTCGACTTCTACCCATCCATCACGCAGGAACTCCTCCTGAAAGCTATTGGCTTCGCAAAAAATTTACCCATATCAATGACATCACCATTGACATCATTATGCACTGCAGGAAATCTTTGTTGTTTTACAATGACAGCATTTGGATTAAAAATAACGACACCACCTTTCATGTAATGATGGGGCAGAGGTTTGTGAACTAGTTGGTCTGCACCTGCTCAGGCAATTAACTACTGTTACGGGCAATGAAATTCATTGGACTCTACAAAAAGGTGGGCCAAAAAACACTTTTTTGGAAAAGTCATGCTGCAAACGCTTTTTTTCATTACACTTTAAATATTAAAAAATCACCCACGCCAAATTTCAGCGAAAAATATTATTGTTCACCCTATGCGCAATTTGTTTTTTAAATTTTTAACCATTTTTTTCGATAATTAGGAATTTCTCAATTGTTTCAACATACTGTTATATAGCTTTGCATAGTTAAGTTTATACAAAGACAATTGCTATTTATCAGTTGATAGTGTAAGTTTTATTATGTGGGGACACAAAGATTGTTCCCTAATTGTTCACCCAATGGGTAAGCACCTGGGAAATTCCTTAAGCAACCATCTAAATACCGCGGCAATACTTATATTCAAGTTTGTATGATGTGCAAATCTTGGAAATTATTCTGATTGTCACTTAAATAATGGTTTAAAAACATTATCAAACATGTTTCAACTGATATATGGATATTGGCTAGCCATAAATGTATTGATTGGCTAATCCCTCGTTGAGCTGTAATCAGCAGCTGCCTTGTTTATATTTCACAAAAAATACAAATTGACAAGCTTATAATAATTTTCCTCTCCTATGGATTGCCACCTTAACGTGGTGGGGAGGTTTGAGTTTTCAATGATCCTTAGAGCAACGCCGTCGGTAGTGTTTAATCACTTCTGTCAGGGTCACCCATGGCGGTAAGGTCGAAGGAGAGAAACAGACCAAGTAGCAATCCAATGCTGTAGCTAAATGGAAAGTTGTAATAACAATATTCATGCTGCATCGGACGGCGCGCAGGATAAAAAGGTCCGCGTTCGAGTTTTAGGCAGAGGGACTCGTTCGAAAAATAAGCTACAGTCTCCCCCACAAGCTGACCGTCACCGGAAACCCACCAACGCAGTCGCTAAGCGTTTGGGGAGGCAAATGGGGGCAGCGCACAGAAAACGTACTCGAGTTGGACCAAACTGCCGGGATCTAGCTATCGGGAACTGGAACGTTTCGTCACTGACAGGAAAAGAGCAGGAGCTTGTTTGCGAAGCCCAACAGTATCGCCTTGATGTTGTGGGAATTTCATCAACAAAGCGCCGGGGTTCTGGAACTGTCGAGTTGAACGGTGGGTGGAAAATTTTCTACTCAGGTGTTGATACAGCAATGTCTGCTCAAGCTGGTGTTGGCTTACTTGTGAGCCCCAACATAGCTGAATGTGTCGTTGACTGGGTACCACTAGGAGGAAGGGTTTGTCTTCTAAAGCTAAGGCTGCAGGAGCGATCTCTGTGTATATTGCAGGTGTACGCACCTAACATAGAATCACAGTACGAAGCCTTTCTGGAGGAAGTTGAGGTTGCATTGGGAAAAGCAACTTCATCAGAATCCCTTGTCCTTTTGGGCGATTTCAATGCACATGTGGGCATCGACAATGCAACCTGGAAAGGTGTTATTGGGCAACATGGTGACCCTGACATTAACAAGAACGGAAGGTGTTTATTGCAGTTCTGTGCCACCAATGGGCTGTGCATAATGAACACATTTTTTCAGCACAAAAGAATTCATAAGTACACCTGGTACAGAGACTCTCTGGGACAACGCTCCCTGATTGATTTTTGTATCGTTTCGGCGGACTTGTTTTCTACCGTGTCTGATGTCCGTGTTAAAAGAGGGGCTGAGTTGTCAACTGATCACCACCTAGTTGTCTGCACTTTGAAAGCTTTGAAACCCTTGAAAAAAACGAAAGACTTTTCGACCACGAGAAACTTATCGAATCAAATGGGAATCATTGGCTGACAAAGAGGTACGAACTGCATTTGCAGACAACATTGCATCTAAGTTCAAAGAACTTCCGACCTCTACTGAAGACATTGAAACTGAGTGGTGTTTGTTTCGAACAGCAGTCATTACGTCCGCTACTGACTGTTGTGAACGTAAGCGTGTTGGAAGGACGAAGAGTAGCGAGAAAAGAACTCCTTGGTGGAACCAAGAAGTTAAAGAAGCTATTCGTGCGAAAAAAGTGGCCTATAAGGCCTGGCTTGCAAATAAGTCATCTCTTGAACTTCGTTCGCAGTACTCTGAAGCACGTAAGACGGCAGCCACAAAAGTTACACTGTCTAAGGAAAGGGCCTGGAAGGAATTTGGAGAAAGGTTAGACGATGATTTCAAAACGGCAAACAAAGTGTTCTGGCAGACCATTCGCCGTTTGCGTGGAAAAAGATCTCGAGCCGCTCTCTTTATCGAAGATTCAAATGGTGTGACTCTGAAAGATCAAGATGCTATTTTGAATCGGTGGAGAGAGTACTTTAGTGATCTTTTAAACCCCGTTGATGCTACACCGATACAAATTCACGAAGAACAGGTTGGGGAAGATATTCAGATGACCGAAGCAGATGTGAATGCAGTAATCAAATCATTGAAAACTGGAAAAGCACCTGGTGAGGATGATATCAGACCTGAAATGTTAAAAGCAATGAACATACATGGTGTTCGTTGGCTGACTCGTGTTTGTAAGGTGGCGTGTAGTACTGGGCAAGCACCAAAGCAATGGCAAACTAGTGTGATAATACCTATCCACAAGAAAGGAGACAAGAGAAAATGCACCAATTATAGGGGCATATCTCTCATCAGTGTCCCGGGTAAGGTCTATGCCAAATGCCTTGAAAAGAAATGCCGTAAAATAGTCGAGCCTAAACTAACAGATGCTCAGTGTGGATTTCGTCCTGGCCGAAGCACAATGGATCAGATCTTTGCCTTGCAGCAAATCTTTGAGAAGTCGTGGGAATATGCAAAAGAGGTCAATGCATGTTTTGTTGATCTTGAAAAAGCATATGATCGCATTCCTAGAGACAAGCTTTGGGCGGTGCTGTTGCAGTATGGCATTGATGGCCAGTTACTAACTGCCATTAAGTCGCTGTACATGCATTCCGAGATCTGTGTTCGTGTTAACAGCGCAACGACGAAACCTTTCAGAGTAAGTGTGGGACTACGGCAAGGCTGCTCTCTTTCACCTATTCTGTTCCTTATTTATATGGATAGAATAGTTAAGAACAGTGAGTCTTGTGGCGGAGTAAAGATCGGTGAATGCACTGTACAACGTCTGTTATTTGCAGATGATCTCGTGCTACTCGACTCTACCCAAAATGGTCTCCAGAAAGCTCTTGACAGGTTTTCGGATGCATGCTCTGATGCCGGAATGAAAATCAGTTCAACAAAAACAGAAACCATGTGCCTGTCCAGACAACCAAAGCAGTGCTCTCTCCAAATTGATGGAGTACCACTAAAACAGTCAGAGAAATTCAAGTACCTCGGCGTCTCATTCACAAGTGACGGCAGACAAAACAGCGAATTGGATATCCGCATCGGAAAAGCAAGTGCAGTAATGCGCCAGCTCCACCGATCTGTGGTACTGAAACGGGAGCTTTGCACCAAGGCAAAGCTATCCATTTTCAGATCGGTCTATGTTCCTATTTTGACTTATGGCCATGAGTGTTGGATCATGAATGAGAAAGTGAGGTCTCGAGTTCAAGCAGCCGAAATGGGATTCTTGCGAAGAATTAGCGGTTTGACCTTGTTGGACAAGGTTAAAAGTGCAGATATTCGTGAATCTCTAAACATCGAATCGCTGCTTCTCCGACTAGAAAGATCGCAACTGCGTTGGTATGGACATGTGACACGAATGTCCCAGGAAAGAACAGCCAAAAAACTGCTCTGTTCAACACCGATTGGTCGAAGGCCTAGAGGCCGTCCCAGAACTCGATGGCGAGATTACGTAGAAGATCTTAGTTGGTCTCGCCTTGGCATCCCAGCAGAGCATCTATCCTTTGTTGCAGAGGATCGAGATGCTTGGAGGCTCCAACTTGAGCTGCTGCCCCCGCGACCCCCCAAGGATAAGCGGGTCCAGAAAATTGATTGATTGATCGATATAATAATTTTTTCAATTCAATAATAAGAATCAAGAAGTCAGCAGTAATTATGGATTAGGTAATAAGAAAACAGCATATTGACCAAAGTAGTGTTGGTACGCCGTAAGTTTTCTAATGGGACGAGAGCAAGCACTGTTGAATGAAGCATCAATTGCATAAGGACCGAGTATTTGCAATTGCTACATGTTCAGTATTGCACTTTTCTGAAGCTCTAATAAATATTAATATTCTGTATTATAACAAGTTTGTTTTTAATAGTGGTGTTGCATTGCTCCATATCTATCAGTCTCAGTCACATATCTGAAATAGATTGCGTTTTAGTCATGACTTTGGTTTTTTGATGTTGCTCTACACTTTGAAGCAAGTCATCTTGCTCTGCATCATCTTTCATAATTTTTCCACAATAGTCTTAGATGAGCTTGACTGATCGTTCTGCTACATCATTCACCACATTTAAAGTCTTTATAACATGATGCGTGGAGTAGTAGCCTTCATCATCTGGCCATTGATCAATTGATTTAGCTAACCAGGAACTCCATTTGTTTTCAAAAAAGTTAAAAAACGCCAAGATTTTCCATCAAAGCAACCACATAAATTCAAATTGTTTTCAACGTCGACCCAAACCTGATATGCCTGCTATTGATGTTGAAAACAACTTGAATTTATTTATAGAACACCATGCATCATGTTGTAAAGACTCTAAATGTGGTAAATGATGTAGCAGAACGATCAATCAAGCTCATCTAAGACCACTGCGAAAAAATTATGAAGAATGATGCAGAGCGCAACAACTTGCTTCAGTAAGTAAAAAAGCAATGTCCTTCCTGGTCTACTGGCGGGAAGTCATGATAACTTCCTTTTGTTGGGTCGAACCCTGGCCACGTAAAGGATTTGACCAGCGCGGTGACATAATCACACGACTGGATACGTACCACAAAGGTTAAATTCTTTAAGATATAGTTATCTGAAGGGATGCGTGATCTTGGCAAGATCATTCGTACTAGAAGATGAATGTATCTTACCTGAGGGCGGCTGATGAGGGCTAACAGCCCGAAACAGCGCTGTCCTGCTCTACGGTACGTTTGACTGAAGTGCTTCACACCGTTGGCGATGGAGAGCTGAACTTAGCCTCCAACCCAACAAGAGGAAGTCGTCATGACTTCCCCCAGTAGGCTAGGAAGGACATTGCTTTTTTCTAGTTATTGCTCTTCACCCTGGCCACGTAAAGGATTTGACCAGCGCGGTGACGTAACCACACGAGTGGATACCTACCACAAAGGTTAAAGTCTTTAAGATATATTTGTCCGAAGGGATGAGCGATCCCGGCAAGATCATTCGTTCTGGAAGATGAATGCATCTTACCTGAGAACAGCTGATGAGGGCCAATGGCCCGAAACAGCGTTGTCCCGCTCTACGATAACCTTGCTTTAAAGTGTGTAAAGTCATGACTAAACAGCAATCTGTTTCACACATGTGACTGAGATTGTTAGATTTGGAGCAATGCAACACCATTATTAAAGACAAACTTGTTATAATGCAGGATATTAATATTTATTAGAGCTTCAGAAAAGTTGTGCAATACTAAACATCTAGCAATTGTAAATACTGTCCTTAAGCAAGTAACGCTTCATTCAACAGTGCTTGCTCTCGTATTATTAGAAAACATGCAGCGTATCAACACTACTTTGGTCAATATGCTGTTTTCTTATTACCTAATCCATAATTACTACGGACTTCTTGATTCTTACTATATCGAATTGAAAAAATTATTATAAGCTTGTCAATTTGTATTTTTTGTGAAATATACACAAGGCAGCTGCTGATTACAGCTCAACGAGGGATTTGCCAATCAATACATTTATGGCTAGCCAATATCCATATATCAGTTGAAACATGTTTGATAATGTTTTTAAACCATTATTTGAGCAGTACGCGACTATTAGTCGTGACCGACTGGACGTGGGACGACTAGTCGTGACCGACTAGTCTAGAGGACTACTAGTCATGAGGACGACTAGTCGTGAAAAGGTGTGAATTGTGAGCGGACGTAATTATCGCGCTTCGGGCTAGAATGCATAAACTTTCCCACACTTCTATCAAATACGCCCCCTGCTGTGACTTATCGTGCAAATCACAATTTGTAGTTACGATTTAACAAATCATGACGAGCAAGTTAGCACCAGTGCTCCTCCCTACAACGAGCAAGTTAGCACCAGTGAGGGCAAGAAATTCTTAAAGTCAGTCAACAAGCACTTTCCACTCCATTGCAAACTACATCCAATGTCTAATCAGAAAAATATCAAGACCACCTATTCCTGCACACCTAATACAGGCTCATTCATTAATTGTCACAATAAATCCAACCTCCGAAATTACCGCCTAGTCCTCAATCCAAACCTTGCAATTGTAGAGTTCGAGCAAACCCCCCTTGAATTGCAATTGCTGTGAAAACTTCATCATAAAAACAAAGCCACTATAAACACTAGCAAAGGCAAAGACAGAAGCTGCACATCATCATTCAAGGCGAGATTCAACAATAACACACATTCCTTCAGAGAGCGACGAAAACATAACGCAACTAAGCTCTCTAAAGCCGCCTGGGATTGCGAAGATGCAAACATTGAACCTGCAATATCCTGGTTAATTGTTTTTCATGCCCATTTAAATCAGAACACTTAAAGACAACCATTTTTATTTTCCTGGCTGGCTGAAAAGCTTTTCATCATTTGCCTGGCTGAAAAGCTTTTCATTTTTAAGCCAATCAAAAAAGTCTTTGCTGAACCGAAGATTTGTACAATACCAATTTAGAAATACCGTTATAAGCGAAATCAAATTAAATCAAAAAATCTGAAGAAACGAAATCCATCCCATTGCAGAACCAATCCCAACCATCAATATCACTGTAATCCAGCTCCATGACTTGTGTTGAAGGTCATGTTGCCTTGTTAGCATTCTGATACCTGCCACCGCTGTTCAAGCTGTAATTTACAGTGTTGCTTAGTTGTACTGCACTGAGTTGCAGTCAACTTCAAGTAGAGGTAAAATATCATAGATTGTTTGTCACCAACACCCATTTTCCGTACAGCTCTTAGGTTCAGTATTTTTAATTTTAATTGTGGTTTAGATATTGTAATTTGTAGTTTTACTCCCCCCCCCCCCCTGAAGAGCCTTAGAGGCGAAGCAATGTGTTGGGGGTTTTTATGACAATAACTGATGATTGATTGTTTCATCTTTTCACAGCTCAGATGGCCGAGTGGTAAGAGCATCCGCCTCAGGAGCTGCAGATTTCTGTTTGAATCCGAGTTGGGTCAAACCAATGACTTTAAAATTGGTATTCACAACTTCCCAGCTTGACGCTCAGCATTATAGGGACAGTGTGGAGAACAACCGGCAAGTTTACTTGTTGTGCCGTTGGGATAGCAACTTAGCGGGATTGCCCTATCTTGGTGTGGTAGACAGATGGCTGGCAACTCCTGAGCAAGCTCGTAAAGTGCATTGATCACTTTCTTGGAACAGGAAGATAAATATTTAACAAAATACAAAAAATCTTGAGAGGTTTAGAGATGGGTACGCGATTTCCATCATCAGAAGTGTCGATTATGACATTTTATAAAAATGAATCTTCTCTATCGCTAAGTTGAACTTGATTATGTTTTAACTTTTTTATAACATTTCTGCAAATACATATCTTTTCCTTTATTCGCTTGAAGAACTTACGTGTATTAAAACATGCGAAACAATCGCTGAAATTGAATATGAATTGCATCAATTCAAAGACACATTCTGCAAAAAATGTTCTAACACAAAGTTTCTAAAAATGTGCTTGCTATAAATGATGCGCTCATGCCCAGTTGTCATAGACCAACACAGACAGCATGTATGCTGGTATTAAGCAAGCTACCGACCTCTTTTCCACCAAGTGTGTAACACTGAGAAATAAATGAGGAAAATTATCAAAGACCAGGGGGTAGAGCACCATATTCAGCTTTACTCAACTCAAAACACTGTATCAGATGTCAAAAGTCAGCTCATTGTCATGGAAGAGCTAGACAACTGGAAGAACTGAAAACAGATATTGACTGTGCACATCTGCCGGAAAAGATGTAACATTTCCTGAGATGGTCAGGCAGGGAAATAAGTACTGACAAGTGATTTGCATAACAGCTCCGTTTGTGCTAGAGGGAAGGTACCAACCAATATGACGTGTGTGGTGCTAAGATAGCAACTCCTTGCACGAACAGGGGCAATTGCAGCAACTCTTACATATCTCTGAAAATCACAGACAATGTTTACCAGAATCATTTTGACTAATTAGCAGACTTCAGAATGTGAATCTTGGTGTGCGGTGCGTCCACAAAACCTATAAATCCATGACTGACATCACTTTCTCTGTTCTCCTTAAGATAACCACAAAAGAAAAGTGAGGAGCAGAATCAGCCATTGTACTGAACCCAAACTTCATTGATTTGAAAAGATGGCCTCAGCCAGATCAGCTCGAGCCATACCTTTCACATCCTGAGAAAATTGGCTCTTCTAAACTGCTGTCTATCATCACGTCAATCCATATGGTCGTGGCTAGTACTGTAAGCTGCAACAAAGCCACATCTGACCCATTGCCCATCAACAGTAAAGTCAAGCAGAGCTGTATCCTTGCCCCCACCCCATTTGGCGTCTTTTCCTCCCTGCTTTTCCCACATGCCTTCAGAGAAAACATGGAAAGAGTCTACTTGCATGAAAGATCCAATGGCAATATGTTCATCCTACCAGACTTTTTAAGAGAAAACCGAAATCCAACATGTCATCTCATGAGAAGCTCTTTCTGTCATTAACATTGCTTAGGCCAGTCACACACAAGCAGCCCCTCCAGAGTCTAATCAATCACCTCGCTAATATCTGTGATGAGTTAGGCCTCATTGACAAAAAAATAATAATGAAGTATCATTCTCACAAGGAAGAGAAATCACTTTTGGCACAAGAATAATAGTACCAGTAGTTGAAAGATTTTTCTACCTACAAGCTACTGTATGATAATTAAGCAGATTATAAAAAAGAACAAGAGAAACAGAACAGCTAAAAAATTATCCATGAAATACCGGTAGTCAGTGCAAATGAAAATTGGTCGAGTTTGCAAAGCTCTTTACACCTTACCGGTAACTACTGGTACCGATACTGAATGCTTTGTTGCAAAAGGTTGAAATTATGAAGAGGTTCAAGAAGAGAATATTAGAAATTAGTATCGGCAGGCTAATAAAAATTTTGATCTGTTGCGTCAAACAAATCATGAGAAATTAAAATGTTTGGAACGTCAGTCTGAAAAGCGGGTGTGCACCTACCGCCTACTGGTGCATAAACTTAAACAAAGCCTACGGTCAGTGACAAATCACATAAAACCAGCATTACTTACTCATAATCACGGAATACTTCATTAGTTAATGTACAATAGAAGACTTCTTCATCAAGATCAAGATCTTTTGGAGGAATAATTGATTGAAAAGGCTTACGATGTAACAGCGGCATCATATCCCAATAGACTATACACTAGCCTGGTATTCTGTATTACCCAGTAAAACGATTAATTATAGATACAATACGGTACCCACTAACCACTACCAATACCAGCAGAAATGGGCATTTATCAAGATAATGTATTAACGATAATTTATTACTGATTATTGTTATCGCTCAAAACAGTTTGGATTTATCAATTATCGTACCGATATCACTTTTGCACAATGTAATACCAATATATTTTATTGCGATAAACGATTCTTCACACACACAGTGTTAAAAATCAGTGAGTTGGCGCTGTGGAAAAAATACACTGTATCCATGAAGTCTTGTTGCAATTTAGAAATTCTCTCTTTGTTTTGTACAATGCCACACTGCACGGCGGAGCACGTCAACTGCTCTCTTTTTTCGAAAAATCTTGACAAACATTTTTGCAATTTTGACTTACAAATGAAATTTCGTCAAACATATTGAAAATTTACAGCAGCATTAATCGGAAAAATTCATTGGCGATGATTTATTGATTACCCATATCGCTTTAGGGTTATTGGAAAAATTTATCAGCAACAATTTATTGATTACCGATATTGCTTTAGGGTCATTCCATGCATAATTTGAATTGGCTTGCCACTATATCACTAGAATTACCGCAGCCATCATTTTGACCATTTTTGATGTTTAATCAATCACATATTTGCTTACGTGATCGTTAGAACATTGAAACTTCCTGACTTTTCCTAACTTTTGGTCAATGTTCAGCATGTGAATTTTTATCGCATTATCTCAAGCACATTGGGGGGTAGAGAGCGATTTTCCTTTAATTATAGCTGACGGTCATTTTGACTGCAATCATACTGTGTAACTAATTTTTATTTACTCAATATTAAAATTGCTTTTTATAGCAATGGCTTTTGTTTTGATGGGATATTAAGATTATTTTGAAACATATCAGTACTGCAGATCGTAGCAAGTAATTTGCAGTCATTTAGTCTTTTATAAAGATGCCGAAACAACTATGAGTCAATTGTTTGCAAGTTCTGCTTCGATTGAAAGCAATGGCAGAAGATGATTCAAGGGACGAAGAAGGTGAATGTGGTCGCGAAGTCTCCGATCAAGATACAAATATTAGTTCTGATCAAGGTCAATCGCTAGACGAAAATGCTTCATCCGATGATTCGGATTCAGATACATTAGAACACACTGATTCTGCAAAATGCCAATTTGCTGGCTCTAACAATATAAGTGCGGACACTACCAGTCACACACCAGTAGCACCTTCAAATCCGGCAGCAATTCAGTTACTTGCTAAAAATCGAACAAAATGGGAGTTAACCAACTTTTTATCAGAATCTAGAGGTAGAGCACAACCAGTAGCACCTTCAAATCCGGCAGCAATTCAGTTACTTGCTTAAAATCGAACAAAATGGGAGTTAACCAACTTTTTATCAGAATCTAGAGGTAGAGCACAAGCTCAGAATGGCTAACCAAAAGCGAAGGCCTGACTCGGTATACAAACGCATAATAGACGGACCACTTAGTTCATTTGAGATACTCTTTACTAATAATATGCTTCCGCATATTCAACAGTGTATACACAAAACTAAAGCCCATGCAGGGTTGGAAATCGATACTCGAAAAAGTAAAGAAATAATTGATATTTGATAGTTCACCAACAAGTAAAGAAATAATTGATTTTGATGGTAGTTTAAAAAAGCAAAGAATAAAGAATATTGCAATCGATATTTAATATTATAGTGAGCGATTTTAGCTTTTTCGAAATACTGCAAACCTAGTGTTGACACCAAATGCACTTTTGCAAGCAAAGTTACTGGCACTCGCCAGAATCACAAATTTTGTCAGATGCTAGTTTCTCAACCTGTCAACTCTTCCATTTTGGCTTTGCAATTTGCTTTTGTCCATAGTTAAGATTAAAAGAGAAATACAATAGTTTTGCTGGTACAGGTTTACGGAATAATATATATCAATAATATATATCATGTTCGCAATAATATATATCATTATTGCGAACATTAGCGCCAAATAATTGCGAACATTAGCGCCAAATAATTGAAATGACAAAAGCAATGATGCTAATAAAACATTTTAAGCAAACGAATGGTTAAACATTTAAACTACAGCAGTGACATTTTGGCCTTTGATCAGAATCAAACATGATGGACCCGAATAGTGTTTTCTTTTAATTTAAATGCAATTCGGTACGCTAAGTGATAAAATTTTTCAAGTCTTCGCCCCATGCCCTATGAGTGCACTGCTCTTCTGGGCCATGTTCTTTTTAATCATTGCTTAAGGTCATAGTAGTTTACCGGGCTTGCAAGCCTTGCATGCTGTGTAAAACATGTTTCTACAATATGAGTAACTTACAATTTGTCAATTTCGCATTAAGTGTTGCACTAGTTTGGAACTGGGTTAGCGCTTTGCGTACAGTCTTCACTGTCTTCAACATTTATCAATATCAGCAACTATATGTTTGGGTATCTATCTGCTGATTGATGTGCTTATAAAAATTGACTTGGGAGTTCTAAGGCTATGAGATCGTTAAACTCTTTAGAAAAGCAAATACGCTTGTGTTTGCACAAGCACAAACCAGGCGAGAAAAAACATTTATTTGAACGAGGAGATGTACAGAATATGACGTTATATGCTATTTTGCATTTTCATGCTGCTTTATTATTTTTAACATCAATTTTTGGACTTTGCTGCAAATGCAAAAGTCATGAGCCCTACAGGCTGGCTCAAAACTCGTAGTCCTAGTGATACCATAACCCTTGCACACCGCATACCTGTCCCCAAGGGCTACAAGCCCCAAAAAAATTTTGCTCCCAAAAAGTGTTAGACTAACTAGTTTCCATACATTGAGCATTTGACTGTAGGTGTCTATTACCAGTATCAACAGTACATGCCAAGTGTGTGACATTATTTTAGATGATGTCTTTTAACAACGTTTTTGGAGGACTCCCCTTTACAACTTTTTTGTAGCCCCCCTCCAACACTCCGGACGTGCCTGTAAGACCAGCTTTGGGTATTACTTTTTGCTCAGCTTCAAGTATTAAGTAGTTATAGAGCACAGGCTTTCTGGTACAATGACCGATCGAACAAAAAGTGGAGTTTGTTCAGCAAAACTATTGATTAATTCAATAGTCAAGTGGTCTCACTGCTGAGCTTTATGCACTAGTAGCAACTCATATCAACCTTGAGTTTCCGTCTACGTTACTTCTGGTACTGGTACACTAGGTAGGCCTGTGATGGTTTTTCAGGAAACCAAAATACAGAAGGCTACCAGCTGATCACTAATTCAGTATGGGCCACCAGTAAAGCAGTAAAATCACCGGTACCTATACACCTACACTACCACTAAACTGCTAACTTTGCTTCCATAGCACAATACAGCCAACAGCTTAGGTGGCCAAGTGGTATGGAGCGTCTGTCTCTTGAGCTGTAGACTCGGGTTTGATTGCGAGTCTGGTCAAACCAATTATTTTAAAAATTGGTATTCACAGCTGCCCTGCTTGACGTTCAGCATTAAAGGGACAGTGTGGAGAACAAGCCAGCAAGTTTACTTGTTGTGCCATTGGGAAAAGCACTTAGCGGGATTCCCCCATCTTGGTGTGGTAGACAGATGGCCGGCAACTCCTAAGCGAGCTCGTATAGCGCATGAAACGCTTTCTTGTGATAGGAGGATAAATATGTAACTAACTAACTAGTTAACTATACAAGGCCTAGCTACCTACATCCTAACCAATTGAGCATTTAGCCATATGCGCTAAGCCTTTTCTGGAATTTGCTCATGGTCACGCAGTGGCTTAAAGACAAGCACCGGACATTGCATGCGGGTGCGACCATAGATGCAACACGACTTTGTTCTAGCAACTCTCAGTCCGGGTTTTGGCACAAAAAAATTATATCAGCAAAAAAGGAATGACATACCGACAAGCATTTTAAACTTACTAAAGTAAGACAAAACAATCTGGACGAAAAGAATCAATCATCAAATATCGATTTAAGCCGAAAAAAAAGTAAAGACAAGACCATATTTGATATTGGTACTCATTCAAATAAGTAAAGACTACAATGCATTTGATGAACAAAAAGTAAAGAATATTGATATTGAATATCGATTACAATCGATTTTTCCCAACCCTGAGCCCATGGAATGAATAATAGCAATAACTGAAATCTATCACCATGTGAACTTTGAACAATAACTGAAAAAGCTGAGTGAACAATAACTGCAATCAATTGCTAAGCTTTTATTTCCTTACTTATGTGCGAGTAGCATTATGTCGAAAAATCGTCCGATTCTTGAGTTTTGGGATAAAAAACGGGGGTACCGTTTTTTTCACAAGCAATGAGTAGAAATCGCTTTTGTAAAATCACACAATTTTTTCGATTTGATATGCGAAATACTAGGCTATCTAGACTTCAAACAGATAAATTTGCTTTGATTTCTACTACATGGAAGAAGTTTGTGGAAAATTGCATCACTCGCTACAAACCAGGAGACAATATCACTGTGGACAAACAACTATTTCCAACTAAAGTCTGCTGCAGATTCACACAGTACTTGGAAAACAAACCCGATAAATTTGGCATCAACTTTTGGCTAGCAGTTGATGTCTAATCCAAATATATACTGAACTCTATTCCATATCTTGGCAAAGATAAAACTAGGTTTTCTACACAAAGAAAGCTATATGAACGCTATAAAATAGCTCAATCACAGCTTGTTTCAATCAAGTCATTAGTCATGCATTGTTTGCTGAAAACAAAAGTAGACCTACCAAGCATTTCTGTCTGCAATTTCTTCATTATAAAACCAACGATCATTTTGACAGTTTGCAACAATTCTAGGTAGGGTGGATGTGTGGTAATTATAGGGTTAAGTCTGCAAATGCGAAATTAGGTACTTTAACAAAAAGAGTGTGAAAAATGAGGATGACTAAAAAAAAATTTTCAAAACTGTTATACAATTTTGGAGTTATCGCGATTTGAAAGTTTGGCCATTAGAGGGAGATTTTACTCCGTAAACGACAACTGACCGCCGCAAACTGGCCGCAAGACAACTGACCGCTGTTAAGTGGCCGCCATGCAAACTGACCGCGAAGCAAACTTGCTACCACGACAACTGATCGCCAAAACACAAGGTTCGAAAAATCACTTCGCACCATACCGCTTTTCAAATAGTTGTTTACTTAATGACCGTGTGAATTTGGTGGCAACTTCGCACGTTATCGCTTCTCAAATAGTTGTTTACTTAATGATCTTTAATTATCTAACTAATGCACAGCACTCCTGCTGTGAGCCTTGACCACCGCAACATCACAGTCATTTCCCAGACGTTCAAAAAACGTTTTCCATTAATCGCACATACGATGCTTAGACTTCCTTCTGCTGGAGTTGATATTTCAAAGATTTCTTAATTTATCGAAATGATTATTACTTTGTTTTTGATCAATGTATCTCGAGATGCTTTCATGTGAGATCTGTTCCCAAGCACCCCCACCGAGCAACCACAATGGGACATTTCTTTTATATTTTTACTTCATAATTCATACTTTGAGCGATTACAATCAATTTAGTAAATATATTATGACTTGCAATTTAGAAACAGAAGCGTTATTATGCTACAATTCACGTTTCAAACGAATGCGTTTTTGGAGCTTTAGGTTCAAACTAATTACTATCAAATTAACTTGGTCATAAAAGTGAACAACTATTTGAGAAGGTGCGAAGTTGCTAACAAATTAACTCGGATATTAAGTAAACAATTGTCGCGAAGTGGTAAGGTGCAAAGTGGTTTTTCGAGCCTCGTGCTTTGGCGATCAGTTGTCGTGGTGGCGAGTTTGCTTCACAGTCAGTTTGCATGGCAACCACTTCACGGTAGTCAGTTGTCTTGCAGCCAGTTTGCAGCGGTCAGTTGTATGTGTTTGCACTTTACAGACGCGTTTTTTAAAATTTCATGTAATTGTTTTCTTAGGACAGGTAAATACTCAATAATTGCTTCTATAAGGTTTTGGGGTCGAGAAATCCACTTTTGATGTCAAATCTGCAAAATTGTTCTCCCTTATCTGTCCAAGGGGCAAATTCAATTTGTAAGTTTTATTTTAAGTAAACTTTAATTTAAAATTTCGAGGTGTCGGTGCATGTCCGCAACACAGTTTTTTTTAGATCTGTACTACCCTTTGTTCACTTTGACATCATCACTGTGTTTTATATTTACTTTTAATGCTTAATGGCCATTTCTTCAAACTGCGCTATTAGGTTTGCTAAGTAACCATGTTGTTTTGAAGCCCACTTAATTGGAAAAGCAGGATGTAGAGACTAAAAAACGCACAGACCTGTTTAAACCAACACCGCTATTTTATTTTAGTAGCAATGCCAGTCAATTACACACTTGATTAACCTTCTTAATACAATACAATAGAGTCAGCAGACTCAACCAGAGTCAGCACACTCAAATGACTTTGCAAGCACAGCAACTATTTTCAAAAATGCAGTTAGTAACACATCCTACAAATAATTAGAATATCTTTGTTAGCATTTCTGATTTCAGACCACTAGAAAATAAACTAATACAGTACTAGTATCTATTCATTGTAATAAACTGTCAGATTTTATTGATTACCTTTAAAGTCAATGCAATCACTTCGCGTTTGATAATTATCTTCGCTCACCAAAACCTGGCACTTGGCCTGGCCAAATATAATTCAAAGACTTTATCAAATTTAGGCTAACTGCTCACTCAGTGGTGCACTCAGGGGGGTAACTAGAGGTTGACTGATTTTAGCTCGGCAAAATGTAGGTCTATTGTTTCAGTGTGAAATTTGGGACAAATGTGCGATTTGGACATTTTAAACATTTTTTGGCGACCTTAAAATCCAAACAATTTTAGAATTAGCAATGCTGCAAAAACACCTGACCATTTTCTTACAACTAAAATTTACTTCAACAAAGCTGAAGCAAGATCACGCAAATGCGTTTGCTGTAGTTGCAATACGAACAGCCAAAATAATCCCAAAAAAAAAGAAACAAGAAAAACAGGGAAATCAATACAAGATTTTCATGCAACGTTAATGTCCCCGTTCTGCTGTCATTTTTAATACTGCATGTTAAGCCAATTTTTTACTGATTTTACATGAAGTACTTTTTTCTGATCTACTATATTCCTAAGACGTTATTAAAAGTATGCTGTGCAGTCATCTTTTAAGTATATTTTTGAACCATTATTACAATATCATTCGAGATACCAAAAGAAATGAATTGTTTCAAGTTGACAAATAAGTCAAGGGAGTCCAAAGCAATATTACAGACCGCGACAACTAAAAAGTTTCAAAGATATGAACATATTTCTCCTCTTCCCTATAAATGCCGATGGTGTGAGAGACATGCGCGACATCACACTCACAGTACCAATGGTTAGTTTGGCCAAGTAGGCACTGATTCAGCGGGGGCAGTCCCCTTTTCGGTTTAATACCAATGGGGACAACATATGTTTCGCCCTGCAGTGTTTTGATAAGCCTATTGAAAGTTAAATGCATGCACAATAGCTAAAGCAGTTCTGAAACATAACCAGATAACAGAGTACAATCACAGTATTTCGGAATACAATAAATATGGGACGAAAATAGCTTAAGGAGGAAAAATAAAGCCGCTGTAAATCTCAAAACTGGACGTTTCGATAACATAAATTCAGCTGTCATCATCAGCAGTGTATGCAAGGCAGTACAAAACTGTAAGAACTAGAATTTACAATTCTAACTACAAGTAATAGCATAACCCAGGCAACGGGTCAAAATAAGTAGTATAATTATAACGTCATAAACCAAAAGCTAATAAAAGGACTGACGGAGTTAAATTAACAATTAAATAAGGAAAGAGGAGCGGATTTGGAGTCAACGTTAAGTAATGGCTCATATTTTTGAATAAAAAGTGACTCAAGAATTAATAAGCATGCAGAATCACCAGAGCTACTAAGAATGTTTGGTTTGGCAAAGTCCACTTTATGGTCAGGATTGTCCATTAAATGTCGGCACACCTCGGATTTATCCGAACTGGAATGCTCCTTAAGTCTGTTAATAAGATTATGTCTAGTCTGTCCTATATAGCTAGAACCACAAGAACACGTTAGTTTATATGCAACCCCATATTTCATCAAGGTCTTTTGCTTATCTTTCAGACGAAAGTTATGTCCGATGTTCCAGGTGGTGTCGATAATCCGTAGAATAACTCGGTTCCATGTATGCCTTGCCACTAAGGCGGACAGCTCTTTTTTGAGTTGCATTGACATGTCACATAAAAAGGGCAACCAAGCAATAACTGTTCTACAATTTTTACGTTTTTCAAGGTGACTCAACATCTTGTCATATTTACGATTAAAAAATCTCCTGACACAACTATCTGAAAAATAAGCAGGATAGCCATTGCGACCAAGCATAACCTTGATATTATCCACCTCTCAATCTCTGAACAAATGCATCCAAAAAATTAATACATTTGTTATTTTGAATTTCAGTGGTAAACTTTTGTGACAGTTTGAATGAAGTGCATCCTAACATAAAGTTTACCACTGAAATTCAAAATAACAAATGTATTAATTTTTTGGATGTTTTAGTAGATAACAGTTCAACGGCAGTTACAACCAGTACATTTCGCAAACCGACCAACACTGGATTATATTCCAAATGGAGCAGCTTTGTACCACGCCGCTATAAATATAACTTGGTCAATTGTTTGCTCGATCGTGCTTACAAGATCTGTAGTTCTTATGAAAGCATTTGTTCAGAGGTGGATAATATCAAGGTTATGCTTGGTCGCAATGGCTATCCTGCTTATTTTTTAGATAGTTGTGTCAGGAGATTTTTTAATCGTAAATATGACAAGATGTTGAGTCACCTTGAAAAACGTAAAAATTGTAGAACAGTTATTGCTCGGTTGCCCTTTTTATGTGACATGTCAATGCAACTCAAAAAAGAGCTGTCCGCCTTAGTGGAAAAGCATACATGGAACCGAGTTATTCTACGGATTATCGACACCACCTGGAACATCGGACATAACTTTCGTCTGAAAGATAAGCAAAAGACCTTGATGAAATATGGGGTTGTATATCAATTAACGTGTTCTTGTGGTTCTAGCTATATAGGACAGACTAGACATAATCTTATTAACAGACTTAAGGAGCATTCCAGTTCGGATAAATCCGAGGTGTGCCGACATTTAATGGACAATCCTGACCATAAAGTGGACTTTGCCAAACCAAACATTCTTAGTAGCTCTGGTGATTCTGCATGCTTATTAATTCTTGAGTCACTTTTTATTCAAAAATATGAGCCATTACTTAACGTTGACTCCAAATTCGCTCCTCTTTCCTTATTTAATTGTTAATTTAACTCCGTCAGTCCTTTTATTAGCTTTTGGTTTATGACGTTATAATTATACTACTTATTTTGACCCGTTGCCTGGGTTATGCTATTACTTGTAGTTAGAATTGTAAATTCTAGTTCTTACAGTTTTGTACTGCCTTGCATACACTGCTGATGATGACAGCTGAATTTATGTTATCGAAACGTCCAGTTTTGAGATTTACAGCGGCTTTATTTTTCCTCCTTAAAATCACAGTATTGTTTTGTCGCAATTTTACGCTCATGCTATATATACAAGGTTGCCATCGAATCTAAGTCAAAAATAAGGACAACCAAAAAACAACGTTTTCAGCACACATTTTTTATTTGAAATATTGAGTTAGGCTAAGTTATTTTTTTAGTGCAATATTTTCCCCCAGAAACAATTTTTTCCATCAACTGCTTGTTTTTCGATATTACTCCATGCATCTGATAGCAGCTGTAGTTCAAATTTACTTGAACTTGCAACAGAGATTTGACTGTCTTTTCACGAAGCTTGTTCCTTTCATCGATCCATTGATCCAATACAAGAGAAAACACCCTTTCCACAAAGGCGTTACTGACTGGAAGAGAAAAAACGATGCTGACCAATTTGTAAAGGAGCGGAAAAGAGTCATTTCCATCCAAAATTTTCATCCACTTGGTTTCGGCTTCATTCTTGTAGAACTCGCCATGCGGAATATTCTTGAAAAGATCATTCAGAGCCGAAACCTCATCAAATAGCTCATCTTTGATTGCCATTTGTGGATCAACTTGCTTCACTAACTCTTTAACTTCCTCGTATTCAATCATCTGAACTCTTAGCAGGGTCCATTTAATGCACCTCGGATGCTTCTCTAATCGATACCACTTACTAATGTATTCCAACATGATGGTGTAAAATTCTTGAAAGCGTGATTTAAGAAGATTAGCATTCTCTTCATCGATTGTCTTCAACAGATCAGCTGTGAATGCTCCGAAAAATTCTGAAGACTGGCGCTGCAGAATTTTGCATCTAAACGAGTCAGTTATCTCAGCCAGCTCAGGAAAAATTGTATTTGTCTTCTGCAGAAGCAATATTGGTTTCTTGAAAAGCTGGAGAGCACTGTGGAGAAATGTCACGATGACCAGTGACATTTCAGATTTAAAAAATGTCTTTAAAATACGAGGGGTTCTTTTTAGCGAAAGAAAATGCACTTGGAGTGGTTCCCATAGTTCGATCATGTGCTCAAGCACAGCATCCAAAGTGAGCCATCGAGTAGGCGTGCGGGTCGGCAGAGTTGAATAGTTTGTATTTAGTTGTTCACAAAATTGTTTGAGGCTATTCGTTCTACCCGTGTGGCTTTTGAAGTGGCTGCCAATCTTTAACACAATTGTTTCAATGTCAGTTGTAAGACGTTCTGCTCCCTTCTCTGCGGCGTTATGCAAAATATGGGCAGGGTAGCCAACTGGAATCAGGCAAGTTTTTCGCTCTCTAAGGTGATAAAACACATTGCTTTTCCCCCCCTGGTTAGAGCCTCCAAAGTTCATCGGTGCATTATCAGCACTAAATGATGTCAACTGTTGTAAGTCCAGCTCATTCTCTTTGATGCTCAAAAGAAAAAAAATTCATGATTTGTTCCGAGGTCTCACCTGGCATCGATTGTAGATCAAGAAGATGTACGTTAACTCCTGTTTTGGCACTAAAGAACCTGATCACCAGCGGAAATAGTTTAACTTCTTTGTGATTGGAGGCATCAACTGAGATTGAAAAAGGCTGGGTACCAAGGTCAGATAGCATTTTTGTTTGAGCGTAGGGAGCAAGAACACCAGTAATAATGCTCGTTATCTTTGTTCTGGCAGAAGCAAACTTCTTAGCAACCTCTAAATCGGGAAAAATTGCTTTGAATAATTGAGACGTGCAGTCATTGGAATTAAATGATTGATGATGTTTGACAGTGTGGTATGCCCACGTACCCTCAGCAGCAGCAGCCTTATAATCTATGGTTGTTGGCCGAGATGGCCTTGTGCAAAAACTTTCCATGGATTGATTTGAATCAAGCATTTGAGCACATTTTTTATGCTTTTGGGTAGCATTGCGAGCAGAAATAGCTGTCTTTCCTATTGCTTCCAAATTAATTTCACAGTCACACACGTTGCAGTGCGCGAAGTGAATGCCCTTTAAACTTCGTTTGATGTTCTTAAATTCTTTCTCAAAGTCATCACGAAAACTGTTTTTACGCTTGCTCATTGTCTTGTCCTAGCTTAAATCTTGAAATTCAAGGGAAAAATCTAAAAATATGGCATTAGACAACTGACAGCCTGTTATTATATCTCAATTTTTTAGCTGACTGCTTCTCTTCAAACACGTAGGCTAGCCATCCGCTGTACACATTTGTAATGACTTAAGGCCTAACTTATCAAACAGAATCAGCCACTATAGTCATCACATTAATTGTATTTACAAATTTGACATTCGTGTACAACTTGCCAAGTATAGGCTAAGCAAAAAGAGCTAGGCTGGGCTACTATTGCAAAAAATGCGGCTTTGACGAACACGCTTGTAGTGTTGCCATTTTAAAATCACATGGACAAGGCGATCCATATACATTTTACACCATTGTTACGCAACAATCTTGCACGAACTTGTGTGTGCTTACTGTTGTAAACGCATGCCTGCCGCGCAACATTTAGCATCGCCATCTGACTGCTATTGTAGCAATAGTTTCTGACATTTATGCTGAAAATAAGACAAAATAAGGACACATGTCCAAAATAAGTACCGGTACATTCCTTAGAAATAAGTACAAGGAATTTTTCGAAGGCACACACCTCCCAAAAAAGGACAAATCTCAGAAATAAAGACGGTTTGGCAACCCTGTATATACACGTAAAGGCAAAAGAAAACTATTAGCATGTGGTCAGCGACAATGCTACTAGTACCTCAAAAAATTGTTTTTTTAACATAGAAAACAAATTTTTAAAAGTTCTCACCCTCCTGCTATAGCCTATGCCTTTTTCTAGAAATAATCGACACCTACGCAAAGGCCACTAATTATAATTACATCAACAATGAAGTTGGGAACTGAACAACGTATTAAAATAGCTTTCAATTTGCATGCTTTGTTTCTCCTTGTTTAGTTGGAATCATAGAACTTATTGCAGCCAAAATAGCTCATACAAAGAAGAATGTGGCTCTAAAATAAATGTTTGCGTCATCATATAGACTATCGTGAAGTTTGAAAAACGATATAAACCAGAAAAAAATGCATAAGACGTCATAAATTTCTTTCGATCATTGTGACCAAACGAGACAATAAAAACTTGGTTATCAGCTAATTGCAGAAAAAACTTGATCAATGATCGAAAAAAACAGCTTGAGATAGTGAGATAAACCACGACAATTTAAGGGTTGTGCAACCCTTATCTCACAACTGCATTTATTGCACAATACTTCAATCACCACAGTTCTACCATTGGCAACTTAATTACCCTGTCCACATGTCCAATTTTAGTGTGCTTTAGGCCCACAGTTCTTGGTTTTAATTTCTGCAACGTGATCAACTTCTTGATGTCATTATCACTTTTTTAACTATGACGTTAAAAAACTGATGATGATGCAAAAATTAAAAACTAAGAATCGTGGGCTTAAAGCCCACTAACATTAAACATGTGGACAGGCTAAATACGAACTTGCGTAAAAGGTGTCTCACAAGAATGGTTCAAAAAAACATTTCGAACAGAGAAGCAAAAGTAAATAAAAATCATTATTACCATGGCATTATGCCAAAATAATAGTATATATATAGGCTATACATCAGTATATATAATTTTAAAAAAGGCAGAGGCTAAGATTATGTGACCGTAACTTTTGTTTTCTGAATTCAAAGTTATGTGACAAGCAATTTCTATCTATTTCTAGTCTATTTTTTTTTCTATTCTATTATCTTCACGAACAGTGTTACCTCTAGAGTGAGAAATTTGAGAAAAATGCGAAATTTTTGGGCAAATTTTTATGATCTCGAACCAAAAATTAATATTATAAAATGCAAAACTGAAAAACTTAAAACAAAAAACTTGAATATTTTAATGGAAGATTGTAGCTATTATCTTGGAAAAGCAAATTTAATGCAAAAAATTTGGAAAAGGGGTCCTCAAAGTAGTGAAATCTTTGGGCAGAAATTTTAATGAATTTATCATTGTGGCAAATTTGCACTAGTCAAAATCCTAGTGGGAACACTGTTCATGAACCCAACTGTTAACCCCAGGTCACACGAATCCGAATCGAACAGAAGCGATCTGAACCGAAGCCATCAAAGCAAAATGAACCAAAGCCGTGACGAGAATTGAACCTTTAACTTGTGCAGCGCTTCTCATTTTAAGCGGCGCTCTATCCACTGAGCTATCGAGAAGTTGTCGCGATCAAGCACAAAATGGAGCTTATAAACTGATGCTTGTCCAACGACTCTCACGTAACTTTGAATTCAGAAAAGAAAAAGTTACGGTCACGTAACCTTAGCCACTGCCTTAAAAAAAACATGCTGCAGCTATTCACCAACACTCCAAAATTTGCTCTCAAAGTTTTAGTCAAAAAAAAATTAAAAATCTAATGTACCGGTAGACTGGTAGACCATCAAGGACATACCGGTATATTTATGCAAATTTGACAAAAAGGGATTCCTTGACCCCAAAAGCCCCCAAGACCATATTCTTGGACGTTCAACTTTACTAAGACAGCGATCATAACAAATTTGGTAAAAGGGTCAATAAAATATCCCTCTAGTGGCCAAAATTTCAAATTGTGGTCACTCGAAAATTGTCTGTATTTGAAAAAAAATTTTTATTGGTTTTGTATTGTCATAAGCCTTATCGTATCGGTAAGCTGTGACATAAAATACAATTAAGATAATTTCTAAATGCATGCTTACAAAAATAGTTTTAAATTTTGAATTAAGCATGGAATGACCCTTTAAGAAAGTGAGATCTATCCATTACCGGCATCGCCCATGGCTTTATTGAAATTATCAATCATTGGTATCAATTTACCACAGGAAGGTTTATTTACTTATTACCTATACCTTATAATTTGTAATTATACTGTACCCAGTACCAGTAGCCTACACCAACTGTTCAGTGTTAGCCTACCAATTACTGTGTTAAATTATCATACATTACTGTTCTCTTTTGAGATGTAAACTTCCTAGAAAAATGAAAAGTTTTGGGCAAAATTTTTTAAATTTTCTTGAAGCTTAGAGACTGGAATGGTACGGTAATTTCATGGCAAATTTGAGTAAAAGTGTTTAATATTTTAGTTCAAACGTTCAAAACAAAATTTTCATACTTTGGAAACAACTTCAAATGCCACAGCTCTTAGTTGGCCACCAGCAAGCAGCAACACATTTATATCAAAGTCCGTACCATGGACTCACGGACTTTGGTTAATATTTCATTGCAAAGTTTTTTTTCAAAAATCCGGGATTTTGAAAAAATCCACCAAAACTTGCATAGAAATCCGCTAAAAAATCCGCTGTCCGTCAAAAGCAAAAATTTTCCGCTAAGTGCAAGCAAACTAGCGGATTTTCCGCTAAATTGGCAACACTGACTACGATTTTGCGCTAGCATTTCACGCTTGATTGAACAGCCTCTGAGCGCGTCGTATCAACCGTGTGCAGCGGCAGATTGCTGTACCCAAACGGTTAGGTCAATTACTTTGGGGCTTTATCTGAATTTTGGCCCATGTATCCATATATCCGGCTCAGTGTTTTTTAAGCTTTGGCTTGTGAAACTATTAAGCAATTTTGAAAGACCGCCAATTGAATTTATATCGTAAAACATGGCTTTGTACACTATTGCAGAAGCAGATTTTGCAACACCGCGCGACAATTGTGGGAGACCATTTCGGTTTCTCAAAACGCCTTAAAAAAAAAAAACACTAGCTGATCTAGCTGCTTTTTCTATCCATCCAACCAATGACATACATACCAGATACCAGGAGATCTCTTCAAGTCGAGAGATTTCCTGAGAAGAGTGTTTCTGCGCTCTGCATCGTTATCGAGCTAGACTACAGTGAGCAGTGCTCACAGTGCTCACTGTAGTCTCAGCACAGTCTGTAAATTAAGTGGTCTCACTGTAGACTACAGTGAGCAGTGAGCGCTGCCAGTGCCGTAGCAGCTCAACTTTGGGCCCCCTTCAAAAATCCTTTCAAGTCCCCTATACTTAGCTTTCGATATGAATTGTTTTAGGTTTTTCCAGGGGTAACAACTCAGTTTCTCACCACAATGCGAATACTGTGGTAAAATTAAAACATATAACGCGTTATCACTGTGTAAAAATAAAAGGTGTAATTTTAAGACAAGTTTGTTACACCCAATTCATTTTCCATTAACATCGTTTAGCTCAGGGTTTTTCTACCTTTTTCTGCTCATGGCCCACTAAAATGATAAAATATGATGGTGGCCCAATAACTTTTGCTAAAAGGTACAAAGTCAACGTGATGGCATGATTAGGGAATGCTGATGTCGCTCTCTAGTCAAGCTCTGTGGCCCACTGTTGGGCCATGGCCAATAGGTTGAAAACCACCGGTCTAGCTAGAGCGCACTTTTTCGTACACAGATGTTCTTTTGACAGCATCATAATCTGGAGATCGGGCGCATTAACTTTCGATTGACAACATGGCAAGCGAAGAACCAATCGGATGGCCGAGTGGATAGAGCGTGTGCTTCTGAGCCTGAAGTAGTGAATAGACTGAGGGTTTGATCACTAGTCAAGTCAAACCATTGACTTAAAAATTGGTATTCACAGCTTTCCAACTAGACATTCAGCATTAAAGGGATAGTGTTAAGAAAGCCGTCAAGTTTGCTTGTGCCGTTGGGAAAAACACTTAACGAGATTCCCCGATCTAAGTGCGGTAGGTAGACAGATGGCCGGCAACTCCTAAGGGAGCTCGTGTAGCGCCCCATTGCTTTCTGTGATAGGTGGATAAAAATGCCAACAAATGGAAAGAAAAAGATAGTCTGCTGTTTGCCATATTAGATGTAATAAACGTTTTAATAAATTTCAGTTTTCTGAAGCTTTGTTCAGCACTGGTAACAGTAACAACGCATTTTGTAAACTCGAGAAGCAAGGCAAGCGAGCACTTACAGGTATTACTATTGAATTAAAAGTTCAACAACGGTGTTGAAGGGAGACTGCCAAACGAGCTTGTGTCGTTCTAATCAGCAACCATCTGATATAAATATGAAATGCAATAGACTCCAGCCGTGAATCGAACCCGTCGCAAAGAATCTGAACCTGCGTGCGGTATTGCCAGATCATATTGCTGACAATGGCTGTTCATGCACGAAGCTGCTGGGTGTAAACAGCAATGCAAAAACAGAAGCGACATCACATGTCAGCTTAAAACTTTCTAGTATCGACATAATAGCCTGGTCCACCAGTTGTTTTAAAAAGTTTGCTTTGAATCTCTTCCTCAGAAGCTGTATGATATAGATTTGCATCGTAACTAAACATTCTCTTTTTCTATTTTCATTCTCTTTTTTTTTTACTTTTTGATTGAGGAAGACCGGACCAATGTCCAATTCCTGCGCTATTTCAAAAGCACACGTTTTCAAACTAGCAAATCCTTTTTCAATGGACTTTTGAATTCGATGTCAGATTATGGTTGCTGACACAGAAATAGGGTAGGATTGAATTTAATTTACCGATCGGGTGGCCGAGTGGATAGAGCATCTGCTTCTAGATTGGTGGACTCCGGGATTCAATTCCGGGTCCGGTCAAACCAATGACTTGAAAATTGGTATTCACAGCTTTTTTGGTTGACGTTCAGCATAATGGATAGCGCGAAACAAGCGGCAAGTTCGCTTGTTGTGCTGTTGGGAAAGGCACTAAACGGGATTACCCCATCTAGGTGTGGTAGACCGATGGTCGGCAACTCCTAAGCGAGCTCGTATAGCGCCCCGTCGCTTTTTCATGATAGGAGAATAAAATTGCGAATAAATAAAAAATAAATAGACAAAATTTTAAATCTGCTCACAAGGTGTTAATGAATTTGAATTTAATTTTTTCAAGAGGAATGAATTTGAATTTAAGCTTTGAAAAATGATTGCATCCAACTCTGCACCGGCCTCCTTTTTCAAGTCCTACGCGCACTCTTACACACAGTGTATTTTTTATGACATCATTATGCAGTTTATGACGCTATTTGAAAGTAAACGATAGCGAAAAATTTTAAAACTGAAATATATAGAATCTGAGCGCAAAAAATCCCATTCAACGCGATTTTTGCAATAACAATAATTTCGGTGTGATTCTGGTAACTTGCTCGAGACCAGTGTTGGGCAGGATAAACCTTTCTGTACTGAAGCGATAACGATAATCGATAATTTTAAAAAAGCCATGGGCGATAGCGATGATCGATAAATCTCAATTTCTTGAGGCGATATCAGTAATCGATAAACTATCGCCGATAAATTTTTCCGATAAATGTTGCGGTAAATTTTCATGTGTTTGACGAAGTTTGTTTTTTTATATGTCAAATTGCAAAAATGTTTATCTAGATTTTTCAAGAAAAGAGAGCGGCTCACGGATTCTGCCGTAGAGATGGCATGGGCCGCTAAGAGACCCGTCAACAAGCCGTTAACCGATATTTTTACAGGTCCACTAACGGCCCAGTTCTATTTTTTGTTTCTAATTGGGCCGCTGTCGAGCCGCTACCAATTTTTGAACTCCCTTTCAACTTTCAGTTTTCTTTTAAATGTGGCTGAAGGTTCATAAAAGAATGGGCTTTGGGCGGACCAGGCTTTGTTTTGGGGATGATTTGCTGAGTCGAAACTATCGCTATTGGGCAGGAGGTTCCGGGCCATGAGCGGTCCGGGCTGCAAAAAAGTCAGTCCGTGCCATCTCTACTCTGCCGTGGCATTAAACAAAACGAAGAGCAATTTTTTAAATTGCAAGAAGAATTATGGACACCGTGTATTTTGCCATAACTCTAACTCACTAATTTTGAACACTGTGTGCATAAAAAATTGTTTATCGCTATAATTTATCGGCGATAACAAAATATATTTCAAAAGCTATATCGGAAATCGATAAATCAAAAGTATTTTGAGCGATAATCGATAATAAATTATCGCGGAAAAATTGTTTCGATAAATGCTTATCTCTGCTCAAGACAACTGGTATTGCATAATTAGGCCTATAGTTGACCAGACTTTTTATGTATGATAGTCCATAAGTTAAGCAACTTGTGAAAGATAAGTTAAGCAACTTGTGACCATAAGTTAAACAACTTGTGAACAAGAAATTAGACTTTCTAAAATTACATGATGTCTACAAATTAGAGCTTGCTCAACTCATGCATAAGCTTTTCAAAAACAAGCTACCTAATTTATGCAATTATGATTTCTCAACGATTGAAAGAATTCATGATTATGAAACCAGGAGACCAAGCAGATCTAATTATTTTTTACCTCGAGTTTCTGAATCTACTGGGCAAAAGAAGGTTGAATTCCGGGGTGTTAAACTGTAAAACGAAATTAGCGAAATCTTAAAAAATAAACCCTTCAATTCGTTTGAAAATCAGTTTAAAGAAAATTTGATAAGAGAGTGCTGATTATATTGTTAACGCTGATCAACATTGCTTGTACTGTGCGCTATGTTTATGTGTGTGCAAATTATTTTACAGCTATTAGTATGTGTTAATGCTTTGTGTCTTTAAACAAGGGGCATCTCGACTAGAAAACCTTACGGTTATTCGACGCTCCTTGTTTCTTTGCGAATGTAAGGATTTGTTTTTTGTGCGTTACTCTGTGGAAAGAAAAAATAAACTATTACTAGTAATCCGATTTGTTTAAACAGTAGGCGAGTTCTTATGGTAAGTAGTGACGGAGTTTTCGAGGCAAGTCTCGGGTCTCGAGACACAATTTTCAAAGTCTCGTCTCGGTCTTGAACTACAAGTCTAGATCTCGAGTCTCGTAAAATTACAGTCTTGAAATGCGAGAAGTCTGGAGATTCAAAATTTTAGGTTGTGTAGGACTAAAAACACTTTGAATTTATTGGATGTAAGCATTGCAGTGCAACGCAAAAATTAAAACATTGTCGGAGACATCTAACAACATTGCCATACGTTCTCTGCCATGTAAAAACCCATCAAAAAAATATTGAAGAAAATCGGGCAAACTTTCATGCTCGCACCCGTTACGTTTTTATGATGCAGGGGTTCGGACCTCCCGAAAATGCAAATTTTTACATATTTCATGTTCTAAGTGTGTTAAAAAGATGAGTGATGCTTCAAAAGTTTCAGAATTGTTGAAACAGTAACTGTTGTATTCTTTACCACATTAATAACTCGTGGCAAATTGGGTGGATTTTAAGAAAAGTCCGAAAAATAGAGTTTTTTGATTTGGTATCTCATTCCGTCAGCTTTCCAGTAATTTTTTTATTGGCAAAGAAAATCTGCTGTAGTACGCTACAGATGAGATTGCAGACTCAGAGTAATAAATTTTTTCCTACCAACACCTGTCTTTAAAACTTGTTTCAAAAACATCTACGACTACCGGTAACAATATTTATTTATTTATTTAGTTGCATATTTATCCTCCTATCATGAGAAAGCGATCAATGCGCTATACGAGCTCGCTTAGGAGTATCCGGCCATCTGTCTACCACACCAAGATGGGGGAATCCCGCCAAGTGCCTTTCCCAACGGCACAACAAGTAAACTTGCCGGCTTGTTCTCCACACTGTCCCTTCAATGCTGAACGTCAAACAGGGAAGCTGTGAATACCAATGTTAAAGTCATTGGTTTGACCCGACTCGGAATCAAACCCAAGTCTACAGCTCAAGAGACAGACGCTCCATACCACTCGGCCATCTGAGCTGTTAAATAACCATAACAATAAGAGTCAGCGAAGATTTAAATCGCATGAAATATGAACCAAAAATCAAATCTTCATTATATTCGCGTTATTACGCCGAAGCGTGAAACGAGTGGTGAGCCCCATCTCTACGGCTTAGCGCCAGGGCAACACCCTCTGAAAAACGTCGCAGCGGTGGCTAACCGTTGGCGGCACTGTGTTCGATTTAATCGGCCCGAGAATTCATCCCCAAACATGAGCGACAAAATCGGGAGGGCGCGAAGATTTTCTGGGGTGATTGGAAGAAGCTTTTTAGGCGAAAAAGACCATGAAAGTTGTTAGGTACAAATAAATTTTCATAAAAATTTTGGTCTCGCAAATTTTTTCAGGTCTCGTTCTTGGTTCCGAACATTAGGACTTAACTCCATGACTTATTTTAAAAATAGCCCAGCCACAGCAGGTCTGTTGATCAACACATGCAGATGCTGCAGTTAAATCATTGAAAATAACCAGCAGAAATTTACAGCGCAAGAAGTTGAGAGACTGTTCAGTCATGCGGAACGGCCTGATCGAACTAAATTCAGCAAGTTTGTAAATATGTTCGTAATCACAAAATGTTAGCGTAAAAAAAGTTATGCAAACAGGAAATACTTTTAAGTTAACCACGTACACCAATTTTCACACAAAACTAAATAGCGATTGTAGCGCAATAAAAAACAAATAGTTCAAGCGGATTAATATTGGTTATTCGCGGAGCATTACTAATGTGTCTCCCTATGAGAAGTCACTGGTCTAACACACCGCACAAACATCAACAACAAGAATACCTGTAGCATGGGAATGCGACATGCATTAACCACGTGACATGCTGTTGTTGTTGTAATTGGACGAGAAGCTAAATACGCGAAAAACCATTTTCAACAAAACCGCTACAGCGTGTTTTAGAGTCACGTGATGCGTAAAGAAACTGTTAGTACAAAAATTTTGCTACAGCATGACAAACATGGATGAGGTGTAGGGGAGAGTGTGATCGATGGACTGCCACTCATAGGGGATGGGATTTACTCTGTCCTAGTTTTTGATTTTTTTGTCGCTTACCATACTGAAGTCGCTGTAGCGATTTTGTTGAAAATGATTTTTCGTGTATTCAGCTTCTCGTCAATGACAGGTAAAAGGTAAAGGTACGGGACAGCGGGTGCAAGCACCTAGCCTGTTTCCATGTCCAAAAATCTTGGGCTTTTAGCCCGCGGGCTTTGCCGAAAATTCGCGGGCTTTTCTAGCCCACTTTCATTGCGCATTTCCATGTCCAAAATGCTAAGGGTGGGTTTTGAATGCTGAACTAAATTACCGGTAGAGGCGCATAGTGAAACAGCCTAGCAACGATGTAACATAGTTTTTCTTGGCATGGGTAATGCTAAAGCTATTGTTTTTTATCGTATCAAAATTAAGAGCTGCTTAGTAAGAGTGGTTAAACAATGCATATTTGCAATTTACTCCTCCATTTCATAGGCTTCGCCTATTTCCACCTAATCTGTTTCTCACTAATTTTCAAATTCAAATTATATTAAACAGAAAATTCAACAGTAATTGAGGGAGACTGCGAAGTGAGCTTGCGCTCTTCGAGTCAGCAGTCACCCATTAAATATGTCAATTGCGATCGGCTCCAGCCGCGAATCGAACCCGTCACGTAGGATCTGTCACCTGCGCGCGGTACCGCTTGGCCATTGACTTCTTACTATAATAGACTCACAACTACGATTTTGTGCTAGCATTTCACGCTTGATTGAACAGCCTCTGAGCGCGTCGTATCAACCGTGTGCAGCGGCAGATTGCAGTAGCCAGACGGCTAGCTCAATTATCTTCGTGGCTTTATCTGAATTTTGGCTCATGTATTCATATATCCAGCTCAGTGTTTTTTAAGTTTTGACTTGTGAAACTATTAAGCAATTTTGAAAGACCGCCAATTGAATTTATATCGTAAAACATGGCTTTGTACACTATTGCAGAAGCAGATTTTGCAACACCGCGCGACAATTGTGGGAGACCATTTCGGTTTCTCAAAACGCCTTAAAAAACAAAAACACTAGCTGATCTAGCTGCTTTTTCTATCCATCCAACCAATGACATACATACCAGATACCAGGAGATCTCTTCAAGTCGAAAGATTTCCTGAGAAGAGTGTTTCTCCACTCTGCATCGATATCGAGCTACAGTAGACTACAGTGAGCAGTGCTCACGTAAGGATTTGTTTTTTGTGCGTTACTTTGTGGAAAGAAAAAATAAACTACTACTAGTAACCCGATTTGTTTAAACAGTAGGCGAGCTCTTGTGGGAAGTAGTGACGGAGTTTTCGAGACAAGTCTCGGGTCTCGAGACACAATTTTCAAAGTCTCATCTCGGTCTTGAACTACAAGTCTAGATCTCGAGTCTCGTAAAATTACAGTCTTGAAATGCGAGAAGTCTGGAGATTCAAAATTTTAGGTTGTAGGACTAAAAAAACTTTGAATTTATTGGATGTGAGCATAAAATTAAAACATTGTCGGAGACATATTACAACATTGCTATACGTTCTCTGCCATGTAAAAACCCATCAAAAAAAATTAAAGAAAATCAGGCAAACTTTCATGCTCGCACCCGTTACGTTTTTATGATGCAGGGGTTCGGACCTCCCGAAAATGCAAATTTTTACATATTTCATGTTCTAAGTGTGTTAAAAAGATGAGTGATGCTTCAAAAGTTTCAGAATTGTTGAAACAGTAACTGTTGTATTCTTTACCACATTAATAACTCGTGGCAAATTGGGTGGATTTTAAGAAAAGTCCGAAAAATAGAGTTTTTTGATTTGGTATCTCATTCCGTCAGCTTTCCAGTAATTTTTTTATTGGCAAAGAAAATCTGCTGTAGTACGCTACAGATGAGATTGCAGACTCACAGTAATGAATCTTTTCCTACCAACACCTGTCTTTGAAACTTATTTTAAAAACATCTAAGAGTACCGGTAACAATAACATTACAGAGTCAGCGAAGATTTAAATCGCGTGAAGTATGAACCAAAAATCAAATCTTCATTATATTCGCGTTATTACGCCGAAGCGTGAAACGAGTGGTGAGCCCCATCTCTGCGGCTTAGCGTAAGGGCAACACCCTCTGAAAAACGTCGCAGCGGTGGCTAACCGTTGGCGGCACTGTGTCCGATTTGATCGGCCCGGGAATTCATCCCCAAACATGAGCGACAAAATCGGGAGGACGCGAAGATTTTCTGGGGTGATTGGAAGAAGCTTTTTAGGAGAAAAAGACCATGAAAGTTGTTAGGTGTTAACATACAAATAAATTTTCATAAAAGTTTTGGTCTCGCAAGTTTTTTCAAGTCTCGTTCTTGGTTCCGAACATTAGGACTTAACTCCATTACTTATTTTAAAAACAGCCAAGCAACAGCAGGTCTGTTGATCAACACATGCAGATGCCGCAGTTAAATCATTAATAGTAACCAGCAGAAATTTACAGCGCAAGAAGTTGAGAGACTGTTCAGTCATGCGGAACGACCTAATCGCACTAAATTGAGCAAGTTTGTAAATATGTTCGTAATCACAAAATGTTAGCGTAAAAAAAGTTATTCAAACAGGAAATACTTTTAAGTTAACCACGTACACCAATTTTCACACAAAACTAAACAGCGATTGTAGCGCAATAAAAAACAAATAGTTCAAGCGGATAAATATTGGTTATTCGCGGAGCATTAGAGCTGTTGGTTAGTATACATATCAGTAGTTAACACGAATCTCGGCAGCGTGGCGCAGTAGTTCGCAGTGTCGTTTTTACGACGACTTTGATCGCAAGGTTGTTGGTTCAACTCCCAACCTAGTCGCGTTGTTGCGTCCAAAACTTGAAAACAAAGGCAACTCCTAAGCGAGTTTGGATTCGTCCTACGCATAGCGCCTCCGCAGCTTTTTCGTAGCAGGAGGATAAAGATGAAGAAATCAAATCTCAATAGCCAGATTTAAAGCAGTACCGGTAGGCTTTTTTTTTTGGGAGAGATCCACTGCTTGCACCAAGTGCATTTAGCCAATGAGCTTGCAACTAAAACAAAAGATCACTCGTGGTGCCCACAGCTGTTTGGCAAGGTCGTATACCAATAGTCAACTTCGTCATCGTCATTGCTCAAAATGAAGATTTTCGCGTCTTTTTATCACTTTGCCGTGCGTTATTTTTACATCGATGCGACTAATTCCACTCTGCTCAGGGGAGTTACTAGAGACCGAGCTAGCTGCCCCCCTCAAGAGGACGAATTTCCGATTAAAACTACAACATACAGTAAGAGAGTGAAAATTCTGGCCAGTTTGTAGAAACGCTTCGCCTAAAACTTATCCTTTTCCGTGACAATCGCAAAATCGTTTTTGTACCGAAATAGCTGCAAATACCCATTGCCAACCTAGAAATTAACAGGTTGATCGTCACAAGCCGGCTTATACAAGCCAGAAAATGCAGTCTTTAGCACGCTGAACTCCATAGCTGAAAGCGAACGATGACATAAACGTTATACGTCGTCCAGAAAACAATCAAATTATTTGTTCAACTTGAAGGCTGTTTCAGGTAAGTCTAAGCTCCAGGCGTGGTGCTGCGCATACCGGTATGAAAAATGATGTGCAACAATTTAAAGAATAAAAATCCACAAGTGCATAACTGCTGGAAATGCCTTTTATTTTGCAGCGTCAACCTCTGAGTTGACGTAATAATAACGTGATGAGAATAAATCGGGGCGGCACGAGCAAACGCAAGGAGAAAGCAATAATGTACGCTGTAAATTGTTTGCAACGACTGTAAGCATGGGCGTGCCTGGAGGAGGCAAGGGAGCAGCACGCTGTTGGGACGAAAGATCTTTTTTTAAAAAACCCTCTTAAAGACGTTTTTCAGAGGACGCTGTGAGGCAACGTTCTCAAAAACTCGCGCTACACAAAAGTTTGGCACGCCCCTGGGTATAAGATCAAGTATGGTCCACAATCATTACGCCAAAATAATAAGGAGCAAATTCAACTGGATCATTGCTAAAAAAGTTTTCTCGGTAATATTATAACCAAACAATCTCTACACCAACCACAGTCATTGCATGAATTACTTAAGAAGCAAATCTGCAGACTTCATCAAAACAGTTGCGCTGGGAGAAATTACTCCAAGCGTACTCTAACGTTATGATCACGACCTCGAGATGGAGGTATATGAAAATCCAAGCAGAATATGTTTTATTTTAATTTGAATTCTTATCCTTCCATTGGCAAAAAGCGATGGAGGCGCTATTAACGAACTCAATCAAAAAACGCATGGAACCTGGTTACAACTTAAAACGTCGGAATAATGTTAAATGGGAACGCCACAAGTAACCTTTTTAATATCATGCAGGGAGTAATGAATACCAATTCTCTGGTTTTGCCCGACTTGTATTTGAACTTAGGTGTACGGCGCCAGAGGCAGTCGATCTGTTCACTTGGCCATTTAAAAAGCTTAAAATTTATAAGAACTCGTTTACAACCTTTAAATATATACAGTACTTAAACATCTAGTAATTTGAAAGCTTAAAACCAGCTGCTTGCGTAATCTGGTGGAAAGCAAGCCTTGTGCTTAGATGCAACTTCAATTGCCAGCAGGCAAATCACAACAGAACAAATTATTTTCGCATTGCGTTCGAAAAGTCCATATCAGGCTACGTAATGGCCCTGTCCATAACATGTTTTTGTTCAGAGTCAGGTATGTAACATCATGTCGGTCTTTACTGCTTCCACTTTCATTTTTTTGCCATGAACTATCCTTCAGCAGAGCTTATGGAGGAAAATCCCGCTTCAAAAGAATAAGGTAACCATGAAGTTTTCCATCAATTTCTTACATTGGGTTCATTTTAGTTGGAAGCAAGCCAGTTCATTTGCACTTTGCATGTGCAATTCACGTGAGCATCTTGGTCATTGCATATGCGTTTCTTTTACAAACAGCTCTTGACAAAATCCATCTCACCGGCACTAAAATGCAAAAAAATAAGATGTAAGTTTGCATAGTCAGCTACAGGCATACTTTTGCTGGTAGTTTGGTTCTTTGAAGCGGTAAAGCAATTTCGAAAACAGTATATCTCGCTTTTAGATTAAATCTTTCATCAGTTTCGAAATTTGAAGAAGAGAATTACAATCAAGACTTTGCGATAAGCTGTTGAAATGTTACAGCTTAGTAGTCGTTACTTAGTGCATATTTATCATCCCATCTTAAGAAAGCAATCACGGTGCTATAATAAGCTTGCTTTGGGGTTATTGGTCACCTGCTAAGAGGCGGAAAATTCCAATAAGTGTTTTTCCCAAAAACACGAGTAAACTTGCTACCTTGTTCAAATCACTGTTCCTTTAATGCTGTGCGTTGAGCAGAAAAGCTGTCAATACTAGTTTTAATAACATTGCTTCGACCAATCAAACCAGAGTCCCACAGTCCACTTGGCCACCAGATGTTCACATACAAGTAGCTATCAGCTGTCTTCACTCTGTACCTGCTGCAATTTACGACTAAAAATATAGTTTGGTACATCATAACTGTTGCTAATGATGATGATATCATAGCTGTTGCAGAGTAATACAGTTTGTACAATTATTATTTACTACGACTGCAACATAGCACAACTTAATGCACATACAGATGTTGTAAAGCCAAACACAACAAAATTGCATTTACCAAGAGCGAAAGTAGCTCTCATACACAAATATCAAAGTCTGCTCAAAAATTTATTTCACTGATAATTCATTGGATCAAATCAGCAGCAAATTTCACACTGCAGTTTGCATGTAACACATTTACAAAATGTTAAGCAAAGCTTCATAAAATACTAACCAGGATTTGTCGTAATTTTTTTTTAATCCTGATAAGAATATAAAACCAACGTTTTAATCCCACTTTTAAAACAAGTGAGTCAAAAATTTCACTTGCTGGCTTCCGTAACATGTTTTCAAGAATTTCAACAAGCAATTAGCAAGTTTTCTGATTTCTGAAACATACTAGTAGCACCATATAATCTGAAATTGAAAGATTAAGGAGATAATCTATTTAAATACCATCAATATTGAATATGCCTCAAATTATTTTCATTTATTTCTGCAATGACATCATGTCGAAAATACCAATTCTTAACATAAGTAAGGTACCAGTGAGTTTTATTCTTTAATATAAATGTGACATGTCTTTGTATAGTGCCTTCCTCTAACAAAAATTCAAAACAAAAGCCCTTAAAATTGCACAAAATATAGCTAAGCCCTTGGGCAAAAAATATATTACGAAAATGTAGCGCACGCGCTAACCCAGCCACAAAATGATATACATTTTTTAGTTGGTGTTTAACTTGTGGCTATTTATGCTATTTGTCAGGGTATGGTCTATTGCAGGGATGTCCAACCTTTTAATTTAATGGGCCGCATTGCAAACTTAAATATTTAACTGGGCCGCAAAATTACCAGAATATCTTAATACAATTTAAAGGAAAAATTACAATATAAACAAAACCATGCGAATACAGTTTATTTACATTATTACAACATTGTAAATATTGTAATGTTTTTATCTAGCTATGCATAAAAAAACATTGAATTTAATTAACCACATTCGACCAGATTCAAGAAGCAAATAACACGTAGAATAAAAATTAAAGTTTCTCTAACGTTGCTAATCCAAACTAAGTAATTACCCAACACAAAAATTAACTTAAAAGAAAATGCATTCGCGGAAATTAGCCGATTTAGCCCTAGCGCATAGCAATTTAATATAATAACGTGACAACCATAAATAGGTATACTAAGCCATAGTTTACTGAAAATGTATTTTTCTCAACAACAAAGAAAATTTAAAAATCAATTAATACAATTAACTAATGTAATAATTAATCCAATAATGTTAATTTATCGACTATAACAAAAGTCTCGTCAGCCTTGCTACACACAGCCAATCCAGGCTAAACTCATTCCACACTGAAAAGACTCTTTTTTGCATTGCTTTACCTGGACATCTCGACTTCATCTCTTTTCTAAGTTGCGCCCTATTTTTAGCAGGCGACTGTCCCCAAACAACGATAACCAACGAAAGAGCCTATAACTACTAACCCACAACTAAGTTACTGGTAGCCTAACTAGCCCACATCACTAGAATCCCCCATGGCAACCCACTCATTTGCAGCTGCAGACGCGTTTCGACCTTATTATGGTCTCATCAGTGCAGCATAGCAACCGCCCACCTTCCTTAAAAAAAAAAATTTTAACCGTCAAAAGAACTACACACCCCAAATCTAAGCCTCTACTCGTTCTGCTCAAGGTAGAACATTTGAAATAAAACCTTCAAGGAATTAGTACATGTTGGATTATGATGTCACAGATTCCCTGTAAACAATCGAAAAGAATAGAAATGACCGGAATTTTGAAATCTGGAATTTATTATCGGAATTTACTATTGAAATTATTGGAATTTATTAATGAATTTATTATTGAATTTATTATTGAAATTGGAATAGAAATGACCGGAATTTATTATTGAAAAAGAATAGAAATGACCGGAATTTAGAAAATGATAAAAATTTATTATTCAATGTTAATTTAGTTTTGATGGCCTTCATAAATTTAATGAGTCGATAGTGGGCCGCATCAAAACATTGAGTGGGCCGCAGTAGGACATCCCTGGTCTATTGCTAGCTTGTGTCAGTAACACAAGTGAACAATAACAATCAGAATGTTATTTAAGTAAATAAATGCGAGCATGCAGTTTGCATGTTTCAGCGTGAAAGGGATAAGAGTCGTTAAGTCTATGATTAACAGACTAATTAACACTTTTCAACTGACATAGTTTTTTGTAATAACATCAAGTTAGGACGTAGCAAATTATGACCATTAAAGAACTAGGCTTCTGTTACTGAATACCAAGTGATAAATGCCACAGTTGAATAAATGCCACCAATTTTAATATATATATATATACATACCGGTCAAGATTAGACATGGGTAAGGGTACTAGATACTAGGAGTATCAGTGGCATAAATTACCCACAAGCAAGCTTTTAAATATCGAAGTGGCTATTCTTACGGACTCGTACAAATAAGGACTTTGTTTAGTTTACTACTTCGTCATGCTTTCTGGATCAGGGTCAGCGTAAAGCGATAATCTGATAATAGAATAAACTAAGTGCTTATTTGTATGGGCCTGGACAAATAGTACGGGCCTGTACAAATTGTACGGGCATGTACAAATATTTGTACCAATTGTACGAGCCTGTACAAATAGCCAGTGCTGCCTTTAAATATTCAACTGTTTAAGGTCATCAAAAGCAACTGCAACACTAACAATACTTTTCGCAATTGAGTGAATAAAGTACAGTAGGCCTATGCTGGTAGCATGCAGTACCGGTACGAAAGTTGCTTGCGTAGCATTACCTATGTCACTCAATGCTGCGACATGTAAAAAGGCCAAGGCTGACCCCTTTATAATCAAGTAAAAATGAACCGATACCGCCCATCGGTACCGGTTGTTTTTGCAACTAGACTAGGCAAACAGAGCTTCAGAACTTGAACAGTAAATTGACTTTACTCTTACCAGTATTTCAGAATAGCAAAACAAGGTTAACTGGCTAATAGGTGAATTCAGTAACCAGCCTAACCAGTTAACTGCCTGAGTCAAGTTGAATTTATCAACAGCTCAACTCTAATTTCAACTTTTATGAAGCTAAATTGCCCCAAACCTACATTTATCAGGTAATCATACGCCAACTTCTTAAATATCAACAACCTGTATCACAGTCTAAGCAGTAGACCTTACGCAGCAACTTTCTCAAAGCCCACGTTCTTAGACCATTTATTTAGATGCGGCCAGCAAAGCCCACGATTTTGCTAAAATTAGCCCACAAAAAGCATGACTCAGAAAAGCCCGCGGGCCATAAGCTCACGATTTTTGGACATGGAAACAGGCTAATTGTTTAGGCCATTTTTAATTGTCGGCCCATTACAATTTTCAATCACGAATGATTGAACGCTGTTAAGGGACATGTATGACATACAACACATACACAAAACTCTTCGCACTTCCGCTTGTACCGACCCAGGTAGCAGACATTGGCGGCTTGCCAGCGGCGCGAGTTCGTCCGCCGCCAATATCATCGGCGGCCCGCTCTCGGAATCCGACGGCGGGGCGACGACTTTTTGCTCATCGGCACTCTATCGGCGCGATATCCGTTTTCCGCCCATAAATCGGCGGCGCGCTGGAGTTGCGCCAGAGAATTTCCGCTTGAAAAATATAGCCTACGGCGGCCCGCATTCGAATTCCTACGGCGGAGCGACTACTTTTTGCTCATCGGCGCGACATCCGTTTTCCGCAAATAAATCGGCGGGGCGCTGGAGTGCCGCCAGAGAATTTCCGCTTGAAAAATGCAGCCTACGGCGCCCGCTTTTGGAATTCTACGGCGGCCCGCGTTCGAAATCCAACGGCGGGGCGACTACTTTTTGCTCATCGGCACTCTATCGGCGCGACATCCATTTTTCGCCAATAAATCGGCGGCGCGCTGGAGTACCGCCCGAGAATTTTTAGTATAGCCTTCGGTGGCCCGCTTTCGGAATCCTATCGCGACCCGCCGGATAAAATTAACTTCGACCCGCTGGATGAAATCTACTTCGACCCGCTGGACGAATTCCACTGCAGCCCGCAGGATGTATTCGACTTCGACCGGCTGAATGAATTCTATTTCGACCCGCTGGACGAATCCTACTGTGACCGGATGGGTGAGCTCTGTTTCGACGCGCCGAATAATTTCTACTTTGACACGCTGTATGAATTCTTCTTCGACTTACTGGGTAAAGGCCATCACCCAACCTAAAACATACTGTATAGGCCTACGTTAAATCGCTTCGCGCTATATATCAGTCATGAGCCTGCTAATTTGTTTACTCGGCCCAGAGACAAAGTCTTATTATTTGGACTCGTTTCCTAACATTAAATGCTTCATTCTATCCTCAATATTCAGACAATTTCCAAAATTGTCCACTTTTTATTCATTTTACAACATAATTATGAAAACTCGAAACAGAAAAATCTAAAAGTTTTGGTTTGGTTGACTTTTTCAAAATTTTTATCGTCAACGCTCATAAAAATTTGTCCCAAAATCAAAACTAGAATTAATATAAGTTACTAAAACCATTTTAGGAAGCGGTTGAGTTATTGTTTCATCATCCAATAGCTTTCTACTGCAGCAAATTTGCAATGCAGAAAAATTGACTGCACTTGAATAATAATTTCGTTTAACCACTTAAGTGCGCTTTATAATCTCAAAAATTACACCAAATCTCGCTTAAAACCATCTTTAAGCTTCGGAACCTCTCACGCGCCCTTGTAAGCGATTCTTTGACACTTTATGCCACCGTTTTACCCAGTGCTCCATCTGTGAGTCAATGTTTTGTTGTTGAATTCGCACAACGCCTGAAATGCAATAAGCATATAACATTGTTTGAGAAAGCATGTAATGCAATAAGAGTGTTCGCCTCTGGAACTGTAGACTTGGGTTTGATTCCGAGTCGGGTCATACCAATGACAATAAAATTGATATTCCCGCTTTCCTGCTTGGCACTCAGCACTAAAGGGACAGTGTGGAGAACAAGCCGGTAAGTTTACTTATTGCGCCACAGGAAAAGCACTTAGCGGGATTCCCCCCATCATGGTGTGGTAGACAGATGGATTGATCGTTTCTTATGATAGAAGGAAAAATATGCAACTAAACACAATCAATCAATCAAATTGTTCCATGACGCAAAGCGCAGGGGGAAGCGGTGAAAGACCAAATGGTCACCTTAGTCTACCGCATCCAAATGCAACAGTTTACGATTCATGAACAAAAAGGGGGAAAAAAAGAACAAAATAAAATCATCATTGCATGATGGCACAGCTTCAATCAGACTTTTAAGTTACAGGTCAACTTAATCGCATTGGCTTGCAGCATCGAAAATCAGCAGGTAAAAAATTCAGAACACCAAGAAACTTATCATATGCTCAGCAAACCAAGGTACAAAATTAATCAGAGGTACAATACGTTGATAGTATAATTGTTTTGAAATACTTTTTAAATTTGGAAAAAGATCAGCGTCTGTGCGTTAGAGGAATATCTCTTCATAACTCTAGACAGATGTGATGTAGCGTCTTTCTCCTTATCTCCAAACCAACAAAAGATTGGAAATATACGTTGCGAGTTTTTGGCCTAGTGTTGTAGTTGTTGACATCTTAACAAGATGTTAACAAAATGATAACAAGATGTTAACATCACAACATCTTAACAAGATGGCAGTTGCAAGCAACTACTAATTGCTTCCCGTTAGAATTTTCTGGGGGCCCAAACATCCAGTTGGGTGATGCCATAATGCAACACAATTACATATTCGTTTGGATTTTACAGTAGAATTTGCCTATATCGACTTCGGCTATATCGACAGTTCGTCTATATCGACACTTTTCTGTTGGTCCAGGCGAAATTCTTATCTTTTACGTGCATTCGAGTTCACCTATATCGACTTCGGCTGTATCATCAGTTCGCGTACATCGACACTTTTTTTATCCCCAAGAGCATGTTGTTCGTTTATAGTGACAGCTGCAGCCCTTCTTTTCACTGCGGAACGTATGGTAGTTTGTTTTCCCCGTAAGGACCTAGTGATATCATAGACCAAAACACCATTTGCAAACTGATGAAACAATAAAAATGATTGTTGACCTATAAAAATCTAAAGACTACATGGAATTGCGATTTAAAACTGAACTCGAATGCACGTTCGCCTTATAAGCCACAACTTTTATAGGCCACGTTTTAAAACTGTGAGAAAAAGAAACCGAAGACAACGAGCGATAACGAAATTGCAGGGATAGAGAAATTTCTGAACAATTTTTATTCGCGTTTCAAAAATGAAGGGATATGGCCTATAGTACAACTGCTACTATTTTTCACGATCTTGTTTGCGTTAATCTTAGCCAAGTGTATGTGAAAGCACCATATTTAGCGGCAATGTTGATTAGAGCACACAGTTAAACCTCACCAGGCCCTTATACATTGAACTAAAGTCAGAGTTTAGAAACAAATTAGTAGAATTCAGCTATATCTTTGTTCCCTTGAGGTGTCAATATAGGCGAATTCTACTGTATTAGGTTTTGTAAACTTTGTGATTTTTTTTATCCTTTGACACCAAGTCACGCGACCTGACTTGCCCATTCACCAAGCATAGTGAGACCACAATATAACGCACCCATACTGAAGATTTGAAGTTTCTATCTATCGTGGTTTGGATTTTATGAGGTTCGATAAATTTAATGAGTTTTCGACTTTTGACCCTGAGTCACACGACATAGAGCGCTTATAGTTGGTGACAGTGCAAGTATCTGGTAAGGCACACCAACCTTGAAAATTCTAAGTTTCTATCTGTTTCTAATCGGTAGTTATAACCCAAAAAACACATTTGCTTGTTTGAACTATGACCTCAAGTTATGTCACATGAAGATAATCACTGTGAATATGTTTTTTACCCTCATTGAGAAGCATTAAATACTTTATAATTTTGAAGGTCCTACCTATTGCCATTCACAAGTTATTAGCGTTACAAAAATTTTCAATTTCTTTAATTGGCTTTTGACCTTTAACCTCTAGACCGCCACCCTCCCCGTCCCCCCAAAAAATCACATTGAGGTCTATCATCCCTGAAAATTTCAAGTTTCAAGCATCAGGGGTTCAAAAGCCTTGGGCTGCACAAAAAAATCTTTTGAGATTGGTTTATTCGACCTTTGACCCCAAATTTCGTGATGTGAAGATAATAGCTCTGTAGTTTACTGCGCATGCGCGTCAAAGCGATTTCTGCGTGAGTTGCCATAAAGGGATTAAGTTTCTATAGAAATAAATGGCAACTAACAAGAAAAGCTTTGTTTTTTCGTATAACAATCGCAAAACTTTTGGATGAGTGAGCATGCTGCGTAGTAAATGTGCGATAAAACCTAAAAACCATCTTAACCAAAAGTAGGCCAATTGGCTGCGTAAGGTATATTTTTGTAGAGTTTACTGTTTACCCTAACGGCTATGTAGGCATTTTTCAACTCTTCAACTGCGACATCATTCTTATAATTATAATAAATGAGTTTCAATTTATTTGCAGAGCACACTATTTAAGCTTTATGATTCGTTCAGGTTTAAGACAAAGTACAAGCTTAATAATTAAGCACTCTGCAATTTGAATCGTCAGTAATATAATTTGTAGACAATTTAACCATACCAAACATGAAGGCGACCTGTAAAATAACGCTGTCTGCGGTAAGATTTTGCACAGGTTTCTCAGTAAAGCAATTTTGAATGCAAAATTACGAAAAATATCAAGTCTGAACCTGAGAGAGCCAAGTTACGCGCTTCTTATGGTTAAGATAACCTAACGTAATTCCAGTTAGCAAATACCAGAACCACCGGCATCAAAAGCAAATTTCAAAAAATATTTCTGACTATAAATGTTTTATAAAATATTAATAAATGAATATCTTTTGTTTTACAGAACAAAATAGCTTTTATTTCAACAAAAAAAGCAACGCAAAACAACGATTTTACTATAGTTTACCATACGCGAACTGGATTTGATGGCAACTTTTTGTTAAAATTCCTTAGGCTTGATTTAGCGTTAGTGTGAAAAGAGTCTATTATTGTCCATATTGTTGTTCCCACATTGCTATGCATATACTCTCAAAATTTGAAGGTCCTACCTGTTATCATTCAAAAGTTATTAGGTTATGATAAGTTTCGTTTTTAAAAACCTTTAATCCTCTTGACCGTCACCCCCTAAAAGTTGTTAGACACAAGTTCATATTGATGTCTGTCTTCCCTAAAAATTACAAGTCTCTAGCATCAGCGGTTCAAAAGTCTCAGGCTGAATAAAGATAATCTTCGATCTTTTTGAGGTACTAAATTGTTCTATATACTTATTACATCATCGATTTTCAGCCACTGTTACCTCTAAGATTTTAATTAGTGCGAATTTGCCCAAATATGAAAATCACTAAAAATTTGCCCAAACATTTAAAGGGTGTAAGTTAAGGTTTGGAACAATTTTTGTTAGAAATAAGTATTTCTGTGGTGAAGCACTTTCATTTGACACAATAAAACTTGAGTTCTTTCAACTAATTTGCTTCTAAATCATGATAGCAAATCTCAAAAGGTAAAAAATTTTGCCCTGAGTTTCTCATTTTTATCAAATTTCGCACCTTAGAGGAAATTTCAACCCTAATCGCATGGTATGGTTACATAGTGCCACTGCTAGTCAGTAGTGTAGAGTGATAGGCTTAGGCTACCGGTGTTCCAGCACGGTTAAAAAATTTATTTGGTAATAATCCTCACCAAGATTCGAACCCTCATTTCAACCTTGTCGCTTGAGTGTTGTCGATGACGGGCACTCAGACTCCCAGCTGCAACTTCCTTGCAGTTAAGCAACCTGCTGTAATTCCACGCTTTTTTTTGCAACCTTTTTTTATTTTTATGCACTGTTAACTGCTATAAATGACACCTTGGTGCAGACACTTTGTGTATGAGAAGCTAGCACGACGTTTAAATTTCTTTAAGTTCAAGCTACTTTGTTTTGGAGTCGCGATTGCAGTAAGCCGAGTCCACCTTGATTAATTTTTGCTGCAGTCGCTGGTGACATTTTCGTTGGATTTTATTTATTAACGATATATTTTATCAAGTTGGTTAGATCTCTTGCTTATAGTCGTCAGTAACAAGTGCAGTGAAGGATCGCCGAAAGGCTGTGCAAAACTCATTCCGTAACGTAAAAAATTAATCATCAGGACTGGTCGTCGTGCTGTTGACTTGGAAGCTTGAACAACTCGGCGTTGTGATTGGAATTCCATATTATCACCATTTTTACCCGTGGACTTTGGCTTCAATTAAGCGAACACTTCAATAATTGATTCGTTCCGTTTTCCCTGGCTTTTCATGATTATTGTTTGGCTTTGCTCGTTTTTCCTAGTTCCTTCTGCTGGTCCCTTTTTGGTTTGAGAATCTCAGACATTGTTCCTCCCCACTGGTTTCTTAAGAGGTAACCTCTCGTTTGCTTTCGAGCTACGACTGATGATTTTCACCGGTGCATAAGTGCAACCCATTTGTGAGTCTTCCGTCGCTGGCGAGTTTTGTGTTGGATCCCGTCGGTCGTGATTCTAAGGCAGTGATTCTCAACCTGTGTGCCGCGGCACACTGGTGTGCCGCGAGAAATTTTTTAGTGTGCCTCGTATATTTTTGTCTTTGATCGTTTGTACGACTAATCTAGTATATTTTTCTGCAAAACCGAATTGATTTATTCTATTTTGTTGGCTCAATAAAAAAATTTTAGTTGTTTTTCTCATACAATTGTTACGTCGTAAAACATGCTTCATATATCTTCAGCTTCCGATTCAGCGGACAGAGAGTTATCAAAATGCATGTGGCAAGTAACATGAAAAAGGACATGAGTGTGTGATGAGTTAAAAGTCTCAGCTCCGAACGCAATCCAGCCTCCTTTAATTTAAGAGTTACCATTATTTCTCATTTACAATTGTATTTTCGATTTTTAATTCTGCAGTTTGCTGTTCGTTTGAAACCGTAGAGAGGACAGCGCTGTTGCGGGCTATTAGCCCTCATCAGCCGCACTCAGGTAAGGTTCATTCACGGTTCAGAATGAATGACCTTGCTGGGATCCACCATCCCTCCCGATAAATATACCCCAAGAGAATATAACTTTTGTGGTACGTACACTGCTACGTCATACTCCAGTTAAATCCCCTTAACGTGGCCGGGGTGAAGAGCAAACACTATAAAGTAATGCCCTACCTGGCCTACTGTTATAGCCTCCGACCCGACAAGAGGATGTCGTTATGACTCTTTTTCAGTGGGCCAGGAAGGACTTTACTTCATAGTTTTCGTTTAAAACTATCGAGCAGAGCCAGTATACAAGCCTAATCGTGTAGCTGCTTATCGATATCGAAGGATGCAGCAACGTGGCTTGGGTGAGAAAAAAAGGGTGAAAGAAGATAGTCTGATGATCTTGGTCGCATATCTAGCTCAGCTAAGCTTGCGAAATTGTGAAAGCTATCACATTCTAGTGAAGTCATGAGGTTAAACGAGATAAAATTAAATCAAATCTTCATTGTGCTCGCGGTATTACTCCGAAGCGTGTACGAGTGGCGGTGCCCAATTCCGCGGCATAGCGCCTAGGCTACACAGTCCTGAAGAAACGTCGCAACGATGGCGAGCCATTGGCGACACTGTGCTAATTTGACCGGCGCGGGGTTCGAACTCCAGATTTCCCGCATCGAGAGCGTGCTTTGTGCGCTTAATAACTGAGAAAACTTCAAGTGAAAACCACGATATAGTGAACCGTCCCATGAAACAGGTACGTTCGAGTTTTAAATATTGTCATGTGAAAGTGTGCCGCGGATGAATTTTTGATTCTTTTGTGTGCCTCAAGCACAAAAAGGTAGAGAACCACTGTTCTAAGGTTTTCGGTTTCGACTTCGTGGTAGACAATTGTCATTTGGAAATCTCGTACGTTTCCGATTTTGAGCCGTTGCTGATCAACAACACTACTGTTCCATAAAAGACTTCGAAACGGTGACGTTATTGTTTATACCTATCTCTGCATTATATGTTATTTAGTGGTGATATTTTTTGTGTTCCAGTATACTATTCGTGGTGTCCAAAAGCCATCATAGTGATAACATAAACACCAGTTTTAAGTCCTGCGCTATGCCTAAAGGCATAGGGATGCTCTGGCCTTAAGTAGCAATGTTTTACCTACCCTACCGGTAGCTGGAAAGAATGTGGATAAGGAGTTTAACTCGGCCCCAGAAACTTTTAATATTGATAAGGGCGACCATATCGTTGACCATGCTAAAGCTAGTCAAGTAAAAAGCTTCGCTTCTGTGGAGGTAAATGTTACTCGTAAACTTTTAACGGTTCATCGTCGCTTGGTGAACAGAATCACCCGCATTATTTCTGCGTTAAACCTTTGCTCATCGAAAGAGCAATTTAATATTGAGTATCGCGAAGTTGCTGAAATGAAAAAAGAACACGCGAAGTTTCGCAAAGCTGTTAGTGACCTTAATGATACAGATTTACTTAATCAACTCTCGCAGCAATTGTTGACAAATATGAGACATGTATGACGCTTACTGAAACACTTAAACTGCGTTACGGTGACTCGAGTAAAAATGATTTTTTTTACGAGGCAGGCAGTGATTATGACGATCTAGAACCCACAAACAGTGTTTCTTGCTTCACTGCAGAACAAATAAGCGTATCGTCAAGTAAATTGTCTGAAGTGCGGCGGATTGAATTGAACCGTAGACGCTATGAGCTTCAAGTTTTAGTAGAAATTGGCAAAATCACGTAGACGCAGAGCCGAGGCAGAAGCCGAAACTCTCAGGCACAAGGGTAAAGCGATGGCTGACGCAGAGGCGGCAAAAGCGGAAACCCTGGCAAAGTTGCGCCTTGAAGCCATAAACCTCAAAACTCAAGAAAAGCTCGAAGAGTGTTCTGAACGGGGTTATCCGTCTCTAAACGATCTAAAAGTAGGTTAGGTTTTTCTAAAACTTACGGTTATGATTTTTGTGATTCACGATTAGGAGAAATTGACCTTAAACTTAGGCTTGGCTTAAACGCTGATAAAGCTAAACTTAATGTTGACTCGTTTGTTAAATCTACTGTCGAGGACATGATTCTGACGAAAAAGATGACAAAATTGCAACCTAACCCCGTATTTAATGTTGCTACATCGTTAGACACTAAACCCGCTGTTACTATTTATCTTAATGACGTGTTTGCTGTTGGCTCTTCAGCTGGTTTGAACCCAAATGCTAGTGGTTTTGCGCCGCAGCGTACATCTGCTGTGAAAGGCTGTCAACGCACTGCTGTTGCTCGAAGTAATGACGAGTACTTATAAGAATTAGATCCCGTGTTGCGTAGTGATTCACTTCCTCGCAGTCGGGAAAACTGGAATGTTCCCAGTCGGGTACTAGTTGACAAGCCTGACCCTTATCATTATGCTAGAAACGCAGATACTGTACTGCACACGTATTTAGAAAGACAGAGAAGAAATGAATATATTAATTTAGCTTCCCAAATGGGATATGATGGCTCAAACCTTGCGTTTGTCTTTCATGAAAATCAAGTGCGTCGTCTGATGGACGAAAGTCCTTATGACGAAAGAAGGCTGGAGGTGTTGCGGGCTTCATGCATAAGTCAACCACGTGAAAAGATAAATTTATTTTGCGCACTTATGAGAGGCATGACAACCGCTCAACGTGTTGAAAAAGCATGGAGTCGTTTGCGCCAGAGGTATGGCGTGATGAGAGGCTTAACCGCAGAACCCAAAATCATTGCTATTCGTCATGGTCCCAAAGTTAGCCATACTTCCTCCTCTCTTAAGCTTTTTGATGAAGATCTGAATACCATGAAAGTATTTGCTCATGCCCATGGTGAATATAATAGACTTACCGGGCAGTTGCTGCTTGACACTGCTAATCGAATGCCGAACCTTTTAAAAAGGCGATACCTTGACTATCTCAAAAAGAATGGTGCAAGTTTAAATCAGCCAAGTTTTGAGTCTGTACGAGATTTTGTGGCACTTGAAATTGAGATGACCACATCTGACTATGCCCAAGCATTTTTCAAGTCAGATGACCAAGAAAAGCCTAAAGAGCAGAGCGGTGGTCGGGGCGAGTTTCGTGTTCGCCAAGTGACGGTGAACTCTGGTGGCGGACCCCTGCAAAGTAACGCGACTGCTGGTAGCGCCTCTGGGACTGTAGCCACTAGTGGATCCAAAAGCTTTGCTGGCAGAGGTCAAAACAGCCCGAAAAGAGACCTCCATTATGTTTTACTGCTCACGTACTGACAGTAGGCACTACCTTGCGGAGTGTGAAAAGTTTGAACAGCTTTAACCCCGGAAAAAACGCCGGGCAGTTTATGAATCTAAGAGGTGCCTAAATTGCCTGTCACAAGATCATTTTGTTCGAGATTGTGCTTCGTCCTCAAGATGTCGCACTTGTGGACGTCGATGCGGAAATATGCATGCTATGGCTCCGCATGACTGTTATGTTTCTGATCGACCTACAGAAGTGAATGAAACTACGCCTAACGGAGTCGATGAGGTCAAAACTTCCCACACTAACAGCAGTGTTCAAGTCCGTAAGGTTGGAGTTGCTGATGGAGGCACAGTCTTGCTGCGTACGTGCGCAGTTAAAGTGATTAACTCGAAAACTGGTTGCTCTGCTCTGACATACGCGCAGCTGGACACGGGTTCTCAGGCCACTTTGATGTCGGACAAGTTAAGCGAAGAACTCGGACTCAAACTGATTCCCAACTGCTCTATTACAATCCGTACTCTGGGAGACCAACCTTACACTTGTACAGGTAAAACAAACTTTTCTTTACAATCGGTAATTAATAATGATCAATTTGAAAGTAATAATGCACTTGTTGCACCGCAATTTTCGGATGATGAAAGCACCTTACCACATGCTGAGAATACTAGCGTGTTTAGTCACTTTAAGGGTGTAAAAATTCCAGTGCTTTCTCATCGCAAAAGTGTCGATATACTCATCGGGCAATTTATTTAATTCAACTCTTTTATATGTTCATGGTTAGTTATGAAGGCCTACCGAGAATTCTAATTTTTTTGCGGTATTGTCACGTCCTTTCACTGTTTTATTATTTGAAACCCACAAAAGATTTGTTTCAAAGGGGGCGCTATGTTCCAGTACTGCGTAATGTATAGGGAAGTTGCTAGTCAGCAAACTACTTGTTGAGGTCGAAGCTGTTTTCACCTACTTACAGTATGTCAACCACAAAAACAAGAATAAAAAAGCAAGTTCAACTGAAAACCTAATTCAGTTAAGTCAAACTGAGCTCGAAAATATGATACAGGGCATGGTAGCTAATGCCATAAAACCCTTGGAAGAGGAAATTAAAGCTCTAAAAACTGAAGTAGATGCATTGCGTCAAAGTCAACAATTCATCTGTAACCAAAACGATGACCTAAACAAAAGCTATAAGAGTGCTTTGCTATCAACAAAACAGCAAAAGCAAAGTATTACTGAGCTAAATAAAAGAACCGACGTACTAATGAAGCAAAGTTGTGAAGACGAAATCAAAATCGATGAGCTCGAGCAGTACGACCGCCGGCAAAACTTAAAATTGCAAGGTGTACCAGAAATGCCAAAAGAAGATGTGACCCAAATTACTATGAAATTAGCCAGTTCGATCGGAGTTGATTTAGACAAGGAAGAAATCTCAATTGCGCACCGGTTGCCACAGAAAAAACGAATTGGTAAAACGAGGTCAAGCAATGACAAAAAGCACCCTACCATCATAGTGCGATTTGTAAGCAGGACCAAGCGAAACGAAATCTATGCTCGGCGTTTCAAAGCCAAAGATGTTGAAACATTTCCGGTTGAAAACATGGAGAATCTCTACATCAACGAAAATCTAACTCAAAGAAGAAAAAGATTGTTTAGGCTCACTAAACAAAAAGCAAAAGAACTTGGCTACGTATTTATTTGGACGAATAACGGTCAAATCTACGTAAGAGAAACGGAAGATTCTGAGAAAATTCATATTAAATTTGAAAATGATCTTAACAAGTTGTAGTAAGTGATTTGTTATCTTACTTTTTTTTTTCTCATTTGTATTTAATGTTTACTGTGTCGTCTTGCGCTCCATGTTCTTCCTAAATTCGCAAATTAGCGTTTCTGATAATGGCAGCTGCGACTGCAAAACCCTTGATAAATGCTCTGAGGATATGCTGTCTCCTAACTCAACGAAAAATCATATAACTATCATTCACATTAATATTGTAAGTCTACAAAAAAATTTTGATGCCTTCACAAACTTTTTACACAGATTTTCAAGAACTGTTAGCGTAATATGCTTGAGCGAGACTTGACTCAACGATCGCAAAATAAACTACAGCAGCTTACCTGGTTATCGACTGTTTTATAACAATTCGGTCACCAAAGCTGGTGGGTCCGCCATTTATGTGTCTGATTGTTTAAATTGTCATCAACTGTCTCAAATCAAGATCAAATGCGATGGATGTGAGGACGTCTGGATTAATGTTAAATTAAACAACAGTGAAACACTGGCAGTTGGTTCGGTCTACAGACATCCAAATAACGTAATTAAAAATTTTGAAGATGCGTTTATAAGTGTTATTAAATCTTTCAAAAGCAATCAGAACTACATTGTTTTGGGTGACTTTAACATCAACTATGACAGGGTTACCACTCAGCAAAGTATTTCGGATTATGCTAATCACATCAACAACGTTGGATGTGAACAGCTCATAGATAAACCCACAAAAATTTGCCAAACAACTGGCTCGATAATCGATCATCTATATGTGAACTCTATTTTAAAAGGCCATGCACAGCCAATCATATTTTACGAAGATACTTCGGACCATTTACCAATCTGTGCAACAATTAAATGCAAACCCATTGAAAAAGCTGCAAATCGTCCTTTCCGCCGCAAAATATCCCAGGAAAACATTGCATTATTTCTTGAAGATTTGCGTACCTCTCTAAACAAACCAAAAATGCGAAATAATAAAAATTTAAATGATCTTGTAACTTTAATGAATGAATTGACCAATGCTTACTTTCCTAAAAGAATGTTAAGCAGAAGGCAGTTTAAAACATCTAAAAATCCTTGGATTACCCCATGCATCCTCACGTCCATAAAGCATAAAAACAGGCTTTATGCAAAATATCTTAAAAATAAAAGTCCTACTGCGCATACAGACTATAAAAAATATCGTAACAAGCTGACGCATCTTAAAGAAGCGGCGAAGAAAATCTACTATCAAAATATTTTTCTTGGCCCAGGGAATCCATCAAACACCTGGAAGAATATTAACCAACTTCTCAGAAAAAACAAACCCAAATCGACAGTACCAAGCCTTGTAAAATTAGGTGATAAAACCATTACAGACCCAACAGAAATATGCAACAAGTTAAACGAACATTTTGTAACGATTGGCGAAAAATTAGGAAGTAAATCGATTTTCCAAAACGATCAAAATTATCGAAAGTATCTAGGGAAGCGACATGTTTCTTCTGTTATTCTGCAACCAACTCACGCATATGAAATCATGGAAATAATCACCGGACTCGACATTAACAAATCACCAGGTTATATTGATATTCCGGTAATATTGATTTAAGAGTCTAAATTCTTAATTTCTCATTACCTTGCTACTTCTTTTAATGAATGTATAGAACAGGGTGGTCCAAACCCGGGCCCGCGGGCCACTTGTGGCCCGCGGCAGCATTTTCTATGGCCCTTGGAAAGTTCTGCCAAAAATTCTGGAGAAACTGCGAGAAAGTCCCAGTGAAAAACGATAACATCTAAGCCACAGACTTACAACGTACAATTAATCACATTTACTATTGGTAAGAAATGCTTTGAACTTATTTTGACTCAACGGCGTTGAGTCAAAATAAGTCAACGCCAGCAAACGTGAAGCAGTTACAATCAAAACTACCGGTACTCGAAAAACAATTTATGACGTTACAATAACAATTGTAAAGTCATATTTCCAGTTTTAAGGGAGTTTGCTTTGAGAATGTTATCGATGTTTGGGAGCACCTACATCTGCGAAAGTACTTTTGCGATAATGAAGTGACTGAAGTCTAATGCAAGGAACAGGTTGGCAGATGAAACATTGGATGCCCGCTTGCGACTGGCAACCACTGAAGTTGATGTTGACATAGAACGATTAATCAAGGATGCGTGAACAATAAACATCAAATGACTTTAAATTGTTTGGCTGTTGTTTAAAGTTGTTCTAAAACTATTAAATAGAATAGATTCTACAAACTTAGCATAGAATCTATGCTATAGCATCTGTTTATTATTTGTTCGCACTGATGCAGCTGTATGTGGCCCGCGAATTGTGTGCAAAAAATAATCTGGCCCGCGACACTGTCAACCTTGGACCACCCTGGTATAGAAACTGGTACCTATCCTGATATTTTGAAAATTGCAAAGGTCGTACCCCTGCGTAAAGGCGGTTACCAAATGGATTTGGGTAACTACAGACCTATTTCTATATTATCTCCATTCAATAAAATATTTGAAATTATTTTGCATAAAAGACTAGTAGATTTCTGGGATAAATACAAGTTGTTCTCAAATTTGCAATTTGGCTTCCGAAAAAAATTTTGTACTGACCTTGCTATAACGTACTTATATGAAACTATACTACAACAAATGGATTGTGGAAAATCCGTTTGCGGAACTTTTCATGATTTTGCGAAGGCGTTTGATTGCGTGAATCATCAAATTCTAATGAATAAGCTTGAACACTACGGAGTCCGTGGCAATGTCCATAGTCTCCTGCATTCCTGTTTAACGAGCAGATTCCAATATACGGTCCAAAATGACCTTATCTTTTCTAACCAGCTTCCCATTACTACAGGCGTCCCACAAGGTAGTGTTTTAGGACCGTTTTTATTTCTCGTCTATATCAACGATTTACCTAATGCTTGTGACACAAAAATCATACTGTATGCAGATGACTCTGTTTTGCTCTGTGCTGATAATGACATTGATAAACTCAAGCTAAAAACTAATATTGAATTCCATAACATTGAAACCTGGACTAACCTGAACAAAATCTCTATTAATTACAACAAAACAAATTCTGTGTTATTTACTCGCAGTAAATCAACTGCTGTGAATAACTTCGTCATTAAGACCAGCGAAAGACCGCTAACCAATAAAAGTGTCATTAAGTACTTGGAAGTTTTATTTGATAATAAACTGAATTGGGAACAGCATATCCAGTATGTTTTGGCTAAGCTTTGTATTGCCAGAGGAGTTTTGATGAAACTGAGGCACTACGCACCAGTAGCAGTACTGCGTAATGTATATTTTGGTATTGTTTATTCTTATTTGAAATATGGTGTGACGACTTGGGGTAATGCAGCATCTAAATACACAGCAAAAATTCAGGTTCAACAAAACTGCTTAATTAGAATATTAAGCAAAACTCCCTTATTAAAAAAAAAACTTCTACCGATTTACTCGCACTTAAACCTACTGAAATTTAACAACATTTTTAATCTTGAAGTTTTAAAATTTGTATTCAAGTTTCGTTCCAACATTCTACTTGCATGTTTTGATGAGTATTTTCGACAAGCAGCTCAAGCTCACGACCACTCAACTCGATTTAGTTCAAATACAAATTGGGCACCCATATATTGTAGCAAATTAATTACACAAAGGTCAATACGTTACGTTGGCTGCAATCTATGGAATGATCTACCGAATGATGTAAAAAATAATTCGCAAATAAGCTTACACGTATTTGTTAAAGCAATTAAACAACTTCTTTGCGATAATCAATACTAGAATCACTGCTTACCGTCCCAGATTTAATTGCATTAACTCTTAAGTTTACTTGTTTTTGTTTTTTTATGTTTTGTTTTTTTTTTTCTTATTTTCGATACCATTTGATTTGCTCTATTGTCAGTTTCCGCACTACTGAGATTTTATTATACTGTGTTTGCTTAATTATTCCCTAATCAATAACATCTCGTACTCTAACTGTGAATGTGTTGCGCCTAGAGCCGTAGGGCGGTATGCAGCTCGGCTTTTTGTGCACTTCGTGCAATACGTAGACTTATTAAACATACAAAGCTGGCGCATTGCATTGAAGCAGAGGGGTTGAGCTGAGCAGTATACCGCCCCTGTTCTTTAACATTTTTTTTCCTTTTATTGTAATTCTGATACACGTCGCATCGAGGATTTTCTACACTTGACGCTTGTTTTCGCTGTAGTAGTTTAGTTTCCTATTGTCATGTGATTTTTGTTGTTTTCGGACATTTGTGATAATCTATGTGGTTGTTTGAGGTTAATCTATGTGGTTGGGTGAGTGGCTGTAGACTCGGCGACCGCGCCGGTTCCTTGGAGCTTGGTTCCTTGGAGCTGGACACATGGTCTTTTTGCAGCCTCTCACCAGAAAGTCTTAGCGCTTTTCTAGTAAAAATAAACTTCTCTCTCTCTTTCCAGCACGGTTAAAAAATTTATTTGGTAATAATCCTCACCAAGATTCAAACCCTCATTTCAACCTTATCGCTTGAGTGTTGTCGATGACGGGCACTCAGACTCCTAGCTGCAACTTCCTTGCAGTTAAGCAACCTGCTGTAATTCCACGCTTTTTTTTTGCAACCTTTTTTTATTTTTATGCACTGTTAACTGCTATAACTGACACCTTGGTGCAGACACTTTGTGTATGTGGAGCTGGCAAGACGTTTAAATTTCTTTAAGTTCAAGCTACTTTGTTTTGGAGTCGCGATTGCAGTAAGCCGAGTCAACCTTGATTAATTTTTGCTGCAGCCGCTAGTGACATTTTCGTTGGATTTTATTTATTAACGATATATTTTATCAAGTTGGTTGGATCTCTTGCTTATAGTCGCCAGTAACAAGTGCAGTGAAGGATCGCCGAAAGGCTGTGCAAAACTCATTCCGTAACAACCGGTACCAACTTTGGGCTACTGCTACAACTGTACAGGTACCGGTACAACATTGCACCAACAATGCTGCAACAGTTTTCATGTGCGGTGCGTATTTTGCAGTGATACTTCTGCAAGGGTATAAGATAATTGCACTGTTTGAGCTTTACCTAGTACCAATATGGCATTAATTGCTGATACTGACTACCAGCATTTACGCGCAAGTAGCTGAGTAGTTGTATTGTAATTTGTAACTGAAAAATAAACCTAAAAACTATTTTGCCGCTAGTGGTAAAATAGACACTTTCTTTTTTAGCGTCCTCGTAGGAGAAATTATTTTTGTTTAACTGTAAGAAGGACGTACCGGTATGGTAGGCTTAAGCTTATATTAGGGAATAATAGTCTATTTAAAATATATACTCCACTATGTCTTTATGCAGAATCATTGTTCATTGCAGGATTAAAATAACGGTACCGCTACGATGCCGGTATGGTACAAGCAAAAAAAAAGTGTCGGTCAGCAGGAGAACCGTTAGCCGCCGCTTAGTTCAGGAATTTGGCTTGAAATCACGAAAGCCAGCGAAAAAAACAAGACTTTCAGCAGCAATGAAGACAAAGCGTCTTCAGTTTGCATTGCAGCACAAAGACTGGACCACTGCCCAATGGTCTAAAGTTCTATTTTCCGATGAATCGACCATTCAACAGTTCGCTGCCAGAAAAAAGAATGTCCGCCGACCCTCAGGAACACGATATGACGAAAAATATACCCAACAAACAATGAAACACCCCCCTCAGTGTGATGATATGGGGGGCAATTTCCATTAAGGGGACAGCTGGCCTTTTTTTTCTACAACCAGGAACAACGATGAATGGACAAAAATACCTGAATTTGATGAAGGAGAAACTTCAGTTGCACATGTCAGTGCATGAGTGCACCATTTTTATGCAAGATGGTGCACCATGCCATCGTTCAAAGATCGTAAAGGAGTATTTCAAAGAAGAAAAGATCACTCTTCTGCAGTGGCCAGGCAATAGCCCCGACCTTAACCCTATTGAAAATTTTTGGACTGTTCTAAAAAACAAAGTATCTGAAAAATATCCAGCAAGCATTCCTGCCCTAATTGAAGCAATCAAGTTGGTGTGGATTCGAGAAATGCCCAAAGATCTTTGCAAAAATTTGATTGAAAGTATATTTCGACGAATCAAAGCCGTGATCAAAGCACATGGAGGAAACACTAAATATTAAAGACATGACATTTTCATGAAAAATGTAAAGCAAAATGCTCTTTTTTCAAATAAAATTCATTGCTAAATGTTTTCTATGTTGTCTTGTATTAAGTTTAGTAAAAAAATGCTGATAGAACTTAAAGAAGCAAAACAAAAACATGATTTTCGTAAAATGTGCAGTTTGGTCTTAAACTTTTGGCCGCCACTGTATATCAGGGATGGTGAACCACTGACCCGCAGGTCACTAAGTGACCCACTTGTAGTTTCGAAAACTGTAGGAAAAAACGGTAACGAACATTTGCGTAATGAAGAAAAGTTTATCTGCCTATGCTGTGGCATTGAAGACCTTTCATTTGCTGTTCACACCCAATAGCCTATTTGCGAAAAGCTGGGAATTTATGAGGTGAGGACCTTTAATTTTGCTTTGATTTCGGGGGAATTCAGAACATCGGAAGGCGCGAAGACCTTTTTATTTTATTTTTTGCTTTCCTAGTTCAAGCTCCACATCAATATCATTACATCCGTGACCCACTTTTTTTTGGTCTACGACCGTATATTTGACACACCTCTTAAAAAGGTTCGCCATCCCTGCTATGTATAAAGGAAGAGGAAAACTATCAAGCGTGATGTCTGCGTCAGCGGCGTGATTTTACGAGTAAAGGCATCGAGTTAACAATTACTACTCATTATGTTGATTTTTGCGGTTTTGCGCTTGTGAGCAATTTGTGATACCCATCGAAAGCAAACTTCAAAAAAGTTCAAATCGTCATTATACTCGCGGTATTACGCCGAAGCATATAACGGGGCCATCTCTGCGCCTTTGCAACACAATTTCGAACTCCGAAAAAAAAAAATTTCGCAACAGTGGCGAGCCTCTTACACCGATAGCGATGTTTTTAACCAATACGCTAAGCGGTCGGTAAAAGGCAAGTTTGAATTTGAAATTTCACTTGCTTTGCGCTATCATCAGAGCTACTAAAAAAAGGAAGGTTTATAGTTTATAAATACCATAAAATTGCTGCAAAAAATTGATTGTGCGGTAAATCTGCAATGATGGGTGAATTACGTCAAACTTGTAACACAAACAGTCAATTGATGAACTAAGGACGTTGAATTAAAGACTTCAACTTACTTAGTGTTATAAAACCGCACAACGTTAAAAGCAGAAACACATCCATTGCAATGCTACTGGTACCTTGAAACGTCGTTTTTTGAACGTAGAAAACAAAGTTTCTATAAAAATTCTCTTCCCCTTGCTGTGTGCCTTCGAGAAAAAATTAGCACGTATGTCGGCTGCGCATTGCGTTAGTTTTTTTTTTTTTTTTTCATTTCGAAGAAAAAACCAACGTGCAAGTTATAGGACAGAAGACAGGCTTTCAAACGTAAATTATTTGCGTGGTCTTCACGGGAGACAACGGTGGTGATCATCGAAATTATACCGTCTCGGTTTGATGCCGATTCACTACTGCCTACTGCTACACAATTGAAGTGGCTTTCCTCATGACAAAACTTGCAGCGCCGAAAAAATAAACTTGTAAACTAAATTTAAATCCACTTGATATAAAAAATTACCAACGCAGTCTAAGGTTTGGACTCGGTTCTACTTTTTGTAGAGAATCCAAACAAAATTAAAGTTTTCAAACTTGCACCAAATTTTTTCACATAAATCGAAAAGGTAAATTTTATTTTTACCGAGCCTACTCCACGCAATTTTCCTGAACTTTGAAAATATCCGGTATCCGGCCGGATAGCGAAGCACTATCCGGCCGGATACCGGATACCTCAAAAAGCGCCGGATAGTGCCGGATACCGGATATATATCCGGTATCCGGCACATCCCTAGCACTCAAACTGAAATCTCTCGCAATAACTTCAGTTTAAAGCTTGACAAACCATGAATCTGAATTTGCCTCTGCTTACTGTACACACTGCTAGTCTATCAACCTCATTGTAAATTCGTCGTGCCGCAGATCTTAGATTAATTTGTTTTTCCTCCAGTTGCATACTGCAAATAGACTAGGAGATGAGCAGCAGACAATACAAGTAGGCCTACTATACTGTACTGCTGCACTCCTACTCTGCACCCAGTATTGGTACCCTAAAGGCCCGTCTACACTATGCTTATTTTAAGCGCTTAAGTACGAAAGTTCTTTCTTTATTTATGAAGTTCTCGCTTGGAAAATTTCGCAAACAACCAATTATGTAAGCAGTTGCTTTCAAAATTTTTTTTTCGCGTCAGTAGCGATTCCGCAATTATGTAATTTGCGCTTAGCTGCTTATTTTCTGAGGAAGGTTTGTCAGGTCTCAGGTCCTAGGGTAGTGCATCATTACTTTGGTTGGTTTCCTGAATCACCCTCAACTAGAACTCCACAGTGAAAAAGCGATGATAAAATAGAAGCGGTTTCTCAGCATTCGTATCATGAATAAATCTATATCAAGTAAAAGTAAGAAACCAGTCTCAGATAAAATTTGGTAAAAAGTTAATCAAAAACTAGTAAAAGATAAAAGTTTTGACCAGTCAGTGTATTCAGTTTTGAGTATAACATATTGTTCTAGTGTACTTAGTTATTGAGATATATATATTTTTTTGATGACAGACGATGACCTTTGAGATCGAAATCGATTTTATTTTTTACTAGTTTTTAATATACTTTTTACCAAATTTTATCTGAGGCTGGTTTCTTACTTTTACTTGATATAGATTTAGTGCATCATTGCAATTAATCAGCACAATTGCTTTTGAACAGAAGAACATTGCGTAGATGTAAAGTTGTGACTATTTTGGTACAATAGAAAATTTTAGTAAAGCGACCTGTGTAATTTTTTTTAGCTGATAAGGCATCAGGAAGCTTAGCTTAGACTAGACCTGGAGCACTGAAACAGTAGAGTATTGGGATGTCTTGGTCAAGATTTTTCACAATTAAAAAAGACTTTGTGTTTTTGGTATTATACAGTAGTTCATGATATGCATTTGACTTTGTGTAACAGTGTAATACAGTTTACAGTAACTTATACCATGTGTGGTATACCGGTACACTATCCGGTATACCGGTACCGGATAGTCTACCAACATGTTTAGCCGTGGACTACCAGTATCACTGTATTTCATTAGGCTAGTCGCTTCGTCGGGGCTTGTTTGAATGAAGCCGTGGTTAGGGTTTGGGGGGTTAGATCCTAACCCCTTCTAACACGAACCTCACTAGCGGTCCTTGTGCTTGTGTCGTGTTATATATATCCGCCTGTTATTGTAAAATTATGCCTAGAGTTTGTACCATCTTTGTGTCGTACTTATAACATCACTATCGCTGCCCTACCGTTGTATTCTGTTATCGCACTGCGTGTTCAGTTGAGCTCAGCGGTTAAGAGTAACCTGCTTTATTAGTTATTGTGTGGCAGCGTAGTTTCGTTAGTTCAGTTATTTATTTATGTTCTTTATTGAAGAGTCGATTCAATCATTTTCGGGTATTATATTCTATGCTCCGAAAATTGGTGATATTTCTTCATGATTGAATCGACTAGGTTAGCCTAGATTAGTAATCACTAGTTAGGCCTAGTACAGTAAGATGGTTGTTATATCCTGCGCTTATCCGGGATGCGACTACCAGTCAGAAGATGTGACAGAACCCATCGCATGCGCCCTTCTGCGAAGTCATTCATTTAGTCACGCGACGGTGGCATCTGCTGTTCAAGCCGCCGATCCTGCCCCTGTTGCTGAGAACCGAGGACCAAGGCTGGAGAGACCCCACATCGGTATTGGGGTGTCCTTGGAAGAGTGGAATGTGTTTACGCGTCGATGGCACGTTTTTAAAGCAGGCTCTGGCATTGATGACACGTTAGCCCCCTCACAGCTGTTCCAATGAGCCAGCAAGGAATTAGGAGACAATTTACTAAAATCTGACGCCGACGTAGCCTCGCGACCTCTTACAGATTTACTCACCTCTATGAGGCGTTTAGCTGTCATCCCCATCGCCACTGGTGTTTTGAGGACAGACCTCATGCAGATGTGCCAAAGGCGCGACGAAGCCTTTCGATCTTTTGCCGCACGGGTGCGTGGAAAAGCTGACACCAGTGCATTCTCTGCAGATTGTCAGTGTGGTCCAAAAGTTGACTATACTGACCACATGATACGAGACACACTGCTGAAAGGTATCTGCGATGTAGAAATCCGTCGCGAGGTATTAGGTACCGCTAATATACTTACTACTGCTATCAATGATGTCATCGCCATCGTCGAGAGCAAGGAAATGGCGCGGAATGCTGCACCCATTTTAGATGTGTCCGCTTTCAAGCGCCAGAAGACCGCCCCTGTAGCTCACGACGGATCAGAGAAGTCTCCATGCTCAGTCTGCAAACAACTATTTAGCTTGTACTCGAAAGGGCCCTGTGGATGGAACTCAACACCACACACCCTATGCATTGACTGTTTTCGTTCTCGCCGTCGCAAGAAGCACCACAACCAGGCCTCGCCAACATCAGCTGCCATTCAGAATGAAAGAAGTCATTTACCCATTAACAATGACAGCCACGTAGGAGCAATTCTTCCGACCAATTCATCTACTGAGAGTAACGATGCCGAGGATAACCACCACGCCCTCGTCAATGATCGACGGGTTAAAACAAACATGCGAGAACATCCCACTATCTCCGTAAACATTTCTATGGACCAAGCCTGGTGCCTCAGTAAGCACCCTCCTCGCATAGCGAAGAATGTAGTGGCCATCGCAGACATCGGCGCTCAGACCAATGTATGGTCGCTACGCGAGTTCCTAGCTGCTGGATTTGAACGCAGTATCCTCCTCCCTGCTCCTAACTTAGTGGCCGCCAACCACTCACGCATTTCCATTGATGGGGCTTTCTTCGGTGTCATACAGGGGAATAGCCGCGGCGGTCAGCGTGTTCAATGCCACGCCATGATTTATATCAGCAGCGACGTCAGCACGCTATACCTATCTCAAGAAACCTTAGCAGACTTGGGTGTGCTGTCCCCACGTTTCCCTTCAATCGGCGAACACCGGGTGTCCGATGAAGATAACAACACTCCCTGTCCTTCACAAAATCCTACTCGTTCGTTAACAGGCGGATGTGCCTCCGTTAGCCATCAAACTGAACCATGTACCTGCCCCAGCGGACAGCTGTACTACCCCTCCCTCAAGCACTCCCATTTCCATGTACTCCGGACAACAATCCAAAGATGCTAGAGTGGCTCCTTAAACGGTACGCAGCTTCCACCTTCAACACCTGTCCACATCGAGCTCTTCATTGCATGACAGGACCCCCTATCGAAATACATGTTGACCCGCACGCCAAACCAGAGGCTTGCCATACACCTGCCCCCATCCCACTTCACTGGCAAGAGAAAGTTCGTGAAGATCTTCTCCGTGACGAGGCCCTGGGAATTCTGCAGAAAGTGCCCCATGGCGATCCTACTACATGGTGTCATCGTATGGTCATAACCAGGAAACACGATGGCGCCCCTCGCCGCACCGTAGATCTTTCACCTCTCAACAAGTTCTGCAAGCGTGAGACGTTTGCTTTCGAGGCGCCATTCCACCTTGCTCGCCGCGTACCTAGAAACACTTGGAAAACTGTTACAGACGCTTGGAATGGTTATCATAGTGTACCGCTGCGTGAGTCCGATCGCCACCTCACGACTTTCATCACACCCTTTGGGAAATGGAGATACACCAGAGCCCCTCAGGGTTTTCTGTCGTCGGGAGATGGTTACAACCGCCGCTTCAATTCCATCCTTGCTGATTTGTTGGTAAAGAACGTTGTGTTGATGACACAGTTTTTTATGATGATGACCTTAGCCAGCATTGGTGGCGCACCATGGAATTCCTTACCCTGGTTGGCCAGTCAGGAATCGCTTTAAACCAGGGGTGACGAACCTATTTGCTGTCGCGGGCCACTTTGTTACTTACCAATAAGCAAGCGGGCCGCATAACTTTTTAGTCATAAACAGTGACGTAGCGAGAAATTTTAAAAGGGGGAAGCCATAATTTCCACATTTCTTTAAAGCGTTTTTTTTTCGGCAGAACAAATTTGAAAATGATTGAGAAACAAGAAAAGCTCTTGGAGGGTCCGGTGGCATGCTCTCTCGGAAAATTTTTGAAAATTTACATGCTGTAATGGCTATTTGTAGTGCTTTTTGAATAATCCTCAGGCAAATTTTGTTTAAATTTTTTGATCCTGATTCTGAGTGCTTTGCCAAATATGATGCATTTGGCGCGCACATTTTCGATTATGCGTGCTTAAGGCGTAAGGCTTATCGCTCTCGAAGAGGTTCGAAGTTATGGAAAAAATTGTATACATCAAAAACTATTTTGAAAATGGCTGGTGGGAGGATGCATACCTCTCATCCTAACCCTTGGATTAGCCACTGACCATAAGCTACAGAAACCATCAAAAGAGTGGCATGTTTCAGACACTTGGCACCATTAGTTTTGTTCTTTTTTTACTAAAAGGCAGAGTCAAAAAGGGAGAAGGATGGCACAATGGCCCCCCTCTGAATACGCTCCTGGTCATAAACATATCGAATATCGGTCCAATCTTTTTGAAATACTCTTTTTCTCATCTACAATATTCCGTTTTTTCGCTGAAGACATCGCTGAAGACAAGCGGCTAATCAAATATTGATTAAAAAACAGAATAACAAATACCTTAAGAAAGCAGTAAAATTTGCATATGATAAATGGTACTGCCGCCTCACCAATTCATTTCCGCAAACTCACATAATTCCTACTACTGTAAGGCAAGCTAAGCTCTCACTCGAATAGTTACTCGTAAACTGCTGCACTATGCTGAAGCTGCAACGGACTCGAGTTATGTTATTATTATTTCATAACAATGGATGAACGACTGAATCCTGAAACAGATGACTTGCATTGAGCGTTTATATAACTACTGTGTGATACGTGCTTGATATAATCAAGGGCTCAGCTTTTGGTATCGCATCGCAAAGATTAGACGGGAAAAAAATGTTTAAAAGTACTGGTCTCGCCAAAATGTTCGCGGGCCGCAGGAAATTCTTCCGCCGGCCGCATGTTCGTGACCTCTGCTTTAAACCCAGAGAAGTTTCAATTTGCCAACCGATCTGTAGATTTTGCTGGCTTTCGCATTTCCGAGTCCACTGTGGAGCCACTACCTAAATACTTAAACGCCATTCGTGACTTTCCTACCCCTAAAAACATCGCAGACGTCCGCAGTTGGTTTGGTTTGGTAAATCAAGTAGCAAGCTATGCTCAGCTCCGTGATCTCGTTGCACCATTTAAACAATTTTTAAGCCCGAAACGCAAGTTTGAGTGGTCTGACGAACTTGATCGGGCTTTTGCTGCCGCTAAACTTGCCATTGTAGACGCTATCCGACATGGTGTAGAAATCTTCGATCCCACTCGGCGAACATGCTTACGCCCAGATTGGTTCAATCGAGGTATCGGATATTTCCTCCTTCAGAAACACTGCTTCTGCGACTCCTGCATTCCAGACTGTTGTGAATTCGGATGCCCTCGCCGGATCTCGTTCCTTATCATCGGCCGAACGGAGATATGCTCCAGTCGAAGGTGAAGTCCTGGCGGTCGCCTGGGGCCTACAACAAACCAAATACTTCACGCAAGGCTGTGACAACCTTGTAGTCGTTACGGATCATAAACCGTTAACGAAAATTTTTGGTGATCGAACCTTTGACGAAATCACTAACACTCGACTGTTTAGGCTTAAACAACGCACCTTAATGTGGCGTTTTCAAATCTTTCATTTACCAGGGGCAATTAACTGCGCCGCCGATGCCACATCGCGTCACCCAGTGTTGTGTACTTTTATCGCTACCGTTTCATGTCACGAGCTTGACTCCCCCGACATTATCGAACAAGCTCTCGTAGCTGCTGTGCAGCACGATTCATCTAAGGCATTTAGCATACAATGGGAGGAGATTGCACTGCACACTAAAAACGACCCTGCGTCAAATTATTTGTTGCATGCTATAGAGTGTGAGTTTGATTCTGATAGCCCCAAAACTCATTGTGTAGGCCTAGACCAATACCTTCCTTTTCGCAAAGGTTATTACATCTTAGGCGGTGTCATTCTATATAATGATCGTGTTGTTGTACCTGCATCGCTGAGGCATATAGTACTCTCTGCATTGCATGCCGCCCATCAAGGTACGTCTGCTATGGAGCGACGGGCGCGGGCAACCGTGTTTTGGCCTGGTATGACTCGAGATATTCATGATGTACGTGATTCTTGTGCTCATTATAATCGTAACGCACCATCCCAGGCAGCTCCCCCTCCGATGCCCGCACACCCACCCGCCACGCTCTTCGAGCAGATTTTTGCTGATTACTTTAATTACGGGGGTCGTAACTTTTTGGTAATCGGGGACAAGTTCTCTGGCTGGGCGGATGTCTTTGGTACATCCCCTGGGTCGAGCATCAGTGGCGCAGCTGCTTTGGTTCGTTTATTGCGATCATACTTCGGCGTTTTTGGGGTACCCGACGAAATTTCCACAGATGGGGGGCCCGAATTTACAGCTTCGGCTACTGAGACATTTTTCCAAACTTGGGGTGTAAACCACAGGGTGTCATCTGCATATTTTCCCCAGCCCAATGGCCGAGCCGAGGTTGCCGTCAAATCTGCCAAAAGGATGTTGAGAGATAATGTCAGCCCTGACGGTGACTTAAATAACGACTCCTTCTTGCGAGCTTTGCTGCAATTGCGCAATACTCCCAATCCTGATTGTGGAATGTCCCCCGCGGAGGTCGTGTTTGGCCGGCCTTTGCGAGATGCTTTCTCATTTGTGAATCGCTTAGCCAAATATTCCAATCACTTCGTGCGGCGCACATGGCGTGAGAAATGGAAGGCCAAGGAAGATACACTCCGTTTACGCGCAGGACGGAACGCAGTTACGTTACAAAGAAATAGTCATCCCTTGCCCGCCCTGAACTGTGGCGACCGCGTGTTCATTCAAAACCAGGCGAGCAACTACCCACTTAAATGGGATAAGGTCGGCACTATTATGGAAGTCTTAACTTTTGATCGCTATGTTGTTAAAGTTTGCGGATCTGGACGCCTTACCACTCGCAATAGACGCTTTCTTCGTCTTATTCCGACAAACCAAGCTCGATCGTCATCCCCCCTACGCATGTGAGAAACCTACCTCCTACATGCCACCCCCTTCACCCGATACCGCTCCAGGTCCCAGCCCGATCCCACCTGCTTCCAATTATCATTACAGCTCTGTGTTTAACGACCCTGTCCAAGGATCTTGCCCCGAGCCCTCTACGGAATTGGCATCAGACCACAGTCCTCCTGCGGACACCGATGAACCTCCAATAGAACTTCCCGTAGAAAACCCTTCTTTAAGGCGATCTACTTGTGCTCGTCACCCTGTTTTAGAACTAGATCTTGCAAGCGGGCGTTGGATCCCAAAAGGCTTAATATCCTCCATGGGGTGGGGTAACAAACTGGGGGGGATGTAGGATTATGCCTAGAGTTTGTACCATCTTTGTGTCGTACTTATGACATCACTATCGCTGCCCTACCGTTGTATTCTGTTATCGCACTGCGTGTTTAGTTGAGCTCAGCGGTTAAGAGTAACCTGCTTTATTAGTTATTGTGTGGCAGCGTAGTTTCGTTAGTTCAGTTATTTATTTATGTTCTTTATTGCAGAGTCGATTCAATCATTTTCGGGTATTATATTCTATGCTCCGAAAATTGGTGATATTTCCTCAGTTATCAGGTTATAACGGTATCAATCAATCAATTTTCTGGACCCGCTTATCCTTGGGGGGTCGCGGGGGCAGCAGCTCAAGTTGGAGCCTCCAAGCATCTCGATCCTCTGCAACAAAGGATAGATGCTCTGCTGGGATGCCAAGGCGAGACCAACTAAGATCTTCTACGTAATCTCGCCATCGAGTTCTGGGACGGCCTCTAGGCCTTCGACCAATCGGTGTTGAACAGAGCAGTTTTTTGGCTGTTCTTTCCTGGGGCATTCGTGTCACATGTCCATACCAACGCAGTTGCGATCTTTCTAGTCGGAGAAGCAGCGATTCGATGTTTAGAAATTGTTATAACGGTATATCAACTTAATTCAAACAAGCTCAATTCAAACAAGCTCCGGCCTAATTCTAACAAGCTTCGGCCAGTCCAGTACAGTGGTTCTTTGACCCTACTACAGTTCTAAGGAAAATATAAATTTGCATTGCAAGATTTACAACTAAATACATACAACTAAGTTGGACATTTTGAAAGAAAACTTGCTTGTGACCGGCAGGTCTGAAGTGCCAGTACCACTACTGAGTACCATACCCCCTCTCAACCTCTCCCAAGTCTGAGATGTATCTCTTTTGTGAAAAGCAACACTTGTTGACTTGTTGAGTCTCGACTGTTTCATCTTTATTTATAAACTTTGCTTGTTCAAGGAAATACAAGAGGTGGTGGGCATTAGCTGTGGATGATACGGTATTTCCCTTACTGCTTATCTCTACGTACCGGTATACCGGTACAGCCTGTAGAATCTGCTGTAAATGTCTGTGAATTTAGTCATTGCTTTTTAAGTAGTGGCTGTTATCTGTGCAGCCTGTTGTAGACACATTTTTCTTTCAATTTTTTACAGGTATGGATAAAAAATATTTTTGTAATGACAGTCAAAAAGATTTATGAATTGCTTATTGAAATACAAAAATTTTCATGCTTGTTCAATCCACAAGCAGCGGAATATGAGAACCAAATATCACAAATGATTGCATGGAAATGTGTTGCAAAAGGTTGTGGTGTGGAAGGTCAAGGTAATGTATTGCAGATTGCCAAAAGTGGCTAATGCTTACTGGTATGTCATATTTCAGATTTAATAGTTTTGCAGTAAAAAACAGCGGTTAGCTCAGTTGCTTAACGCACACGCAATCGGTGCAGGAAGTCTGGGGTTCAAATCCTGGGTCGGTTAAATCTGCAAAGTGTTGCCAACGACTCGCCACCGCTGCGACGTTCTTTTGGAGGAGCTGTGTAGCCCAGGCGCTAAGCTGCGCAGATGGGCCCCGGCACTCGTCACACGCTTCGACATAATGCTACAAGTATAATAAAGATTTGATTTTTGATTTAGTTTTGCATTTGGAGTTGTATTTTTATTTTATACATAGTACTGTTGTTACAACTGGAGCTTGTCAAGTTTTCTTGCAAAAAGTACTCAATGGCTACAAAAGCCAGAGCTGTTACTTAATTTAATTAACTGCAAACTCACAGCATACACTAGCCACTACACTGTGTTTCACGTAAAAGAACGATCATCAGGTGGCTGGAAAAAAGTTAAAACATAAAAAATTTTTAGCAAAATTAGTAAAACTTACGATTTATCTTTTTCTTGAATTGAGGAGGAGGAGAAAATAAAAGCAGTTACTTTTTTATCCGGATAGCGCTCATCTGGGGTTTGTTATGAAAAGTTTTTGAAGAAAGAAAAGGTGATTGTTATGAAAAAAAGAGGATTATTGACATGCGATAATGTCATAAAATGCGTCACATGATTGGTAAGTGCACCAGAAAGAAATGGGTTGGAAGCGAATCAACATAAATGCTGGCGGATAAAATTAAAGCAAAAATGAAAAAAATGAAAAATGCGTCACGAAGTTAAAAAAAATCGAAAAAACAATAGTTAACAATTGGCAAAAACAACAAACAGCAAAAAACGTTAGTGGATTCTTCTTAATTTGAACTTGTTTCGATGGCGGCATTTATTAATAATTTCTCCTCTGGTGTTGAGTATGTTGGTGGGATCCTCTTTGATTATAACAGCTTTTTCTGTGAGACATAAACTGCAAGTTCTTCCTTTACAAAAATTTTCTGAAACTGATGCGACTATTTTCCAGGTTAAATTGAAGTCTGTATTTGATTCTTTGAGTTTCCAGATAAATTGTGAAAGAGCTGTGTCGTGGCGATGGGTGACGTTTTTGAAGGATTGCTTGTGCTTGTTATATCTAGTTTTAAAAGTAGTTTCGCAGCTTCCGATGTAAGATTTTGACAGGAGGTTAGTGCGTACCGTTGCTTCATACACCACACGTTTTTGCAAACATTTACCATTCAAAGGGCAAGTTTCTTTTTGACGACAATTGCAACTTTTTTCAGCGGGATTGTTATTTTGAGTCAGGCTTTTTGGTTGTGATGACGTGCTATTGCTGATGGGAGAGGAATTGATGGAAAGGAGCTTTTTATTTTGTTGATTGATTACAGCTTTCATATTGGGCATGCAGGAGTAACTGATTTTAAGGTTGTTTTTATTGAAAATTTTGTGGTACCGATGTGCAGGAGGAAAGTGCTTGCAAACCAATTTCAAAACTTTTTTTCCAATGTTTGTGGACACGTGCATACTGAAAGGGGGGTTAAACCAAATTATATTTCTGGATCTTTTTCGCTTCTGTGTAGGAGAATTGGATGGAGGAGAGAAAGAGAGTGAATTGCTGAAACCGCTTTTTTTTAGCGCTTCTTCATAGGAAAATTTCGCGCTAGTGAAATTTGCGAAGTGCTTTATTGATATTCCACCTGAATACGAAAATATTATAATGCATTGTCGTAAATCGTTTTTGTTCGATAAGAAAGATGTGTGGGCAAAACAGCACGATTCTGATTTTGACGTAACAATGGGTAGTTTTGACGGAGCGGAGATTTGCGAGTTAGTCGGACTGTATCTGCTACATTTACTTAAAAAAAAATGTGGATCAAGCTCCATCGGCTTATATAGAGATGACGGGCTAGCTTGCTACAAAAAAACCTCAGGCCCGCAAACAGAACGAATGAGAAAAAGAATTACAAAAATCTTTAAGGATAATGGGTTAAACATCACAATTGAAGCCAACTTGACACAAACCGATTTTCTAGATGTGACCTTGAACCTTACACAGAATAAACATTTTCCCTACCACAAACCAAATAGTGATCTTTTATATATAAACCGACAATCCAATCATCCACCTTCTATT